>CM050165.1:362213899-362916399 GCA_027410445.1 Discoglossus pictus
AAGCTTTTGTATAACCAGAAATTCCTTTCAATTAGAATTACTGTCCCTTGAGGCTAATTGATACAGTATGAGCTTTAGGTTCAGCCCAGTTACTTTAGAAAGCCATTGATTTGTATGGTCTATATTGCTAGCACACAACAAAGCGCTTGTCTTAATAAAAGAACATATTTCAAGTGCATGCTGTTGATAGCATGGGGTGATAAAGCTAAAGAAGCTACCCACATGCTTTCCTTGATTTATAGTTATATAGATCAGGATATAACACAAATTTCCTCCTGAAAGCCTGAATCCTATCAACTTTGGGAAATGGCATCATACCACCTACCTGTTTTATCGACTTACTTTACTAAAATAAAATTCTGTATATGTCAACTGAACGTTTCAAATAGTGAATATGAGGCTGAAACACAAAGGTGTATACCATGGGCTGGGAAATCTTTTAGGAGTGCACTTACCATATAAGACCACAGGGATCTTTTCTTTAAGTGTGTCTCGCATTCTTCTGTGCAATATCTATCTAAACCGATGATCAACCACTGAAAAGAGACACTTTTGCTGACATTCTAGATTGTGTATTATAAAATACGGTACTTTCCTGTTATGACTGGGCCGGTCGGGCCATCAGCACAGGAAGTGGCAGTGAGCATCCGCTAGATGGTGCTGCCAACATTTTGCTGCCGATATCATAGCTTTAGGGTTAGGGTAAGAGTAGAGATTGGAGCTTGTAAATAGTATATGATCTCAGCAGAGCTTGCAAACTGTGCACAATTTCGGCAGCGCCATCTAGCAGCCCCTTGCTGCAACTGCTTCTGCCCAGTAATAACAGGAATGATCCTAAAATAATAATATTCAAAGCTTATGTTTTATTTAATGACGTGCTATAGCAACTTTCAAAAACAATTTTTCCATATACAATGCTCTCAGTGCATATAGGTAGACCACGAGGTATTGATAGGTCAGCAAAGTGATGAAGAACATATTTTAGTGATAGTCAGTCAGCACTACCCATTCAACACCTCTATGCTCTTTAGTTAAAGGTATATCTTCTTGTTTTTCACATTTTCTAACCTAACGCATCCTGCTTATATCAGAAACATACATTACACACACAATACACTCCACTCCCACAGAGCCAGGGTACCTACCAATATAAACACTGCATGTTAACCCTATACTAACCTTCTCTGCAGCACAGCGAAGAGATCCACAGAGCAGTGTCTAGCTCTTCCTGCTTCCTTGTGCAAGGACTACACATTCCATGATTCCTTGCTGCACAAACTGCCATCACAGATTGCAACAATGTATTAGCTGCCCGTGATTCTCCAAAACGAATTATGAATTTTTTTTTATGCTAATTTTAGTTGCGATTTTCATGAGTATTAACTCTCAAAATCAACTGCCTATAAACTCAAGAGATTTAGCAGACTTTATGGTAAGTATAATAATGTTTATTTTTGGTATTTTGTTCATGCAAAAACGTTCTGCTTTCATGTTATGATCTTTCTACGAAGTACACACATTCAGTTTGTCCCTTCACATGATTAATCCTTTACATAGAAACATTAAATGCATATAAGAAACAAAAGATCTATCTTCTCTTCCCATTGTATCTTCCCTAAAAGCTGGTTAGCCTTAGTGTAAGGCTCTCCTCATTCCTGTAAACTAGGTCTTAGTGACTGGCACCAGTCCTAGGAGAACAACTGTTTTAGAATGTGTACAATTTTACATCCCCTCCTTTGACAACATGGTTTATATATCACCTATAATAGTTGTGAGCAAGCGGGTTGTTGCTAACGCTGCGGGCTAACGCTGCGGCCGGCTGCTTATTGCCCCCCGAAAAAAACGAAAACGAGGCTAGCAGGGCCCTAAATACGCAAAACACCACCAAGCACATACGCATTTTCACAAAACCCGTACAAGCTACAAGATACACCATTAGTAACTACATCATCCACAGCCACGTACCACACTCATTCGCCGCCATTTTACAACACTTACACAATGCGGAAGTACACATCTAACTTAACGGCTTCCCCTCGCGCACTACACACATTGCTGACACTTACACCTCAGCTCTACAACAGTGCAAACCTACATTATATGCTGCAGCAACATCAAAACAGATTGTCAGCTCTTCAGCACAATGCTTCCTGCATATATTACTTCCAAATAAGTAAAGTATATTCCTTTGTTAATGTATTATTTATTTGATTACCATACACCAAACAGCATTAGCTCACTTACAATTTCATTGCCGTCATTTTTTAACGGGCAATATTCTAGTTGCTTTATAAATTAGAGAACTATTGTACAAAATAATACTACTGAAGGGCCCGTAGACCACCCCCGGGGGTTGGAAGAGGGGCCACTTGAATAGACACACTTGAGGTCTGTCTATTCAAGTGCCGAGCTATAATGAATCAACAACACATATGATCTTCTCACTTACCTTTGAGCAAATATCTATTTATTTAATAAATGTATTTCTCCATTCCTATCTCTGCAGATTAAAATAGTATTGGAAACTCACTCACTTCTCCTGTATCTCTTCTGCATTTAAGAGATATGGAAGGTTTCTGGATTTTTATACCTGTGTATTTATTTACTTGTATATACTTTGTGTATTATGAAACCATTAAAAGTCCTGTTTCTACTGGCTAAAGTCATGGAAATAGTCTAGGACACTACACTGCACATTAAGCAATACAGAGTCTGTGTCTGCATATGTTGCAGTGGGTGGACTCATGCAAGGACTATCAGGGACCATGTCACAGAAAACATGCTGCTGCAACTTGTTCCCTGATAGGTTAAGACACTAAACTGCACATAAGTATATAATAGTAAATAAATACATAGATCTGTTACAAACCTTATAAAATCCAGAAAGTGTCCATATGACTTTAATTTTATCATTACATTACTACGTCATACTCTAAAGTTTAGGTATTTATGAACATTTAAACTATATTTTTAAACTATACATTTTCTTATTGCTTCTGCAATGTATAGATAGCATCTTCACGTATAAGGTGTTAAGGCTTTTCAATTAACCTTCCTTTGGATTTATAATCTCCTTTTCTTCCTTTAAACCAGTATTAATCTTGAAAGGCTATTTTTTTTGTGTTCCGTACATAAAGTGTTTTTGTTGAATAAAAAAGCATGCCTCTTCTTGGCGTGTGTGTGTGTGTAGTGCCACTTTCTGAACCTGCTGCCTTCATTTAAAACACTTGGGTTAATCCCATCCAACTGCAACATCTGGGCTCAGTGACTTCAGAAAAACAGTAATGAAAACAGGCTGAAATTGATTACACATATACCATATAATGATACCAGTGTAATTTAAAGTTCTTTCTACTATTGGATTACAAAGGAAGATTGATATGGGAATGTAACTAAATTGCATCTAAAGCAGTCGTTCGGAATAAGAATCCAAATAGACATTATCAACTATGATTGCTATTGCTATGTTTAATACGCCTATCCATCTGTAGTGTATGTTTATTAAATCGACATGGAACATAATTCTTTTTTTTTTTTACTGCATTTAAAAGAGCATGCTTTAAACATTGCCAAAGTTGTTTGCAAAAATATTAAATGTCATTGAAACTAACAGTAAATACAGAGAGTATATGAACATCTAGATATGTAATGGTATGCAAGTATGATTCATACGGTGGAAATGTCCAATTTGGGCCCAAAGTGTCAATATTTTGTGTGGTCACCATTAGTTGCCACTGGAGTCCTCTTCCACTCCTCTGTGATCACATCATGGAGCTGGTGGATGTTAGAGACCTTGAGCTCCACTGCCTTCCATTTGAGTATGCCCCACAGATGCTCTATAGGGTTTAGGCTTGGAGACATGTTTGGCCAGTCCATCATCTTTACCTTCAGCTTCTTTAGCAAGGCAGTGGTCGTCTTGTAGATGTGTTTGGGGTCATTATCATGTTGAAATACTGCCCTGCGGCCCAATCTCCGAAGGGAGGGGATTATGCTCTGCTTCAGTATGTCACAGTACATGTTGGCATTCATGGTTCCCTCAATGAACTGTAGCTCCCCATTGCCTGCAGCACTCATGCAGGCCAAGACCATGACACTCCCACCACCATGCTTGACTGGAGGAAAGACACACTTGTCTTTGTACTCCTCCCCTGGTTGCCGCCACACACGCTTGAAACCATCTGAAGCAAATAAGTTTATCTTGGTCTCATCGGACCACAGGAAATGGTTCCAGTAATCCATGTCCTTAGTCTGCTTGTCTTCAGCAAACTGTTTGCAGGCTTTCTTGGGCATCATCTTTAGAAGAAGAAGCTTTGTTCTGGGGCGACAGCCATGCAGACCAATTTGATGCAATATGCAGCAGATGGTCTGAGCACTGACAGACTGACCCCCCCCGCCCCTTCAACCTCTGCAGCAATGCTAGCAGCACTCATATGTCTACTCAACTACTTTGGTCAACCCTGGCGAGGCCTGTTCTGATTAAAACTTGTCCTGTGATACCGCTGTATGGTCCTGCCCACCGTGCTGCAGTTCAGTTTCAGGGTCTTGGCAATCTTCTTATAGCCTAGGCCATCTTTATGTAGGGCAACAATTATTTTTTTCAGATCCTCAGAGAGTGTTTTGCCATGAGGTGCCATGTTGAACTTGGGAGAGTGTGAGAGCGATAATACCAAATGTAACACACCTGCTCCCCATGCACACCTGAGACCTTGTATCACTAACGAGTCACATAACACCAGGGAGGGAAAATGGCTAATTGGGCTCAATTTGGACATTTCCATTTAGGGGTTACTCAGTTTTGTTGCCAACTGTTTAAACATTAATGTCTGTGTGCTGAGTTATTTTGAGGGGACAGCAAATTTACAGACTGTTCACTTACTATTTTACATTGTAGCAGAGTGTCATTTCTTCAGTGTTGTCACATGAAAATATATAATAAAATATGTACAAAAATGTGAGGAGTGTATTCACTTTTGTGAGATACTGTGTATATATATATATATATATATATATATATATATATATATATATATATCTCAAGAAGCCTTTTATTAGAAGAGTATTTATGATGAAGTTGACAGATATCTCACCAAGGGCACCACTACAGACTGATAAACATTCCTCATCATAATTTCTAGGAAGCTACGGTAACTCACTAGCTCACTAGCCTGCAGTCATTCTGCAACTCTCCCACATTAAAGGCTCCCATAACAAAGCACAGTAATCTCTCTCTAAGGGTTGACTGTTGTCACATGATTTGGTAGTGAATTCTCCTTACCACTATGTATGCATTCTTACAAAAGTGACAAACTGTCAGCCTTATTAAATTGCGATTCGGCAAATTTAAAAGGGCTCTATTTAAGCACATAGCATATTTTATTTACAGAAGTTTTTAGTTAGTGAACTTCTATCCAAAAGCAAGGTCTTCACTAACTAAAAACCTATGGAAATAAAATATGCTGTGTGCTTAAATAGAGCCCTTTTAAATTTGCCGAATTGCAATTTAATAAGGCTGTGTATGTTACTTTAAAATTAAGTTTTGCACAGTGAAAAAGTAAATTGTAGATTTTAACAGATTTTGTTAAATAAAATTAACAAGTGTGATATTTTTTTTTATCGCATTGGGCACTAATATAGCCTATGATTTGCTCTGCTGGAAATGTAAAATAGGATTTATTATTGTTTTAATTATATAGTGGTTTCATCATTCTTTATCACAATCAATTATTGAACTATTGTGATGAGGGTCCACAATATCCTTTAAGAGTATGTGACTCTCTTCTATCTATTGCAGGACTCTTAACACGATTTGGGGTATCTCTTAGAGGGTCCTCCAGGAAGGAGGACCCACTGAGGTCATAGGGCTAATCTTAATGCTATCCCTGTTTATTAGATAATATATTTTTCATTTGATTTATGTGGTTTGGAAGCAATGATGTGGACTCTCTTTTTAGAAAGGGCATTCAATAATTTAATAAAGTTAACAATTTTTAGGTACTCCTTACATTGTATTGACGATAGCACTTATTATTAGGTGTTTCAAACTAGCAGTGTCATATAGTTGTATGCCTTAACTATAATGTCCTAGACTACTGCCGTAATGTTTGTACATTACAAAAGATAGAATATTGCAGGCAGTAGCCCCGAGGAATTTATAGTCATTGTTTGTACCAGAAGCACAATACCAAATAGAGTCTAAATTAAAGATCAATGCAGGGCATCCCACAAGGTGTTTATTCATTTCTCTGACTTATGATCCAAGTTTCAGCTCCATCTTCTACTACATTGTGGAGATGAGAAGCAGTCCCAGAGAGTGTTAAATTTACAGTTCTTTATTCAGTATACTTTTAGTAGTGAAGACGGTGAAAGGAAATTCCCAACTCCCATTGGTTTTAAATTCTTTGCTCTAGTTCATTGAGTGTTTTAGTATCTAAATCACAAGCACATAAATTCCTGTGCTCAACACACATTGAAATGGCGCCTGATTTTTCAGCAGACGCTGATCATTTTGATGTGGTTAACAGTTTCGTTGAACGTGTTGGACTTTATTCACAGTGGAATATGGTTTGCACAGTGTCAGGGGAAGGACTATACATAAACATCGTATGCATATGGTTGAAAATTTCCTAGATTAAGATATGTTATTTTCCCACTGTTAACAATCCATCATAGTTTTCTAAAAACTAGAACCATTAGCAACTAGATAAGCATGAGCCTAATTGTTTTTTTTAAAGAACATTTTAGCAAACTCTGCATATGTCGTGGGGCCTTCCATCAAAGGTAGCTTATTTGCTTCAAACTGAGGGGGAGGGTTATTCTCCTGGAATATACAGTTTTATTTGGTCATGTTGACAAGTGATTATTTATTTTGACAGTCATTAAATAAAACCTGAAACCCAGGTTCCTCCCAAAAAAGATATGGAATGTTTCATAATACTACATTTATTTCACATCATTTAAGAGGGTCCAATATTAGTGTAACTACCGTATTTATCGGCATATAACACGCACCGGCGTATAACACGCACCTCATTTTAAGAAGGGAATTTCAGGGGGGAAAAAAAATAATTCAAATAAAGAACTTTGAAGCAAAATCCTCAACCTCAACCTCCCTCCTCATCCTCAACCCCCTCCTCAACCCCCCTCCTCCTCCTCCCTCCTCAACCCTCTCCTCAAACCCCCATCCTCAACCCCCTCCTCCACCCCCCATCCTCATCCTCCTTCCTCAACCCCCCTCCTCAACCTCAAACCCCCTCCTCAACCACCCTCCTCATCCTCAACCCCCCTCCTCATCCTCAACCCCCCTCCTCATCCTCAACCCCCCTCCTCATCCTCAACCTCCCTCCTCATCCTCAACCCCCTCCTCAGCCTCCCTCCTCATACTCCCTCCTCAACCCCCCATCCTCAACCCCCTCCTCAAACCCCCTTCTCAACCCCCCATCCTCAAACCCCCCCATCCTCAAACCCTCTCAACCCCCCTCCTCAACCCCCCCATCCTCATCCTCCCTCCTCAACCCCCCTATCCTCAACCCCCTCCTCAACCTCAACCCCCCTATCCTCAACCCCCCCCTCAACCTAAACCCCCCTCCTCCTCAACCTAAACCCCCCTTACTTACCTGCTTCTACTATGGCCTCCGCTCCGCTCCTTGACCCGGTGACGTCACTTGTGCGCCAGCCCGGTCAAGGAGCGGAGGCCGGAGCTGAAGCAGGTAAGTGAGGGGGAGGTGTTTAGGGGGGTTTAGGTTGAGGAGGAGGGGGTTTAGGATGAGGGGGGTTTAGGTTGAGGAGGTCGGGTTAGAATGCGCAGGGGGGTTTAGAATGAGGAGGGAGGTTGAGGATGAGGAGGGGGGAGGGAATATCGGCGTATAACACGCACCTATCATTTGCCCCCTATTTTCAGGGAGAAAAAGTGCGTGTTATACGCCGATAAATACGGTAACTCTGGAAAGACTTTTAACCCTAAGCCTGCATACGTTTTTTTCTTATGATTTTGATCTGTTTTTATATTTGTGTTTAGCTTGATGTTTTAGTAAATAAAATTTGACACAAAGCATTTTAGGAATTATAGATGGGTTTCACTTTGGTACAGCATAGCACATTTGATTATTAACCCACGCTGGGCAAAATTGTGAGTATCACATGTATACATATATATGATAGAGAGAAAAAACATGTTTATACAGTGTCTCATATAAAAGCTTCTACCCTGAATACACAGCATTGCTACTCTGACAATATGTCACATCCTTCCACACCCTACTCTCAACATCCCATCCCATGTCATGGCAAGTGAAAAGAATAATTAAATGAAGCTGCTATTTCAGGTCAAATGTAAAATTAAATTAAATTAAAGGTTCTTAATTAAATAGCATGCAAAATGGAATCAGGTTAGAGTTTTGTGAGCTGCTATAGAGATGGAATTAAGTTCTGACTTCTACACTGAAATAACAGATGGTAGTCCTGTGCTATAATCTGTATATCGTGATGTGAAGAGAGCCTCGGATGAAAAAAGGTTTAAAAAAAAGCTTTTAGGGCATAGAATCAGGTTATTGAAAAGACTGATCTGCTGTTGAATTTCACAGTCAAATGATGTGTTTTAAGAATAAATACAATAATAAAAATAGAGATTAGTATTCCAATTAAGATTACACAGTACATTATGTTCCTGAATAATGTGCATTCATCTATGCCCCTTCATATATAGTTGGGAAAATATATTTATTCCCTAAAAAAAATGTCATCCCTATCCAATGGATTATCATGAATGTAGTATATTTTTAATATTCCCTTTTATCATTAACATATAAAACAATAGAGGAATTATTTTATTAACCCTTCCCCCTAAATATTGTTAAAATAAAATGTTTTCAACTTACTGTAATGCAATCACACATTGAAGACTGCATACAGGCTTCCCCCTCCCACTGTCAAAATGGTATACTTGCTGTTCTCAGCCAATTACAGCAGATCATTAGGAAGACGCTTGGGATCTGGCACTTGTAGCCACATTAAATTCGAAGCTCAGATGTGCAACGTGAGACCAGCAATGGCTGTGAGCTTGAAAAGTCGCGGATTTACGGTGCTATTAAATTAGAACATGCTGCGAGTTATGGGCTTGAGAGGCAAACTCGTAAATAATTTTTCGCTTAATGGATGTGCAGCTGTGAACGGGATCAATTAGTCCAACTCGTAGTTACGAGTTAAAATGGAGCCAATGGAGACAGAGATCAGCAGAATTACGTCACTGGGAAATGGAGGTGGGATTTCAAAGTCTTACAGGGTTCAATTACGAGTTACGATCGGACCTGCATTCCAGATGTAACGCAATATTCATAAAACCGTAAATATGATATTCTGTTACATGCGAGTTCCATTATATGTATTAACACATTGATTGCCGGGGTGGGTATAACACGGAAAATAAACATGAAATAAAGTATTTTATTTGGCCAATTTACGAGCTTGAGAATGTTGTGCTATTAATTCTAAGACCTAACATCACTTTCCCTGTTGTTAGATTTACAGTAATGTGGTGATATATGCATTTACAGTGCTATGGATTGGACTTTACCCCCCTTGCGGGTCCTCTCTAGCACTCGTTGGCTTCTTGGCTCCATTTGCGAGTTACGGGGTTGAACGCCAGTGATTTGGATGCAATAGCGCAATTGGAACAGATCAAAGGATTTGCGAGCTCGCAAGTCGAATTCTCACATCCCGTACAGTTTTCTTGCTCCTACCCCGCAAGTCATCGGCGGGCTGGTTTAAGAGGCTAATTTAATTGCCATAAGTCTTGTGAGCTACGCTACAAGCTACATTTTTACACGTAGATGGAATTTAATGTGGCTGTTGGTTAACTGAGCAACATTATTTTTACTTTAAATGAAAGCTAAAATAGAGAGGAGGGAGTGTGCTGGACAGATTCACAGCAAGTTTATATATATATATATATATATATATATATATATATATATATATATATATATATGCATTTTCAAGTATTCCTATATTACTTTACATTCTAAAAATGAATTATGATGAACAAATACAATTAAACACTAATGATTTAAATGCCAATAAAGATCTTATTTTTAGCATCGTTGTCAAGGTTATTGTAAGACTCCTTATTTACATGTATCGAGCATTCATTTTACATACAAAAAAATTCTAAGCCTGTCCTGCTACTAAATTCTATGTGCAATCACAGTAAGACACGTTTGCATTTTATTTATTGAGGAAAACATGATATATGTTTTGTGCAGTAAAAGGCATCCAATAAATTATTTATTTAAGGACTCAGGTGTCAGGTTTTAGTGTATTTATTTATGATGCATGTAATGCAAGAAACAGGGCTACTTTCTTGATAAAGGTTTAATGAATACTAATTGGGCAATGTTACTTTCAATCTGCAATTTAACAAAGTAATATACATAATAATATTACTGTGTTTCAGTTTTTACATTGTTTTGGTTGATTTCCACATCACATCAATACAAAAATTAAAAGTTGCAAGCTTCTTTTTTATTCATAGCCGCTAATAATAACTGTAATGTCAGATCAATTAGGTGCAACTGCAATTAAAATTGGGCATATTTTTTTTATTTTTATATAAGTGCTAGTGATTATTATTAAGATATATTAGATGGTGTTATTAATGTTAAGGTCCTGGTTTAGAAATATTATTGTTCAGGTAAGTTTCAGACTTGTTAAGGGTAAGATTTAATGTCTAAGGTTGAAATTATTATAGTTACCGGTAGATATATAAAGTAAAAGTGTTAAATTCTTAGCACAACTATTATTTAATATACATGGATTCATAAGGTCTGTAGTATACACAGAACATAGGTACATCAGAAAAACAGAAAACAAGAAATGTGCTTTTAAATGATCACACACTTTTGGGTGTTGTCTTTTAGATTTCAGTTGCCATTGAACACCTTATAGGACCACTGCCATGTACCTCCATTCATCTCCTGATTCAAGCAACCATCCCCTTTAGGAAAAGGTATCTTCCTTCTATCAACTGTGCAGTTTCTGCAACTTATATCAGCTGTCTCTATTCCACCTATTTGTTTTAATTACCCCTGTTATTTCCAAAACTAAACTTTCCCTCTCAATAATACCAAACTCCTCTCTGACAGTCCTCCTGTTTCTACACTTTTTTGTACTGTGACTGCTAACTTAATTCTCTTTCATCATCCAAACCTCAAGGACAACTGCCATCAATCTCCATTCACCTCCTGATTCAAGCAACTACTTCCCTCCCACTGTTCCCCACATAACCCAGCAACCCCTGATAGTTGTAGCTTTATAAACAGTCATTTGCAAGCTGTATTATCTGACCAGTAGGCAAATACAATACATACTAGAACCATTCACCTCTCAATGACTTTCAGATCCCTTCCCTATCCTACTAAATAATAACCTTTCAAAAATTTGCACACTTTGACTTCCTTCCTGACCCATCCTAATCCTTAACTGTTATTACAGACTATCCCATTCCCCTTAGATTATAAGTTAAAGTTTTTGGTCTTGTAAGGTGCTTTGGAGAAAAAACCCTTTCTACATAAGATTTTAAACTCAAAGACCGTGCTCCTCTATACCCCTGTATTGAGCTACAAAATATGTTGACGCATTACAAATAAAGTATAATAATAATAGAATCATTGCCTATTCTCAATGCAACTGCAAATAAAGTTAGTTTTTTTCTTATTACTAAAAAAATATTTGTTTGAGAGGTGGTGACAACATTGTGCTAGTCCAGAGTGTATCATTTTGGAGCAAAATATGGTAATCTGATATTCTCAATTAATAGTAGTTTTATTGTATACAATATTGTTTGATTTTGTTATTGTATTTTATTGGCTAGCATTAATGGAAATATATTTAAGACATCATTTTTTATCAATTCATAAAATCATTATGTATTTTGTGTACTTATTTTTGATACCTCTTTACATTTGGTGCCCTCAAATTATATAAATAACTGCATTTTTATAGTGACATTTATGTGAACTGCTGCTTCTTTTCACAAAAGAAGAGAAGAAAGGAATCCGACACTGAAGCTTCAGCCTGTTCTTTTGTGTTAAAAACCATGTCTGTCTAAGGGCAGAACATGTCTTTGTAACAAATGATGCTTGGGCTCTTTTGCTTCTAGCCTGCTCTGTTCATGGCTCTGTGTTCAGACATGGAGAAAACAAGTTATCAATCTGGCCGTGGAACCCTGACATTTTGGAAACATTAACTTAGTGATCCGTAACCCTGGAGGTCTTCAGGACATGGAATTCCAAGGCTCCGTATGATAGAGCAAACTCTTCACTTTGAGAAATGGAATGGCTTTAGTCAGCAGGTGAAAACTAGGACAGATTTTAAAGGGCAATATTAAATTACTTTTTATAGTCTGGGTGAATATCTGGTACACTGAACAAAGAAAGTTAAAAATAGAGGAAATTAAATGTTTACAGCTGATGATAACATACATCTCAACAACATTAGTATTGGTAAATCCACAGTTAAAAACAAAAGGTTGGAGCAATTTGTCACATCATTGTGTTCATGTCGGTGGCTCTAGCACATATACAGTAACTGTGCTTTTTTGTTAGAATTACTCATTTTGAAATGGACAGATACAATTGCAAGTGACTTCACATTAATATCAAAAGCCTATAGTGGGTGTTGAATGCCATTTTATTAATTGGCTTCTCAAAGTAATCATTTATAGTTAAAAGTATGTTGATATTCCTTCCTGTTTATGTTTTTGAAGGGCAGTGGGTTCCCTTAAACTGATAATGTTATGTGAGATTTATTATACCTGCCTTGTTACTCTACAGATGTCTTACTTGTTATAATTATAATCAGTATCTTAGCTATTAGCTTCAGCACATAGCCCTGTAAGTGAGTTTTACTTTTAATGTGAAGCTTGAATAAAAGCATCCGCTAACTTAACCATTGAAATGCTTTCATTAAATTAGTAATTTCACAGTAATAAAATGATCAAAAGCATAGCAAGCACCTTAGAAAATATATAGATTGAAATACATTTGAGATAGATCATTCTAAGAACTTTTGGATTTGTAATATGTTAAGCATATTTTTCTCCATTTCACATGGTTTAGGAGTCATTGTCAAACTGTGAACCCTTTTCTAGTGATGGCTTAGATTCTGTCATATATTGAGGTGTGTTATCTTCTATAATGGCACTCAATACTGCAAGTCCAGCAATAGACCAAGAAGCTGGCTTAAACCTCTATTAAATCTTTTGTGTACAAAACTGACAATTTTGTATAGATAAAACATACATGGTTATTAAAGAAATAAAATATGGTAGAAATAAAGAAATCCAAAATATAGGTGGAGAATGTGAACTGGGTACTGCATTAGTAGAAAGTTCTCAATAAGACTTAATACATAACTAGTATTTATTCAGTCTAAACAAAAAAATGTGTGTCCAAGGTTGATATCAGAATTAATTTAAATTATCCTATAATCATAACTGGAAAAATAATTATATAAATGATTAATTCAAATTATTGTTACAGTTGTGATTATATCCAGGACCAGGATATAACTTTAATTTTGTTTTTAAATGTGTTCTTAAATGGACATGAACAATTTCTGGCTTTTACTAGGAGTATAAATATACCTCTTTACTTTTGTATACTTTAGTTTATTAAGAAGTACTTTAAAGCTCTGTTTTTTCCTACACAAAATCTTACAAATAGTTCCTAACTGGTTTCTCCACTCTACGGTTTCTAAGTACAGGGGTTGCACTGTCTTAAACCAACCAATCAGAGGCAACATTTTGTAACATGCTACTCGAGAGAATGCACTGACAGGCTAAATTGAAAATACTGCACTTCCAATTGGCGTATTCATGAGCTGAAGGCGATACAGATGAAAGACCCTAACAGGTAGAGATACATAGGTATATTATATTCCTAGTGAATTCCAGAAAACCTTCCATTACCCTTTAAATCATTTATAGTCTTGCTGGTGTATTACTGATAACAGAATTTTTAAATAACTTTATTTTGATTAAGCAACAGACTGGCAGTCTATTGGCTTCATGCACTCGTTCTAACCTTTTATTTTATGTGTGCACTACCACAAACTTCTCTTTTGGCTACAGTGGCTAAGCCTTAAACATTTGTCTGCTGCATCTTCAAATTAGCTTCCCTAGGCCTTACTGACATCCATAAATACATAAGTACATGTATTTTAGCCCCATTAACGGTACTCTTTCATAAAAGATACATGTTAGTTTAGGCACAATTTAAAATGACTATTCAACCCAAAATATGTTCCTTTATTTTGTTTACTGAACTGCTTCTGAAGCAAGCATTATTAAATGTCATATATGAAAGTGCTTTTATAAATGTTACATCCTCTGATTTATATTGCAAGGACATTGGACAATTGTGCTTGTGTGGAAATAATTCTTATTATACAAGATTCAATTTACTCCCTATACAACAAACATTTACTGATATAAACCAATATGAACTCTGGCTACATGACGGAGGACACACGCTGCTCAGGATTGCTTATGGATTTACAGAAGTTGTAGTGCAGACTCTATAATTATCTAGCACCACTTGTTCATCCACTTGAGTCAAAGTGCTAGTGTGGGTGAGAGAGCAACTTTGCAGTGATAAAGATCAGCCAATTTCAGCACTGATCTTCCACCAGGCCTCTGTTTTCTAATTAGAACATTTTATTTTTCTTTGAATTAAATAAAAATGTCACAATGGGTGCCAGATTTTAATAGCGCAGATTTAATTAAAGTTGGCAGTCGGCTCTTTACTCACAGTATAAAAAAAGTAGGAAAGTTAATCAGTTTTTGGAATATAATATTGTATTATGTTAGAGGAATATAGCTAATTAATTTGCATTAAATAACCATTAACTATCCCAAATTTAACATCAACTAAAATGTAATGAACTGTAAGGCGTTCCTGCAAACCACACTTTAATGAGACGCCGGGAGGAATAGTAATGATAATCATTATAATAATGCTGAAACAATTTAACAAATATTCAGAGAAAACGTTAAAGTTGGAATATACACAACACCAGAGAAAGGTTTTATTGTAATTCTTGGTGCTCAATTACATGGGTCCTGTAGGAAATCTTACTAGTCAAACCTCTACCATAGCTATTACATGCTGCCTGTAAGAAACCCTTATGAGTGATCACTACGTGGGAACTGACCCCTGCTCTGCTCTGGTTTAAGCTAAAGTGACATTACACGGCTCCCATAAGAGATTACAGGTAATGCTAACTGTTCTTGGGAGTCCCTGCAAGTGCTTGTAGTGAACCAAAACCTTATATGTTATTGCAACCTCTTACGAGAACATTTACTAGACATACTAAGAACCCAATACCTGAAATACAATCTGAAGAAGCATTTTACAGGACAATGATAAATTAAAAATAAGACATACAGATCTGGAAGAACAAAAGAAGACTTTGTAATAGTCAACCATGAGTGGAGGAACTGGGGGGGGGGGGGGGGGGGGTTGGGGGACAAATCCCCCCAGATTTTTCATTGTGTGTAGAGACGCAGTTGTATTGTATGTTTATCCTATATGTTGTATCTCCCCCCCCCCCCCCCCAATTTGCTTTGGCTCCTAAACCCATGTAGTTAATAAAGCACT
This sequence comes from Discoglossus pictus, assembly GCA_027410445.1. Lineage (NCBI taxonomy): Eukaryota > Metazoa > Chordata > Amphibia > Anura > Alytidae > Discoglossus > Discoglossus pictus. The sequence goes on from CM050165.1 coordinate 362,229,550, forward strand.
CTACAACAAGGAGTACTAAAGAACAAACAAATCACAATGTCAATTACAAATACCTGCTCACACAATGAATCACTGCTTAATACATTAATACAAAACATCACACATACATTAAGTTAGAGTTTGAATGGGAAACACATAACTTTATAGACTTTGTGTAGCAATACTTACTGAAGTGTTTTAAATTGACTGAAGTTGCTACTGGGACTAATGGGTTTATTGCCTCTAACTCGCTGATTTGAGTCTCAAAAACAATGTTCTCCTATGTGACAAACCCCCTGAGTGAGTTCCTGCATGAGATAGTATGACAGAACAATGCAATTGCTCAGTAAATTGTCTTATAAGACTCCTGTAGGACTGAGCCAGACTTACAGAATTTCCTATGGTAGCCATGTAATCAAGGCCATTGTCAGGAATTACTGTAATGGACAAAACTATAGCTTCCCAGATTGCTATTATGTTTCTTACAGATTCTTCTTTGCAAGGCCCCATTTAAGCTTATCACATTGCTGGAGTGTTTTTCATTATTGAATTCAAATCTTTTTATTTAAAATACTTAATTAACATGGACTACACAACTTTCTAATATGCATTTGAAAAAACATGTCCTAAAAATGTCCTATATGACAAGCATTTGCTGCTCTAATCTAACAATGTCATACTTCTGAAATGTCTCCTTTTTCCAAGAATAGTCCATAGGATTCACCCTTTAAAGAAAATTCCCACATTTGATCCGTATTTCCTCAATTCCATCCCAGATCACATTCCACTTTCTTTCTACTGTTGTTTTGTCTCAAACTTCTTGTAGTGGGTCCAACTTGTACAATAAATGTGTGGTGTATGTTTCTCTAAAGCTCACTTTGCTTGTTGTAGTGAATGGCTAAAACATTCGATAAAAAATCATCTTTTTTTTTAGAGAATGTATGTGTTCCTCTTTGGCCGTATGAGAAGCTGGGAGGTATGCAGTGGGGGTTGCCATTTCAGCACAATGGACAGCAACACACACATTACCTCCTTAAAAGTGCAGATGACTGACAAAATAAAACCACTTTGGTAAAACTGAGAATGGTCTAAGACTAAAGCTGTGAAAGAAAATAATGGAGGACAAGTGGATCTGTTTAATCAAAAAAAACATGAAGTCTGTTTATCAAATATGATTAATAAGCTACATGGAAAACAAAAGAAGTAGTGTTATGAGTTATTTATCAAATTGAATTATCATGTGGAGTTTAAAGCTTACTCCATATCTGGTCAATATATATATACACATATATAAGTGTTAGGCATAGACTCACCTCAATATATTCCATATTATAATAATGTGGAGACGTTTACCTGTAAAAATAGTATTTGTTTCTAATTTTACGCTATAATTTTAAATATTAATGGCCTAGTCCCATATACCTTATTACAAGTTAAATATTGCAATTTTATTCTACAATTTCTGTTTTATGTATGTATTGGAAAGTAGAATGGCAGTAATATTTACACTTGAGATTCTGTATAAGTATGTCTTTATTTTTGTTGTGACGCTATTTTGTCTTTTATTACAAATTCACTGTCTACACACCCTTCCTCCAGAGAAAGAATAATTTAGTCAACCTTTTTCCACATAGACATGGCTTTTTTACTCTATATTACATACTTTCTGCACATGTACTAGTTTGATGTGCTACTGACACCAGGTGAAGCCCTGTGACAATCCATTGCATTGTATATATGCTTGATATCATTATACAGGGCAGTATGTTCATTTCCAGTGAGAGTAAAAGCATTTCCACATGAGCATGGATTGCTGCTTTAAGATGGATTTACTCCCACCAGGACATATAGTCGAACACAGTAAATAAATGAAATAAGTGAAGTCAGGAGGGATTACCCAGTGTGTATCATAATGATGATAAATGAAGACTGCAGTGACCATAGGACTGCGGCATCCAGGAAATGTATGCTAATGAAGATACATTCTAAGGAGTTCTGACAAATAGGAGAGGGGTTCTCAGAAACATTTGCCTTTGTTAATGTATTATTTCAATTCTAGGAATGTAAAACTGGTCTCACACATTGTGCATTAGAGATATCTTCCATGGAGCATGAGGTGATAGGTTCAATTCTAAGGCTCTTTGTGAAAGCGAGGGACAAGTTCCAGCTGCCTCATACATTTTCATGAATGTGCAATCTTTCCATTATGGAACATGGTGCATTGGTTTTATGATATATACAGGGGATATGTAACCCCTTCAGAGCTAAGGAAAGCAGTACTGTATTCTCTTGTTGCAAAGGGAGTTGAAAAGTTTGGTTTACAGTGTTATTTTATGTAGTCATTTTAACAAACGGGATAGTATTTTAGGCTTAAAATAGTATTATAATCATCTACTCCATTTTGCATGAGTTTTTTTTCAGCAAAGCATGCCAACAACTATTTTTTATAATAACCTATATTAATAATAATTATTTAAAATACTCACTAAATTGGGCAGTGTGTGACATTTTACCTGTATATGATTCAGATTTTCCAAAACCAATAGAGGTCAAACCAAATATTACTGAGTTGCATAGGTTGGAAATGTTTTGCTGCAGTTAGCTTGACTGGAAGATAATGAGACAACAATGTCCTTGCTCTAGTGTATCTGTAAATGATCATTACTTTTTAATATGGGTGAGAAGTACTGTTCCAAAATATTCCTTAGACTCTCTTTAAAATGTTTTTTTTAATATATCTATTTACATGTGACAAATCATTTGCTTTTTTGAAAAATATATTTGCAGTTTACCGGATGAGTTTAAGTACTTAATATTAGATTGGCTAAAACAATATACCATCAGTTTGTCTTTAAGTAAGATGTTTTGTGGCATGACTCTTGAGAAGACATGAACACATTAGCACATTAGTATTGGTAAGGATACTGAATGTGTTAACCTACAGCCTCTATTGACAGTTTTTATTATCCCATTACGGTAGATAAATGTTCTGTCTCTAATTTAACAAATGGATCCCAAACCCCCAGTAAAAATAAAGATAGCCCATAGCAATGTCCCTAACACTCGTACTACTCTCATTTTTCTACTTTGATGTGGACGCTTTTCTCTGGTGACAAATAGATGGTGCAGTTAAAGGGATTTTTCAGCCCTTTATGATAGCCACAGTAATGATGAGAAAGTGTGCTTACAGATAGAGATATGGTGCCATTGATTAAAAAGCAAGTTTATGATAATTTAGAATACATTGAATATGAAACAATTCAATTTATTTGGACAACTAACATGGCTATTTTTATATACATTTAGAATGCTGTCTTCCAGTCAATTCCTCGGTAATGCATAAATTGTGGTTCAAAACTTACGGTAATGCAAATGATATAGCATTGAGAAAAAAGTAATGGTTTATATAAATTATTTGAAATTAATAGATGTTTTACCTCTTGATTTCTTTTATGGAATAAATCATTGAAAATAGCAACTGTTATTAGCCAATGTATATCTGTGGATGAGTCGCATTGTTGGGATTACTTTTTCTTCTTACCCGAATGCTCTGTTTAATCCTTGCATAATTCTGCAATTTAAAATTACAATTTGACTTATTTGTCCTCAACAAAAAGCATGATCCTTGTATTAAGTGATATCAGTAGTAAGTGATACATTTTAGATGACAGTTCAAAAGAAACCTTAGTAGGAGAGTTCCAGAGGTTTTGAAATTCCAAAGGTCTATTCCTCAAGTTTCTGCCACAGTATTAAATAAATCTGTAAGTAATTGTAAGTAAGTACATTGTATGTTTAATAATTTTTTATATAAATGAAAGACCACTTTAGCTTGTGAATCAATTAACAAACTAAGGGCCTCATTCTAATGTGATTTTGTCAATTTAATAGGGCTCTATATAAGCACATAGCATATTTTTTTACAGAAGTTTTTAATTAGTGAACTTCTATCCAAAAGCAAGGTCTTCACTAACTAAAAACTCCTGTAAAAAAAATATATGTGCTTATATAGACCCCTATTCAATTGGCTGAATCACAATTTAATAAGGCTGTAAATTGGGAAGGGTATTGGAGACAAGAAGGGATTGCTTATTGGCGGTCCATTGTGGCAGTGAGATTTAAGCACATTAGGCAGTCACTGCCTTGTTTGAAGACCTGATCTTACATAAAACTCTGGTAGGCTTCTCTGAACAGAAGGGATTCAGAGAGTTTTTGAAGAGAGGGGGCGAGTCAGCGAGAGTGCAACCCGATTTACTATCCTTATACCCACAGACCATGTAATTTAACTAAATAATTCCTTGTTTACTCCTTGTATTTCCTATCCTCTCCAATAAAAATAAATGTAAATAAGGGAGGTTGAAAATCATGTCTGAAAGAAGCCATCAGCTGTGAACACTGGATGGATCTGGATTTAGTTTTTCAACTTGTTTTAGTAGAAGACATTTGCGTTAGAGTTTAAAGTTACACTAAGTAATGCACTTCTGGAACACAGAATTCTGCTTTAAAACTCAGTTCTGTGCCCCCAGGCACCAGACTAATTTTTCCTTTTGACAACTTCAACCTTTCTTTTCCCACTGGAAACCTCTCATCCCCCAAAAAGCTGTATGCTATGTTTCGATGTAGGCTTCCTGCTGTATTATTTAATGCAAAAATTGTGTTAAGAACTGGCGGGTAAAGTCCATTTGCTCTTTTCAGCAATGCAAATGTCAAACCAGGCTCAGCTCTTTGCAGATCTTTACTCCTTACAAAAACAGAACATCTGACCAGAGCTTTCAAATCCCCTCTGCTTTTAAGAGCTTGTGAAAAGCTTGCAGGCTTCAGCCAATCTGCTGCAAACAGCTGCCATGAAAAGCAATGAACAAAAGGTGCCTATGTACTGGGAGTGCAAAAATACACAGTGGATGTGCTAAGTAGAACATGTATCCAGGCTGCTTGCTAGGGTGATTCTTTAAAAGGCGATTGCTCTTATAATCCACAGTTTACGTGCAGTGTTAAAATAACAATTTACTATGCGCACTTTCTGTACTTATAAATAAAACTTAAAGAACCACTGTAGCTAGTAAAAAAATTGCATTTCTGAAGTATGTAACAAATTAACAACTTTAGCAGCCGTATAAGCCATGAGCATAATATCATTTTACAAAAAAAAACACTTTAATTTAGATCTGCTCATGTTATGGTCTCTTTCATCTGAGAAAGTGAATCTGCCTGTAGCCTAAGGTTAAGAGTTAGCCTAATGGAGATTGCTGTCTGTTATGTGCCACTTTATAGTGACAGACCTTTAAAAGAACTGAATAGAGATGTTATCTGAATACATAGTCTGTCCTATTTCCCCGGGTATCTATCCCTGTTATAAAAGACAACATTTCTGACCCCATCCATTAAAGCTAAATTCAATGCTTCTTACTAAAAATATTTCTCCTTCTTTGATCTCAGGTTATTCAAGTCCAGACAAATAACTAGACCCCGCATGCACTTATAATACAGCATGTAATTGCATATGATTATATTAAAGACTATATTTTTCTGTTTTCTACAAATATTTTCCTACCTGCAAATCTACTTTTTCAATGGTGTATAGTGTAAATATAGGATTGACTTTCCCTTTAAAGGACTACTGCAGTGACTACAGAATAGGGATTCAACTGTTTTAGTTTATGTCTAATAAATGGAAATTTAAAACATATTTTTGAACTTTATTGCTGTGAGACAAGCAGGGACGTATGAACTGGGGGTGGAGACAAATCCACCCCCAAGCTTAAATTAATAGGGACAAAAAAATAGCAAAATTAAACATTATCATGCAATACCAGTTTTGGCCACTAGACTAGGCCAATGGAGCAGTATGTCATACCCATGAAAGCTTTGACCCATATATATACACACACACACAATATAATATATAACTATATATGTAGATACACACAAATATATATTTATATAATATATATACATGGATACCCCGCTTTGCGCTACCCCGCTGAGTTCTGATTCGCGATAATGCTGTTTGCTCTAAATCTCGTGATAGCTCTTTAAATTATTTTGCAGGCATTTATATCCCTGCTTATCGCATTTTTTTGCTATAGCACCATGTCAATAAAATGCCCCTTTTAGCAAAGTTTTCATATAGTGCTCCTGCATGCAGGAATGCATTTACCGCACTAAACAGGGTATTCCTGTGTGTATGTGTATATATATATATATATATATATATATATATATATACATATATATATATATATATATATATATATATATATATATATATATATATATATATATATATAAACTGAGAACTATTTTTTGTGTGTTCCTGCTCTGAAAGCATAGTAGGGGATGAACAGCTGTAAATGTATAGACTTATATCTTTATATTTCGAGCAATTGTCAGAGGAATAGGAGGAAGTAGACAGATTATTTTTATTATTATAATGTGATACACCATAGGACATGGTACCAAATGTGACCATTACTCATGCAAAACATGTCTAAAACCAATTTGTTAAATTACAACCTAAAAAGACCAACATGCATGCCACGTCCTTGTCTGATTGCTTGAGCAAGTTCAACTTCTTTACAAAATAATATGAACAAATATAAAATCTTGGCTTTTTACAAAAAACAGACAAAAAAGAAGTTTGTATATATATATATATATATATATATATATATATATATATATATATAAAATTTATAATTTTGAGGGGCACAGCAGCAATGCCCCCCACCACCACCCCTATAGTTCCAGCAGTAGCTCAGCCCCTGCTACCTGTCCTGGGAGTAGAGCTGAAATATCCCCCCATGGGACTAGTAAGACTACTGCTCTCCAAGAGAATGGAGTATGGCCTATATTTTCCTACAGTGGTGACTTTATCTGCCAAGGAGTCTGTGGAAGGCTTTATCACCCGTGAGGCTGGGCAGCCTTCTGGGCAGATCCTCTCCCACCTTTGGTTATCTTATAGGACTGCTGAAAACGTAAACACTAAAGTTAGAGTGTAAGTGTATGGTTTTTATTGCTACATTGAGTTTTTTTTCTTCAATCATTAATTTTATTGATAAACGGTTCTTAATCAAACAAATTAGACCCTGTTGTATGAGCACTATTATCTGTAACGCGCCAACATATTCCTTAGCGCTATACATGGATCGTGTTCAAAACAAAACAATATTAACACATTGCAAGAAATGGAGGGCCCTGTCTTTGAGCTTAGAATACAGTGTCCAAATTGCACCCCCAAAGCACCTTACAAGATTGAAAACTCCCAGACTTACAATCTAAAGGATAGTGGGCCTTTAAGAGTCATTGATTTGAATGCCACTCAGCGTACCATCACAATATTGCAGCTGAATGAATCCCCCGATTGTATCATGTACTGCTCTTAGGCTACATGATCATCACTGTAAGTGTCTATTTGCAATTCCATCCACATTTCATTGGCTGTGGTTTAATCAGACTACATTAATATCACTCTGTTTGATGTGATTTATTTCTCTTCTCTAGAGTGCCTGTGTAAAACATAAGACTTGCTTCTTTTAAGCATAATTTGTATTTAGGCAGCAAATAAATAAAGTAAGCATTGAGCTGAAAGTACTTGCACTGTAATGTGACAGGTCTGTAATAGTGTTCTCATTGTGATAGCATGTTAGGATGGCATATAGTCGGGGGTGCTAGAATAATCCCCAAATTCTGATGAAAGCTGCAAAAGATGTTTTTTAGGGCAATATTACAGCCTCATTGAAGAGCTTTGTAGCCCCTGTTATGAATCTAGGCGAATGTCACACTTAAAATGACAAGTAAACACTGCAATTGACTGTTTAATGTGTATAATGTATACTTAATTAATAAAGTATTGTTTTAATTAATAAGTTTTAATTAATAAGTATCAGTGACAGAAATGGAATGATGTTTTCTTATGATAGTTCTCTACTTCAGTTACCAGGAAAATCAACATGTTACTTTTACAGGTAAATATATACTTCCCTAGCCCTGCTCTTTCATATAAAATAAACTTACATTTTGTTGCACTTTATGTTTTATAATCTTTATTTAAAATTATTCTTTACAGAACATATCCAAATGGAAAACCCAAAAGTCGACCGCATGATAAGCAAACCTAATTACTTTGGGATGAGTACACAATACATTTGTATTTCCAGTTTATGGACTATGATTTGAAAATACACAGTATAAATCTCTGTAGATAGCAAATCCAGTGTATGGCGCCCATGCTTTATTTTCTTTTAAAATATGTGGAATTTTGATTAGGGAACATTCAGTACAACTTTTAAATTGTACACAATGCATTGCAATATTTCAGACTGAAAACTTATAACAGTGCTTAGGCTTTTGTGCATCAAAATCTTCCATAAATCCCTTTCTTTACAATTTTTTTTGCTGAAGTATTACAAAACTACAGCAAGAAACGTTAGCATAATTCATCTGAATTCCTATCAATTATTATGGATATAAGCATGCTTTATAATACTGACCTCTGGATTCTTAAAATAAGAAAAATTCTGTTGATTCTTTTGTGAATAAATTCACTAAACATCTACTGGGTTATGAATTAAAAACTTTTTCAAAAAATAAAATGGTTTGCTTAAAGGACCACTATAACAAGTGAGCAACATTAGCAGGCGTGTAATCCAAGATAATACCATTATTTTATATAGTAAAGTAATATACTATTGTCTATGTGCTGACATGTCTGCATTCCATGCTGCTTTTCAATGTGTAATTGGGCCAGGAAACTAATATAGAAAGCCAGGTTTGCACTTTATAGTGCCAGCTACTGAGCATGGTTAGGAGAGGGGAAGGTGTCAAATATGAAATGTAGAACTTTTTGTTTCTCAGTGCTGAATGGAATTAAAATGGCAAAAAGGTCAGAATCCAGGCCGGCAAGCAATGCTGGAAGGGCCCAATATGGTAGACCTTAGACAAATGTACCTGCTAATGTTGGTAATATTTTTACCATATTTCTCAAACATGTGAAGTTTTTTCTAAATTACAGAACAAGTTGATCTTTTCATACCAGAAGCTAAAAAAGTGAACTGTGTTTATGGGATGCAGATGGTACACCCATAAACCCTTTCTAACAATCCTCTCTGCCATTTTAACTTACTATATCCATCAGTGTAACAGTCAAAAACATATGGCTTGCAGATTTTGTGTTAGCCACCAACTGTTTCAAAACAAATATCCTTTTAAAACATTGACATAGAACCTGGACAGTAATGAAGTGTAGATACTGCTAACTCCACACCTGTCAGACATTTAGGAATGCTATACGTTGAAGTAGTAGAAAAAGCCCACAAAGCTGGAGGATACAGTAGTTATAAAAAGGAAAAGGCCGTACAACATAAACAACATCCATTGTGGATTAAGGTATCTCCTGGGAATTACAATAGGTTACTTTTAATTACTTGTTTTTACTAATATCATACAATGAGCAATCCTCCCTAACTTATGCTTATTTATTAGGGATAATTATGTGGAAAGTACCGTATATACTACAGTATAAACCACGTTTTTCAGCCCTTTTTTAAGGCTAAAAAAGGCCCTCTCGGCTTATACTCGAGTCACCGTGGGGGTTAAGGATGAGGAGGGGGGTTGAGGAAGGGGGTTGAGGAAGGGGTTGAGGATGAGGAGGGGGTTGAGGATGAGGAGTGGGGTTGAGGATGAGGAAGGGGGTTGAGGTTGAGGAGGGGAGTTGAGGATGAGGAGGGGGGTTGAGGAGGAGGGTTAAGGATGAGGAGGAGGGTTAAGGATGAGGAGGGGGTTGAGGATGAGGAGAGGGGTTGCGGAGGGAGGTTGAGGATGAGGAGGGAGGTTGAGGATGAGGATGAGGAGGGGGTTGAGGAGGGAGGATGAGGAGGGGGGTTGAGGAGGGAGGATGAGGAGGATGATAAGGGAAGGGAAGGGAAAGAGACACGAGGGAGAGGGGTGAAAGAGACACAGGGAAGAGACGGAGTGAGAATCATATGATGAGCAATCCTCCCTAACTTATGCTTATTTATTAGGGATAATTATGTGGAAAGTACTGTACTCAAAATATGCTGTTGATATGGACACATTATGGAAATTTTAGAAAATATAAACAAAATAATACAGCTGCTAACCTTTAAATATTTGCTATTACATTCACTTCTACTAGAGCGGGGGCACCATTTTTGTTTTTGTATTATACCTGATTAAACCTAACTTTACAGTTATATTGGCCTTTTAAAAAATGCTAGATAGTTAGCGAGAGTGCTGAGTTTACCTCTCAAAAACAGAATGTGGATAGAAATAAAGCAATCATCTAAATATTTTTGCTGCCTTCATAATTTTCCTCTGATTAGTTTTTAAGATTTCCCAATATAACATATAATTGTCCAATTAACGAAGATGTAATTAACAATAAAATGACTCGTCATGAAAACCAACTTCATAGTGGCTCCTGAGGACTGGCATGTTATGACTTACTTACAGTCATTTTCATGGCGGCTCCCCTTCAGATCAATAAAGCAACAGCTTTAAGTACATTTTTAATTACAATTACTTTAAATCTTAATTCATTTGTGGATTACTCTCTGCTGTGAAAGCAAGAAAACATTATAATGGATTGCTGTTTTGAGTGTAAATTAATGGAAAACCAAGGTCACAGTAATAATATGCATAGAAAATATTTCCATAAAAATATGACCAAACAATATTCAAGGCACCGCAGGTACTGATCTCCAGGCATTTATAAAAACTAGGAAGTAATTGGGCAATTGAGTCTTACTGAACGACCACCTAAATAATTACATAGCCGCATGATTGCTTTTGGTATGACGTTCTGCTAACCTTTAAATAAAATTACCAACTGTTTTATATTTGATACATTCTTAGTGTCAAAGAACCTGAAAAATCTATTTAAAATATCCAAGGAATTAATATATCTTCAAATTAACATTTACTGAATAATGAAAAGGAGTATGTTGTATTAGTAAAGACCTAAAATTTGACTTTAAAGAGTAGTCTTTTCTGCCCTATAAATGGTTCTTTAGCTAGGTCGAGGTTCAGGGTCAGTGATGAGAATTGACTAAGCACCTCAAATGGCTGAGATGTGTTTCCCTGTATTTATTATGCACTATTTTCTATGGGGACTATTTAGTTTACAGCCCTTCTCATCTCATCTAAGCCAGTAGAGAGAGTCACAAATATTTCCAAAGAGTTCCATAACTCATCTGGTGCAGAGCCCTTTGTTGTTGTTTAGTCATTCAGTTGTATCTGACTCTCCGTGACCTAGTGGACCGCAGCACTCCAGGTACATCTGTCAGTCACCGCCCCTATGAGCTCCATTAAGTTCATGTTCATTGCTTCAATGATCTCATCTATCAATCTCCACCTCTGTCGTCCCCTTCTTTGTGTGCCTTTAATCTTTCCAGCATCAGAGTCTTATCTAGGGAACCCTGCCTTCTCATGATATGACCAAAATATTTGAGCTTCAGCCTCATGATTGTATTGTCAAGTGAATAGATAGTATTGATTTCTTGAAGAGCGTTACTTAACCTTTATTAGAGTTAGTCAGAAGGAAGTCCCAACATGGTTTCAAATCTGCATATCCAAAGTTTTAAAGGAAATTTACTTTGTCTTTGCAGCTCTCATTTTCAAGCAAACTCATATAATATTTCAAATAAGTGCGGCATAGTAGTATTAGAGAGGCCATAAAGTCTTTGAATAGATGTTGAATATAGCTTTTCTGAATACTAGTGGTTCTTCTGAGTGGGTCTGGGATGAGGTTCAGTAAATATAATATAAAAGGAGATAGGTTATCCAATTACATGTTTAATGGTGCTTACAAGAGTAATTAAAAAATCATTACAGTGGTCATACAATAGGATTTGATTTGTATATTTAGTTACTGATTAGCAATAAAATGAGTATTAGACTGAAAGAAAATCAATATTGATTTTAAAATGTACTCTTGAAATTCTTGTTTCAAGTAGATCTGTTTCTCTCCATGTCTGTTAGGTGTCTATGGGCCGAAAGAGCATCTGCCCAGAAGTCTGCCTTATTGTTTTTTCACTGGGGTAGGGTTGCCTACAGTAGCCACTGCATGGAAGTAGGTAGATAAACACTGTTGTCAGGACATCAGATGAAAGCTACCATCACGACAGTCCCCTGGGTTCATCCTCTCCCACGTCCTGGACTCTTCCCACATGCCTGATGAAGTCTAAAACACTAAATCTTGTCTTCTCCATCTTAAAAACATCTTCAGAATTCATCACTATCTTACACAAGACACAACTAAAATCCTTATACACTCTCTCATCATCTCTCGACTAGACTACTGCAACTTGCTTCTTGTTGGCCTACCTACCACCCGACTATCTCCACTCCAATCCATTATAAATGCCTCTGCTAGACTCATCCTTTGTACACAACGTTCAGTGTCGGCATCGCCTCTCTGTCAATCACTCCACTGGCTTCCCTTAGCCTCAAGAATAAAATTGAAAATCATGACGCTAATTTACAAAGCCCTCAACAATAACACACCCCCTTACATCTCTGCTCTCATCTCCAAATACTTCCCCCACCCGCCCTCTTCTGCTAATGACCTTCTTCTTTCTACAACTCTTGTCACCTGCTCTCACTCCCACTTTTCTCGTGCTGCCCGTAGTCTCTGGAACTCCTTGCCTCACTCCACCAGTTTATCCTCCTGCCTCAAAACATTTAAAACCTCACTTAAAACGCATCTCTTTTAAGAAGCGTATCACCTTCCACCCTAACACACTTATCACCTCTCTCTCCCTCTTTTACCACTCCCTATACCTTAGATTGTAAGTCTGCGAGTTTCTATCCTAAGTACTTTGGGAATTCACCATGGACATTGGATTCCTAGCTCAAAGACAGGGCCCTCCTGCCTTTGCTGAATGTTAATCTGTATTTCTCATTGTCTGAACCGAATTCATGTATAGCCCTACAGAATATGTCAGCGCGTTATAAATAAACTATAATAATATGAATAATAATAATAATAATAATAAAAAATCATAAATTTTAAATGTACATTATTGTCTTGTGTACAAATACCAGTTTTATCACTAATCAATAACTAAATAAATAATTTAAACACCCTACTTTATGAAGACTCGTGTTCCATTTAAAGAACTACTTGTGTGTCATATTTATGGAATTCTCTTTTGAAGAACTTGACTACATAATGAGCAAAATGTATTTACAATAAATAAATGCAGCCTTTAAGTTTAACTATTGTATTCATTTGTGTTTTAATGGTGATAGACATTTTGCTTTTGTTTCTACTAGAATTAGAAACCTGGGCAGAATGGAAAGAATAGTAAATTCAGTTCTGTGGCAAACTGCTCTCTAAATAGCACATTTGATAATAGAGCTTTATGGAAGGGCAAGTCTTTCGGAGGTAAACCTACACCTCATGCTACAGACGAACAGGCTAAGATGGAATCCCCCATGATACCAAGCAGAATTAGCTAAATATAGTTGCTGAGGATGTTAGTTACTTCACAAACATATAAAGTTTTTCCTAATCGAGTATATTTGTACCCAGTTTTCTATATGTGAATAAAAATAAGTCGCTTTGCATTAATTCACTGAAAATAGTGCTTGAATTAGTATTAACAGTCATTAAATATTCACTATTCACTATAAATAAGAAGAGTGCATAGGCCAAGGTAAATGACAGCACCGTTGTCTTTTCTTTCTTTTATTTAATTAGAAAAAAGTATTGTCTCTTATTTTAGCATTAGACATAAAAGTATGTAAACACAGATATATAGATTTATGACTTGAAGCTTAGCAGCAGGTACAGCAGCTATCTAACAGTGCTCTAAAAAGTACAGCAATGATCAAAGGGGTGTTGTTTTATCTATCGCAAACAGGAAAGGAAGGGTTGGCTGAGAGACAGGCCAGAAAGAGTTTTATGAACAATCTGATTAGATAAGAGGCCAAGCAATCTTTCATTGCCAGTTTCAACAACCATAGCTTCTTACCAAGGAAAATTAGCAAGTCTCCAGTCTCTTGCTATAACTTTGTGCCTGAAATGTATCACTCCCTTATGGACTTTGGGCCTCATTCAAATGGGATTTGGCCAGTTGAATAGGGCTCTATATAAGCACACAGCATATTTTTTACAGAAGTTTTTAGCTAGTGAAGACCTTGCTTTTGGATACAAGTTCACTAACTAAAAACCTCGGTAAAAAAATATGCTATGTGCTTATATAGTGCCCTGTTCAATTGGCCAAATCACAATTGAATGAGGCCCTTTGTAGTGGGTGCAGTAGCAGCTTAATCTGCAGCCTTATTCAATTGCGATTCGGCCAATTGAATAGGGCTCTATATAAGCACAGAGCTTTTTTTTTTTTACAGAAGTTTTTAGTTAGTGAAGACCTTGCTTTTGGATAGAAGTTCACTAACTAAAAGCCTCTGTAAAAAAAATATGCCCTGTGCTTATATAGAGCCCTATTCAATTGGCCAAATCGCAATTTAATAAGGCTGCTGATCTATGAAAGTAAGTTTCATATTGAGTAATGCTTTTGTTTAAAACAATGAACATGAATTTAGTCAAAGATCAATATCTAATTAAAAGATCTATCCCATTTTGTTAGGACATTCTAGTGGTTCTTTAATACATTTCAATGACACTAAGTATTATGTTAACCAATCAACAAGTTTCTGTTTAAATAGAAAGTTAACAAGTCTTCAGCCAGTGATTGGTGCATATAATGCATATAAAAGTCTTTAGCCAGTGATTGGTGCATATAATAAACTAAACCTTTATATGACATTTTTATTAGAACTCTCTGTGAATAAAAAAAATTTACAATAGGAAATATTCCTTCTTTCAGTTGGCAACGTTGGATACTTTAGGTGCGAAAAAGCATACTGAAGAATGTGGCGATAATTGCTTCTAGTGCTTCATATACAACCTACCCTTAAAATAGTCTCAATGTTTAGTGAATCTTGGCTATTTAGTACAGGGTGACTGTAAGTTCAGTCCTGGAAGTCCACTCAGGCCTGGATTTTAGGATTTCCTTTCTGTGTACAGGTGAGTAAATCAGTATGGCTGAAGAAGAGACACAGCAGTGATAGCCTCAAATACTGGCCTGTCTGTGGCCCTCCCGGACCAAACTTGCTCATCTCTGGTTTAGTATCAATAATACAACTCATATATATACGTAAGAAGGTGGTGGGTGGTTTCATTCCAGAACAAAATAAAAATTGCAAAAACTGGTATAGCACAACTACAGTTAATGTGTTAATTAAGGGCACTAAATCATCTGGTCAATATCCAAATCAATAGACTGTTTCATTGACTTTTCCCATTAAATAAAGTGAGACACAAGACTGATATGCGGGGATTCCTTGAGCACCAAGGAGTTAAAGCCTTAACTGGCAGAAGAGTATTCTGAGTGATTGGAGTTTAATGAAGTTCCAGTATATACTGCATTATGGATATGCACTTTTGCGAGTTGCAGGGAACCTTCCCTATCACTTGTTGGTTACATTCATGCGGTTATTTTTCACGTCAGAAATAAAGCTTCCTGCAGTTCTAGCCTCGCTTGATAGCTACATTTATATATTACTGCACCACAGAAAAAGACAGGGTAAATTAGTCATCACATACAATTAAAATTATAAAATTGGGCCTTACAGCAAGTTGCCACTTAAGGGAAAGACAAATTACAGTAATTTGTTATGTGTGCTGGGTACCAAGTAACTGCAGATCTAACAAGCAGGTTATGAGATTGATGATCGCAGATATAAAGTACAATGATAAACATTGCAAAGATTTGCTTTACGCCATCTCTGCTTCCAGCTTTCTGCATTCAGTCAACACCAAAAACAATTGCCGAATATCTGTCTTCTTAGTTGCTGACGCATATTTTTTAACTTAACTCTTTAATATTAAAAGGGTTATTTGTCACAATCCCTCAGCCGCAAAGCTGGAGTGAAACAGATTCAAAAGCAGCAGTGGGTCCCTCGAAGCCTGGGAAATTGCACATTGAAGGCTAAACTAATTAATAATCCAGGAGCTGTTTAAAAATAACATTTTTGGTGGATTATACCTTCAGAACCACAGTGCCTAGAAAACCAAAGGGAGTTGTCCATGATATATTTAGTGCAGGGAAAATAAACTGGTGTACTATCATTAATAAACTTGTACTCCTGTAACAAGGTCCGTAATTAGAACTGAAATATGTCTCTTAATAAATTAGCCTTCATGATGCTATGGAGTTATTACCTAGACAGAGGCAGTGATGCGAGTCTCAGCTTTCTTTCAAAGTATTTTACAACTGTTTTATAATTTTAAGAAGCGTAGACTGATGATATGTTAAAAAATAAGGCCCCTATTCAATTGAGCAATAGTTGTTTTTACGGAAGCACGTAATGGAGCCCGTAAACTAATTTGCTATTCAATTGTCGTCTTTTAGCGAGCCGCAAATGATCTGCGGGTTACAGGCTGAAAATCCCTGCGTTTGACAAAATCGTAACTTACAGCCCATCTAAAGGCCTCATTCAATTGTGATTTGGACAATTGAAGAGGGCTCTATATAAGCACATAGCATATTTTTTTACAGAAGTTTTTAAGTGATAGAAGTTCACTAACTAAAAACTTCTGTAAAAAAAATATGCTCTGTGCTTAAATAGAGCCCTATTCAATTGGCCAAATCATAATTGCATGAGGCCCTAAGCCGTTAAATGTTTTCACACACATAAATGTCAAATGTACGAGTCCCAGTTAGGACCCGCAAGGGGGTTTAACACCTGATTGTTGCACTGTAAATGCAGATAAAAAATCAATACTGCACTTTAAAAAACGGGGAAAGGGATGAAAGACATTTGTCTCAAGCTCGCAAATCTGCATAATTTTTTTTTTTTAAGGTTTAATTTCCGTGTTATATCAATATCGGGAATCAAGGAGTTAATACATATTAGACCACCCACATGGACTAGAACAGTATCTCCATTCATTTTTAATTTTTAAGTACATTGCTTGATTTTGAGTCTGATTGCCATATGGGACCTACAGGTTACTTACAGGTGCATGGTTTACAGTTTCGCCTTTCAGCCTGTAAGCTACGGGCTTGTTCAATTGACTGTTTCTTTTCTATCAGATGCACTCATAATCATGAAACGTAATAATGCCTTTATGGAGATACCCATTGTTAACACAGGTTTAACACTATCTATTTACATACTTATATCTCCATCTTTAAAATGTAATTGGAGTGCTTGGTTCTGCTTTGTCAGTATATTATATGATACAGTCACATATGATGCATTCACATTTCAGAGGTTTACATGCCATAAAGGCACATACATGTTATTTACTTGTGCTCCTAACAGAAATACATTAAAGGCATATGCAAGTCGGTTGGATTATGAATGCATCTGATAGAGGAGAATTAGTAGTGTATGAAAACATGTGTTATATAGAAACATTCAGTTTACTTACAAAGTTATTTGCACAAAAGTCAAATCCAGTGGTTCACACCCACAGGAAGCTTACATAAGCCGGGTACACACAGCAAATACAGCAGTGTACCCACAGAAAATACAGCTAGATACAAATTTTGACCTTTCTGGTAAAGCACACAGGAAGTAACTGTTGCAGTTCTTGTACTGAGCACATGCCAGAAGCCACTGAGGTAAAGAATGATACCATGTATTAGCCGGATTCTGAATTTGAATGTTATGCTAATTGAGGTGGAGTTTTCTAGGGGTGTACATGATAGAATGCAAATGCCAAAAAAACAGAGGAAATGTTGCTAACTTCAAGGTAAGCTTATTAATGTTTATTTTGGGATGTTTTTGTGCAAAAAAATGTTTTCATACACTACTAACTCTCCTCTATCAGGTGCATTCATAATCCAGCTCACTTATATATCCCTTTAAAATAGACATTATTGAGTACATCCCGTTGTAAATCAGTCTATCAAATAGCTTTCACAGTACAGTCATAATCCAATAAACCACACAGTGACAAGAGTATTGTTCTACATCTGTATGTGTGAGAGTGGCTGTGCTTGTATTGATTGAACACTGACATGACAAGGAATGGAGTGCGCTTAGAAAAAATGAATGGAGGCTGCTCAGCTGGCCACTAGCAAGGCTGTTGTGTTGTGACAGCATGAAAAAAAACTTGTGTTCACTTAGTACAATGTCAAGTGTCTTTTAGGAGAGCACCAACAATGAAATATACTTGTTTTTCATTCTTTTATATTAAAGTTTATATCCTGTTCTTGAGATAAATAACAAATACAATAAACATGTTTTTGATATATTCATCAAAATGTGCTTTTTATTTCCCATGAGAAAAATCTATCTCTGCTGTTATTCTATAGGGCTGGGTCAGTGTGTGCGGAGTATTGCATTGCTCGATGAGTCAGTACCATGAAATAACATGAAGTGACATTTATCTCATGGGAGATAATTATCTTTAAAAAGTACTATATAAATAAATTATTATTGTATTATTCTAACCTTATGCATAAATAATGTGAAACAACAATACAGGAGAATATCCCCATGCATTCCCCATTTACAATAATGACATATGTGGCAGAGAGATTTCAGTTTGACATGAGAGTTGGGAACTTCTAGACGTTATGCTGGGCGAGGAACAAAAAAGTAGCTGTTTAAATATTTGAGTTGGAAACTGGGGAAATACATTTGAGAATCTGCAAGTGCTGACATTTCATTTTTTTGTTTAATTTGTCTTTGCTGGCAATGGAAGCTATATATATATCCTGAGCCATATGTAAGTGCACTTATCAAGGCTTCTACTGGCAAGGCAGACTCCAACCGTGGCCTATGGCACATTTCCGGTGCCCAGTGCTGACCCAATCAGGTCTTCTATTTAGAATGTAAGGCATTTCATACAAATATGTTCATAAGCACAGTTTAAAGACAATATTTTGCTGGTGAATTCAGGATCTAATATTAATATCTAATTAAGTAAGCATACAAATTAATAACTGCTGGGATTTTATAGAAAAGTTCATGATGTTTTATCAAGTGAAAACTCATTTGTGTTGTATACAAACAGCATCAATCAAAGGGCTAAACAACCTAGAGACCTAAAACCTGTATTTGGAAAAGGAAGGCTGTGAGAAACACAAATCCCTGAAGAAACCACAGAAAAGGCACCAGGAGATTACATTACTTTACCCAGAGAGAAGTCTGTTCCTGAAAAGAAAACTGTGTACGCCAAAATTGTGTTAAGGGTCCCTGGGGTGGGGCATTTGGAGAGAAGGGCACCCATATGCTTGTGAGGAATAATGCTAAGAGCAGTATCTGAAGAATATCTGAGAAAGGAGTATTTGAAAGCGGATTGTGTACAGAGAACTAGTTTCTGTTACCTGAGGGTCACGATGCGACTCCTGAGCTAGTTATGGGATTCCATGTGGTTTAGTCAGCTTGTATACATACATATTTATTTTTGTTGCTGATTTAAGCAATTTTCTTGTATGTTTTGTGCCTATTAAAAAGAAAAAAATACACTTGTACTCTCAGCTGTTTCTGTATACAGTATATACCACTTAAGAAATGGGTCTCCAAGGACCACACTACTATACATATATTGTTTTATATATTTATATATATATGTGTGCTTTATATACAAGTGCTTTTCCTTTGGGTTCTTTAGATATTCTAATCTAAAGGGAAGCATGTGAAATGTATTAATATATGCATTTAGCGTTAGCTCGTAATTTATGGTCTTTATAGGACCTGAGAGAATTTCTCCAAAACCTGTAAAAGTGCTTTAAAAGCTAACACTGCTGCATTTAAATCATATTATAAACCAGTGCTTTTCAACTAGTACACAATAATTCAGCACATGAATTCATTAAAGGAGCCACTTGAGGGGTAGAGTAATTTTCACTCATCTGGATTTAGCATAGCTGTTACCATACTCCATTTAGACATAGACTCATCTAGCCCATACTGACTTTTCTTCAATGACTGCTGAATATATTACTATATTACAGGCACATATTTCTGCTGAACCATCAGTGGTTATCATTATGTTTAAAGGGTGCTTGCCCCTGTCAGTCAGTTACCAGTATCACATGTATGAGTGACAGTTGTCTGCCAATCTACAGGCAAATGTATGCTGGGTCTTCTGTTTACTCTAGTCCCAACATAGATAGATAGATAGATAGATAGATAGATAGATAGATAGATAGATAGATAGATAGATAGATAGATAGATAGAATAAACACATTTAAATGATTGGTTAATCCTTTTGACACTTATAAATGGCGATGCTTTTTGTATGTTTTGTTTCCAATGACTGGCCAGAAATAATTTATTGACCACTGTCTGTAAAAGATAGTCTGAATGTAAACCTTTTGGGTGGCATGAAACCAAGTGAAGAATATTATTAGCCATGGAAGAGTACAGAATAAGAGCCACTTAAAGAATAAAGTTCTGAAGTGGTCCAAGGGAAAGCATTTGTTGCTGAAATGCTAAATGATAATTAGCATCAAATGCACTCTGCCACAGCTGTTATACTGACCTCTGTATAAATATCATCACTAACAAAAATTTGAATACCGAGGGAGAATAACTCTGCTTTGTTTATGTGTAAGAAAATGCAAATTATTTTTCTTTAAAAATGCTTGGTAGTATATAGTATAATAACATATTGAATCTCTGCCCATTTAATTACCATGAAAAAAGAAGACCATTTACATTCAAAAGAAGTTTTGCAACAATAACAGCAGTATTCTTTTATCTCAATTGTGCCCAAGGAGTGAATATTCCCTTAAAAATTTAGGACACGGATATTGAAGTCTTGTAAAAGATCAAGAGAAGGTTAAAATAGGAGAAAGTGACAAAGATGAGTAAAAACTTTCAACTCGCCATGTCTATCCTTAGAACAAATATTTTCTTTCAAGTATCTAGGGGAGCTGAATTCAGATTGCTATGCTCCTTGGGTCATGGTTACTTCCTTGTGTTCTTTATTTTAACAATAGCTTGAGATAAATCAAAATCTTGCATGGGCAGAGAAAACACTCAGAGAAAACACATGTATGGGCACTATGAAATGAGTTAATTTGCTTAGTCTGGTTTCTGCATATAAAATAAATTAAGATACTGTGTGGAATGAAGATTTTATTTCTATCCTGGAAAAAAAGTTACAATTACATCATTAGTTTAAAGGATATAATCAAGTTATACAAAAAAAGAAACAATTTACCATAGTTGTGGAGGATTAGTATCCGCAAACATCATTGAGATCATTAATGGCCAGTTACTTGGAGAGCCTGTAATGCTTTGTAATAGTTACTATAGATTGGTAAATTGCTTTTAAATGCAGTAGCTGCTAAACATTTTATACACATTTTATATCTCTATTAGAATAAGTAATATAAGCTAGGAGGAGAAGCAGTGAATCTCCATATTTATTTACTAGCAAACCTAAAGAGACGAGCACGAGTTAAAAAAATAAATTGATATTAATAATTAATAATATAAAATAATAATAATTAATAACTGTACATGTTTGAGTAAATATAGTTTTCATTATGGTAGATACAAATTATACTTTTAAAAAGCCACAATTAATGCAAGATTTATGAGTGCATGAAGAATGGGAATATTCATGATGGTGTAAAGCAAAACACAAATAGACACAGAGACATATTTGCTAAAGGGTGAAATCTGTGGTAACTTTGTTCACCTTCTTTTTACCCATGAGAACCCACCCTTCTGGATTGCTACCATATGGTGAAGGGGCTTGTGTACTTCAATGAAATGTGAGCTATACCATGTAGGGTCACTCAAGATGGACAGGTCATAGCAAATATAAATTGTGATCCACTGGAGAAGGAACTGGCAACCCACTCTTGTATATTTGATAAGATGACTATATGGATAAGCATATCCAGAGACATAATGATATTGTCCAGGAAGATGATCCCCTTAGGTCAGAAGGTGCCTACCACATTATTGGGGAAGAGTACAATTAGCAACAGATATAATGAAGTGGTTGGGCCAAAGCCAAAAGTGCGCCATGCTGTTGAAGTGTCTGGAGGGGGCAGGAAAGTCAGTTGCGGCAAATAACAGTTCATTATAGGAACCTGCAACATTAGGACTATGAACCAAGGCAAACTAGACAAGGTCAAACATGAGATGACCAGATTAAACATTGATATCCTGGAAATAAATGAACTCAAATGGACAGGAATGGGACATTTCATATCAGAAAACAACCAGATCTTCTACTGTGGTAAAAAAAGAACCTTTGAAGATGAGCAGTCATCATAATCAAGCCATATAAAATCACAGTGATCCAAGATTATGCTCCAACCATGGATGTTGAAGAGGCTGAAGCTGTCGAATCAGGATATTCAACACCTCATAGATACAACACCAAGAAGAGATGTTACTCTCCTCAGTGGAGACTGGAAGCTGAAGTAGGGAACCAAAAGGTGAAAGTAACTGTCTGAGAAACTATACTGTTCCATGTGGCAATAATTCTTGAGTCTTATAATGCAAATGTGTGTTAGTTGTTTTTCTGATGGCAAGTTCTTCTCTACAAACACCATTAGTAAAGAGTTAAAAAAACTCTTCTATTTGGAATTTCAGTGTCAACTATTATAATTTGGGTGGAATGTGCAGAATTGCATATTATAACATGAATATTAACTCACAGATAACAGGATAATTAAAATATATTTTCCTACATTAAAAAATAACTATATTGATTTTGTGTCAGTAAACCTGCCTTAGTTTAACACAAATTTAACACAAATTGTATATTAATGGACCCCTGTGGACATATTTAAGAAAAATTACAGTTGAAAATAGGCTACATTTTTATGAAATGTAAAAAAATAATAAAACCTCACACTGCTTTAAATTACCTTGTCAGGATGGAGACAAACAATAATCTTGAGGTGGATATTTAACCTTTGGAAATGTATTTGATATTGAAAATTGCTATCATAAATCATTAAACTGGATTTGTGCTAATGATCAATGCATAATTCAAATAATTAGCTCCATATGCAAGGCCATACCAATAGTTCTTTAATAACATTGATACACCGTGCACAAACACACTGAGACCGGTAACTCTGTCCTGAAAGTGACATACAAATAACACAACTTGTGAAAGCTAGAAAAATAACAGGGTAGATAAGAAAGCATCTGTTTGGGTGAAAATAATTTGACACTTTGTCAACTAAAATTGTTGAGTAGAACTATTCCTTTTGCTGATGAACAGATGTGGAAAACAGCACCTTTCAGAACCTATTTCACTCACTTTTTGGTATGTATCACAGTAATATTTTAGTTGGACTGGAAAGTTGGTTATTTCATTTTATTTACTTGTAGCAAGTTGTGTTTAACCCAAATATCAGCAATTATTGACAATGATCTCCCTTTTGAAACCGTTATCAGTCGGTCTGTAGTGGGTACTTCAGAAAGGCTGATTTACAAGTAAAAATTGCAAACTGGATAAAAATACTTGTTATTATCTATAATGTTATGTTACCACTTGAACTTTGTTTCTTCATATCTGGTGCAAACTGAAGGAAACAGCAGCCTAAACCTTTTTCAGAAAACTTTTTTTATTCAACTAAATAAAAATTCAGCAGATAAGGATGGAAATAAACCCATCTTCAATGATAACATGCCAGAAACAGACTGACGCGTTTTGTGTTCTTTAAATATCATATTAGAGCCCTTGGATACAATGTTTAATGAACATGAAACGCGTCAGTCTGATTCTGTCACATTACTATTGAAGCAAGGGACATCAATATGCCTTTGAACAAGTGACCACTTTTTACAGTACATACTGGTCATCCCATGTTTTTCTGTTAATGGGAGTCAATATCTTATAGCAAGCACTAGTGATCAATTGTGTTTTTTTTAAAGGGCAAGTCTACCTAAATGTAAAATTATTTTATATTAAAGAGCACTCAGAGAAGATCAACTATCTATATAAAAGTTATGAATCTTGCTTAGTTTGTCGGTTATTCCCCATGTTTGTGTAGAGTGGAAGATTTAAGTTTTTGTCACTGACACTTAGAATGGTGTGCTGACTTTATCAAATGTCCAAGAGCCAACCAAACTGCAGATGAGTTCTAAGCTGTAACAGTTATGCTTTTCTGTATTTTCAGCAACTCACATCACCTAATATCCAGAGAACTTGTAGCAATAAAATGCAAGTGCTAGAAATTTTATACAAATACAGTAAAAACCCGATTGGGACTCATGATTGCTGGATAAGTGTAGTTTCCGGTTAATCGGGAGTCCAGAAAAAAAAGGGTCTACACCTCAAAACCCATCAAAATGCATTTAAAAAGGTATTAGCACCTAAACTGGGCCATTTAGGCCCAGAAAAAAACAAATAGGAAAAAAGTTGTTTTTTTTTCGTGCAGTCTCCAACTGCCGGATAGTGCCGGATAATGCCTGAATATCGGGAGTTTCTTGCAAATGGGGAATTTAGGCAGGTGCCGGTTGCTTAAGAGTCCCGGTTGACCATTTATAACTTTCATATAAGAGCAACTTGTATTGAGGTGAAACTTCTCTTTTAAGTGAAAGGTTTAGTGTCTTGGAAATCTCATTACAATAAAAACAGTCAAATGTGATTAATCAAAGAGATATGTACTATACTCTTAGCAAAGTTTCCTCCAGTGCATTTAAAAGCTAATAGTCAACCAATGGTGTGCACATTTATTTTGGTCAGTTCCTTATGAAATGGCATTATAAATTAAGCAGTTACATGCAGCAATCACCATGCCATCCATTTACAAATTCTATATACTGTATCTTCTCACTTTCATACAATCTGCATTCCAATTAAGGGGAATCTGACAGCTAAAACACATCTGCTTCATTGCTCCTGTGAGTGTGGGTTGATCCACCTTGTCAGCAAGCAAATTATCTCTGCTACAAAGCACCACGGAGTGCATTTTGCGCTCTCTTTTGAAAAAACACAACTAACCATGAAGGTGGGAGCACTGATTCCCAAGGTGCTAATATGTTTGCTTCACAGTGAAACAAAATGAGTTCTAACTGTCAGATTCCCTTTAAGGAATAAAAGGTAATTTGAATATGTTCTAGTAGTTCGCTATTATGTTAATATTTATTTTATTTTTGATATTTTAGATAACTTGTCAAGATTGGATTGGGTTGCACCCTTGGGGACTAGCAAACTCATTTTTCATTCTATGCATGTATCATGAACGTCTATATATACAAAACAAGTATTGCACCCTTTTAACATCACCAGTTGTCTATGAGTTTTCTTTTCTTGTTTTTTCGTGCTTCTCCTAGTTTCTTCACAACCAAAGCATCTGAAATCTACCTGCCTTCACCTTTATAATCAGTCCAACAGCCTAAGTCTTATACGTGGAGGAGGTATATCCTTCATTCCTGACATTCATATATATTTTACATTTGCATAGAATCTTGTAATGCCATAATACATTGTACAACTTCTAGTTCAATCTTTCATTATGTCTTTATTCAATGTTTATAACTACCTCAATTCTACAATGTCTATTATTGCCCTTCAAAATTATAATAAATAGTTTTGACCTAATAAAAAAAAGCTAAATTGCAATACAGCTTCCTAGAAGTCAGCTTTTAATGTGGCGTTTGTGACCTGAAGCAATAATTAGCGATAGTAAACTTTTCTGGAGTCATATTCACAAATATCCCTACATATAGATTGGTTGATGATCGCCTCATACAGGGATCCAGGCAATGATCAGCACATTCACATAGCAATCTGGATGAATTAGAACCTTAGTTAAACAGATGAATGAAAATTTACTGCAGGTGTTTCACACTTTTATGATTTAAGTAAGCAACTTCCACTCACTTCAAGATACCATAATGCAAGAAACAAAATAGCCATATTTTTTTCCTTCCAAAACCTGGGCTTTTTTGTTAGTCATTTCCAGGGATTTCTAGTTCAATTTAGCAGTAGAGGGTATGTGGGACTGCTGTTTTTCCCCCACAAAAAGCTCACGTGCCTATTAATTAATTTAGCCGTAGTGGGTATGTTGGAATGTTGTTTTTTCTCCACAAAAAGCCCCCGTGCCTATTAATCAATTGATACCCCACAATCAGCATTGAACATTATAGCTATGTACTAACCTGCTCTGGCTTCCTCAGCCAATAGGAGAGCACTGATGTCAGCCCCAAAGTCACTGCTGGGATGTGACCGGCCTGGCTGCTTCCTGCTGCAGTCTCTGCTGTACACACGCCCACACCAGAGATCAGCACAGACAGAGCTGCTGTGTGAGAGACCTGCAGCATTTAGTAACAAGTGCAGTAACATCCCAAGTGAGACAGTTTTTGTACAGTGTCTCTGAAACAGCAGGAAGGTGAAGCAGAGGAAGTGCTGGCAGAGAGCTGCCCTTACAGCCTCAGTTCTTGTACTGAGCATGTCAGAAGTCACTGAGGTGAAGACTGATACAATGTATTAGCCTACTTCTTATTGGGCACAGCTAAATATGAATTGTATTTTAATTTAGCTGGGATTTTCTAGGGTGTACACCATCAAATGCAACTGTTAAAAACCATAAGACATTTTGCTAACTTTAAGGTAAGCTAATTAATGTTTATTTAGGGATTTTTTTCATGCAAATTTTTTTTTCATACAATACTAATTCTCCTCTATCGGATGCATTCATAATCCAGGAATCTTAGATATGCCATTAACTGTTAATGTCATTAGATTGATCCTAAATTACATTGGTTCCTAAAGTAACACTGTGGTTATTTTTTCATGACAATAGGCAAAATATTTTTACAATATTTTTAAATAAATACATAAATAAATAAATATGATCTTTACATTTTCTACCTTTCAAATACAATTATCTATAGGGCTCCTTTTTCTTTTCTCGCCTGATCATGTCTGCTGCTTGATCATGAGGGTGTTTCCTTATAAACTAGTTAATTGTCCATTAGTTCTGTTGAAAGCATTGATTTATATAACACATTTTTATTGTGCACATAGAATGTTTCTCTGTAAGTCTCCTTCCACCTTGTGAAGTTGATCAGCAAAAAACAAAATGGCAGATTATATGGAAGCTTAGGTGCATATAGAAGGCAATATATAGAAGGTAATACATTAGAGGATTTATTATTATTAGTATTAGTAGTAGTAGTAGTATTACTATTATAAAACATTATTACATTTTAAAAACATATTGCCTATTTTTAAGCATCATTTTTCATTTTAAATATCTGAATACAGAGGTGGTTTAATTCCAGCCTATTAAAGTTAGCCACTGGAAATAGTAATGGAAAAAGGGACTGTAAGCTGGTTAGTGATTGGTACTTTGTAGGGAGAGGTGGAGTTGGAGGTAGGGCAGGGGTTCTGGCAAAGCCAGTATGTGTTTTGCCGTGTTCTGGCAGTCAGGCAGAGCACATGTTCGGTCACACAGGAAGGGGATGATGTAAAGAAAGAGAAAGAACAGGCCCTTTATAAAAGAAATGTATGCTAATACCACTGAGATATGTTAAATACTCTTGAGAATGACATTTAAGAATAAAAACCCATTCAATATAATACTTTATTCACCCTTTAAAATAACAAAATATCACCCGGAACAGGCCAGAATGCACTCTTTATACAATAAATTCATGCTACAATCATTGGGATTTATTAAATATAATTGCGAACAATATTTAAGAGCCAATAGCCATCTGATAGTATGCTTTATTAATTCTTTAACAATCCAGAATTTCATAAAATGAGCCATAATGGTTACTTTCCAGACAGCCAGAATTACAAAACACACATAACTAGATAGGATTCATGTATTGCGCTTTGAAAATTCCAAAGAAACTAGTTTTAAGGACCGTTCTAGCTTAGAATACAGTATTTCATAAAATGCTCCCAGAGAGCCAGACATCCAAAATTCACCAGACACACCTGACTAGATGGGATTAATTTACTGTTGTTTTAAGTTATATATCAGCAACATTTTCACATCAGCTTGCAGTCATGTATATGGATATATTTATCTCTTTATTATGGAATTCCTTTTCTTTGACTGGTTATTATAACAGTTCTATTTTAAATGAGGCTCCTTTTAGCTATTATTACAAGCTATACTATAGTGCTTGTATATGAATTCTCTTTTGTTTTACTAATGATAATCCCATCTAGTCATGCATATCTGGTGAATTTGGTATTTCTGGCTCTCTGGAAAATTGTTGTCATTTTCTGAAAAATGATATTCTGGCCTGGAACATGTTCTTCCTTTTGAGAATGTTTTGAGGCTTATTACATAGATCCCATCTAATCTTGTGTGTCTGATGATTTTTGTATTTCTGCCTCATTTTATGAAATAAGTGTATTCTGGCCCAGAACAGGTTCTTCAAACTATTTTCCCTAGAAGTTTTGAAGCTTATTACATAAACTAGCGAATTGCCCGTCAAAAAATGACGGCAATGAAATTGTAAGGTAGCTAAATTAGTAAATGAATATAGTGTACCTATTTTGAAGCATTGTGATGAAGAGCTGGCAATCTGTGTTGATGTTGCTGCAGCATTAGTGGTGTGGAGCTGCTGTGTAAGCGTGATGAACGTGTGCAGTGTAACACTGTGCGTGCGCGAGACCAAACCGTTAGCGTAGTCGTGTACTTCCGCATTGGTGTAAAATGGCGAGTAATGTGTGGTATAGGTCTGTATCGGAATATCCGTAGGTGTTTTGTGGTGTTTTGCGAGTTTAGAGTGCTGTAGCCTCGTTTTCGTTTTGTTCGGCGGCCATTTTTTCTCTCGCTTAGATTTTTTTTTAGTCTCTAAACTGTTTTATTTCGAGTAAAATCGAGGTGTAAGTTGCATTTTTGAGGTCCTGGGTGCTCCCTCTTGGTGTAGGTAATTTTTTTATGTATGTGCTGTGTGTATGTATTGTGTTTTAAATGTTTGTATGTCGGCGTGTTGCGTCCGATGTTTGCGAGGTCGTAATGTGTGGTAACGTGTTTCGTACGTTGTTTGCGTTCCTCGTAAAATTTAGCGAGTGTCGTAATTTGTGTGTCGTGTTTTTTGAGTAGCGACGTGAATTTTGCGAGGGTTTGAGGCCCTTGCCCAGTGACCTCGCCAGCAACTGAGTCCCTCGCTTCGCGAGGGGCCTCAGTTGCTGGCATGGAGCGCCTTCGGCGCTCCATGCCAGCAACTGAGGCCCTTGCCCAGTGACCTCGCCAGCAACTGAGGCCCTCGCTTCGCGAGGGGCCTCAGTTGCTGACATGGAGCGCCTTCGGCGCTCCATGCCAGCAACTGAGGCCCGTGCCCAGTGACCTCGCCAGCAACTGAGGCCCTCGCTTCGCGAGGGGCCTCAGTTGCTGGCATGGAGCGCCTTCGGCGCTCCATGCCAGCAACTGAGGCCCTTGCCCAGTGACCTCGCTTCGCGAGGGCCGCGGGCTCGCTATGCGAGCCCGCAAGCGTGAGCAACGACCCGTACGCTCACAACTATATATGTGATCCCACCTAGTTATCTTTGTCTGGTGAATTCTGTATTTTAAGCCCGCTGGGAAGTCATCATTTCAGGTTATTTTACAAAAAAACATATTCTGGTTTGTTAAAAGGTTTATAAAGCATAATATCATGTGGCTTTTTGCTCTTAAATAATCTTCTCAATTGTATTTAAAACATATCAATACATTTTAGCATGAATTTTGTTTAGAAAACGTATGTTCTGGGTCATATTTTGTTTTTTAATGGGTTAATGATTATAACATTCAATGGTTTTAAGTTCGAAAATATTGTTCTCAAAATGATTTAACACATCCCATGGATGTTATTATCTATTCTTTAATAAGGGTCCTGTTCCATTGTGTTCCAGCTGTTACTCTGTCCCTGCAGGAAGAGCAACTGATGAGAACAAGTGTCCAAGTAATTGTATCCTTAAATCCTAGCCTATAAGTGTGCATTGATGACAGTGGTAAAAATTCCTGTTCTAGGCATATCCATATGGACTATGTAGATTTGGATATAGAGAACATACGGTATATGTATTAAGGTTCTATTTATTTAGTTTTTTTAATGGCAAGGAAAATGATAAGAACAGGATGTAATATTTCACTAATAGCATAGGAAGTAACCATCCAGTATATGTATTTGTCTCACGGTGTATTATGTATGCATGCAATCTATCTTCTTTTTTCTTATTGTGTCTGCCATCCCAAGACTTCTATGATTAATATGTCCCAAAGCAGTGTCCAAGCGGGAGAAGTTGAAGCTTTAAAACTGATATAATTTTGCGTTTCTAGACAGCATTCCTGTGACACAGATATATATCATCAGCATCATATATTTCATTGTAAGCCTCATTTAACTGCTTTGAGACCATCTCCTGAAAATGATCACACAGCAGTACAGAAAGTTCCCATTTAAATTCCAATCTACAAACACAAAGTGCATGATACCCCCTTATATCCACTGTACAGCAAGTAATAGACTACCACAACTGTAGATAATGCATATCTAATGTGTCTATCAATGTTGTGATGGGTGGGGAGGAGGAGGAGAAGGGGATTTGATATAATTTTAGCAATTAACACATTATATCTTTACCAGCATATGCTCAGAAGCAGGAGGCTTGCCATTATAAGCACAAACTCTGCTCCTGTGGGAATGTAGATGATCCTTACTCAATACCGCCTTCAGAATAGTATTACACTTCCCTCCATGGATCCAACAGAGGCATCAATATTTTTTTTCTTAAAAAATAGCTCTATGCCATTTTCTATTTCTAGTTATACTAATTCAAACTTAAATTATTTTATGTCTGAATAT
Source organism: Discoglossus pictus (assembly GCA_027410445.1). Lineage (NCBI taxonomy): Eukaryota > Metazoa > Chordata > Amphibia > Anura > Alytidae > Discoglossus > Discoglossus pictus. Next base: position 362,260,310 of record CM050165.1, read on the forward strand.
TGAGGAACTTGAAGTAGTAGGATATAAAATATTTTCAATCAATATAAAAAATATATGCAGTCTTTAATTTATTAAGTTTAACATTAAAGTATGTCTCATTGTGAGCAGGTATTTGTTTTTTTCTAAACTGATTATGGAGAGACATGCAGATAAGATATCCAGTCGGTCCTATTTAAAGGACTTGACCAGTGATGTCAGAGTTAAAGGAATCACGACAAGTGCAACTCACATTAGTTTCACCCTCCCGTGACGTCACTGACCATCCATGGTGAAGGCTAGTTGTTCAGTGATTTGAGTCTGTTGGTATTATTGTCTGTTCATGTACATGAGAGGAGAGGTTCAGGCGTCCTCTAAGATTACACAACGCAGACAGCCTGCAATACACTTGTTTTCACTCAGACATAACCTCAAGTGCACTTGCTAGTTTTTATATTTCAAAACGTCGGTAGACATGCACGCCAAGCCATGCAGATGCCATACATGATCAGCGTCTAAACAAAGCACATGTTTTATTTAGTCATGTAAATTGTCAGAAAGAGCAGGTTATGGTTAAGATGTATTTATCTACACATTTAACTTTACTCTATTGAAATAAGTGATGTTGAAGCCCAAACAATATAAACGCAGCCTAACATCATATTGAAATGTTTACTCAAAATAGAATTAGTTTAATGCTTTAAACAAAGTATACCAACCAATTATGCAAATACATTGCATGCTTCTTCTAATATGGACATGCCACATTTTGCAGGCATAGGCACCATCAGTCCTAAAATTGCCGAACACTGTCCAGGATTTCTGGAATTCCCTGCTGTGCACAGGTAAGTCATTCAGAATGTCTAAGGTAGTGAACAGCAGGCAAATACTGAAATGCAGACCTGTGTTCATGTTGCCCATTGCCTCCTTTACAATAAAGAATAATTAATCTAGTTCAATAAGCTAGATTTGCTAAGCGTCATAGTGGTGGTGAAGGGATGGGGAGCTAGTGGTCTGTATTACTTGTGTACCAGATCAGGGACATGTTGTAGGAGTGATATTCAGGGAATTAAGGGCCATATTAAATTACAGCCTCTTAAGTCCAACGTGTAGTACGTAAGGGTTGTGTGATTCAAATTTATCAGTTTTATGTCGCTATTAAATTACAAAGGGCTGCGAGCTATGAGCGAGAGATGCTATTTTGTAAACCAGTTCTTGGTCGTCGGACTTGCGTGCTCGAATACAAATAATTAAGCAAGCACGTAGTTACAGGTTCAGATGGAGCCAATGGAAAAAGAGATCGTTAGTGTTACGTCACTGAAAAAAGCGAGGGTAGATTTCAAAGTCCTATGTGCTTCAATTACAGTTTGCGATCTGAGCCACATTCCAGATATAATGCAATATTAATAAAGCCGTAAATATGATATTGTATTACATGCAAGTTACAGTATATGTCGTAACACATTGATTGCAGGGATCGATATAACACAAAATATAAACATTAGTACAGTAGTATGTGTATATTTGATTAACAAGTGCTATGTATTGGACTCTCGAGCACAGGTATGCCTTTGGGCTCCATTTGCATGTTACGTGCTTGCTCGCGAGTGACCACGTTGCAATTTAATAGCTGAATTGAACAATTAGCGGTTAGTCGCATGACAGATCAAAGGATTTACATGTTCAGCACATAGCCTATTCTCAGCCGTTTAGCATGTTTACACATAAAGGCCCTTATTCAATTGGGATTTTGCAAATTCAATAGGGATCAAAATAATCACATAACATATATTTTTTAAAGAAGTTTTTCGTTAGTGAAAACCTTGCTTTTGAATAGTTGCTTAATAACTAAAAACTTCTTTAAAAAATATATGTGATGTGCTTATTTAGACCCCTATTCAATTGTCAAAATTGCAATTGAATGAGGGCCAAAGTCTGCTGCGAGCAACGTTACAGGGCTAATTTAATACCTGTAACATGTAAATTGGGAGTTACGGGCTATGTTTTAAAACATAGCCCCAATTTAATAGGGCTCCAAATATTCTAAAGCTTTTTTTTTTGCACATTATTTCTCCGACATTGTGCATTCACCCCACGCGTTTCACAAACTTGCAGTGGTTTTATTTATGATGTCCCTTATCCTCTGTCTTCTATCCCAAGTCTTTCCGTAATTTGCTTTTACTTTATCCCGTGGTATAAAGACAGAATGTGTAACATCGGATCAGTATTTCTTTTCACATGAAAAAGAGAGCATCTCTCCAAACCTTGCCACTATAAATAAAATGTTTTTTCAATAAAAAGGTGTGACTATATACTGTAATACACTTATTTTTATCTGGGAAATACATGTATTTATACACTGGCATGTTTAACGGTATCTTTAATACCAAGAGTGGACAACTGGCAAACAATGCAACAGTATGAAACTGCTGTTTAGTGGAGAGAAAACATACTAGAGCCTGGTTACTGCGAAAGAGCTGTACTGTGATTATCAAAGGAATAAAAACATGCCGCTGCTTTCAGTACAGTTCTTTCTGTTAGGGAAATACGGATCTGACTTTTTCATATAGTTTACAGCTGGGAGAACCCAAATTATTTCTCTCGCTCTCTAAAGCCCAGTTCAATCCAGAGTTTTCTTTTATTGGAAGCTGATGTTATGAGAGGTTGAAGCTCTGTAGCTAAAGGGACATTGTTGATAATAATCCTGCAAAGCAGCCAAACTCCAACCTTAATAAATCTCTTCTCTCTGGGTGGATGAAGAGTCATTTTAATTTCATACCTACCCACTCAGGGCTGCTATTGTTGTCTCTGCAGGCTGTGAAAAGTTCAAATGATAGCCTCTAGACGATGTTTGTTGTGTGCTTGGGATCACCGACTGCTTTGTGGTGATCTTATTGTAAAGATTATTTCCTTCTCAGCTCTCTCTATGCACGCTACTCCATACTGACACTGCATATCCTTGCTATGTATCATACACTGTCTGGCTTTGGTTGTACTTTTATATATATTTTATTTTTGTCGATTTTATTATTATTTTGCCGTTTCATTTTATATGGCGTCCACTTGCTATAAACAGCACAAAGCATTGAAGACAGGCCCTAGCTGCAATGTCAGTTCCCTTAAAGGGCCACTGTGATCATATTAATAACATTGAATATTTTATATTTTAAAATATATAATGTTTCTTTGTTTTTTTTAATACAGCTTCTAATCTCTTATTTTTTATAGATTGTCAGTTTGCGAGTTTTCAATCTTGTAAGGTGCTTTGGGGAAAGTACTTTTGTATGTTTGATTGTAAGCTCAAAAGACAGCGCCCTCCATCCTTTGCAATGTGTTAATATTGCTATTGTTTTTCACCTTGAACGTAACCCGTGTATATCGCTACGGAATATGTTGGCGGATTACAAAAAAACGATAATAATATTGCATAGTTATGCTGGAATTTATTATTTTGGCTTCAGGAGATCAACTTTCTAATGGCAGGCGCATCTGCTAATGTTCTCAACAAGATTAAATAGAATGTCACACTCACATAAGAAGGTGACGGGCAACAGCAAGCAATAAAGCACAATTAAGGAACACAGTAAAGAACAATTAATATAATAAAAATGCTGCACAAAATAAAGGTTGTGTTTATTTACTAAGATTTGATTTTTAAAACATTTTGCCCATTGTCATATTTAGTTATTGAAAAGCAGTATAGAAATGTTTTACCCACAGTGGTCCTTTAAATGATAATGTTCCAATCCTCTATGAAGTATACTCTAAGATAAGCAACTTCTACAATTTTCTTAGAAAAATGATTTTTGTATAATTACATGTTTTAATTCTATGGAACTCAATGATATTCTACCCTATAAACATAGGGGTCCCTATGGACCCTCAAAGCACCTAAGGACCAGCTGATAAAGGGTGAATCTTAATGTATTAAGGGGAGGAGATCATTATTTTTATAGTAAGGTGATCTGATCATTCTGTGGTAATAAAACCACCTAGCTATATTATTTTGTCTTTGTATTGACCCCCCAGCGTCCTCTATCTTGTAGATAGTGGATCCCAAGTTATCTTGAACTGAGACCCTATAAGTAATAGCTCCACCACTTTGTAGATCAGGGAATATATCACACATAGCAAACACTTGCTATATACGGGCTTATATATTTCCTATGAAAGCCATGTAATCAATCACCATATTGGTAGCTCTTCTTTATAGAGCAAGGGACAGTGGTCAAGGATGCTGTCACATTTAAGTAAGTGATGGTATCTTCACTATTTTTTTAATCTTATTTGATACCTTCCTTCCCTCTCTCTTCTTCATCAACTCTTCAGCTTCAATCACCTACATACGTCTCGTCAGCAGCCACATTTGCCACCTCACTATTTTATAGCCATCATGATCTATTTTCCCCACTTTTTCCTTTCATTTTGTTCCTTTAATCTTTATTTTTGTCTTGTAAATCTATTTGAATAACAGCCTTATGTACTCGTAATTGCTGGCTTAATGGCAGGGCCCTCTTTCCTTTTATATTAAATATGGAAATTGTATTGTCATAATGTCATGTAATTACTGTACCCTGTAATCAGCACTCTGGAATATGTTGGCACTTCATAAATAAAGAGTAATAATAATCTTAGATCTCATCTTTTGGGTCTTGCACAGTCTTTGCTAAGATTGTGGCCTCCTGCAGTTAGCTCCTTGTGTCTGAACAGATGCTCTTGAAGCTTTATGTATGAGATCTGATGACTTGAAAATCACCACTCTAATGGCAAAAGGTTACTGTGTATTGTATTGTGCTACATCTTTCACTTGTCAAATACAATGACCACAGAAGATAATTTTTCCAATTAGACCCCTGTCTTTAAAACAGATCAAAAATCCTTATTTTCCATTGTAAACTAAGAATTTGTTTGTTCCTGCTCTGAAAGCATAGTAGGGGATGAATGAACCTCCACAATTTACAGCTGTAAATGTATAGACTTATATCTTTATATTTCTGAGCAATTGTCTGAGGAATAGGAGGAGGTAGACAGATTATTATTATAATGTGATACACCATAGGACATGTTACCAAATGTGACCATTACTCATGCAAAACATGTCTAAAACCAATTTGTTAAATTACAACTTAAAAAGACCAACATGCATGCCACGTCCTTGAAACTGTGTCTAATTGGTTGAGCAAGTTCAACTTCTTTACAAAATAATATGAACAAATATTAAATCTTGGCTTTTTACAAAAAATTGACAAATAAGAAGTTTATATATATATATATATATATATATATATAAATATGTATATATATATGTATGTATTTATTTATTTATATACATACACAAACTTTTAAACATGGCTTCCTTTAAGCCTATGCCTGCTGCATTACACAGCTTTTATACAAAGCCAAGGTTGGATTATACGCAAGCTGGGAATCTTTTGCCCACCATATCTTAAATGATTGTTGTGGTGAACTACCTACTCATAAGGTCCACAACACAGGCTGAGATCCCGCTCCATGCTGATGATAGCCAGTAAGCTTATAATAGCTGTACGTGGATAGGATTCCCAGCTTGTGTATAATCCAACTTTGGCTTTGCATAAAAGCTGTTTAATGCAGCAGGCATAAGCTTAAAGGAAGCCGTGTTTAAAACGGGCTATGGATTAAAGAGTTAGGCATTTGTGGGCACATTTGCATGTCCCTGCTCAGTTTCCCAGAATGCAGTGTAATAACTGTTTTTCTCAGAATTCTGAGCTGGAAGCAGCCTTTTTAACTTGCTTTAAACATTCAAATGTGAACACAGATGTACTATTTATTTACTATATATATATATATATATATATATATATATATATATATATATATATAGAGAGAGAGAGAGAGAGAGAGAGAGAGAGAGAGAGAGAGAGATAGTTCTACATTTCAACATAGTTGTCTAGTAATCCAGATGAATAATCATAGTATTGCAATGTACAGTAATACCTTTTTATTTGAAAAACATTTTATTTAGAGTGACAAGCTTTCAAGTGTATATATATATATACCTTATTTATTCTGTAAACGACCATACAATGACTTCTGACAGGTTTGGTTTTCTATTGATAAATCAAATAAAAACATCAGATGATATTATGCTGCAAGCAACCTATTATTAAATGTGTATTCATACCAATGCTAATTGCCTTATCTGTCATGTTTACACTCTATAATTGCATCTTTGATGGAATACAGATTTGTTATTCTTCCAATGTTACAGGCAGCACAGCAGCAATTAAATGTGAAAGTCACGGAAAGAACACAGAGATTGCACATTATTTATTTTCATTCACACAAAAAAAGCACACGGGAACGATGTTTACTGGGCTAATTAGTACTACTGTAACTCACTAATTATTAAATCAAAATATAACCTCCTTGTAATTACGTATTTCTAATATAATTTTCAATATCCCAGATCCGTCTAGTGCTTGCAAAGCAATGTTTCATAGACTGCAGATGTCTTATAATTTTGTTGTCATGTTTGGGTTCTGCGTCTATTTTAAAGGGCTACACATTGTACTAGTCATTTTGTTCTAAATAAGATTATTGTTACATTATATACTTTTCTGCATGTATATTCTTATAAAACTGCATGATATCGCCGGGGTAGATCATGTTGCGTACAACCCAGCAATGTCCTAGCATACTATGCCACTCTACAGAGCATGGAAGTTAAGATGGGGTTTAAATATATGTTGTGAAGTATCTACAGTGAAACCAAAGTTGTTAAACTCTTGTATTTCTATCAATCCTGTTTTTCAGCAGTGGAGAGATATTAGGCACATTCGTGCATAGGCTCCATGTTGTTACACAGCATACTCTCACCGGAGATGCTCCTCTTACGTTAGTCCACACGTCCCATGGCGATGGTACTACTTTAGGGAACTGATTAAACATTTGAGATGTACCATGGATCAGTTCAAGTAAAGCTGTAAATACATTTATTAATGGTACAACAAGACTAATCATACCTATTTCCCTTTCATTTATGCACCTTTTAATGCATTCTAATAATGTTTTAGTCTTTGAAGATGGTGCCTGATATTGGCTACAGTTTCATAGTTCACCAGCATTCCTTTTCTTTCTCTATTCTTTTCTATCTTGATTTGAATATTTTAAACTATCATTTAAACTAACTAAAAAATATCATGCTTACTTATTTTTTCCCAAAAAAATAATTTTTAATTTGTATTGAATTCAGTAAACCACTCTCCTGTCCACTTTAGTTTATGCAATTTTGATCGCCAGTCATTAATGTGTGCAGGGGACATATTCAGCCTTATTAAATTGCGATTCAGCCAATTGAATAGGGCTCTATATAAGCACAGAGCATATCTTTTTAAATAAGTTTTTAGTTAGTATAAAATAAATATTTACTAGAGTTCCAATTTCAAACGTGTGTCAAAGTCCTTCAATTTACAGAAAAAAACTATTTTTCTATGTTACATATAATGGAACACTTACTTTAAGGTAATTTTTATAGCAATTAAACAAAAAATAATAACAGTATCATGTGCAAATACTGATATGCAAATATAGAGCCCTATGCTAATATGGTGCTCTAATTTAGGGGAATGCAGTAAATAGGCTATGGGAGCTTTTTTTTCCTAAATTCTACACTAATTAAAATTCTTCAGATTACAGCAGTCAGCTCAGATCTGTAAATCCTACTTTAGCCGCAACAGATATCTGCGCAGGGAGCAGCCAAACCAAGCTTTATGGATGAGATGGCCCTATGAGCCAATAGGAAATGTGAACGTCATAAATCTTATAATGAGTGGCAACTGCCGTAATAAGGCTGAACTAGGCTGCTGCAATGAAACAGATGTGTATATATATATACAATTGCCAGATCTTATTAATATCAAAATATATGAATAAATTAAAAACTATTACTATATATATATATATATATATATATATATATATATATATATATATATATTTATATAGTTCTTTATTTATTCATATATTAAATTGATATTAAAAAGATCTGGCAATTGTATTTATAGGCTCAATAAATAAAGATGTGTTTATTTTCTGTTAAAATATGATATATTTATAGACAATGCATTAGAGTGCTTGTTCCTATAGCAACATGGTTTTGTGATGTGTATTAGCCCCTAGAGTACTGGGTTGTTTGTTACCCTGGATTTTATTTCATTAAATAGGCTTATCATGTTTTCTTCTTACATCATAAATAACTTGTAAATGATTTTCAGTGCAAAACTCAATGGAGATTTGTGCATTGCTTTTCGTCCGTCTTGTGAAGCTCACTCGGAGCAGTGACCTGTAGAAGTTCTTGTGCAATGTTTAAGGGATGGATGATTAGCAAAGCTATGCAGTTAGGGCACTCATAAGTGCTTTTTCAGGGATTAGCATGGGACCCATAGTTCGGTGAGACTTATAGCCCTTATTAACAAAACAATTAAAGTTTTATATGTACAGAAGTTTTTCTTCATTATTCCCTTGAAAGACAAAGTTGTACAATGTGCACAGTTCTGAGTAATCTGTCAGAGATATATAAAAAGAACGCTGTATTTCTTAAGCGTGCAGGTTCTCAACATGAGCTTTAAGTCTAATAACATATTACCACCAATATAAATCCTATCTATAGAGATCAAAATGGGCCATGTAGAAAGGTCTGGTATAGCTATATAATTTCCAGAAATACTGCTTACTGCGCAAACATTTTTGTCACCTCATATTAGGTCGCCCCTGGTTTGTGGCTTTCATTTTTGGTAAGGTTCAAATTATAACATAATTCGCTGGAGTTTATTTATTAAAAGGACATAAGGGATTCACAAATATGCTATAATGCATTATCAGTTGAATGTTATTTAAAAATATGTATGTTTTCCTGCAGTAAAAATTACATTAAAGTCTGAAATCTTTGTCTGTCAATCAGCCTTTCTGATCCACACCAGGCCTTTGTGTTAGGGACATTAAGAGATGGCATTATGTAAATAAAAAATAGCATTAATAAAATATATCTAGCTTTTATTACCCTGAAATGTATTTCTATGCTTTATTGGAAAATAGTTGACCATTATGTACCTATCACTTAATTTGTAAATTTAGCAATTTCTGGGTAGACTGAACCTGGAAGCAGATCATGTTGAGTTACTGAATTCTTAACATTGTTAGTAGAAAGACATGTAATGCAAATCTGTTTGTCTTATATAATATAGGTTTCTGAAAGTGAAAAGCTCCAAGGGTTAACCATCTAGAAGCTGTTTGAAAATACAATTCAATACAAATTAAAGTTATATTGGTCTGGAGGTGATTGGAATGTACATACAACACTAATTAATAGTTATTCTTATGAACTAGTGTACCCCCCTCCACCCATCCATCTACATATTATAATGAGTGAGAATAAGCGCTGATAATTGCACCAACACCATATATATTTGTACATGTATATATGTATGTATATATATATATTTCATTTTTTTATTTATTTATATTTATTTAAATTAAATATATGTCACAATTGTATTTATAAAGGTAATATATATATATTTGTGTGTATTTGGTGTGTACATATTATATGTATATAGACAATGCATTAGAGCATTTGTTCCTAGTACACGTAGTTTACTGATATGTATTAACACCTTTATTACTAAGTTGTGTGTTACCCTTCATGTTGTATAATGAAACGGACATAATAATAAAATATCATATTTTTTAATTACACAAGTGTACAGGGAGTGCAGAATTATTAGGCAAGTTGTATTTTTGAGGATTAATTTTATTATTGAACAACAACCATGTTCTCAATGAACTCAAAAAACTCATTAATATCAAAGCTGAATATTTTTGGAAGTAGTTTTTAGTTTGTTTTTAGTTTTAGCTATTTTAGGGAGATATCTGTGTGTGCAGGTGACTATTACTGTGCATAATTATTAGGCAACTTAACAAAAAACAAATATATACCCATTTCAATTATTTATTTTTACCAGTGAAACCAATATAACATCTCAACATTCACACATATACATTTCTGACATTCAAAAACAAAACAAAAACAAATCAGTGACCAATATAGCCCACTTTCTTTGCAAGGACACTCAAAAGCCTGCCATCCATGGATTCTGTCAGTGTTTTGATCTGTTCACCATCAACATTGCGTGCAGCAGCAACCACAGCCTCCCAGACACTGTTCAGAGAGGTGTACTGTTTTCCCTCCTTGTAAATCTCACATTTGATGATGGACCACAGGTTCTCAATGGGGTTCAGATCAGGTGAACAAGGAGGCCATGTCATTAGATTTTCTTCTTTTATACCCTGTCTTGCCAGCCACACTGTGGAGTACTTGGACGCGTGTGATGGAGCATTGTCCTGCATGAAAATCATGTTTTTCTTGAAGGATGCAGACTTCTTCCTGTACCACTGCTTGAAGAAGGTGTCTTCCAGGAACTGGCAGTAGGACTGGGAGTTGAGCTTGACTCCATTCTCAACCCGAAAAGGCCCCACAAGCTCATCTTTGATGATACCAGCCCAAACCAGTACTCACCTCAACCTTGCTGGCGTCTGAGTCGGACTGGAGCTCTCTGCCCTTTACTAATCCAGCCACGGGCCCATCCATCTGGCCCATCAAGACTCACTCTCATTTCATCAGTCCATAAAACCTTAGAAAAATCAGTCTTGAGATATTTCTTGGCCCAGTCTTGACGTTTCAGCTTGTGTGTCTTGTTCAGTGGTGGTCGTCTTTCAGCCTTTCTTACCTTGGCCATGTCTCTGAGTATTGCACACCTTGTGCTTTTGGGCACTCCAATGATATTGCAGCTCTGAAATATGACCAAACTGGTGGCAAGTGGCATTGTGGCAGCTGCACGCTTGACTTTTCTCAGTTCATGGGCAGTTATTTTGCGCCTTGGTTTTTCCACACGCTTCTTGCGACCCTGTTGACTATTTTGAATAAAACGCTTGATTGTTCGATGATCACGCTTCAGAAGCTTTGCAATTTTAAGAGTGCTGCATCCCTCTGCAAGATATCTCACTATTTTTGACTTTTCTGAGCCTGTGAAGTCCTTCTTTTGACCCATTTTGCCAAAGGAAAGGAAGTTGCCTAATAATTATGCACACCTGATATAGGGTGTTGATGTCATTAGACCACACCCCTTCTCATTACAGAGATGCACATCACCTAATATGCTTAATTGGTAGTAGGCTTTCGAGCCTATACAGCTTGGAGTAAGACAACATGCATAAAGAGGATGATGTGGTCAAAATACTCATTTGCCTAATAATTCTGCACTCCCTGTATATTGGACTGTTAAATGACAAGTAATGTTGAACTTTCATAATTTCTTATTGTTTTTTGGTGCCTTAGTGTCTCTAACCTCTGTTGCGACACTCAGCAATGATTTTCACACTATTTGCGTGTGGTCTATGGTACCGTAATATTTTCATTTTTTTGTTGTGGGTGAGGGATCCATGAGAACCCCCAAGTATGTGTAAGGTTAAGGTTTTTGGGTGCATGTGGTTAACCCCTCAATTGTTTGGATATGAGAAATCAAGCCTTAGTTGAGGTGTTATACTGATGAAAGCGTCAAATCTGACACTTGAATCATTTTCAGAGACCTATTTCTGCCTCTACGGGTGGTCTGGAGTACAAGTAAGTTTGGGAAGAAAAAATTGGCTTACACGTATTATATTACATGTGTGATGCACAGTTAAAAGCAATTGGAATGGCTTGAAGGGGAATTTGGAAGTGACAAGTCACCGTAACTTAATAACGCGCTCATTTTTGCCCATTCAGTGATGCTTTCTAGCAGAGTTGAAATTTAGAGAAATTGGAATTGATAGGTTACTAAGTTATGGTGCAACTTGCACTTTAACTGCCTGCACAAAAGATTGGAATGGGGCCCTATGTATGTAAATAAAAATGTCTGCCTCTAATAATGAATAATTGCATTTTATACTTAATTAAAGGATGTTTTTTACATTTTAAAAACACTGTACACTAACAGAAAATGCTTCAAAAGAACATACTATGCATTCAAAATTCTGTAGTTTCATAATTTACTTGTTTTACATGGGGGAAGTAAATAAGCACCAATCCCATTCATATGGGCCCACCCCACATTCATCTTTGAAGCATTTACCTTTTTATCATATTTACAGGGGATGGAGAAGACTGCAATTGTATTTCCTATGGGAAATTTGTAAAACATTTTTTAATTTGCAGCCCATGTGAAAATAATGTAAAGTGCATTAATTTGTGTTTATGTGTTAGATAGATAGATAGATAGATAGAGAGATAGATAGATAGATAGATAGATAGATAGATAGATAGATAGAGAGATAGATAGATAGATAGATAGATAGATAGATAGATAGATAGATAGATAGATAGATAGATAGATAGATAGATAGATAGACTTGCATGTGACTTGTGCAACATTCTTCTTAATCTTGCCACCCTGACAAGGTGCCGTCTTAGGTCTCAGAGACCTAGGCATATAAACAACCCTACCCAGTGGCAGATATTGCAGCATATTGAACTAGTAAAGCCTGCAGTAAATAGGCAGCTCCAGACATGCTCTGACATTTTGAGTGTTTTAGGTTGGACTCTCCAAGTTTGAGACCCATCCACCATTGTTCTAACCCACCATACTCAGCCCTACACCAACCCAATTGATGCCATAAATACCAGGCTTGGATGAATAACACCACAGCTTTATTAAAATAAAACATTGCCAACAACAACAACAGTGTAAGCCAGCCAGAATTACAAAGCCAGTTGGGCATGACTAAATGCCAGGTGTTGGTGTGTGCCAGGTAGGCATGTAAATAAACACTGCCAGGGTCTGTTTTGATAGGGAACAAGTATCACATTTCCAAAATTGCAAAAACTACAATGCGGTCTATCAGTAAGTCACAGAAAATGTGAAACCACTCTTTCATTGTCATTTAACCTCTTTAATTGGGAGGCAAGTCATAGAGGTTAAAAAAAACATACAGTTCCAGGACTGAGTTATTTATATTGCTGGCAGATACTAAAGCCTGCTTTTTCCCACCCACAAATATAAAAACTGGTAATTTATTAATCTCATCTATAAAACCTTTCATCTATCTATCTATCTATCTATCTATCTATCTATCTATCTATCTATCTATCTATCTATCTATCTATCTATCTATCCGTCTATCTATCTATCTATCTATCTATCCGTCTATCTATCTATCTATCTATCTATCTATCTATCTATCTATCTATCTATCTATCTATCTATCTATCCGTCTGTCTATCTATCTATCTATCTATCTATCTATCTATCTATCTATCCATCTGTCTATCCAGTGGCAGAGCTAGAGAATAGAGGTCCCTTGTCAAAAAAAGTGTTTGGGCCCCCACTCAAGACCCCTTCCAATAACAGCTCCCCTCCATAAGAATCCCTAGGGGGGGGGGGGGGGGGCTACACTACAGAATAAAAATGAAATGACAAATAAATACACATAACTGGGCCCACCCTGTGAAGGGCCCTGGTGCATTGCACCACCTGCACCACTGGTAGCTTCACTCCTCTGTCTATCTATCTATCTAACTATCTATCTATCTATCTATCTGTCTCTCTGTCTATCACATACACAAAAATAAATGCACATGTCAAAGGCTGCAAATTGTTTTGCTGATGTCAAATTTCCCATAGGAAATAGGATTACAGATTTCTGTATCTGCTTTACAGCCCCCATGAAGCTTAGTGAATCTGGGACATGTGTGGTTAATCTGTATCTCTGTAGTGGTGAATATTAGGATGGAACTGATATCTTCTCAATATGATATAACATGGAATATCATATTGAAAAGAAGCAAAAGTCCTTTGAAACACACAACTCCATTTCATGCAATAGTGCTCACCAAAGCTACTGTAATTCTTTTCCTGTAAGAGACCCACAATGCATTGCAAAAGGTACAATAAACCTACTTCCCAACTTTCTCTTTTGTTATTGAATACAAATGTTGGCTTATTCTCTGTAGTCTGCAGATTCCAGGTAGTGATATTGAGCATAAATTATTCTATTTCCTTGTTGTGCATCTATATTGATCTTGGACTGTTTACTGTAATTTACATTTAAATTAATTTTCATATGCAGCAAAGACATGTATTTCCTCCTAAAACACCACAGATTATGAGTGTTCAGAAATCTATTTTATACACTTTTTTCCCTATTGCAATTTAGTAACCTAAAAAGAAATCTGAGCACAATTCAAATTTGACCAAAAATACAAAAGAAGCTATTATTAATCACAAAATCTAAAACACAGCAATTTGCTTTATGGAATGGCAAAGTCCATTTGCAATAAGAACATGTTGAATGTTTTTCATTTCACCCAGCATTAAAGCTTTGTATGCTGTTTTGTAACTATTCTGAATGTATGACTCCAGCATAACTTTATAGTACTTTTTGTACCAGAGTAAATAATGTTTTATTTTCAAATATAAGAATAAAAGTTAAGTCTTAAGGAAAATTCATGAGTTATACACTACAGGATGCGTCATTCAATTCACAGACTTTTTCTACTGTATGATTCCAACATAAGATGTCATTATTTTAGTCCATTGCCTTCTTCACAATCCATTTTATAATCAAGGTGACTGCCTTCTCTTAAGAAGGGCCGGCACTTATAAAAATACATGCTAAAGATTTACTTTGAAATTCAAGGTTCTCACCAATGTGATACTTGCAGCATTAAGCAATGCACAATGTTATTGGTATATGCTTGGCACTACAAAAAAAAGATTTTTAAAGGACAACTGCTCATATAAATATTCTTCAATGAATATGTAACCTTGATAACAGGCAAATGTTTTAGAAAATAAAAAGTGCAACCTTTAATTCTATTAAATGTAATTATTATTTATTGGGGGCTGCCATTGCATTGTTTGAGATTGCTCCATAGTTCTGCTTATACAATAATGAGATAATGATCAGTCCCATTAAATACACTTTCAATAAGAACTGATGCATTTTAATGTATTCAAGGTATGTAGAAGCAAATCAGCAGGAAAATGGCTCCTATTCCAGTATAATCATTTGAATAAAGAGAGCATTTTGTAATTGTGGTATTGCTGTTGTTGACTAGCTGTTCAGTCGTGTTTGACTCACCTTGACCCTATGGGCTGCAGCATGCCAGTCATGTATTGTGTATTGTGCTTATGCATAATGTTTTCTTGGCAAAAATACTTGAGCGGGTTGTCAGTTCCTTCTCCTGTGGATCCCAATTTCTCTGACCTCTCTACTATGACCTGCCATTCTTGGGTGATCCTCTATGGTTTCGCTCACAGCCTCATTGAATTATAGAAGCCACTTCACCATGACAAGGTTGCGATCCAGAAGGGGAAATATGGGATTACAGTGGTCCTTAAAGAACGACTTTATTTCACAATGTTATAAAAAAATGCATTTAATTAAATAAAATAGCTTTGATCCCATTATTAAAGTACAGGGTATTTGCCTCCCTTATGTACAAATTAGTGAGTTGATCTCACATGAGATACAGCCACATTTTACATAAGCCGGAAGTGATAGATTCATATAGAATCATAGACCTTATGTTCCAAAATATCTCAGGGTATATATTACAATTTTTAATAATATCTTTAAATAAATAAACAGAGAAGTGCATTAAATAAATATGTATGTTTTTCTTTATAACAACTTTCATATATCTTGCTCCAGGTACGTTGAATATATTTAAATGTCCCTGTTAGGTTACAACATATGCAGTCTCCATGATTGTTAAATATGCGGATATGTTATATTATTAATGAAAAAAATAAATGAAAGTCTGGAAAATTATTTCTGTGAATACTTTATGACTACCTTGATACAAGTGTCTTAAATAAATGTAAAGGCTTCTGGAAAATACGTATGTGAGTGCTTTTCTATGTACTCTCACAGTATAGAGTACATTGTTTATAGTAATAACATTACCTTGAACTCTGGCAATGTTTGCCTGTTGAATTGGATATTACAAATGGGTTTTAGCCATTGTAGCAAAGATATATTGAACACTTAACTCTTTAGTGCATGTGGCATTTTGTGTCAATGTACAAGCAGGTTTAATGAGCTAATACTGAAGATAGTACTGCATTACCAGCACTTATCCAGTTACACAGAGTCCTATTCTATTCTCCTATATAGCAGATTACGCCATGTGTAAGAGCAAAGTAAAACTACATAGCTATTTTATCCACACATCAAAGAAACATTGTGAGAGAACTACTACGAGTGACTGCGGCAAGACAAAGCCAAAAATTATGACAAACTTTTCCATTGATTTTCTCACTGCCGAAAATTTTAAAAAATTAAAAATGTAGACTTATTTGACTTTTACACCATAACCCTATTCTAATCAGACTTTACAAATCACTACAAAAATAGGGCAGTGCCATAACATCAAAAATCTGAAGGAAAATGTATGGGTATTAAACACCACTCGCAAATGGTTTTAAAACCACTGCTAAGTGCCAGAGCAGCAGTTAAAGAGACAAAACAGCACCAAAAAACAATAAAAAATAAAAAAACTGACACTTAACACTCAAATATACACAACACATGGATTTAAAACATATTGTATTAAATACCATATTAACATTGGAACATTTTATATTTTTATTATTATGTCCATGACATTATACAACATCCAGTGTATCACACAATCTAGTATTTAAGGGTTTAATATATAGGAGGACTAGTCCATGTGGACTAGGAACATATGCTCTAATGCATTGCCATATATACATTTCCAATATATATTTTAAAGAAGTAATAATAAAAATAAAAAAAAAAATATATATATATAATATGGTTTCTTGCTCCATTTATCGCCGCTTGTTCTCACTCATTATAATAATCATGACGTTCTCATTTTCTATTGGTTGCTAGAGCTCTGTCTCATCCGTAATGTAAGTGAAATGCGTGGTTTGGTGTAATATACGAGTGGACACATACTTCTACTCTAAAATCTTTTTTGTACGAGACAGGATTTACGGATATGGGTTGAGTGCTCGAATATTGTGAAATGCGTTGAATACACATATGCAGCCTTATTAAATTGCAATTTTATAAATTCTAAAGGGCTCTAAATAGCACATAGCATATTTTTTTACAGAAGTTTTTAGTTAGTGAAGACCTTGATTTTGCATAGAAGTTTACTAACTAAAAACTCCTGTAAAAAAATATGCTATGAACTTATATAGAGACTTTTAGAATTTGCTGAACTGTAATTTAATAAGGCTGATAATGTAGAGAAAATAAGCTCCTGCTGATTTATCGTTATAATGCAAATTACATTGCTGAAATAGAATAGGGCTCATGGTTAGCATTTTCTCCTTCATGAAGCTTATACAGATCACCCTGCCATTCATGCTTTCCAGGGCAGATTGTCAGAAACTTGTCTTCACAGTGCCACAAAATTAGTAATGCTATACAATAAATGAAATGTTTCTACATCATAAAGAGAAAAAAACAATCGGTGAATTACACTGCAGTTGAAGAAAAAAAATGAGCCCCATTACATTCGGGCTACGTGTTAAAACGTAGCCTGTAACGTAGATCTTAGGGATTTTTGCTTTTAAATTAGCCCCGTAATGCAGCCCGCAGACGACTTGTGAGTTAAGACGCAGCAAGGCCAAAAAAAGCCTTCGGTTAGAGCAACGTTGAACTTTGCGTGCGTAAATCGTTTGCTCTGTCAAGCCTGTAACCGATACATTTCCAATCATGCTGTTAAGTTGCAACAAAGTTACTCCTGAGCAAGCCCGTAACACGCAAATGGAGCCCAAAGGCCAATGTGTGCTTGAGACCACCCTCAAGGGGGGTAAAGTCCAATACGTAGCACTTGTAAAGCAAATAAAAACACACGTCTGTTCTAATATGAAAAGAGACAGTGATGTTAGGTCCTAGAATTAATACCACAACAAATCGGCCCACAAAAATACTTGATTTCATGTATAATTATTGTGTTTTATCGATCCTGGCAATCAATGTGTTAATACATATACTGTAACTCGCATGTGATAGAAAATCATATTTGCAGCGTTATTAATATTGCAATGTGACTGGAATGTGGATTCGGTCATACCTCGTAACTGAACCCCGTAAGACTTTGAAATCCATCCTCCATTTTCCTGTGATGCAATGCTGACGATCTCTGTTTCCATTGGCTCCATCTAAACCCATAACTACTGGCTTGCTTAATTGCTTACGTTCTAGCCCACAAATTCGACGGCCAACAGATGGTTTACGGTTTGGCGTCTCCAGCTCGTATCTCGCAGCCTTTCTAATTTAATAGCAACATAACCAAATTTCAAGCCCGCTGCCATTATGAGCTTCACGTTGGAGTTACTGGCTTGGAATTTAATGTGACTCAATATTAGCAACTGAGTAAGCCATGGACATAATCTGAATTTTTATAGACTCTGTATATGAGTACAGGAACCATGAGAGATGGATGAGGGTGGCGATGTTTTGTGGTTATCAGTGGAGGGAGCAGTAGGGGATGAGGGAACAGACAGAAATCCAAAGCATTTGTTTGATGATAAAATAAGAGTGAAACTGATGCCACACCCCTTACCCCTCACTAGCCCAGATGAAGGATGTTGTATTAAAGGTTGCAAAAACAGCCCCCCAGAAATGTAAACACCTATTTAACACACACAACTTCTACCAATGTATCATGGATCCCTACAGCATCGTGCCAATACATACAAATTTATGTTTTTGTAATTAAAACTGTAAATCTGTATGACTTTTTCTCCTGCTTAATTATGCTCTTTTTTAAACCTGTATCTTTAAGGAAAAAATTAAATACTGTTTTTATAGGAATAAATGCTAATAATCCATTAAATTAAATGTGTAGTCTTATGTTCAATGGTGTATTTGGAACCTTTTTGTCCATGCCAGGATTTTCATTCATTGTGAATAGAGTCACCTGCTGATCTGCTTTCATGGTCAAAAGCAAACTATTTCTATAACACATGTGTCTGATTTTACAAATTGCACATGCTTCAAAAGGGGTCATACTGTATTGCTGGTGTTCACTGTTCCATGAATAAAACCTCACAAAGAATTACCTACAATGTATTTATGATGTGGACCTAATTCTCACAGCTCATCCCTCCATAATGGTTACTCAATTACTAATGCTGTTTGAACTTCTCTGTGGTAGATCTCTTTAATAAAGCTGTGAAAGCATGAAAGTTAATCATAGGCTGTACCAGGAACTTCTGATCTTTTCCTGCAGATATACCCTCCAGTTCACCTCCTATTTGATTAGCCTTTTTATTATTATTATAGATACACTGGTAAATCCATGAGTTGGATTCTGTCTGAGTATTTAGTATTTTCAAAGGATAATCAGTAACATGCACATGTCTAAAGAGCAAAGCCTATGCCTTGTTGGTACAAAATAGTTTTCAGGAAGGAGTTACCCTCAAACTAAGTCCTGGGATTCCCTTATAACTTTAGGCTTGCTATTCTCCCTGTGCTCATCAGACATTGCATCCAAGATAGTTTTGGGGATCATATGGGGTCATTTATTTAACATTTCTGCCTCAGCTGGCACAAAACACCATACTGTATGCTGTCAGTGACAACTATTTGTTTTGTTTAAAAATAAAAATGGGACCCATATGTGTAGGATATGGGAGCAGGTTTTAAACGTTACAAAAGTGAAATAAAAATGAGTACTAAAAGGGTTAAAAACAACATTGACATTATGGATATTATAATTTTTTTTTTTTGGTCACAGTGGCAGTCTGAATTAATAGTGCAATGGCGGTCTACAGAATAGGGATTCCCCAAGCTTTCAAGCACTTCATGACCATTCTCTACCAAGCTCTGACATGGGAGTGTCAAATGCAGTTAATCAGTCTAGAAGGAGTATAATATATCTCCATATCTCCATAACTCAGATTGTCAGAAGAAAATATTAATATTGTGGCAAATGCAGTCAGTAAAATGATTAAAAGTTAATAGCCTTATTAAAGTGTGATTTGGCCAATTGAATAGGGCTCTATATAAGCACATAGCATATTTTTTTACAGAAGTTTTTAGTTAGTTCTATCCAAAAGCAAAGTCTTCACTAACTAAAAACTTCTGTAAAAAAAATTTGCTCTGTTCGTATATATAGCCCTTTTCAATTTGCCAAATCGCAATTTGATAAGGCTATAAGTGTCTTAGGCTTTACTTTTCTATATACATTTTTTTTATAAAATGCTTTTGAAAAGTTGAAGCCTAATCTGTTAAATGCATGATACACAGAATATGTCATTTCCATGTCCAAGTTTAAGAGCTTTATATAATGCCCAAATTAAAGAAGCCATTCCAAAAACCCCAATCCAGCAATCTCTATTTATTTAATATAAACACACGCCTACCACTGTTTTAATGAATGGCAACAGCTTTTTGGGTGTAGCCAATCCTACTTGATGAATAAAAAAAACTGACAAGGGCACAAAGTATCATCATAAAAACAATGGCAATATTCACTTATTTGCATATCTCCTTTTACTGAATGATTTATGTTTAGTTTTTGCTCCATCCAGGTTTAGCTATATGCAATATAATAGTAAAACGTAATTTAACAACAGAAACAGGCAACCAAGAAGAAAAATGCCAAAAAGGTTATATACAAGAATGTGTAAAGGAAACTGGAGAAATATGGTCAAGGTAACCCCGCTGCATATTTCAACATCAAACATTCCTTTGCCTCTTACTACCCACCAATCAGAGAAGTACACAAGTAAAAAATGTATAGGCTGCTTGTTATGCTCCCAGGGTCCATGAATATCTGTATGAATCTGTATGCAATCAGTATATTTTCAAATAGATCTATCATGTTGTTGTCCACCATTAAATATTTCAAGTTATTTATTATAAAGATTTGCAGCCCATTTCTTTATAGGTTTGATTGTGTAATTATACAGAATCACATACATATCTAAAATTTATAACCAAATAAACATTGAAATGGAAAGCATGAAGAAACAAGATAATTTAAAATAAATTAAATGATGAAGCAAAATGATTTAATGTAAACACAGCATATTTATGTTTGTATGGGGGAGCTGTGCATTTCCCCCAACCATGAAGAAAAAGCAATATCATTAGCAAAAACAATTAGAACATTATTATTATGCAAAGAGAGCTATTTGCATAATGCTTGGAATACATTTTATATCCTTAGCTTACTAAGAGGGCACATTTGGCAAATTCTGTATAAATGTTCTCTGAAAATTAAAAGCAACAATATGTTTGTAAATTAGGCTATAAAGCAGCAGTGGCCATTAGGGAAGGCTTGGAAATTGTTATATATTAATGAATTAATTTGCTTTCCAAGCAGAAAGGTCATAAAGTCACACAGCAGTTTTTATCTTAAGTTGCAATGCATTTTCATTCAAAATAAATAATATAGGAAATCCGTGTAAAATATTTGGAGCCAATTCAAGAGCAAGCAACGATGACAGTTGGGTCATTTTTTATTGTCAATTCTGCATAGTGGTGTGTAAATCTTAGTCTCAAATAAGGTTCACATCAGTTTGCTCTCATACTTGAAATTGAACTATTAGATGTAGGTACATGAAAAATTGTAAAGTTGGGAAAACACCTAGCTTAACTACTAATTACTATTAGTGTTACCTTCTATTTATAAATCTTACAGCACAAAGAACAGGTATAAATGTGTACAGAAGGCGTTGAGGGCTCTGCTCTTTTGACACCTTACAATCAAATTGGTATAGAGGATGTCAGAAACAAAAGGAAAGCTTTTACTTCATGTGATTTGCTCAAGTGGTAGGCTCTATGAAAAGAATATCTTTCCCATATCCTATAGGTAGAGTTGGTTTAGTGGGTGTTAGTTGGCATGGTTGCAAGATTTTCTATTAAGATGACTTTTCAGAGAGTGAAAAGTGAAGTTGTGAAAGCCTAAAAGAAGAATTGTAGAAAATTCTATAAAATGGGGACAGCATAGGAGAAGTACTATGACGTTGTGAGCAAAGCAGAGGGCATTTATGGTAGCATTTACTGGTATTGTTCTGTAGGTAAGGGTCAACATTTTTAACTTAAAGGGAAACAAAAAGGTTTGTTGCACCTGAAAGAGGTAATTTGATAATTGATTCAAATGCTTAACTGTTGTGAGGCTTGCCCTGTCAGCCAATGAGCCGTAGTATAGATGTATGAGTCATACTTGTCTGCCAATGAAATCTACAGACCTATGTGTTTTCTGTGCATCTCCTGTTAGTTTCAATTAAGTTTAAACAGATTGTACACCACAACTTTGGTAATGTTTAAAGCATGCTATTATTAACGTATTCCATTAAAAGAACATATTCTATTTGCTGGAATATTAAGTTGGTCACTGAACATAAATCAGTTTAGACAAGTGCGCTATATAGATTAGACAACTAGAAAGTAACTGGACCTCTGCAGGTTAAAGTAAATTATCAGCATTGTTTATTGTATTTCAAAAAACTAAAATAGCCCAAATTATTATTATACATAGCATTATTACCATTAATGTTACATATTTCAGTATTTAAGGTATACATGCGTACTATGACAATCTAGAGGAACATAAGATTAGAAGTTTTATCCCTAAATTTTTGCATTCTACAATTATTAATGCAGTTGATAAAAGAAACACTTGTTACCAGGCCAATTGAGGACTCAAGCATATAGTGGATATAAAAAGTCAACACAACCCAGTTAAAATGTCAGGTTTCTGTGCTGTAAAAAAAATTGGACAAAGATAAATCATTTCAGAACTTTTTCCACCTTTAATGTGACCTATAAACTATACAACTCAATTGAAAAACATTTATGTGGTTGCATAAGTCAGAATACACCTGCCACCATTTAAAGTGCCTCTGATTAACCCCAAATAAAGTTCAGCTGCTCTAGTTGGTCTTTCCTGAAATGTTCTTAGTCACATCCCACAGCAAAAGCCATGGTCCACAGAGAGCTTCCAAAGCATCAGAGGGATCTCATTGCTAAAAGGTATCAGTCAGGAGAAGGGTAAAAATAATTTCCAAGGCATTAGATATACCGTGGAACATAGTGAAGACAGTCATCATCAAGTGGAGAAAATATGGCACAACAGTGACATTACTAAGAACTGGAGCTCCCTCCAAAATTGATGAAAAGACGAGAAGAAAACTGGTCTGTGAGGCTACCAAGAGGCCTACAGCAACATTAAAGGAGCTGCAGGAATATCTGGCAAGTACTGGCTGTGTGGTACATGTGACAACAATCATCCATATTCTTCATATGTCTGGGCTATGGGGTAGAGTGGCAAGACGAAAGCCTTTTCTTACAAAGAAAAACATCCAAGCCAGGCTACATTTTGCAAAAACACATCTGAAGTCTCCCAAAAGCTTGTGGGAAAAGGTGTTATGGTCTGATGAAACCAAGGTTGAACTTTTTGGCCATAATTCCAAAAGATATGTTTGGCGCAAAAAACAAACAAATGTTTGCTAAATCTTTTGAGTTAACACCCCTGAAAATCCCTGCTCTAATTAGCATAAAATTCATAATTTGTCTTGGCCAATCACAGACAGCTATACACTTTAATACAATGTAACAATTGATGGGAGTTTGTAAGAACAGGGAAACTTAAATATGCCTATAATCTTTATTTTAACACAGATGTTGGAAAAAATTAATTTATGCACATCATTGTTTAAACAAGTTAATTTCATGTATGCAGAGCTTGTGTAACAGATCGGGTGTGAGACGTATTCTTGTATTGCAGGTTGTCATGTTAAGCATCATTACTTAATAAATATAGTGCATAGTATCATGCAATGTGCTGCCAGTTTAGTAAATTATAGCGTCTGTGTTCTCATATGAAATACAATAACACAGAAGCTTGGCAAGATTATACAGAATAATAGAGCTGGGATGCATGTTGGAACATGATTGCAGTTATTCTGTCATAAACCACCTGGATATACCATATTGCTGATGCAGCTAATATCTCAACACACAATTATATGCAAATATACATAACCTCATATAAATAATACATGCTTGAGGCTTTGTAAAAGAATTGTGCAGTGCAGAGAGGGGTAGATCTTAATACATCGATCGGCCTGGAATCCTGACAGGAACCTGTACAAGTCCTTCCAGAACCTGAGACATATCCCAGATAAGTCTTTCACTGAAGGCCATAATGATATCTTTTAGAAATAGACAATGTGTCCCTATCCCAATATCCCATTAGAATACCACACACCTGTCCACTGCTACTGATTAATGATCTTAATTAAGTTTCTTATCCTGTATATCCTTTGTTATGTGTGCCCTTGCCAAGGATTTAACCCCCTTGCTGGATATTCTTGCTGTGCACTGCAGACCCTGTGACAATGGAAGTAAATCTGCATCATTTATCCTCATATAAACCCATGTTCAGTTGAATCAGCAGATTATGCAATATCACTTATATGACAAGAGCTCTCTATTTTGACCCACTGGGGATTCTCACAATCTCTAGTGGGAGCTGTGAGATCTTTCAGAATTCCAGTGTTAAAGTTGTAAAACTTGAATGTCAATATCTTAATAGGGTATGCTTCTTAAAGGGATAGTGTAGTCTTATATTTTCAGTTCTCTATTTTAAATAACTAAAATTAATATTGACTACAATGTTTGCTATTGTATTATTACAATTATATGTTGTTTTGGCCAGCTACATTGCTATTCTAGTTATTCTTATACAGGCATTCCCCCCAACGTGTATTAAATTCCAATGCTTTTTCGTGTTTAAAAGATAGATAAATAAATTTAGTTGTCTATAGTATAATGTGCAAATGGCAATTCACTGAGTGTCAATGAGCTAATCTCAACCTCCAATGTTCCCATCTACATGATAAAAATAATTTAGAAACAGATGGGGGAGGCCTATTAATACTACAATGGAAGTGACTAATAGCCCCATTAAATTCCAAGACCACAACGGCCGTGGTACAGCCGCAAACTGGAAATTCTGCGAATTTACAGAGCGATTAGACAAGTCAGAATCCAAATGCGTAAACCATGCTTCCGCATGTTGCATTTGCGGCCGTGAACATGATCATTTAGTCAAACCCAGATGGAGCCAATAGTAAAAGAAATCATCATCATTACGTCACTAAAATAAATAGGTTAGATTTCTATCACTTTTTGAAGTCCGAGTTGTGATCGGACCCACATTCCAGAAATAATGCAATATTAAATAATCAATAAATATGATATTCTAGTCCATGCAAGATCTTTTTTATGTATTAACACATTGATTGCCAGGATCGATATAACAGGGAAATTAAACATAAAAAAAAAATTTTTTATAGCAGATTTGCGAGCTTGAGAATGTTATGCTATTCATTTTAGTACCTTTCATCACTTTCCCTTTAATTTAAAATACAGTAGGGTGTTTATAGTTGCTTTTACAGTGCTATCTTGTATAAAACTCAGAGACTACACAAGACTATTCTCCATAAGCTTTCCTTATCTACCAGTTTCTCTACTTCTCCATCAAATTTTCATCGGTAGTGTTATTGTTCATAAAATTCTTCACAACAG
This sequence comes from Discoglossus pictus, assembly GCA_027410445.1. NCBI lineage: Eukaryota > Metazoa > Chordata > Amphibia > Anura > Alytidae > Discoglossus > Discoglossus pictus. Next base: position 362,285,891 of record CM050165.1, read on the forward strand.
ACTTCAATTTGAGAATATCCCAACCTGAGTGGACAAAACATAGGTGGGTGAACCAAAATGATTGAAGTCTTGTTTAGCACACCTGACATAATAATGTCAACTGCGTGTGAGAACTGGGTGAGGGGGACAAATCCCTCCAGATTTTTCAATGTGTGTGTTTATGTGTAGAGAAGGAGTTGTGTGGTATTTTTATACAATATTCTGTACCCCCCCCCCCCCTGATTTTCTTTGGCTCCTACACCCATCATGCTATCCTCCTTGATACACAAGGGTAGAGTATTAATTTCTGCTTGATCAAGGTCAGCCAGACCCTAGTTTGTCACTTCTGAACTTGAACAATAAGGCTTAAAAATCCTCTTGCCTTGAAGAACGAGCATCAACTGAGAAATAGCAGCCAATGTCCTCATTCAAATAATCTGGCAATATAAAATAAACTTTCTACGATGATTTGCATTTTTTCAATTATAAAAGAAAATAGTTAAAAGGTAGATTGCTATAATTAATTTTATTTAATGTTTGTTTTAAGCATTGCAAATCAGGCACACAACATGAAATAAGTAAAGAAGAAAGCTAAGCTTTCCATATGAATTTAGAAATTAATCAATTTAAGTGACAATATTTACTACCAATTTGAAAAAACTCTATTGTAGACATTAAGCGCACAGCAGCTGTCAACGCGGATAAAACAAAATAAATTAAATTTAAAGCCTTTAATTCAATTTTCAAAAAACAGCATTTAAAGTAGAGGTTTATTCGGCTAGAGTAAGAAATAGACATATAAACCCACTGATTTATTGTTCTGAACTCTATTTACTGAAATACAAAGACACCTTAACCATGTGTCATGCAGACACGGGATCTCTAAGGGTTAGATCGTGAGACTTAGTGGTTTTTGCTGATATCCCAGGTAGGAATATGCATGGTTTGACAGGCTTTTGGCACATAACCAATCTAAACTCCTGTTATTACTCCACTGGTTACATGATAAAGAACTACAAGTCCTGAAATTCCACCGCAAAAGTGTTTTTAACGATCAACTTACACCCATAAATTTACTACAGTAAGTGTCTCAGAGAGAGCTTTGGAAATTTCCCTGTTATGAAATCTTAGAGGCTGGTGGGCTCACAATTTCTAAGAAATATATATGTAAATATAACCGTTATAGTTGTTTTTAAAAGAATATAATGTTTAATGTTGCCTGTATTGGCCAGACAGACTTAATTATTTAGTTGTACATTATGGATCAATTCTATATTATTAAGTACATTACATTATAATGTTTTATGGTTGTGATATTAGTTGTTTCAAGTGAAATTTATATTGAGAGCATATTTTCCAAATATGTAAACTAAATCTATAAGCTAGTTGTTTTCATTTCTGTTAGTGCTCCTTGCAATATCCTTATATTTTTACTTCAGCACCATGGATAGCACATTATCCTGCTTTGCATTTAGAAAATATATGAAAAACCTATTACTGTGTGTTTGGTTCTTTCAAAGCAAAAGTACCAATGCTGAATATTCTTCTTTTAATTGATAGTTACCACGGGAGAGCTTGCACTATAATTGACCTGTAATACCAATGTACGAGTGTCAGCCAGTAAGCACTAATTCAGATGTATGAGTCCTGGCTGTCAGCATAGTGATTTGAGTTGTATGGACATAATTATATTGCAGTTTTAAAGCACATTTAAAGTACACAACTATAGATAAATATGTCAGTAATATTTTCGTCATAGGAACATAGTTTTTTGGCAGGTATGACCCGAAAAGTCTGTCTAGCCTACTAATTTTACCTACTAAAAAAGTTAGTGTCTTAATTAAGCCAGGGGGTTATACAGTTTATCCCAGTTAGGGTTCAATTGCTTAACTCTATTTGTCCCTATCTATGCTGGAATGCTGTTTTGTTTATCTGCTACCATTAGTAAAGTAGTTCATAAATTACTCTTACATTTTCTACATTAAAACTTCAAAATGATGACCTGTAGGATCGTATAATGCCTAATACTAACACAGAAGCATATATACTAAATGGTCATGTGTTGGGGATATCTGAAGATGTCTCAGATAATATATCCAATGTTGTGTTATCCCATGAGGCATGGGATAATCTAATATATTTTCCAAATCACACAATATAGCACATATGCCTATGATCTTTTCAATTCTTTAGAGACAAGGGTGGGCGATTCATATATCAAGCAGTGCTGCGTCCTCCTTGTATATGATGCTCTTTCCCCTTGTATATGATACAAAGGAATACAAAATCGAAATACAGATATATCTATATATCTATCAGTTGTTGTGATCTTAGGCACATGGATACTATTGATTGCTTATATGATTAATTAGCACTTACGTACTCTGGCTTTCTTTGCCCCATTTCTGCTCATTACTGTCCTTTTTATCTCAGCATTGTTTCATAGTACAATAAAGTATTTCCTTGTTTTATCCATTTGTATCAAACGAGTGGTGTTTAGCACCTCAGAGATATCGACAGTGTAATAGTACTTATATATGATGCCATTTCCCCCTTGTATATGGTGCAGCGATCTCTCAATATACATCCAAATAAGGTAACATTTTATATATAGTCTTCTGACTAATTAGACTTGATATTTGGCAAATTGCTTTAAAAAAAAAAACAACAAAAAAAAAAAAAAATATAGCGTTTACATTTTTATCGTTTATATATAATTTTTGTTTTTAGTGCTTATTCAGTCTGCTAATTTCACAAAAGAGTATGTCCTTATAAACAGATTAAACTTGACAATTTTATCTACCATATTTTCATTATGTATATAAAAGGTTATTGCATATGCAAAGTCTCCTCCCACCTAAAAAAGTTGACTAGGAAAAACTAAAATATTATTGCAACTATTATTGTATATTGCACAGGAGCATTAAATGCACTTCTTTAAAATTCTAAGAAAGTGTAGTTCTTCAAAAAGGTAAATGTTAAATATATGAACACAGTGGTCTTTTAATACTATTTGCCTGATTCAGACAAGACATGCAAGACGGAGGCAATAATAGTTGTGGTGCCTTTCATTGGAATAAGACTCCTTGCGCACAAAGGTGAAGCTTCATAGCATATTGATTAGTGAGAAAATAAAAACAAAGAGACTTTTATCGCTAAAGAAGGGAGGACTATAAAAAGAAAAAAACAGAAATGTCCCAGAGGCAACATTTTCTATTAACAGAGGAAGATTTAACAGATGTCCGCTGCAGTGAAATGGCATTTGTTCTGATAATGGCCAGACAAAGACTTTAGAAACAGTTGATAATGGAGAGTTCCCTTCTGCACTCATCTCCTTTCCTTGCTGAAGAGATACATCAACAGTGACTTTTATGTGACATCTTTACAAGCTCTGCCATGTCCTTCATGCTACTTTATGGCACTTTGACTGTGAGATACCCCAATGTCAGAAGGAATGTGAACTTTTTCAAATATGCCTTGTGGATCTACTCATAAAGAAGCAATGTAATTTGTGATGGGATCTCGCCACTGCAATAAAGGCAAAATGGCATTATTGCACACAGGCATAGAGAGGGTATGTGTCAATGTCACTCCTCTCTCTCTGTGTTTTCTCTCACACTCCATATAGAGTAACATAATAATCAATGCCATTTGCAGTTTATCAGGTGATTTAATTCTACCATTAAAGTCACAGACTTGTAAAAACAGCTTTTTATGATATATAAGAACCAATCGGCCTATAGTCCACCAGTTTTATCATTCTTACAAACTTCTTAGAATCTCAGGATAGCCTTATGCCTATTCCACGTACGCATGAATTAACCCTAAAACTTCCACTTGACAACTTTTTTATTGAGTGATTCACATGAAGTCTTCCACCTTAAAGTAATGCCTTCTTGTTCTTGTATTCCTCTTGCTTCATAGATATTCATCTGAAGGTATTTTATCATGTCACCCCTCTCCTTTTTGTGAACTCAAAGCTATACATATTAAGGTAATGAGGTCAATGCTTATAATGTTAGATGTACTACTTTATTTTTTACTGTAATATATTACTATCCTTTGGAGATATGGGCTCCAATATTGGACACAGTATTCTGGATTAGATCTGAATATATATATATAGAGCAGCATTAGTACCTTCCTCTTTCTGTTGTTAATTCATTTTCCCTAGTCAAGTATCAAACTGGCTTTTCCCGAACCTTTGTTGCAATGTTTTCCTATATTTAAATCGTCTATAATAATCACACCAAAGTCCCATTTCTGAAAAAAAAATTAACAGCAAGAATATCAGCAGAATATTGATTTTCAGACCCTGATTAAGGATGTACATGTATTAATGCCGAAGACTTGTCACTGCTGTTTAAAAAAGGAAACATTGTCAGTTTAATATTTGCTGGAATTGCCTGAGCTCAATTTCAGCATTCCTGTCTTATCAAACCAATTGGTTCATTTTATAGCAAGATATGGATATTTTTGTAATGCAAAAACAATTATGCTTCTTTGATATGTTTATTACTTATTTAGTTGGTTGTTATAATGTTTTAATGTACCAACATATCACTTTTATGAAGTGCTTTGGTGCATAATCTTATGAGACTGCATTAGACTCTATCAGATGTGTTAATAAGGGGAATTTAATGTGATCATGCACTAGATCTATATGAATCTTACTGCTAAATACATTTTCTCTAAAACTTCTCAGTCTCTGTTTTGTAAACCATACAACTACTTATCCAAGAGCTATCAAAGAAATATTCATTTTAAATACAATATTATATGTAATAGTACATAATATGGACCTGATAAGTTTTGGCAGTTACCTACCCTTGTGTGGCTATTTGGCCAACAGAAAAATCTGCTCCAATCAAACTGAGATAGTTGAGGGCATTGAACAATGTTTGTGTCTTGATATACCTATATATACCACATATATAGTTGTAAGCATGCGGGTTGTTGCTAACGCTGCGGGCTCGCATAGCGAGCCTTTGGCCCTCGCGAAGCCAAAGGCGCTCCTTGCCAGCAACTGCGGACCTCGCAAAATTTACGGACTTACGAGAAAAAAATACGAGACTCGGAACTTAGAAAAGAAAACATAATAACCTCGCAAAAATACGACCTTACCGCCCGAAACCCACGCACATGAAAACATTAATAACACAATAAATACACACAACAAATACATAAAAAGCTTCCCTACAACAAGGGGAGGCAGCCAGGACCTCAATTTCACTCGAAGTCCAATAGTTCAGTCATTCCGAAAATCTCCTAAGCGAGAGAAAAAATTGCCGCCGAAAAAAACGAAATCGAGGCCACAGGACTCTAAAGACGCAAAACACCAGCAAACACCAACACCTACGGATTTTCCAAAAAAGACACACGCGATCCAAGAACAAGGACGCCAAATCAGCCACAGACGTGTATCACACATTAGGCGCCATTTTACAACACTAACATACACAAAGCGGAAGTACACAGCTACCCTAACGGATTTGGTTCGCGCACGCACACTATTTACACTACACACTGCACACATTACTGACACTTACACATCAGCTCCACAGCACTCAAAACACACATTGTATGCTGCAGCAACATCAAATCAGATTGCCAGCTCTTCTGCACAATGCTTCCTGCATATATTACTTCAAAATAGGTAAAGTATATTGATGTATTATTTTATTCATTATTTCATTAGCAAAAAAAATCAATGCTCATAGCACACAAACAACCAACAACCTCGGAATGAGCGCCGAAGGTGCTCATTGCGAGCCACGCGATGAGTGCCAAAGGTGCTCAGCGCGAGGGTCGCAATGAGCGCCGAAGCATCTTGGAACACCAACAAAATTTACCGCCCTTACAATCTTATTGCTGTTATTTTTTGACGGGCAAGTCGCTAGTATATATATATAATCACAGAAATGATATTTATGGCAAAAATTATTAGCCATAAATTAGCAAATTGCTAAACAGCTTAAATCTGTGACTTTTTTTTACATGTGCCAGAAACGTATCAGTTTTTTCATATCCCAAAATACAGTCCAGTCTGGAATCCCAGTTCATATTTTCTCGTTTCTCCAGATATGTGTTTCCTGGGCTTAAATTTGCTTTACAAACATATAGAAAAAGAGAGACAATATTGAGATAGAAGGGATGTAAATAGATAGATAGATTTAAGTAACAGGACAGTGAACATCCCAAACACAAGAGGGAACATTCAGCAAAAGTGCTTTGTTTTGAAATAACAAATATGGTAACTCATTTTTAAACAGTCTCCCACAAATGCAACTGAGATAAACACATCATACCACGAGGATTCAGATACTTTTTGAGAATGCAGCCAACATATGGTATCATAAGGTAAACCTGATAATCTTGGGAATGCAGTAAAAATATAGAGTGTCTTAGTCTAACCTGAGAGCTCTCATGTCTGTATATCACTTGGTGAAGGTTTCTCTATATTTCAGAAAACAAAGTTCAATGTATTACATTACTGGGTTGATATGACTGATTCTGATCTTTGAAGAAAGGGCGATTACTGAGGGTCAGAGCAATGAAAGAGAGAGTCAGAGTGATTGTGGGAGAGCACTGACTAGTGACAATGCAAGAACTATTAGGTCTATGCCATTCACCAAAGCACTACATACATTGTATGTCCATAAAAACCCTAAGCCGAGATACACTCTGATGATGTAAAATAAATAACAAATATAGTCATTCTTATAAATCTTACTCAAAAAGATATTATCTCTTTGGGGAATCACTTTAAGTCTTGAGAAGCTAGTGGAAAGAGATGTCAGAGTATGCAGTTTCCACCTCGTTAAATGTTAACGTTTCACATTCCCTAGTTTTTTTGGCTACCAACACAGCATTACTTTTAATGATTTCTCACCAGCTGTCACAGTTAAACGGCTTGACATTAAAAGCACGAGAGACAGTGAGAGAGAGGGAGGAAATAGGACATCTAAAGAGACATTAATCATTTAAAATATATATTTTTGTACAAATGGAAATGTATAGAATTTGAAATGTGATATTTTAAATTAGCTTAATTGATAATGTCCATTGCTGTCATCGTATGTAACTAGCTCATATAACACTATGTACCACATTCCTCTTATCTGTGATATCATTTCTTATGATTTTAAGAGTCAGATTATAATGATAGACATGGTACCCTCTGTCATTACCAGAAGGGCCCACCACTGGACTTTTGGGGTTACTCATAGTTATCATATGTGTGTGTATTATACAGGGCAGTGTGTGCGGTCTTTACAGGCAGGAATTATTGTGTAAATGTATTGATGTAAAGGTGGTACTCAGGAATGTTGGGTTTTGAAATGCTACATTTTCCCCATGGAGTGTAATGTATTGTATTATCAGTGTCCCTGAGGTGAAGGGAGTCCAGTTACAGGGGTTAACTGTTTTGAGGGGCAGAAGCTGACCTGCAGAGTAGTGTTGGCAGGGGTACAAGCCACCTTGGCTGCTAGGAAGTTTTTACAAAATTACCCTCCCTGTGTAAAGACTTTCTGGCAGAGGAATGGAAACTTTTAACAGTAATGTGTGAATTGTTTCTTTTCGTGAACAAACAGAACCCCCTGCCAGATGCATAGAGCAGGAGGAAATTCCTAATATGAGCCTGATTGCTGACCACCCCCCTAGGGCGAGGTGTGGTGGTGAGACATGCTGGGACTAAGTGTGCATAAATACTGTATCATATCAATAAACGTTTTTCAGTTAAGCATACATAACTTGCGGTGTTTGTTTCATTCTGAGGGAAAATACAATTTTTAACCATTGGAATTATTCTTACGCACTCTGCCTGCAGCATTGCTCCTAACCACTGGCGGTAGTATTGCTTTCCTGTGTTCCTGTATCATGAGGACTGGTTGCTCCTGGGCTGACTATACAGGTTGGACATTAAGAAAAACCCCAAATCCACAACCAAGAGGAATTCCAGTAGCTGGTAGTAGGTGGTGTGGGGTTGCACGTGGCCCCTAATATCTGGGTCATGACACCCTCCAAATGTAGAGGCAGGGTAAGGAAACACAATCTTTGTTTAGAGTACATGGGACGTTCCTTTGTGCAGAGTACACAGACAAGTAAAGTAGATATGATAAATACTTTCTACTTCAGTTCTTTATCTTAGGACAGTGATCTGTTAGGATTTCACATGAAATATAACCATTTGTTATTTTATATTTCCTAGAATGACGATAACAGGAGCTAGAAATATTTAGCAGGAGTGAAATACGCATATCTCCTGGACAGCCAAATTTTCACAGGCTTAAATGAACACTGAAATCACATATTTTCTATCATGTATTTAGAATATATCCTTTAACTATATTTTAACATATGTTTAACATACATACACAAATAATACAGCTTCTAATTATGACAGAATGGAAGTCACCATGTTAGTTTCTGCTGATCAATTTACAGATAAAAAAGGAGACTTGAATGCAGAGATAGCTTCTTTGTACACAATTGGCAGCTACAACTACCAGTGCTTTCAACATGACTTATTAAAGCTTATTAAACAAAAATACCTTTTTATAAGTAGCAGATAGGATTAGCTAAGAAAATGAACAGGAAAACCCTTCAGTAAAGAATAATTGAATATAAAGTTAAAAAATGTAAAGGTTGAATATCTGAGGAAGGTCTTTGTTTTTACTTTCCCTAGATTCATCAAGCTTGACAGGAATTGCAACGTGCTTCATGATGTCTGCAATGACAATTGTCAGTGTGGAAATGTATGTAACATGCCTTCATAACCATCTGTGCCACTTTGAAGGCTGAGTAAATGTACCCATATAACTATACTTATATGAGTCTCATAGAGTATTAATGCATCTGATAGAAGAGAATAAGTAGTGTATGAAAATATTTGTGCCTGAAAAAAAAAAAAAAAACATTATTACATTTTCCTTAGTTTGCTAAATATCTTGAGTTTGCCAACAGTTGATTTTGTGAGTTAACATCCCTGAAAATCCCTGATAAAATTGGCATAATATTCATTATTGGTTTTAGCCCATCACAGGCAGCTTTAACAATGTTTCAATATGAGATGGCAGTTTGTGCAGCAAAGCATCATGGAATGTGTAGTCTTGTTTCCCCCTTGCACAAGGAAGCAAGGAGGAGCTCAGGCATTGCTCCGGGGATCTCTCCATTGTGCTGCTGTTGGCTTGAAGATTTGTATAGGGTTAAAATCCATTCCCAAATGCAGTGTTTCTATGGGTAGGTACACTGTGCCTATGTAGGCGGCTCTGGGGGTGCGAAAAATAAATGTTGTTTTTAAATAAAATAAATCTGTATGTATAGAATCACTTAATGTAATATGTGTGTTTCTGATATAAGCAGCATGTGTTCGATTAGAAAAAGGTAAAAACAGGGAAACTTAGATATACCTTGAGAAAATATAGAATAAATTCCATCTATTTCAAATTCACAGATGAAAATTCATTTTTTACTATCTTTTTTCATTTAACACAAGATGTTTTTTATCTCATATGGAACCTAATGAAGGTTAGATTTGATGTATTACATCTTCACCTTGTAGATTAGTGTACTAATCTTATTAGGTAGACTCTTTGATATATACTCTCATGTGAATATGCATTGCAATTAATCAGTGATGAATCAAGTCACGCATTACATATATTTGCTTAAACAAATTAATCTGGGACCTTTTCATATTTTCTAATGGAATAAAATCACTAAGTCAAAAAACTATAATATGGTCACAAACTGCAAATCTGTGTGTGTTATGTTCAAATTTAATTCAGAACAGCTACCTAGAATTTAATTAAAAACATACTAGAATAAAGATGCCTTTGTTAAAATTATGGTAGATAAGAACATGTATACAATTCTGTATAAAAAAATATAACATTACAAAAATATAAAAAAGACCTTCCAAGACATCCCAATAAATTAAAACATTTCCCAAAACACAAGCTAATGGGGAGCTACATAAATAGCATGTTTGTTTTTAAATCTATAGATATAAATCTATATTATAGTGTATTCATTCAATTCACGTACTAAAAGAGTTAACTAAGTAAAATATTCTCCATAAAATCAATACTTCTATGTGCCTCCAATTTCCATTGTATAGGTAGTCTCAACCAATTTGGGTGTTTATCATTACTCTAAATCCTCATAGGGTTAAAGGGGAAAACTCATTAACATATAAATAGCCTTTTATAATTCTATGGCAGTGCTCAAACCATTCCCCTGGGTATTTGTACAAAATTGCTAACGCCTTTGTTTTTAGAATATTTGATTTCCAGGTTCTAGAACATAATGCACTTATTACGATGACATCACTATCCACAATATGTTTGCATTATTCTGCTATATGCGGTATTGCATATCCGTCTCAATGTGATCTTCGAATTAAAATATTTTGTCATGTACACAGACACATCCATTATTCATTTACTTTCTTTAGATGAAGCACCATGATTTCATTACCCACTACTTTGGGTATTCTGTAGGGGTGCACATACAAATTGACCTAGTGCAGCAAAAGTCAAAAACTTCTCAGAATTTGATTGCCTTTTAATGTTAAGTAAAAAAAAAGCTATAGATGCACACTTAAGGACAGATGCCACTAATAACATGCCTTAGGGGATAATGCCTGTCTCTTTTATTCACTTGGCATTACAGTGGAAAAATCAGAAAGATATACCAGAACTGAAATGTCAGGCAAGTCTTCTTTGCACTGAGAAATCAGCACCCCGCGGATTTATGTTTTGGCTATAACTGTCTTTTAGAAAGGAGGAACCTATGTACTTTGAGAAAAGGTCCCACATCTGGGATACTCTCTGCATACGTCAAAAAAAGAAATGAGAGACCTAAGAATGAGTAGACAGAATAACTAGGGAATGTTTCTATATATGTATGCAATTACGGTATATTTCTCACTACACCAAACAGTGAGCTCAAAAGAATATTCTGATTAGCTGATATTACAATAAGTAGTCCTGTCACTCCAACGTCTACATCTTTTTTTATTCTGCACAATGACTTGAAGTATAGATAATCCCTGGTATTGCTCGTCCAAATGGTATTCATAACCAAACTAAAAAGAAAAAGGGAGAGCATCTCCAGGGGCCATAGTATAATATATATATGTGAGCAGTGCAGTACTAATAGAACTGAGGGTTCCCTGGTGGTTCAGTGATTAGTATTTGGTGCTTTCACCACTGCAATCAGAAACTATACCCTTACAGAGATTTGTTTAGATTTAGAGCAAATATGCCAAGTTATCCTGGCTAAGCAGTTTAATAAGCACTGCTAAAATTGCTCAAATTATTTTGCTTGTAACTTAAAGGTAATAAAACCAATTTAAAATGGGTATAAATAAGGATTTGCTAGTAGGGGAGGTGATGTAGAACTCTGATAAGATTACTATTCAGTTTTGTTGAAAAAATAATTGGGACTGGAGAAAAAGTGCAAAGGCCTCTTGATTGTGTAGATATGTCACATTTATTAAAACAATATTTAAAGATAACATATATAGCACTCAGATTCAGTGGCCTCATACAATGAGGCAGGTTTACAACATGTATGTTTCCTTTTTCCTTTCCTCCTTCTGATCTGTTGGTGTCTGTAGATCCCAGGTAGAGGAGGTTGGAAACTAGTCTGATGTTCCTGTTAAATGCCTGTCCCTCGGGGTTCTTGCTAGAAAACCTTTCCTCTTTGAAGCGCTTTGTGGGTGGGTAGGTCCACTAAGTGGTCTCAGAGGTCTAAGTTCAGCATATACAAGAAGGTTCTTGCAACCTCAGTCTCTGTTGGTCAGTTAGACTGAATGTAGATATAGTGGTGCCTGCTCAATAAAATATACTAGGCACCATCCAGTATGATAATATCATAAAAAATGTCCATAAAAAATGTAGTGCAGATGGGTACGACCAAAAAATAGGAGTTGTTTAGATGTTTAGTCATGTCCAACTCTCTGTGACCCTATGGACCACAGCATGCCAGGCACATCTTATAAAGTTTTCATGGCAAAGATACTGGAGTGTGTTGCCAGTTTGTCTGACCTCTCTGCTATGACCTGCCCAGCTTGGGTGACTCTACGTGGTATAGCTCACATCTTCATTGAGGTACACAAGCACCTTCACCATGATAAGGTAGTGATCCAGAAGGGGATACTAGGAGTAGCACTACTGATAAAAAAATGCTCTAAATAGACAATAAAACTACAAACTAGTTCTGTTGACCCTGCTATCCAAAGTGCCAGCCTTGAAAAGAAAGAATGTTAAATGTACTGCCTTTCTATATGGAAAAAAATAAATACTGACTAATAACTATTACATGCAATTATATGGTATACTGTGAGTCATCACTGATGTTTAGTTGCAATTTCAAGGGGTAGAGAAATAATATTTCAATTAGTATATTGATCACAACACAGGCATAGCAGCATTCACCAGAACTCAATGAAGATTTGGCGAGTGCATAATGTTCCTTATTTGAATACTCTTAATGAAGAATATTATTAAAGGGACATGAAACGATGTTTCATGTAATATTTAAGAAAATATAGAATGCAATTTTTGGTTCTCTTTCCTATTATAAAGTCTAGTTCCCCAAAACAGCATACTGCAAATGTAGAGCGCTTCCCTTTGTGAGCTTGTTGACATTTCTCGCCACCCTATATATATTACTGTTGCATCTTGCAATGCAAACGGCATGTGATGTTATGTATTTGCACTTCCAATTGTGCATAGAGCTGCAGTATTTTTCAGACCAATGCACATGATTACTTTGGATCCTCTCTCATGGACAGTCTTACAGCTGATTTATTTGTTTGCTCTACTAAATCTTCATCATTCAGCTAATAAGGCAATACAGCCATACATTTCTAGCAGTAGCACCTGTTTCTGTGCATATAGCTCATTCCCAGCTGTTCTGTGCAGTTTCTGCCTATAGATGCTGTTATACTAAAGGATGTTTCTTCAGGCAATGTCACCAAGAGATTGCAGTCATTCTTCCAGCTTCCTCATTAGGTTTTGCATTGATCAGTGGGCTCCATATAGATAACAACTCAATCAATGATCTCTCAGCTCCAGGGAGGTCCCTGGGTTTAATTCAAAGCTCTCCCGCTTGCTTTTAAAACAATAGCCTAAGCTCAGGCAGGATCAGGATTGCAGCAGTATTAATTCACTTGACAATTTAAAGCCATTGACTTTGGAAAGGCAAATGTTAGGTTAACGTTATACCACTGGAAGATATACCCTGAGGAATTCACCCGGCAATGGCATTGTGCAGATCTCTCTAGCTGGAAGGCTGTGTTTAGTTAATTAATGAGATGTAATCATTAGGGACAACATGACAAGGGCAAGTGGACTGCTTCTTATTTTACTCTTTATGGCTCCACTTTAACAAGTGTTTGCTATTTTTAAAGGACCACAGAATTTATGTGATCAGGTACACTATATAGCTCATTTTAAAAGACATACTAAAAGCTTACACTTAACACCAGGGTTGGTCAATTGGAGGATTCAGACCTTTGGCCTATTTGTTGCGGGCTTCCAAACCATTAATATATTTACTATATATCCCTCATAAATCTTCCATATCTTTAAATAAGATTTTAGTTAAACAGTTTCCTTTCTCTGTGTGTTATTCACTGTGAAATATTCTTTCATATTCCCTTTTCAGTTTCATTCTATTAAATATGTATGTAGTATTATCCTTTATTTGTAATGCACCAACATATTACATAGCACTAAACAGTGGTTAAGTACAAGTCATATATATATATATATATATATATATATATATATATATATATATATATATTCTTAAAAAATGGTGGACTTCACATAATTTTCCCAAAATACATTAGAACCTTGGTGAACTTTGTGAAATAATCATTGACCATACCAGTTATATGATATAACTGATATTTTGATTCTGATTGTGTTATTAGGATGACTCAGGACAAAGTATACAGCCTACAGCAAGTATTGCAACAACTATTTATTGAACCTAAACACAGTACTTATATGTAGTGTAGAACAATGCTATCTCAGGGTCACTGTTTATGCTGGCTTCCGCCTGAAATTTGAAATTTAAATAAAAACGTTAAAACCTAAATATTACATGGTGATGAAGACATCTTTCAGTGAGTTCCATACTGAATTGATCAGTACTGTGAACAACCCCCTGGCTGTTAGTCATGAATGAATGGTGGCTAAAAATCTTTGTTGTCCTATAGCTACGCAACTCTTTCCTTGTCGGCACACACTCCTTTGAAGGGGAATATTCATAAAATTAATTTGAAAAATTTCCCTGATCAGAAGTGGGGTCTACCCGTGCAATTTATTTCAAGTGGGTGGGGATATTATCGTCTCCTAGCCTGCCTACTGCACATTTTAAAATCACATTTGTTATAATACATAGTATTCAGTATACTCCTATCCTATAAATATTTACGATCATGTTGAAAAAAATTATATAACACGTTTACAATATATTTTTTTTTTTTAAAGCAATGACTTATTATTTTGCCAGCCTTTTACTTTGCTTCTTTTGTTTGTACTAGAGATCATGCTGACTGGAGATAGAATAAAGCGAGTGCTGTATAAGGAATGTACACATCTTCAAGAAGAAAAATCCAGCAAGGGTGCGCTAGATACCACCGGTTCTCTGAGCACAGCTGGTGCATTACAGATGTACTTCCATCTGATTGCTTTTTCATTCTGATCCCTCTCTTTTTCTTTCTCTGTCTTATCACTGTAATTATCTCCTTTTGTTTCAGAACCCTTTTCTAGTTTTTTTGATCTGCTAATTGGGTTTCCTGCCCTCTGATCTCTCTCCTGGCTCTCACTGACCTTTATCTTACCACCTACCACTTTCAAACCCCTCTTTTATCTGTGCGGCATCACTATCTCCACACTATGTGAATGTAAGATTACTTTGCATTTGACCTTGAATTAGTCTTTAGCGTGTCCATGAAAATGACCAGAAGCTAAGAAGCTTTCATTAACTTGCTTTCTAGATTTAGATGTATTTGTTTGTACAAATAAATGCTAAAATCCTCTTTGAAGTTCATTCTTGAGTGCTTTAATTTAAATGTATATATACGGCAGAACTCAGCTTGTCGCTCTAAGCAGTTTTACATTTTCATCTGATCAAACCGAGGCCTTAGAGTATATGAACATGTATATAAAATTCTTGATCTGCATTGGGTTTTCGCTTGGAAAGTATAGATATTATTTAATTTAGATATAAAGCATAAATATTATTTCTTACAAATATTTGTATAGTTAATTTGTTATTGCTCCAGAGTTACCTGCACCTTTTAACAAATATATTTATTCACTTTAAAATACAAACCATAATTTAGTATATAATCCCTAAAAAACAAAATATGGGTACCCCTTAAATGTTAAACAAACAGCTATTTTACTTAATACAAGATTTTCACACTTATATACAAATTTTGCACTTCTCAATAAAATATTTAAACATATAGGGCACGATTCAATTGCAAGCCCGCAACCGACGCAATGTTGTTCGTATGTCTGCGGGTGTGTTGCAGGCTCCCGTTGGTCCCTGATTCTGGAGATATTTAATTGCTCAAGCCCGCAAGTTACTGGCCCAAAGCCGACTTCATAAACCATGCACTGATTCGTAGCAGTTCATGGTGGGAACATGATCAATTAAGCAAGCCCGTAATCCAATTTTGCATCAGCCAATAGAAAATGAGACTGTCATTATTACAGCAGTTAAACATGGAGATTGTCATGACAATCAATTAGGTTCTGGGGTCCGAAATGCGATCAGACTCGCAAACCCGCAATATACAGAATTATGCCAATACTGTTCTAGTCCATATGGGTGGCCTGATATGTATTAACTCATTGATACCCGAGATCAATTTAACCCCAAAATAAAACATAAAAATAAATCTTACATACTGCAGATTTGCGGGCTTGAGACTGTTGAGGAATTAACTCTAATGTCTTTCATCGCTTTCCCCGTTATTTACAGTGCATTGTTGATTTTTTATATTTGCATTTACACTGCTATGAAAAGGTGTTTAACCCCCTTGTAGATCCTCTCTATCACTTGTAGGATTTTCTCTTTCATTTGACATTTACGGGTGTGAAAACATTTGCGATTTGGGGAATTGGAGCAATTGAATATCGATTTGCTATTTAAGTGATCGTAACTCTTGCGAAAATGACAGATCAAATGCTTCGGGAGGCTGTAACTTACGGGTGTAAGCATCGCAAAGTTTTCTAGGCTGTAACTCGTTACCCGTTCGAAAGCACGCAAAAAGACACCAATTGAATAGTAGATTAACTTGCGGCTCACTTACGGGCTCCATTAACTTGCAAAAGCTCAATTGAATCGGGCTCATTGTTCATTGCATCTTAATTCCTTAGTGTAAATCTTATTTTTATAAGTAAAATGCACCATTATTGCCCATCAGAATTATTACTTTCCACCTCAGTACTAGAATTCCAGTGTCTCTCAAAAATGGTTAAACAGTTTTTTTTTTTTTTTTATATCTAAAATATGATCTACCAAGAATTGCTTAGAAATATAATGAAACACATCAACTCAAAAGGAATTGCTTTTTTAAAATGTACAGGAGAAATTACATAGAAACCGAAATTTGAACAATATATAAGAAACTCTCCCATCTACAATATACAATAAGACACTAATTACTTATCGTTATTATTATTATTATTATTATTATTATTATTATCTATTCAAAGGACCTCTGAAGCCTCATATTTACATTATATGCATTTAAAGAAGTGGAGGGATTTAATAAGCACTTTCTCACCTGCGATAAGAAGTGCTGGTTTTCCACATAGGTAATCGTACAGAGTAACTCAGGAATTAACATCAGATGCATTTCAGATGCTTGGTAAATTCCTCCGATGCTAATGTTCAAAATGTTTTTAGAAAGTAATAATAAATCCAGCCTTTATTTATTAGTGTATTATCTCAAAAAATATGTTTACTGTATAAAGACTTCCCAAAATGTTACGCATCCCAAATAAATTAAATTAGCTCAAGATTAGAAAAGGGTGCTTTAATCATGTATTTATTTTATCTATATTTCGGTTCTTCTTATTGTGCAATATTATTGTCAATTCTTATTACTGTATGTATACTGCATTGCATTATATTTGATGTAAGACAAGTCAGAGAAGGTATTTTACAGGTTGTATTTAATTAGACAAAAATAAATGCAAGTGAATCTACTGGTCCCTTGTAAAATCCATTGTAATTTGATGAAAATTTGTATAGGGCCGTTACATCTCGTTTAACTTGCAACTGTCTGCTTTTGATCATAAGTAGGGAAATAGGTAGGTAGATGTCCCAGACTCCAGTGAAATATTAAATACCCTCCCCTACATGGGTGTAGGAACTGGGGGGGATGAGGGGGACAAATCCCCCCGAGCTTTTTAATTGTGAGTATGTATGCGTATAGAAGCGTTCTGTGTATCACGTGAGCTATATCCCCCCTAGAATTCCTACACCCCTGCTCCCCTATCTCCTCCATCTACTGCTCAGTAGATTAGTACATGTTGTCAGGCTCCAAGTCCACAGGAAGTGCTGTAGACAAGCAACATGGAATTTCCTATACATAGACATGATCTTAATATTTTCTTTTCTGTGTTTATGCTCTTAGAGTATACAGCTACTGTGTGTTACATACTTCACAAACATTTGAAATAGTTCCTAAGCTACTTTTGAGTACATATGGTCCATTGTGTTCAAGTGGCTTATCTTTGTCCGGTTTTTATATCAAACATGTTTGGTGATGTGAATAAATTAACAAAACAGACGTCACTTGAACATAATGCTATACAAACACTTGTGAGCAGCAATATTCAAACAAAATGATTTTTTCTAAATTTTAGCTTATTGTAATTACACGTTTTCAGTACAAAAGAAGGGGAAATGAATATGATTTTATGGGCAAGCAGACTCCCACACCATGTATAAATAAAGCCATTAAAGGTTTCTTTAATGAACACTTTTTTCTTCTCATTCTGGCTGTTTGGAGTTCTGTGATCAACTGATGAATTATCCCAGATTGAGTGTTAAATAATAACAAGCTTCATAGGGACTCGAACAAGGTCACCCTGGGAAGTGCAGTACAATTTCACGCACCAAGGACCCATTTGCAAAGAATATAAAAATGCAATAAATAAAATTACTCCCTCAGACATTTGTTTGAATATAAAATGTTACAAATTGAGGATTTCAGATTATACTTATTTCTATTTTTTAATTATGTGTCTCTGTTAATATACATTGAAATGGAATTGCTAATATAAGTGGGCAATGAGTAAATACTGCAATGAATTTATATATTCTTACACTGATATATTCATAAAGGCACTGAAATAGTTACAAACACAATTAATTTCTTAATAAATAGAAGATTTGTAATCAGATACTGCACAGTGGGGGAATTTACCAACAGAATGCATGATGAGCCTATTTATATACACTAAATATTTAGTGGCATATGTTATATATTAATGGATGAATATTGGTTATATTATTTTATTTAAATGTAAAATATCCTGCTAAGGCAGAGTTGAAACACAGGACGATGAATATCAGCTTCACGATTCGTAAAAAGCAGGGTGAGGGTTTAGTAAATTCGGTATAGTTAGATTTTTACAATAGATGTGGGTTACATGTCCCTAACATGTCCATAACACACATTGTTCTCTATAAAGTGCCTTGCAAAAGTATTCACCCCCCTTAGCATTTTTCATGTTTTGTTGCCTCACAACCTGGAATTAACATGGATTGTTTGAGGATTTGCATCATTTAATTTACAGAACATGCCCACAACTTTGAAGATGTATTTTTTTTTTATTTTATTGTGAAGCAAACAACAAATAGGAAAAAATAACAGAAAAAGTCAATGTGCATAACTATTCACCCCCCTAAAGTCAATACTTTGTACAGCCACCATTTGTGGCAATCACAGCTCCAAGTCGCTTTGAATACGTCTCTATGAGCTTGCCACATCTTACCACTGGGATTTTTGTCCATTCCTCACAAAACTGCTCCAGCTCCTTCAAGTTGGAAGGTTTGCGCTTGTGAACAGCAATTTTTAAGTCTGACCACAGATTTTCTATTGAATTGAGGTCCGGCCTTTGACATGGCCATTCCAACACAATTACCTGTTTCCCATTAAACCACTCAAGTGTTGCTTTAGCAGTGTGTTTGGGGTCATTGTCCTGTTGGAAGGTGAACCTCCGTCCTAGCCTCAAATCACGCACAGAGTGGTACAGGTTTTGCTCAAGAATATCCCTGTATTTAGCACCATCCAACTTTCCCTCAACTCTGACCAGTTTCCCAGTCCCGGCCGATGGTGTTCTTTGAGTGATGTGATGTGTTGGGTTTGCGCAGAGAGTTTCTTTGATGGTCGAAAAGTTAAATTTTAGTCTCATCATTCCAGAGCACCTTCCTCCATACACGTGCCTTTTCGCAAACTCAAAATGTGCCATTTTGTTTTTTTGCTGAAAGTAATGGCTTTCTTCTGGCCACTCTGCCATAAAGCCCAACTCTATGGAGCGTACGGCTTATTGTCATCCTATGTACAGATACTCCGGTCTCTGCTGTGGAACTCTGCAACTCCTCCAGGGTTACCTTACGTCTCTGTGCTGCCTCTCTGATTAATGCCCTCCTTGCCCGGTCTGTGAGTTTTGGTGGGTGGCCATCTCTTGGCAGGTTTGCTGTTGTGCCCTGTTCTTTCCATTTGGTTATGATAGATTTGATGGTGCACCTGGGGATCATCAAAGATTTGGATATTTTTTTATAACCTAACCCTGACTTGTACTTCTCAACAACATTGTGCCTTACTTGTTTGGAGAGTTCCTTGGTCTTCATGGCAGTGTTTGGTTAGTGGTGCCTCTTGCTTAGGTGTTGCAGCCTCTGGGGCATTTCAAAAAATATGTGTATATGTAATGACAGATCATGTGACACTTAGATTGCACACATGTGGACATAATTTCACTAATTATGGAACTTTTGAAGGTAATTGGTTGCACCAGAGCTTTTTCTATTTCTAAAAAATAGTTTTATTTATATATATTTCTCATTTCACTTCACCAACTTAGACTATTGTGTTCTGATCCATCACATAAAATTTACATTAACAAAACATTGAACTTAAGGCTGTAATGTAACAAAATAGGTAAAAAGTCAAGGGGGTTAACACTTTTGCATTGCACTGTAACTCAAGATGAAACATGATGAGCCATGATGAGCCACTATGAGCTTGGTATAACATGGGACAAGGGGCTTTAACAATTTTAATATTAATATTAGCTCAGAAGGTGGACTGTGGGTTAACTCGGGCAGATGGGTTAGAATACGTGATCCCATAGTAAATTCTCCCCAAGGAGTGTGGTGACATTGTATGTGCTATCCCTGCTTAACTTTACTTATCCCCATTGCTTCCCATTTAAAAAATATACCCAATTGGTTTAGTAGTTCATTGTTACAATCAGATTTAGTAATACACATCCTTTTAAAGAGGATGCCCAATGCACTATTTTGCTTAATATATTCACTGTTAATTGAATGTGTACATGACAACTGTTATCATCAGCTTTCATAACTTTTAAGAATTAAATATCAGTATAAAAAACTTTTTCAATTTGTTGTGGTTAAAAGGTGATCTTTTGTGAAAAGAAAACTTCACACTGAAAATAACTACTATAGCTTGAATCATTAATCTGAAGCACATCACTTCTTTTCAAATTGTAAGTGAGTGTATAGCTAATATCTGTACAATTTATCACAAATAAATGCAGCAAATAGGCAGCTACAGGTAATTGTGCTCCAAACTGCAGCAGTTTGAGAAATATGGGAAGATCCCCAATTTAGACATAGTGAGCCATATTCAGTATAAGTTTTCTCAGTAAATATCAACTTTTTGAATCACAGTTAAAGGGATATGTAAGTGAGCTGGATTATGAATGCATATGATAGAGGATAAATAGTAGTGTATGAAAAAATTGTTTGCATGAAAATATCCCAAAATAAACATTAATTAGCTTACCTTAAAGTTAGCAAAATTTCCTCTGTTTTTTAGAATTTGCAGGTGATTGTGTATGCCCCTAGAAAATCCCACCTGAATTAGCATCATTCAAATTCAGAATCAGGCTAATATATTCTATCATTCTTCACCTCAGTGGCTTCTGGCATGTGCTCAGTACAAGAACTGCAACAGTTAGTTCCTGTGCTCTGTACCAGAAAGGTCAAAATATGTACCCTGCTGTATTTCCTGTGTGTACCCGGCTTATGTAAGTGTCCTGTGGATGTGAACAGCCTGATTTGACTTTTTGTGCAATAAACTTTGTAAGTAAACTGAACTTTTCTATGTAACACATGTTTTCATACACTACTAATCCTCCTTTATCAGATGCATAATCCAGCTCATTTACATATGCCTTTAATTGAGAAGCTGTACTAATTAATCACTACTTAAAATTATAAAAGATGGGCCATTACAATAGCCATTGAACAGGTACTGTACCCTAAATACATCGCTAAGTTCTTAAGCATGCCTGAGAGCAGGACCCGTAGTCATAAAAATGATTCCCATGTCAAGTAGGCCAAAGACAAAAATTTGGTATCTTTTGTGCCCCATTTACATGCCATATCCAGAATCCTTAGAGGCAGTGGAAATTCTGTTTTTGGAGATGTTCTGTGTGAAAAACAGGTCTTGTTACCTGTGTGAGATATGTAGGTATACTCAGAATGATTTATTCATTCCTTACTGAAAATCAGTTATTCAGTCTCAGTGGAATTGGATTTAGAAATGATCTTTATCCAATATGTTTCTCCAGCAGGACCTGGCGGTACAGGCTTTTATATTAGTGAATTAATTCACAAGTTTGTTTTAGCCTTACATTATGTTTCAGAACTGAATAACAATTGTTAATTGTAAGTAAACAACCACACTACTCTTATAGGATAATGCACTAGCTAAATATAACTATACCGCTAAAATGTCTGCTGTTTATTCATTTTATGTGCTTGTGGGAATTGATAAAGGAACACACAAACGTTTCCTAATGATGAAGCATTTATGTTTTTAAAAATGATAGATTTATTGACAACCCATAAATGCAGTAACAGTAAAATAAAACTGCCTTATTTTTGCAATATTTTTGGCAAGTAGAATAGGAGAGACAAAAACATAAACCCACTGCATTTTAGGATTCTGCTTTGAAATACTTCTGTTACACATTTACAAGTCATAAACAAAACCACAGAGGTCACATATCCTATAGAATTAATTCTGCTTATTAACATAAACAAGAAGAAATGTTTCAAGATTTAGCTTTTCCCCACTTCAAACATGTATGCAGATTTTAGAAATATGGCTCCTGCAAGACTGCTCATGTACAGCTTGTTTAATCCTGTAGAGACTCATCAGTGCAAAGTTGGTTACTGGCTGCTATGTGAATCTGAAACAGTTCATGCCCACATATTTACAGCCCTCATTAAATTGGGGCTACATGTTACAACGTAACCCTTATCTCCGATTTTACGTGTTACGGGTATTAAATTAGCCCTGTAATGTTGCTCGCAGCGCCCTTTGCGTGTTAACACGCAGGATGGCCGGGAGTAGGCTATGTGGTGTGCAACATTGAACTTTGCACACGTAAATCCTTTGAACTGTTGAGCCCATAACCGCTACTTGTAACTATGTAACTGTGTAATTCAGCTATTAAATTGCATCGTGGTCACTCGCGAGCAAGCACATAACACGCAAATGGAGCCCAAAGCCCAACGCGTGCTTCAGAGCATCTGCAAGGGGGATAAAGTCCAATACGTAGCACTTGTAATGCAAATAAAAACACACTACTGTACATTTATTAGAAGGGGAAGTGATGTTAGGTCTTAGAATTAATAGCACAACATTCTCAAGCCTGCAAATCGGCCCCCGAAATATACTTTATTTCATGTTTATATTTTGTGTTATATCGATCCCTGCAATCAATGTGTTACGACATATACTGTAACTCGCATGTGATAGAATATCATATTTACAGCTTTATTCATATTGCATTATTTCTGGACTGTGGGTCCGATCGTAATCTGGAATTGAAGCCCGTAGGACCTTTAAATCTACCCTCCTCTTTTCAGTGACGTAAGTTAACGATCTCTCTTTCCATTGGCTCCATCTTAACACGTAACTACGTGCTTGCTTAATTGTTTGCATTCAAGCACGCAACCCTGATGGCCGAGTACTGGTTTACGAAATAGCCTCTCTTGCTCATAGCTCACTTGAAGCTCATTTGAAGCACGCAGCCCTTACATGCTACACGTTGGACTTATGAGGCTGGAATTTAATATGGCCCCATATCTAGTGGATGGAAATTAATTAAAAACATTAATTAGCTAACTACATACATGTCAGAAAACTAGTTTTTCTTAGAAATGCTAAGTAAAAGTATTTACGTATAGTGATGGGTTTCAATCCAACAATATTGCTTTAAATACTATGTAAATCTTTGCAAAAGCAATTATGAGTAAATCCTATCAAGCTATATAAAACCCCATCCCTATAACATTGCGATAGAACTGCTATTACTATAATAATAGTAATAATTGTATATATGGCCCATACCATTACTGCATTTAGTACAGGTACTAAAACAATTCTTTACTTGTGAGCTTGAATCTGCAACAGGTTTATTTTTATGTTTACACAAAATGTATTTAAACAGAAATATTTAGTACCCCCTGCATCTTATCTATTCTTTTTATAGAAAATATTCCTATTAAATTCTTGCTGTCTCCTGCAGGTGTATCTTTGATGAACAAGGAATTATAATACAGGATGTCTGCATATTATTTTACACTGCAAGTCTTTATTTCTCTTCTAACTAATTAAACTGACATATCCAAGACTAAACAGCTTTGCCGGTATCCTCACTTTAGCCATTACGCTGTGCTGGAATTTTGGGAAGTTAATAATAAATGTACCTTCAGATTTTTTTGAAGTAGCACAGCATGTTTGATACTCAAACACTGACTTTCTTATGATAATTAAAGAACACTTGAAATGCAGGTTTAGCATAATTTGTTCTCCTTCTCATTAAGATTACGTATAATTGCTGCTAAGAAACCTCACCAAGATATACTAGTCCTTCAGAGTAACACATGCTACACCTTTCTTGTTTAAAACAGTCTGGAGTATGACAATATTCAGTGAAAGAACCTGCTGGCATAACGCCATAAGAGATTTTTTTCTAAATTATTTTTTCTCTGGTAAAATGAATAGTTAATTACTATTTGTAAGGAAAAAATATATAGTACGGTTATAGTGTTCATAGGTTAGAATAGATTCTGGGACAACCATAAGTATTTCCGGTCCAATTAATAGGGGTACCAGCTGATCTGGACTTGTAGGGATTTTGAGTTATTTAGCATTTATCGCTTTTCTCTGTTTGCATCTCTCAGTCGTGTCTGACTCTCTGTGACTCTCTGCTGATACACTTGGTTTTCATGGCAGAGATACTGGAGTGGGTTGCAAGTTCCTTCTCCAGTGGGTCACAGCATACAGCCTCTGGTATTCCTAGGTGGTCTCCCCTGTAATACCAGCTCCCAACCCTGCTCAGCTTCAGGGTGGTGTGACCTCTTGGTTCCCTGACTGAAATCAAACCCAGGTTGCAGCGGTGAAAGCCCTGAATCCTAACCACTGGACCACCAGGGAACCCGCATTTACTTAGCCTTTTAATTTATCATTAGAGATCCTTTTTCTTAATATGTTTGCTGGCCAAAGTAGCAACCACTAAATCTTGCATTTCTTCTACGGCACCCATGGCTCATACCTGGTGACATGGGCACACTGACAAACAACTGTCTCATAGTCTGGTTAATAACACGGCAACTACTTAGCCCTTGAGTCCAATAAAAGGAATTTGAAGGACTTGTTTGGAGTTTGTTGTTTGATTTTCCTTGATACAGCAAAGATGCAGGTAACAGTCACAGAAAGAAAAAGTACAAATAAAAATCAATATCATTCTAGTTGTTTGTTATTGAAAACATTGAATGTAAATGTAAGATAGCTAAACTTGAAAGTTGGGTATTTTAACTCTAACTTTAAATTGTTGACGTCTTATCATTAGACCATTATGATATATGGACCTTCATTGAACATTTAAAAAATTGTTTTTTTTTAAACAGACTATGGTGTACAGTGTACGCGTTTCGCACACATAGCTTGTTCATCGCTGTTTCACATTCTTCAATCATCATCAATTTGATTTAAGAACAAATGATTATAAAGTTTTGTTCTATACAAATAGCAACTAAAAACAATTAGCATGGCACTTGTTAGCTCTGCATATGCTCATATAATGCCCTATTAAATAATAGCACTGTACCAGAAACATTTTCGTCCTTAACCTGTTTTATTGGAGGATATTTGGTCCACAAAGCAGCCTATTGCAGTAACATTTTAAGAGCAAGCTGGACAAATTAATCTTAGATATTAAATGCTGCTGATCTGTCATAATTTATACCTCTACAAAGGGAGATATATTGCTTCTTGGACACAATCACAAATATGAACAGAAGGATTGACTTTATACAAGAAATGTCCATATCCTGCAGATTTGTGTTTTTTTTTTGTAGAAATAGCGTTTATTTAAACCTAATCAGTACTCCATTGCAGTGATGATGCCTCCCCCACCAGGATCAGATATCTAAGCTGACGCCGTTTAGTTGGTCCTAATTACACTAATTGCAAACCTAATTAGCATTATCGATTGGCCTTTAACAAAATAGTCGATCTTGTTAGCTAACCTGGAAAATCATCTATGTAAGCAAGAGCACAAAGGGCTGTAGTTTAGATATACATTTGCATCAGCTTCAAGTATCTTTAGCTGTTTAGCTGAGTTTGCATGTGGGTCTGATTATATTATGAGTCTATACCTCAGTGGCCCAGATTAACTAAGCGGTAAACACTGGCAAAAGGGAGCAAAAGAGAATGTAAAGCGGAGCCTGGTGGTATTAAAAGGACATGTAAAAAAATAAATCTTTGTCGCATTTTAATTTGATAGTGTGTCACAGCTTTTTTTTTTTTTTTTAAAGAAGCCTTCTTCAGATTTTAAACTGTTCTTGGGTGCTTGCCCTCTGCCAGACAATAAGCCGTACAGATAGGCTTGCTGCATTTCTGGTTATTTTCCAAATAAAATTTAAACAGCTTTTACTCAGTAATATTATTAATGAAAAAACTATTTTTGTAATGTTTAAAGAATGTTTTTTTTAAATGCATAAAAAACTGTTATTTTCCATGTCCCTTTAACTAAGTTATTCTCCACCATGTCTCGTTACACTATCTAGTCACCCGCTAAGTATGTATGCATTAAGAGCATTTTCACGTCAAACATACATTTCATGTCCAACTGGCATACTCACTAAACCAATTTAATTTTTTAGAAATCATTATTATTGTCATTATTCATAATTATCATAATTTCTGACATTAAAAGTGAATAACTTATGAGGTAATTGAGGAAATATAACATTGTGTGATTTGAATTAATCAATGAGGTAACTTGAAATGTATATAATAATATCTCAATCATTTGTAATTCTCTATAAATACCCTGCCAATTATTGTAATGCAATGTAGCTATACTAAGCTGGATAGGTGTGTGAACTAGCCAAGTTCCTCATGTGGGTGCTTATTATAATGAGATCATCTTAGTGCATACAGACAGGCTAATGCAAGGTGTGTGATGTGAAACTGTCCCGCCTAACACGTTAGTCAGTCTAGGTCACTGTGTCTGTATTAACATTGGAAGATAGTTATGGGATATGTAGTATATTGCTTTATTTCATATTATTTATTGTCAATGATACCTATTTATTGGCCAGTACAAATTGTTGCATATGTGTTCTGCAGAATTTGTGTCAAAGTGACATTTTTGGTTTACTTTACTTGTCCTTTCCCACTATTATATATATATATATATATATATATATATATATATATATATATATACAGTATTTATAGGCGTATAACACGCACTTTTTCTCCCTGAAAATAGGGGGCAAATGATGTGTGCGTGTAATACGCCGATATAATGTTAAGGACCCATAGTACATACCACATAGCGGCGCGAATGGCGCACATTGCAGTCCCCAGCAGCCTTCCTCTGCTACACTGGAATGTGTCACATAATGTACCGTATATACTCGAGTATAAGCCAAGTTTTTCAGCCCTTTTTTTAAGGCTAAAAAGGCCCCCCTCGGCTTATACTCGAGTCACTCTACCCCTCCTCCGTGTCTCTCTACCCCCCATGTCTCTTTCCCTCCCCCCTCCTCATCTTCAACCCCCCTCCTCATTCTAAACCCCCCCTCCTCATTCTAAACCTCTCCTCATTCTAAACCCCCCTCCTCATTCTAAACCCCCCTCCTCATTCTAAACCCCCCTATATGCCTCCCCCTTCTCCCTTTCACCTCACTTATGTGCTTCCGCTCCGGCCTCCGCTCCTTCTTGACCCAGCTCGCATGTGACGTCACATGCTCGCCACGTCATTAGCATAAACCAGGTGCCGGGAGGTATTTAGGGGGGGTTAGGTTGAGGAGGGGTGTTTAGGTTGAGGAGGGGGTTGAGGAGGGGGGTTGAGGATGAGGAGGGAGGTTGAGGATGAGGTGGGGGGTTGAGGAGGGGGGTTGAGGATGGGGGGGTTGAGGATGAGGAGGGAGGTTGAGGATGAGGAGGGAGGTTGAGGAGGGGGGTTGAGGTTGAGGAGGGGGGTTGACGAGGGGGTTGAGGATAGGGGGGTTGAGGAAGGAGGATGAGGATGGGGGGAGTTTCTTGGTTTCCCAGATAGCAGCGATTTCTGAGTAAACTTTTGTAAAAACACATAATATCCAAGTTTCTTTGTTAAAACAGTTGCTTTTACTGTCATTTTATGTTATTTACCTTATAAGTGTTAATAATATTAATAAAAAAGGTTCTGATCTACCCTTATTTTGCTTCAAAGTCCTTTATTTGAAATTTAAGTTTTTTTTCCTGAAATTTCCTTCTTAAAATGAGGTGAGTGTTATACGCCGGTGCGTGTTATACGCCGAAAAATACGGTATATATATATATATATATATATATATATATATATATTCTGTTCCACTTTATAACATCATGCTCAGCATGTATAATGCCTTGTAGTAATGTCTCAGTGTCAAAGTACTGTTTAGTGTCTTGCTGTGGCTCGCCATGCATGTTTGTTTGCAAGTCTTCTGTGGCAAACTAGGAAAGTGGGTAGGGAGCTAAGAAAATATTTACAAACATTATTATAATAAATGTTACTACACAGGTTAATGAATCCTGCCCAATGACTGGAATCTCAGTACAAATGACTGTATTGGTAACTATTGTAATAATGAGGTAGTTTTGAATATTTATATTTTACTGTAGCTGTCGTTTCATAATTCTATTTTAAACCCACCTTTTCATAGATCACTCTTTGTATTGACCCTCACCCACATAGATCAATCTTCACATCATCGCCCACTACACCCTACACATTTCCATCACCCCCTTCCCCTCAAACATAAACATAAAAACATAAATATGGATTGCACTGCATATAACTCTTCAAAATGCCTAGAAAAAATCTAGTTTACCCATTCAATCAACCTAAAAGTGTGGCTTAATTAACCGCCGCGTTGGCATTATGCGTATCCAATGCATGCTTATTTCCTTTGGTGTGTTTGTCCCTACAGCTTACATAGTTAGATAGGGCCTCATTCAATTACGATTTGGCCAATTGAATAGGGCTCTAAATAAGCACATAGCAATTTTTTTTTTTTTTTATGTTTTTAGTTAGTGAAGACCTTGCTTTTGGATAGATGTTTACTAATCAAAAACATCTTTAAAAAAATATGTTATGTGCTTAATTAGAGCCCTGTTCAATTGGCAAAATTGCAATTGAATGAGTGCCATAGTATTTAAGGTTGAAAAAAAGACTTTCAGTCCATCAAGTTCAACCTTTTAAGATCTCCTCTGATCTGCAATATGCGGATTAACTATTAATGAATTAGTTGTTAATTAATTTTTATTAAATGATTTTTTTGTATTATTCTTTTTTTAATTATTAATTAATCCAGAGGAAGGCAAACAGAAAAAAAAAAACAAGCGAGACTTAGCCAATCGCCCGAAAGGGTTATGTATTTAAATTGGTACTTCCACACATTACTTCTAAATCATCAACTCTCCTACAACAAATAACATCCTATTTAAAATTATTAAATATTAGAAGGATTCTATTATATCATCCATCTCCCTTCTATCCTTTAAGCTAAATATCATCATTTTTTTCACACACCCTATGTAATTCTGCACTTGTCCTCTTTGACCAAAACCTTTTGACCCTCAACACTTTGTTTACACCCCCAGTGACCTTTGCAGCTCTCTATAAATTAATAGATTAGTCACTACAATTCTGTAGACTGCTGTTTTCACTGGCAGTGCTAAATGAGCATTGGTATATAATTCATTAAAATCACTTGTTTTTTATTGCCATTTCAGCATAAACCTTTTAAACCTTTATGATTCAGATGACATCTTCATCATTTTTAAATATTATAGGTCAAACATCTGCCTGCCAACAAAGTATCTGCTGCCCAGTATGATTTGTTGAAGATAAAAATAAGTAATTGCTCTGAATATTCTTCTTTCTTAAAGGCTTTGTAGATGAGATCTCCAAATTCTGTTCAAATACCATGTGAGAGAATGAATATGCCAGCTCTGTTTAGTACTCATCACCTGAGGAGCAAATTACATTGAAATACAATTACAAAGTTAACCCCACTGTTTCATGAAGTCAAACAATTTGTTCTCTGCCTCGCCACTTGTTGTCTTGAGGCCTTACAGAGTTAAATGTGTTCAAATGTCAGCAGAAGAGAATGAAATTGGGGCCATGCGTTCAAGAAGGAAAAGGTCACAGCCAATTGGGGAGCCTCTCTAATCCATTTGCCCTGAAGAAAAAATATTTTTATATAGCAATTCATACAAATCAAAGTCATTTTCAGTAGAGAAAAGGGCAGTAATTTAAAGCAGCAAATGCACATTTGAAAACGATTTCATTCTTTCCAGTCTTCAGAAAGAGAAGATGGTCCTTAGAGGCCTGTAATTTCTCACATCCACCTGATTGACCACTTATTCATGTATTAAGTCATACACTGAGAGTTCACTATCTAAAAATATTACAAATAGCTAATACTGTAGGTTCAGGAAGGAAAGTGACTCGATTACACAGAATTGTATTTTACAGCTTGGCCTTTACAAGACAACAATGAAAAATAGTGAAATCTATTAAGCTTTCATTCACCTGCTCTCTGTACAGTGTGAGAGGTTTTGTTATTTTTTTATCTTGGCAATGATGATAAAAATCACTTTCTTACAAATATTTTGCCATATAGTGTGCTTCAGTCATTTGTCTGATAAATAAACATATCCATTATGTGTTTTCTATTGAAAAGCTTTGAAATCGAAAGGCTTTTATCTTTTATCCAATGTCTAATTGTGTAGTGATGAGGAATATATTGGGTTTTTGCAATGGACTGTAATATATTTGGGGCCTTAACCAACGCATTACAGTATAATACACATAACTCACTACCATAGAAGTCCGCAATTGGAAGGAAGGGAGATTATACTGTAATATTTTACAAGTTGTATCTGTAGTTCAAGCTCATCTGAGTAAGGCACATTTATAGAATGCATACTATTTCCCCACTATCCAGAGGTTAAAGCAGCGCTGCAGTTCAAGAAAAAAAGACACTTTTTGTCAAGTATGTACAAAACTAATAATATTAGCAGCTGTGAAAGCCATAAAACATTTTTATTTCAAGATATTAGGCTCAAAGACAGGGCACTTCATTTTTTCTATGTGTTAATATTGTGTTTGTCTTTGTACTCAACCCTTGTATAGCACTATGGAATATGTTGGCATGTTACAAATAAAGGATACTAATAATAATAGTTAGATATAACTATAGTCTGATACATGTTATCTGTATGGGTTTAATATCACAGACAGTTTGCATATTGTCTGGGATTTTTTTTTTAGTTCTGATTGGAAACATTGGGGCCCTCTTAGGACAGTCTCCATTAAATTAGAACAGATTGCATATCATAAAATGGTGGTTTGTATATACAGGTGGTCCCCAGATTAAGGACAAGATCCGTTTCTGAGAACATTCTTAAGTCGGCTTTGTATAATAATAATAATGCTATAATGGCTCATATGTGGTAATACGAATACAGTGTAATAATAATACCCCTGTGCTGTAATAATAAGTTACAGAAACTATTGTGCACTTTCTTTAATTCAAACAAACAGAACATAAAAAAAATCATACAAAAAGCCTTGGGAGCCCATTCTTAAAGGGCCATTTACCTCACTATAAGTGCTCTTCATGATGTGAAAGAGCACAAGATTGTATGTTAACATGGTCTATGTTTTTTTATGTCAACAAGAACAGCTAAACATTTGCAGTCTTAGGTTTGTTTACATACACACTGCTGACTGTGCTATGATTAACAACATCTGCCGACAATGGTCGTTCCAAGGTCTGGGAATAGAAAGAATTATGGTTTTAATTGCTTTCAGTAATGTATTCAGCCATCAGTTAACCCAATAGTAACATATTTAGTAGTTTTCAGCATTTCCCTGCAGAGATGAATTTGGGAAGGGTTAACCCTCTTTGTGATCTGCTCCTATCACACAGCTCTTGCTGTCAGTCTCTCTGGAGGCATGCCTAATTCCCATGTAAACAGAACTTAATTTATGATTTTTTTCTGTGAAAAGGGCACCTATTAAAAAAAATCTAAAAGTATTTCAACATGTTTTCAGGAGTACATTACAGTCGTGTGCGCCAAGTTGTGCTGAATTAACAACCCCTTTAAGTAGGAGTCTTTGTAACTTGTGACCATCTGTATTGGGTTGTGGACTTTTCTTTCCACAACTGAGGTTAGTAAGGTGCAGATTTTCTTCCTAGACTCAGTTGAGCAAGGAATCAATATTTTGACAACCTTATGAACCTTGGGGTGACCAATCCAAAGTTTAAGTTGTATATACAAATACAACTAGCAAGAAATTCTGAATTTCTTTTTTATCAAATATTTTAACTTTACTGTAATTCATATTTAAATTACTAAAAGAAATTATTAGTATAATCAATTAATTAAAATAATACATTTTACTTTACATTAATACATATTAAAGTAATAAATACACATTCATTGTAGATGATTCAGTACATTAAAAATCTGAATCGCGTTTCCCAGCAGTCGTGCCACCATCCATAGTTAAGAGTTTTAATGAGGTCAGCCCAGCCAGTTGAGCTTTGTAGCAATATACCTTTCATTTAGCAGTTTTGTTGAGTCTAACTGGGCATTGATTTCTTAGAAGCCTTTCGGTTTTTCACTTCACCTTAGAGATCCTGAGGATTCTAATTGAAATGAATTGGCATGGTCATGACTCTGACATAGATGGGGAGTAGACTCTGTCTAATTTCTCATCAGCATGGCTAACCTCTTCACAATAGGAGGTCCTACAGAAAGGCTAAATACAGAGCTTTGATTTTAAACAGATTTATGAATATTAGTAATTTTATTTTAGGAGAGATTACTGGGAAAATATAGACACATATTTAGTACTGCATGTACCATAACTTGTGAGGCCCAACATAGCCACTGGTTCTCAGAGTGGTGAATCTAGCACAGGAGAAATATGTGCCATGTCTTGCCTATTCGATTTCTCAATAAATTGAGTCAGTTTTTGGACTAAATAAGAAGCATATCAGCAACAGAAGGGTCTATAAATGCATGTATTTGCTGTCACAGCTTAAGAAGGTGGGGAAGTGCCACTCCTGATACACAATAATGACTGAATATAAAACGGTTATAACCTAAGAAACATTTCAACATCCTTACCTATTTAAAGTTGCCCAAATCACTAGTTTGTATCATTTATGTTTTACCTGCCAATGGAATATTATCAACCTTGTACTTTATCCATAACTTCCAACTGTCCGACATCTCTTCGACCCTCTTAACCTCCCAAATATCCCTCTTTTTAAAGGAAAGTCTCACATAGAAAGGAAAACACAGTTTGTCAGCCCTGACCAGTCCCATGTTTCTGGTTCCTCCTTTTTTTCTCTCTTAAGGTATAGGAGAAAGATAAAAGAGTGGATTGTTAACTCTATAGAATATCTATAAAGAGCATTGTGCTCATATTTACTATGTGTATAGAACTCATTTTGTAGATGTGACTCACATTGAACCCTTCACCAACATGCTCCTCTTAGACATAATCATCTCTAGTAAATGCACAATTCCACTCCAAGTCCCTAAACCCTAAATCTCTTTCCAGCACCCAAAATCCACATCTGATGCCCTTTTACTCCCTGTACAGAACATTCCACAAAAAACAATATTTGGGGCTTTTTTGTGGAACCTCTGGCTCATCATCATATTTAGCTTTTATCGCAGCTCTGGTCCTGCTCAAGTGGCTGTACCTCTCACAACACAATAAGTCCTCCTCATATACCCTTGCTATATTTCAAGATTACAATATACCATATATAAAATCATAAGAATATAGGTGTTTATGTATATATAACATATGTCAGAAAGTATAAGTATACTTACCATCAGAAATATTACTGCATTGTGAAATTTATATTTGTATGCATTGCACCATGGCCCTCCCCTCTAGGAGGCCCATGTTGTCCACTGACTAACTTTTAATTATTTTTTTTAATTATTCAATAGTGAAGCAGGGGAGTTCCCATAGGAGGAAGGGGAGGAAGGTAATTCTTTCCTGCCCTACCCCTCTCTCTAGGCTTGTCTGAGGGGGTGCTAGGACCCTGGCTTCTCCTCCATGTTCCATGGGAGGGAGGCAGCAGAGCTTCAGCAGCTCAGTCCATGGAGATCCAACACCTTCCTGAGGCTGTGGGGAGGAGTGCCTGGCAATCGCAGTGCACAGGCACCACCCACAGAGCAACAACTGTATGTATCTGTAAGTTAGTCACACATGCTGCATTACAGTGACCCTCACAACTCCATTAAAGTGACCCTCACAGGCTTAATTACCACCCCCACTGCCACTCTCTGCCCCTCACTTAGTCACTCTACCATGGCACCATGACTTTAGGGCGCAGCAGACATGCGCGCCGACACATGCCCGCTGACATAAAAGCACCCCAGACAATACTGCACCCCGACACGAAGGATGGCACCCGCAGGACTTGAGGGGACGGGAAAGGAGGGAAGAGAGAGCAAAAGATGGAGGGAGAGCAAAAGATGGAGGGATAGCAAAAGGAAGATAAGTGGAAAGAGAAAAAGAGAGAGGGAGAAGGTGTAAGAGAGAGAGAGAGAGATAAAGGGAGAAATGTGGAAAGAAAGAGTGAGAAGAGGAGAAAGAGAGATAGCAAGAGTGAGCGAGAGAAGGAGGAGGTAGAGAGAGAGCACAGAAGAGAGGAGGAAAGAATGAACTTGAAACAGAGAGGGTGAAAGCTCTATTTTTTCCTCCTCCCTCTTTCCCCTTGACTCCCCTCCAGTCCTGCGGGTGCCATCCTGTCCTGCGCGCTCTATTGACTGGCGCGCATGTGGCGGCATGCATTTGTCATGCGCTCTAATGTCGCGCTACCCTCTTCCACACACTGGCTCTCTCAACCCTTGCTTATTCCCTCTGTTCCTCCCTCTATCTCCCTCTAACCCAATGGATCACACCCCTTTTCCCGGGTCCCACAGCCTCTATTTGTCTCACTACTTCATCCCTCTAGCCCCACTGCCTACCCCTACATACAGCTTCCTCCATCTGTCCCCAGCTGTATCCCTTTGCCCCACACCTGCCTCTCCTTACCTGCTCTGCCTCACCAAAGCCAAATAAAACTAGTTGCCTATAATTGGGTAAAAAATTTTAGCTATTTTTAAAACAGATTAATGCCTAGGCCTGGAATAAAACCCTTCGGAAAATGTTCATGTTAGAAAATTTCGCTCTTAGACTCTACATTTCTAGACAGTAAAAGTGGTTCCATCAGACTTTTTGAGCACATTTTAAATTGTTTTATTTTTATAACAAATCTTACAACTACTAAATCGGTTACAGTAATTTTGTTGAATTGTCAAATAATCCTCCTTAGCTGTAGACCATACACAATGATGTATACTTGAATATTACTTGCTTTGTTTATACTCAGATCACATCTAGCAAGCATCTTAATTATACAGTGTGGGTTTAAAGATAAACATGCCAGGATACCAGGGAACTTGAATCAGCAGAGAATTTCTTCTAAACTTGACATTGTTTGCTACATTTCAGTAGGATGTTTTCACGATGCAAAATGCATGCAATTTCATAGTTAATTGACATATTTTTGTCAGAATGAAATGGATTGTATAATATAGTATTTGAGAGTTTGGGTCCCATCTCTGGTAAAAGTCTCCATTTATTCCAGACAGGGGTTTCTTTTATAATGTAACCAACTGACCTTGAGTTTAATTACAGAAAACATAGCTATATACACAGAGCACCTGGGATTTTGTGTGAAGGGCATTTTATGCCAGAGGATATGCTGCATGGACCTCATTTCAGCTTTTATAGATTGTGATACCTTATCCTAAGCTAGACATAGACATTTATTGATCTGTATGAATGTTGCATGCTATAAAATGTGCAATTCCACTTAAAGGGACAAGAAATTCATCAATGCTGCTCTACACTGAAAACCAAATGAAAAACAACTTTCTGATTTTTTAAACGAGTATATTTCAGTATTTTATAAGTTTTTGTTTATCCTTGTTGCATGCCTTCATGGTGTCTGCTGGTATTGCAAGGACCACAAATCACAAGCACCCTGCAAATGGCAATAACAAACTTAATGCGCCAAGCAAAAGATGTCAGCCTATTCCTTTGTGTTCTTTAGACATTGTGATCTCGAAGAAAAAAAATATATTATTTATTTTTGCAGTAAAGATAAATATGGGATTCGGATGTTATGGTACATTCAGGACCTGAAAGGACGTGCCTACAAGCCCACTGAATCTTGCAGTGCAATGAATCTGCTTAGGGTCAGTTTAAACCAACAGTTTGAATGACATAAAAGCTGTAACTGCAAACAGTTATAAAATTGTGAAAAAATAAATAAAAATAAAACATTGTATACATTTTCTTTTTTACTGTAAGTGTTCTACATAAGCAGAGCAGTTTTAATGACTTCTGTTACCTTTTAATAATATAAAGCAGAGATACAGTAAAGTGACAGCACTTTAACACATTATCAGCCATTGTTGCCTTGATAAGTAACAGCAAATATATGAACCCCATAACATGGGGCATTCTGTTTATGTCATTAGCTGTTTGCATGTGAAAGTGTCTGTTATTTCTCTATGTTAGGTTTGTATGGATATATATTATATGACATTCAGTGCTAGTAATTTAGAGACCTTGATAATGAATACAAATGATTTCTAGAGTGTGACATTTTCCAATCTAGCTGAAGGTCTCTGACCTAAAAAAAAAGAGTGCTCTCTGTACTATATTAAAAGGGTGTTGTCATGTAGAAAAGGCATTGCCTGGAACAATTTAAATCATATTCTGAATTCGACTTTAATATTTCTAAAATATTTACAGACCCTGACATTTTATTTTTAAAAAATACAACGTTCTCTATGGTTAGAAATATTCTATGATCTTTTTGCTATGTCAAGAAAAGCACAACAGAGATGGACAAGAGTAGTTTAGCAAAACACAATGATTTTAATCTTCCCACATCACCCATCCCAATTGTCCTTTAAGATAAAAATCAAAATTGGTTTCTCAACCAAGCAAACATTACATCCATTGCTATTTTTTGAAGATCGGCTGATTGGCTGAGAAGTCTCTCAGATAGGGGCAGGAGAAAGCATTTGGATGTGGCTTGTGGGTGGATTTTGTGTAAGTGTGTTTACAGTGTCTTAAAGCAATTTGCTAAAATGGGTATGACTTGGACTTAAAGGAACACTGAACTCGCTGTAAGTGTTCTTCATTGTTTGAAAGAGCACAATATTGTATTTTTTTAACTACACTAATAACAGCTAAAAAATCTAAGGTTTATAATCTGTTTACATACAGTCTATTCTGCCCACCAGTTGTTGCAGATTGCAGAGTGCATCGCACGTTGTGTAATTGTCTATGGGGGAAGGCCATGATTGATAGACACAGACACATTTCCCTGGACTCAGATTACACAGCACTGACCAGTTAACCCATAGTTTTCCTGTTTGAGGTGAGTCCAATATTCCATGACTGCACAGATGTGGCAAAGGTTAAATTATTTTTGTTTGTTGGGATCATTACATGGAGCACAGAGCACCAACCTCCCCTGCATTGTTCAAATTGTAGAGAGGCAAGAGAACAGAAACTTTAATGGATAATGATGGAAAAATAGGACTGTGACAAAGCAGGCAATATAGAAATAAATGCTTGAAGCTGATATGTATCTTTTGGGTGAACCTTGAATGGGCTTTGAAATGCTCAAAAAAAAAAAGAAAAAGAAAGAAAGAATACAAGGTAGAATATTAACAGCATAGGAAATATACAATAAATGATCAATGGGATTTTTGGAAACCCCTACATGAGCACAGACCTCTTAAACAGAATCATTGAGCTGCTTATTAGGAGAGATATCCTCAGATTCTGACCTGAATGTATGCCTGAGAATCTGGAATTTTTTATTTGGTAACTGGTTAGCAATGCCATCAGTATTAGATAAATTAGATTTTTTTTTTTAAACTATGTTGCTTTTAAAATATTAATTTGAAAATAAGTTGTCTAGGTTCAGCTAAGAGGGCTTTCCAAATATCTTTTCTAACCGTAGGTTTGCCAATAATATTAATAATATATAGAAGTAGGCAGATAAAGACTTGAAGTTTTTCAGGATAGTCGCCATGAACAGATCCTCTCCCACTCGCTGAACACCTGTTATAGAGTGGGGAGAAGCATCTGATGAAGTATTTATGAAAACACATTTAGAAAACACATTTTACATAATTTTCAGTTTATGGCCAATGGAACTTCAAACATTTTGAATTTGCATATGACTATGCGAAAATAATCTCTTGTTTCCTGTATGAAAGCCAAAATTTTTAACAGGCAGGATTTGCATGTCTGTTGAATAACTGTTATTCATTTTCTGCACTAAATGTATTATGCTGTGAATTCCCAAGAAATTACCAGCCAGTTTAGACAACCAATTTGAGCAACTAATTACATAGAAGCATTTCCTTGGCTGTAGTCAGGAGGATGCTGCAATAGATTTTTCTAATGAATAACACTTTGTACACAGTAGACATGCATTGTTATTGCAAGGAGTCAAGAGGTGATAGGATTATACAACTTGAGTCATGGCTCTCTCAACATCCCACTCGGCTGTGAGCAGGGTTTTAGTTTTGCTGATAAATTACATTGACTACACTTCCTCTTTAATTTTATAGTGTCAGTTTAGTGACAAGGCACAAAGCCTCCATAGTGTAAACCATTAAATATACAATTTATATTACAATGTGGACAATAAACTCATGAGTTTTAAAAATCCCCTTATAAGAAGTTGTCCAAATGGAAGCATCCTTCCAGCTGTGCCAAGAGCGTAGGAATAACAAACATTTCTGGGGGATAGAGTTTAAAATAGACGAAGATCCAAGCATTGACCGTATAAACAGGAACAATAGTATTAAATGAGGAGCAATAGCATTACTAAAAGTGCAAACAGACTAAGGGTAGGAGTGTGTCTGTTCTCAAGTTAAAGTGTGAAAAGAGAGGCAATGAGTATGATATATATTACGTGATCTTGTAAGACCCTGGTTTTAAAGTACTTTGACAGCCAAAGGTAGGTGGGCTACTGGGGACGGAGAGAAAGAGATCACAGTGCGCTGATGCACCTGGTGATCACTTACCTTCCACTAGACACCAGGGATAATGTATCTACCTCCCCTACAATATAGGGCAGGTAGGTGCTGTTATATAATATATATATATACTAGCGACTTGCCCGTCAAAAAATGACAGCAATGTTATTGTAACTGAGCTAATGTTGTTTTGTGTGTAATAGTAAACATGTAATCAATTAATAAATGAATATACTTTACCTATTTTGAAGCATTGTGTTGAAGAGCTGTGAACCTTGTTTGATGTTGATGCAACATTAGTGTTGTGGAGCTGCTCTATAAGCGTGGTGAATGTGTGCAGTGTAATACTGTGCGTGCGCGAGGCTAAACCGTTAGCGTAGTGGTGTACTTCCGCATTTGCGTAAAATGGCGGTTTCTCTGTGTTTTCCGTCTTAGCGGATTGTCCGTTGGTGCCTCGTAGTAGTTTTCGATTTC
This sequence comes from Discoglossus pictus, assembly GCA_027410445.1. Classification (NCBI taxonomy): domain Eukaryota; kingdom Metazoa; phylum Chordata; class Amphibia; order Anura; family Alytidae; genus Discoglossus; species Discoglossus pictus. Next base: position 362,325,288 of record CM050165.1, read on the forward strand.
CGTGTGGTGTTTTGCGAGTGTGTTGTGGTGTTTTACGTGTGGAGAGTGCTTTAGCCTCGTTTTCGTTTTGTCCGTCGGCCATTTTTTTTCTCGCTTAGCGATTTTCTTAGTGTGTAAAGTGTTTTATTTGTATTTAAATGAAGGTGGAACTTGTTTTTTGGATGTGCTGGATGGTTCCTCTTGCTGTAGGTAAGCTTTTTATGTGTCTGTTGTGTGTATTTATTGTGTTTTAAATGTTTGTATGTCGGCGTGTTGCGTCCGATGTTTGCGAGGTCGTAATGTGTCGTAACGTGTCTCGTATGGTGTTTGCGTGTGTAGCCTCGTTTTCGTTTTGTTCGGCGGCCATTGTTTCTCTCGCTTAGCAAATATTTTCGTGTGTAAACTCTTTTATTTGGAGTGAAATTAAGGTGTAAGTTGCATTTTTGAGGTCCTGGATGCTACCTCTTGCTGTAGGTAAGTTTTGTATGTATGTGCTGTGTGTATGTATTGTGTTTTTAATTTTGTAATGTTCGCGAGTAGCGTCCGAGTGTTGCGAGTCCGTAATGTGTGTGAACGTGTGTCGTATGTTGTTTGTGAGTGTCGTAATGTGTGTGTCGTGGTGTTAACGTGTGTCGTATGTTGTTTGCGAGTGTAGTAATGTGTTTGACGTGGAGTTTGGTTTGCGCCGTGAATTTTGCGAGGGTTGCTGTTGCTGGCATGGAGCGCCTTTGGCGCTCCATGCCAGCAACTGCGGCCCTCACTTTGCGAGGTCCTCAGGTGCTGGCATGGAGCGCCTGCCAGCAACTGAGACCCTGGCCCAGTGCCCTCGCTTAGCGAGCCGCGGACCTCGCTACGCGTTAGCAACAACTCGTACGCTCACAACTATATATGTGATATATATATATAATGTGATCAGGTAAAGAATGTTATCGGGCATTTGTGGGAGGGGCCTCCTCTCAACGGTCGAACGATCATGGAATGCCCTTTCAGACAAGTAGAATAACGTGGCGAGGGGTAGCCGAAAAGTGCCAGGTGCTACTGGACATCCGGCCTGCTCAGAGGGCCAGATGAGTCCTTGCATGAAAGGAAGAACTGCTGATACACCCAGGAACAGCAGTGATAGCGAATGAGGTCTCTAGTGAGCTGAAGGTGGGTCTCAGAGAGGAGTGACAAACTGCTTGTAACCCCGGGATCAGCAGCAACTGTGGAGGAGGCTACTGAAGGGAAAGCGTATTAGGCGATACATGAAAAAGACATCAGCGGCAATAGACAAGAGGGCTAGAGTAGGAACGTAGGAGAAGGAGTGGTGAGGTGGTGTCTAGGAGTGGTGCGGATGTGGGGCTTGCGAGTATGATGAAGCCTAGCAAAGACAAGTGTGACAATGAAAGCGTGATTGAGGTAGAGCCTAGCTAAGCTGACGTGGCTTCCGGATGTGGCCGAGCCTAGCGAATGGGACTATAAATGTGATTGAGGCTGTGCCTAGCGAAGCAGAGTATAGGATTTATGGAGGTATCAGAAGTGGTGCCCAGAAAGGGCTGAGTAGAGAGTGTAAGGAGGGTAGGCGTTCAGTAGATCTGGGCCAGAAACCACTCGCATAAGGCATAGGGAAGCCAAAGTGCTACGTTGGACATGGACAAGAGCATAGACAAGTAGGTTCAGGCCCAGATCTATAGTAGGAAAGCATAAGGAAGTCAGGATAACTTTCCTCAAGATAAACAATTGCTCTCCAGCAATGAGAGTGCCCTTTCAGGGCAAGAAAAGGAGCCAGAAACTGCATGGCTGGAGGCTCTGCATAATATTTAGGTGACAGAAGTGATGCCCAGAGAAGGCCGATAGGAGAGCATAAGGAGGGTAGAAGTTTAGTAGATCTGGGCCAGGAACCACGTGAATGAGGCATAGGGAAGTTAAAGTGCTACCTTGGACGTGGACAAGGGCATAGACAAGTAGGTTCAGGCCCAGATCTATAGTAGGAAAGCTTAAGGAAGTCAGGATAACTTACCTTGAGAGGAACCATCGCTCTCCAGTTATGAGAGTGCCCTTTCGGGCAAGTAAAGTGGTTATGAGGAGATATGCACAAATGCTGAAGGCAGGAAATATAGAAGCTACAAAGCAAAGCAATTACGAGAAGATATGCACAGATACTGAAATGAGAGAACCAAATAAAGATGAACATGCATAGGTAGATGACAGAGCTGAAAAGCTTACTGCAGAACGTAGAGTCAGAATGAGCAGAGGTGTAAACAGCTCAAATGAGAAATCTGAAAAGGCCCAAAAACGAAAGGCGCAGCAGACAGGAGCAGAAATACCCTCAGGACATAGAGCCAAATGGGTTGAGGTGCAAACAAGAAACACTAATAAAGCTGCAGAGAGCCTGACCGTGTTTAAGGCAGATGAGGGCCCCGCATACGGAAGAGGCAGGGCGAGAGAGAGACCCAGTCACAAATATATACCGTATTTATCGGCGTATAACACGCACTTTTTCTCCCTGAAAATAGGGGGCAAATGATAGGTGCGTGTTATACGCCGATATTCCCTCCCCCCTCCTCATCCTCACCCCCCCCTCTCAACCTAAACTCCCCTCCTCAACCTAAACCCCCCTAAATACCTCCCCCTCTCCCTTTCCCCTACCTGCTTCTGCTCCGGCCTCCGCTCCTTCTTGACCCGGCGCGCATGTGACGTCACATACGCGCCATGTCATTAGCATATACCGGGTGTTGGAGCAGAAGAAGGTAAGTGAGGGGAGAGGGGGAGGTATTTAGGGGGGTTTAGGTTGGGGAGGGGGGTTTAGGTTGAGGAGGGGGGTTGAGGAGGGGGTTTAGGTTGAGGAGGCGGGTTTAGCTTGAGGAGGGGGTTGAGGATGAGGAGGGAGGTTGAGAAGGGGGGTTGAGGTTGAGGAGGGGGGTTGAGGAGGGGTTTTAGGTTGAGGAGGGGGTTGAGGATGAGGAGGGGGGTTGAGGATGAGGAGGGAGGTTGAGGATGGGGGGTTGAGGAGGGGGTTGAGGATGGGGGGTTGAGGATAAGGAGGGAGGTTGAGGATGAGGAGGGGGGTTGAGGTTGAGGAGGGGGTTGAGGAAGGAGGATGAGGATGGGGGGTTGAGGATGAGGAGTGAGGTTGAGGATGAGGAGGGGGGTTGAGGTTGAGGAGGGGGTTTAGGTTGAGGAGGGGGTTGAGGATGAGGAGGGGGGTTGAGGATCAGGATGAGGAGGGGGGTTGAGGTTGAGGAGGGGGGTTGAGGTTGAGGAAGGAGGATGAGGATGGGGGGTTGAGGATGGGGGGTTGAGGAGGGAGGATGAGGAGGGGGTTTGAGGATGGGCGGTTGAGGAGGGAGGATGAGGAGGGAGGTTGAGGATGAGGAGGGAGGTTGAGGAGGGGGTTGAGGAGGAGCAGCAATTTCTGAGTAAACTTTTGTTAAAACAGTTGCTTTTACTGTCATTTTACGTTATTTACCTTATAAGTGTTAATAATATTAATAAAAAAAAGTTCTTAGCTACCCTTATTTTGCTTCAAAGTTCTTTATTTGAAATCTAAGTTTTTTTCCTGAAATTTCCTTCTTAAAATGAGGTGTGTGTTATACGCCGGTGCCTGTTATACACTGATAAATACGGTATATATATGTGTGGGGATTAGTCCTCCCCATCACACACACCCAAGCCCCTATGCCTCTAAGCTCTACCTTTAACTCAATGTGTCCATTTGTTGCTGTTCAGGTAACATGGTGGGGCATCCCAATTTGAGAGTTATTTAGAGTTAGCATATGATCACCAAGAAACACCCTACATATTTCCAGAATGCTTTCTTCTTCAAGGGTAAGTTTATATAATATAAATAATAACAAGTATACCTCCTTATATTTGTTTAAACATATTACACACATATTGTGATTTTTTTTTTTTTTATTAAATTTAGTATCACAACCATTTCTGAACATTAAACCATCTGCATTCAAATGAAATGCAATACATTTGAGATGGAAAAGTAGGTTGAAAATAATAAATAAAACAGATATAGCAACCATTCCTAATTAACACAGTATACCTGTTTTACTGCATAAAAAAAACTACAATTTGCACTTATTCTTACGGGATAAAAACATACCTTTTGTCTCTCCATGAAATAAAATGCGAAGCTGATGGACACTTAAAAAAAGCGGGACAGTAAAGTCACACATTTTCTGCCATGCTATTAAAGGAACATGTTTTTAAAAAATCAGGAATCAGAAGACCATCAATCTTACTTTTTTCCTACAAGTAAGGTATATCTTTATAGACCTGAGAGGTAAATATTCCACCTACTGCCATGCTAAGGAGTGTGGCCTGATTATACCTAAAGCCTTCCACTGTACACAAGATGTCACCTATAGAGACTGAACCAAATGAAACAAGCCAGCCTCAAGTTTTCAAAAGTACATGGACTTGTGCGCCCCCAAGTCCTACTCCCAGGTACAACTCCTCTCTTCTTGCTATCTTCCAAATCATAATTGTATGTGTATATGTATGTAAGACAGTTTCAGATACAATTACAGACAGCTACCCCTAAAAATCTGCTGCCCTATGCATGGACCTCGTTTTGAAGACCTCTTACTGATGTCAAATCCTACTAAAGATACCCCACATCAAAACAGAAATGGTTGAGAGGTTCCACAAGAAATATCCAACACTCTTCCTCCCCGTTTGTACAACCTGTTATCTAATATTGTAAGAACACAACAAAGGAATGAGAATAACAGCTAAAGAGAAATAATCTGGGAGAATGAGGAGATGGTAAATAAGAGAGAAGAAGAGGTAATCAAACAATGTAATATAGTAATAATGATAGCCCATATCTTCATATATGTATATATAAATGTTAAATCGACTGTGGACACTTGCACAGTGATGTATGTGTATGCTGACATGTTGATTAGTATCATGTTCTCTATCTGATTAGCTCCGATAGCTGATGGATCTCGTACAGTGTAGATGGCGTTCGCTCTGCTCTCCAGCGCTGAGCCCTGATCTGCACAATTTATAGCTCTGTTCGAGTCTGAGGAAATCTATAATGAGGGAGCTCAGAAAGTGCCGTCTTATCTGTTACACTGGTGGAAGTGGAAGCTATTTGATAACTATCTACTTAGAAAAGAACTGATTAAAGAGCTCAGTTTCTCAATTTCCACGCAGATAGGGTAGCTATGGAAACGCGGTGTGGATGGATCAAATTGGCTATTTGGACGAAATTACTTCTTTTTTACCTCAATGAAATAATTGGTATAATTGGAGTGCTGGAGCTGAGGGCACAATAGCTAAAATATTGCTTTAGTTTTAAGTGGTAACATTGCCGAGATATAAGATACTTTGCATAGCAATATAATGTATTCTTACATAGAATTTGCATTTATTATAAGGGCAATCATAGCAGAAAGCAGAAAATAACTGAGGAAATCTCAAAACACTGGAGGCATTCACACACACACCCACACATATATATACTAGCGACTTGCCCGTCAAAAAATAACGGTCAATAAAATTGTAAGGATGGGTATGCTGTTTGGCACACAATGTATGGTTTAAGGTCATCTGAGCACCTTCGGCACTCATTGCAAACCTCTCCCCTGGTGTACTTTTGCTCCTCTGAGCACGCTCTGCACCCATTCTGAGCCCCACGCTGAACGCCTTTGTGGCTCATTGCGATCCTCTCTACTGGTCCTTGTTTTTTTTTATATATATATATTTTTAATGCTAATTAATTAATTAATTAAATAATAAATTAATATACTTTACCTATTTGTAATTAATATATCCAGCAATTAATATCCTGAAGAGCTAACAATCTGTTTTGATTTTCCTGCAGCATACAATGTACATTTGCACTGTTAATGACCTGAGGTGTAAGTGTCAGCAATGTGGGAAGTGTTCAGTATAAATAGGCTGCGTGCGCAAGGGCAAACCGTTTGTTTAGCTGTTGGGCATTTTGTAATGGAAATGTTATTAGTTGTGAGTTAGTGTTGTAAAATGGCGGCGATTGTCTATGCGTTATGCGGTTGTGGAGCATTTTCCGTTGTCCCTAACAGTGTATTGTATACCTCGTACGTGCCTGTGTAAAAGTCTTATGTGCTTGGCGGTGTTTTGCGTGTTTAGGGGTCATGTAGCCTCGTTTTCGATTTTTTCCGTTGGTCATTTTTTTTCTCGCTTAGGCTATTTTCGTGTGTGGAAACTCAGCAAATTGTGGTTAAATTGTCGTCCAACCTGACTCCCAGAAAAATGTAGAAGTTGAGTTCATTTTTTTGCTTTTATATAAAAAAAATCCTATTATGAAACTTAATTATTTTATACTACCATAAAGAAAAAATGTAATAATACATTTTCATAAATTAATGTACATATTTGTTTGGATTTAAATGTTTATAAAATATCTCTATTCTGCGAGTCATTCTGTTATGATACTTATACCATGTAACTGCTAATAATTATTTTTAATGCTATACAAGATGTAGTGAATGTAGGTGGTACAGAGATTGAATGCAAGCACATTTGGGATAGACATAGGGTTGTCCTAAACATGAGACTGGGGAAAAGGTCAAATATGGATTGAAGTTTAAAATGACAGTAATATGGGGGCAGTAGATCTGTATAGTGCCTCTTTTTTAGCTGTCATCAATCTTTATATTAAGTTCCTCCAGGAGAGTCACTTTAACAGCTAACTAAATTGGCTATCTAGGGCACAGGGGAGCAGTGGAGATCATTATTGGCACTAAGATTACTGAATATAAATTATATGTTTATATTTAAAATGTTTCTCTCACTGAATTATTTGTCATTTCTCCTAATTGAGTGCATTCAAAGGATTAGTTGGTGTATATAAAAATATATTTTATTGTCATAAATTGTACTGCTCCCCTCCCACATCTGTAGTTCCCTATTTACATTATGTTAAAATTAAAAGTAAAAATAAAAAAAAAGTAAAAATAAAAAATGAAAGTTAAAAATAAAAGTTAAAATTCATTAACTGCTTCTTTGTTTATCTGTTTTTCTCAATAGGGAAGGGTCTTATAGGTAAACAAGATCTCCATTAGTGCTAAAACTCTGGCACTAAGGAATGTTTCTAAGCCAAAGATGGTGTTTAAGCCATGCCTGCATTTATGGCACCCTCCCACTTAGAAGTAGATAAACAAATTAAAACATGTGCTCCCATTTCAGTATAACTGGATATGAAAGCAAATTAATGTATAAATGTTTCAACTTCTAAAAATATGTTGTCTGATATTAAGTGAAGTTCTTCAAAACATGCAACTATATAGTTACGAGGCTGTTAAATACAGGCTCTTGAAACCATTGCTAAACATGCAATGAATGATAAATAATATATATATATATATATATATATATATAAATATTATTAGAACCTTTTATTGTATGTTTAGCAGTGGTTTCTAAAAGCCCTTGTTTAACAGTCCTGCATATATATACTTGTGAGTATGTGTATGTATATATATATATATATACATACATACATATACATACATATATATATATATATATATATATATATATATATATATATGAAAATTGAGGAAGCCGTGAGCGCCAAATAATCTACATGACTATTGCAGTATATAGTGGTACCTTTTGTTATTGGACAAACTTATTCATAACATAACAACGAGCTTTCGAGAAATAAACCTCTCTTTATCAAGTCAAAAGCAATAGTGATAAAAATATGCAGAGAAGTAAAAAAGTAGACAGAAGAAAGAGGAAAAAAATGTAAAGCTTGTCGCTATATTATGAATACGTTTTTCCAATAAAAAAGGGATCACTATATACTGCAATACTCTGATTGTATATATATATATATATATTCACCTAACTTTTCCAGTGCGCATTTTTCAATGTTCAGTTTTTAGTGTAGCGAGGCACTGCCCATTTTCGCACCATAAGCCTGTGCAGCACTATCTATATATTAGCACAAACCAGCATATGCTTCTGACTAATTACTAGCTACACAGAGTGATGTTCTTTTCAGCAGTGTATTGGTTCTCAGAGTCCTCTCCTTGGTGCCTGCACTTAATTCATTTGTGGATTTATTGTGATAGACATTGTTACAATAGTGTTAGCTGCCTCACCTCATTTTTCACACCAGTCAAGACACTTTACGAAGCAGAATAAATAAAGGGGGATTTATCATTATTACCCTGGTAACCTTCAGTAGACTCTTCCTTAGCTCTCCAAATTGAGATTGGCAAATAATACCGATATTTATTTGCCTGTGCCTTTGTAGGCTTGCCCTTGGGCTTTTCTCAGGAGCTCTCAATGATTTGCAATCCCTTTCACATTCTCTGGTTGGTAGGTAGAGAATAAAGGGAAGTGAAAGGGGTAGAAATAAATATTCCATTGCGCAGTATATATGCATTTTATTTATATCACCAAAGAGTCTTGACAGGCTAATCTCCTAAGCATCACTTTTTCAACAAACCTGGCATTTATAGTTACAATTTACATGTCATCCTTAAGAGATGGAGCTATCTGGTTTTCAGGATAATTATTGATTTATTCTCAGTAATTTTTTCTTGGACAACTGATATGTACGGATGTCACAGTTTAGTCTGAATGCTAGTTTATTTTTCTGAGAACACAGAATATTTAAGAGGTTGTATAACACTAGTAAACATTTAGAGCTAATTCCTGATTTTAAATGATCTGAATAATAAATTCATCTTATTTAAATGGCTGGACCTATTCTGTAATCTGCAAGTTATTGTGGATACTTACGCAGTATGTATATCAAAACACTTAGTGCCAGATAAGAATCAAAAGGCACATCTAGTATGCCCATTGTATCCACTTAAATTAGTTTTGCACAATTAATCTTTGGCATAGCCTTATTCTTTTCCAAGGCACGTGTTAATTACTTTACTGTATTTGTCCCTACCACTTTCCCTGGAAGGCTGTGCAACTTATTTACCACCCTTTTTGTATATCAGAACTTTTGTACATTACCCATATATTTTCCACCCTCTAACTTAAATCCAGGACCTATTATTCTTAAATTGCTCTTTTCCTGGAAGATACTTCCCTCTAGAAATCTTCTAAACCATTTGATATGTTTTAGGCTTCTATATTGTGGTGGGGATCAGGAGAAAGGAGAGCAGAATGGACTAAATTTGTAAAAATATGTACCTTAAACTCACTGTTTATGCCTTAAAATTATTCATACGTTTCTGAAGAATTAAGCTGATTTTTTTTAGCTGTTGATTTTAAGTAGTAAGCTAGGAACCATGATGTAAACTATAGCACAATACACATTTCCTAACTGTGCACAAGGCCTAGATAGTCACACAATTGCACTAGAGATTGGAGATTGGCAGCAGCCAGGCTTTGCATCGCTATAGCTATAACTTGCTTCAGCTCCAAACCTCCCAACATTTCAAATGGCCAAAGAGGAACGCTCCTATTCTTGAATGATTATGCACTGTTAGGTTGTGATACTGCCATTCTGTATGATGTGTAAAATACATTACAAGTGATGCATGGTCATGGCTGGAGAACAGGGGTGTGCCTTTAATCATTTTCCATCAAATGGGAGACTATTGTGAGGCTAAGAAGAACAGAGGGTTTTACACTGGAAAAGGGGCTAGTCCTCCAAAATAGCGACAATTGGGATGTGGGCAGATCCAAACAACTTTGTCAGCTCTGAGTTCTGGCTTCTGAACCCTTCTAGCATTAATACACCCTGATACAGGAACTGGGAACTTCTAAGTCTTAATTCAACCATACGACATCCTTAATTTTATGACATCATTCGACAATTCAGCAGCTCACTTAAATATGACTACTAAAAGTACACAGACAATTGTGACCTAGGAGTAAAGGTATATACACTAAACACTAGTTACATGGCAGCCTGAGCCTGGTAATACAGATATATACGTAGAGCGTTCCAGGATGACTAGACGCATAGAATCAATGTAAAGTGTATGTGATACAACTGTCATTGAAAATCATTGAGAACAACCTTGATTCATTGAGACTTTATGAACTACGTAATTAGATTTGCAGTAATATTTCATATGTAGATTACAGGCAAGAAGTCACAAATGAAATAAAATCCTGCTAGTACATTAAAATCAAGTGCTACAGTGTGAAATCAGATTTAATTATATTATTGGTCTTGAACAGGTATCTCTGAAAAGTAAAAGTAAAATGTTTATTTTTTTTAACATATATCTCCAAGATGATGTTCTTCTTTGCCCAATAAGAACAGATATCTTGTATCTCATTATAGTGATTATATATGTTCACAAACAGTACATTGAAAGACCTTGAATTGATTTGCATCTGTGTGTTATTTGGATGTGTAAGTACTACTTGACATTGGAGCTTATTTTGAAAATAGTGGTACTTTTGAAATGCTATTTACTCATCTATAAAGAAAACTTAAAAGTTTGGTGCTTATTTATTGGTCCTCTAGCATGCCATGCCAAAATAAATGCATACTGTAGATAGATAGATAGATAGATATAGTTTATTTCTATCTATCTATCTATCTATCTATCTATCTATCTATCTAATTAAGCTATGTCAAGAGTAGTCAGTCATTTTAGGGTGATAAATAGGAGTTCCATAAATATGTGACCACAATACCCTGACACATACTAATTACAGTTATTCAGAATTAGGTCCTCCCTTTGTTGTGATACAGAATTTCCAGCATTTTTAAATTAAGCCTTATATCCTTTGCTGCACTAATTAAAAAAGTAAAACCTTTGTAGTTCTTAAAAATCTTTAAGCTATAATTTAAAGTATTTTTATTTAGCTTTATTTCTTTATCTACATATTTATGTGTGATAGTTATGTAGACCTTGCTGCTCTAGAGACTTGTACATTTCTGATGGGTGTAGCAGTGGTATAGGTGCAGTGTGCGGATGATTTGTACAGTTGCCATAACGTGCTAACCAGTGACGAAGAGAGACAAGAAGATTCTTCCAAAATGTTTTAGAGCATGGTGACTGAAGTCTACACATAAAGCTAACAGAGACTCTTCTATCATATACTGCAGGAAGTGAACTGATTTTTAATATAATCATGGTCTGTATCTACATTGAGAGCACAAAGAAGGCACCAATCCATAGTGATGTTCATAAGACAACTAATGTAGCACTTGTCAGGTTCACTGTCCAAGTGCAAATAAGAATATGTAACAAATAAGCAATAAATGAGAAGACCCTTCCCACCACCATCCAATGAAGAGGACATTACTCACAATGCTACTGGTATTGATTATTGCTTTTATTGAATAACATTGTATTTAAAAAAAAAAAAACAGACTTGCTTTGGTAACTGTCACGACCGCCAGCTTTGGGGGACCACGCTCACCCCAAATCTCTCTCTCTCTACGGTCGCATCTTTTTGTTCAGATCTCGACACCAGCAGACACTTCAGATGACAGCATCATTACTGCAGAGACAGGCACCATCAGACCCCTTTTCTTAGGATCTCAGAATCACACGCCATGTACCTTGGATTAGTACAAGCAGACTCTGAAACCACCTGTGTTTAGTGTGTCCAAAGTCAGACTGGCCACTTCTTTATTGTTTCAGAGATAAATATAAACACAGAAAGATTACACAAAACACCAAAGACCTTCCCCAATTCTAGCCCATCCTCCTAGGCAAATAGCTTGCTATCCCCCCTCACCCACATGATTTCCAGGTGTATAGAGGCATCTGGCTTTCTTCTAATTACACCTTTTTTTTCTCCTCTTACAGAGCCATAAAACTAGTTCCCCCTTTCATGAATAAAGCCAGAGCCTTCACACATGGCCGTTTGCAGGGCCATAAAGATTCTTTAGAAGATTACTCCTTTGTCACATAAGTGACTGCAGTATTTTTTAGATAATTCTAGCATCCTAGGACCTACTTCTATCACAGATGCATTATTACAGTGCATATAACATGATCTAGTAACCACCAAATGAATTATTGTAGTTCAGTCCCCAACAACAAGTTTCAGGTCCGTTGTAATAGTTCTTGACATTAACACCCAATGTGCCAGCATTCCAAATAGCAGAGTTACTTGTGGGTTGCAAGGGGTCCCATCATGGCCACAAATCGTTCATGACAGCAACTCTACTATTTATCTAGCTGGTCAGTTTCTGATAGACTGATTGTCTTACATACTTCAGTATGGGTTGGCTCCTGCTTTGTGCTTTTCTTCTAGATCTTTGCTAATACTTAGTGGCACGACAAAGCATCACAAAGGACTGCAACAAATGTACTTTTTGTATTATTGCCTTAATACTAAATGAGACTGATACCCTTTAATACTGCAAATAAAAACATTGTGTGCTTTGTTTGACTTTGTTGTGCTTTTGTTTTACCCAAGGGCAGTAGCTCATATAGAGGCCCCAGCAGTGGAGGAGCTAGTGTTGGAGCAGCAGGTGCAAAGCATCGGGGCTCCTAGAGGTTAAGGCCCACTTGGGTTAAAGAGGGGATATTATTTTATTAGGGGAGAGGGTCATGAAATTATTTTATAATACATATTAAGTACTTATTAATTATTTGTTTAGTCTTTTCATTGACCCCCAGGGGTAGATACATTGTAGGTAGTGGATCCCATAAATTATTTTGCACCGGGGCCCTTCAATCACTAGCTCTGCTACTGGTTCCCAGAATACTGTAGCCTTTTACTTGTTAATATATGATGTAGCTAGCAGGAACTATTAGTTAGGATTATGTCTATAGCTTCATTGTACATTATGTGCTAAATATCAAGATCAGCAGATAAATGTTCCTAATATGTTCCCAGTATCCTGGTAAAGCGATCTGCGACACATAATAGTCTAGGGAGTTAGATTGAAATAGATCAACATCAGGAAAGACAAAACCCTCCAAATAGGTTATTTATATTTTAGATTATAATACATCAATTATTTTATTAAATACTGTGACTTAAATAATGTGTGTTTCCATTAATCTGTGCAAATCAGTTTTGTGTGTAAATGTTTTACTTTATTTTGTAAGAAATGCTTGAAAAGAGTAGAAATCCTTTGCATCACTAACTCTTCAACACAACCCGAATGTAGTCCTGAATGTTAGTAAAGCAGATCTGACAGTGTAAGACATGGTAGAAAAAAAAGTAAACCATACCTTGGTTTTAAATCCATTGACTGGGGTTCTGTACATTGTAAATTAGCAAGATGTGTAATGTAGATAAGGTTTTTGTTGTTCACGTGTACTAATTATGCTGACCCTTGATGAAGCTCACTTTCAATTTGTGATTTAAGTAATTCTGGACACATGAAAGTTAGTAGATAAAAAAGTGAGCTATACAAATTATTTTCTATAACTTTGCATTAGTTCCATATCTGAAAAGGAACTAAAACAAACCCCAAAAAGTCATAACAACTGTATGGCAAGAAACAATCTTATTCATATGTGTGTGTATATATATATATATTGTATGCTTTTATGGAAAATGTGACCAGATAAAAGCTATTCTATATTCTAAAGTTTAAAATAAATAAAAACATACTTCCTATAATATTTACCCGTTGTATACAGTTTAATTGCCTCTGCTCCTAACAGGATTATAAATCTGTGAAAAACTGTGGATTTAGATAAGGCCTCTACTCAAATCAGTTGAAAGACTTCCACTGTGAATTGCCATCTGACAACAGAACTAAACAGCAGACCATGGCCCTCATTCAATTGCGATTTGGCCAATTGAATAGGGCTCTAAATAAGCACATAACATATATTTTTTAAAGAAGTTTTTAGTTAGTAAGCATCTATCCAAAAGCAAGGTTTTCACTAACTAAAAAAAATGTTATGTGCTTATTTAGACCCCTATTCAATTGGCCAAATCGCAATTGAACGAGGGCCCAAGTAAGCCCCCCCCCCCCCCCCCCATAAGCTACAGGCAGACTAGCGGTACAGAATGGAATCCCCATCTAACAGCAGAGTAAGCTACATTTTAAAGTTTTCTTTAAAAACTCTTTAATTCTCAAGGCTTACATTGCTGCTAATGCATTGCTGCTAATGAGATCATTTAAGAAAGTATTCTCTTTTCCCTTTTTTCTAATTTTTTGTCATCTTCTTTCCATTCTACCTTTTTCTTCTTTATTTATTTTCTCCTCTTTCTCTTTTTTCAAAGTTACTCCAGTTCATATGTTAGTAATTAATTTATTTTTGTCTATTTTCGGTGTCCAAATTTTCCAGCAAGATATGAAGTTATTCTCAGATTACTAGGGTTCCTTTAAGAGAAATGGCAGGCAAGCAAATAAATATGATTTTTAATCTCTCTAAAAAAAAAGCTATCACTTCCAGTCTTCTTGCAAGCCCATTTCCTAGACTTTCAGCACCCTACAAGATTGAAATGTTTAACAATTGTCTGCTCAGAAAACGTAAAAAGTATTTATTTCCTTCCCTATGGCGCTCTAAGCAAGTCATCTCATTTCAAAACATTCTGGATGCAAAGACTTAGAGTTATCCGTTACTTTCCTTATTTAGTCAAAATCTACATTGAGCGTTATTAGTTTTTCACTTGGTTGGCTTCTCAAATTACATTGCAAACATTTTACTCCCAGGGTTCTGTGCAGGCCATTTGCATTTTATGAGCGCACTCCATTAGAATCATAGACAAGCGCCTCTATTTATTCATACAAGTTAGACGGGTGAGGTAAGAGCATCCTGCTCTCTGACTGTTCAGGCATATCTTTGCGTATTGAATAAACAGCAAAATATACTTGAATCATTAGTGGTGAGCTCTTGGGAGAAGGAGGGACATTATGTCGCTGTTTACTACAGATGGGGGTCAAGGAGAAAGTCAAGTGTTATGATAATATAAATAAGACGCATATTAGATAATAAAACTTTGCTTGATTCCGGGACAAGTGGCTTTCCCACTAATCTGATCTGCCAGGTGTCCCGTATTGAATTGTTTGTCATTTGTTCACCGTGCCTGAGCAGAGATTAAATTGCAAAATGTTATTTAGTTTTAAAGAAGAAAGAATGAGCTCCTAATTTAAATAAAGTGTGCATAGCTCATTTTAAGTAAAGTGATTCATTTTTTAAGCTAAATTGAAACAGGCTGTGAATGCAGACGCTGCCATGTTGCCCGTTCACTTCAGATTAACGGCCTTATTCCATTATCTGTGAAAAGTTTATTATAGTTTTTTTTTTTACTGCAAAAAAAATTCATCTGGTAAAAGGTTATGCGCGATGCAATGGAATGGGCTCTAATAATGTGAACTGATCACAAAATGGCTGGTTGTAATCCATATTGTTTGTTTTATTTGATTTCTAGTCTTCTCTAGTGCTTCTATTATTATCCTTTATTTGTAATACGCCAACAGCGGTGGAGCGCTATACAGCGGTAGCGTACAACAAAATATTAACACATTGCAAAAAAGTGAAGGAACCTGTCTTTGAGCTTAAAATCTTATGGGCATGGTGTTTTATTACAAAGCACCTTACAAGATTGAAAACTCGCAGACTTACATTAACATTACTCTGTGAGAAATATTTTCGTTAAAGGACAACTGCAGTTAAAGAAAAAAAATACACTTGTTTGTACAGTATCTACCAAACTAACAATATTAGTAGCTGTGTATGCCATGGGACATAAACATTTTTTGAAGACCATTTATAAGTACAGGAATCCATTTTGTGTTTGTTACATCGCATCCTGAGAGCTGGATGGCAGAGGTGTGTGTTTGTAATTATCTGTGGATGGAGGAGTGGGGACAAGGGAATAGGCAGCCTTGAGTAACTGGATAAGATTGAAAACCACATTATTTACTCCTCCCTGGCCCAAAAGCAGCACCCACATCTTTCTAGCTACCCCACATAGGTTCCACCAAAGTTTCATGGACCCCTCCAGGGTCCTGTATACAAATCAAAATACATTTTTCTCTAAGTATACAAGCTGTATGACTTTTTTGTGCTTTAATTTGTTCCGACTGTCCTATACACACATATTATACAAAAAACATCTGGCATTTGATGAAAACATCAGTAGGGACTAGAGAAGCTGGATAAGAGGAATTTGCCTCTAGGAGCTCAGAGGTCAGAGGGACTTTTCCTTAAAAAAATAGATTGCCTCTCCAAATAAGCAGCACAGTTTTGTGGTACTACTGGAAATTTAGATATTTAGTTAAACAAAAACTAGACTTTTCTCAAGCAGTGAATATGTAATAAAGATTAAAATGGGGCTCTTGTCTAGCTGGTGACATTACCTGAATATGGTTTGGATTGGAGGAGATTATTACTGCAACTGGAGTTTTGTTGTCCCTTTAAGGGCTGGGAATCACCCATATAAGGATGTAGCTATGAATGATACTAACTCACCATAATAAATATATGTTTTTATTAGATTATCAGTATGATGTGGGGAACTGAACTTTGGAAATAGTGAGTTTATGATCACCAAACATTTCTGGTTATCTATTCTGGAGATAAAACGAGAACCTATTGATTTTTGACACACACACATAACACACACACACACACACATATATATATATATATATATATATATATATATATATATATGTATGGATATATATATATATATATATATATATGTATGTGTATATATATATACAGGGAGTGCAGAATTATTAGGCAAGTTGTATTTTTGAGGATTAATTTTATTATTGAACAACAACCATGTTCTCAATGAACCCAAAAAACTCATTAAAATCAAAGCTGAATATTTTTGGAAGTAGTTTTTAGTTTGTTTTTAGTTTTAGCTATTTTAGGGGGATATCTGTGTGTGCAGGTGACTATTACTGTGCATAATTATTAGGCAACTTAACAAAAAACAAATATATACCCATTTCAATTATTTATTTTTACCAGTGAAACCAATATAACATCTCAACATTCACAAATATACATTTCTGACATTCAAAAACAAAACAAAAACAAATCAGTGACCAATATAGCCACCTTTCTTTGCAAGGACACTCAAAAGCCTGCCATCCATGGATTCTGTCAGTGTTTTGATCTGTTCACCATCAACATTGCGTGCAGCAGCAACCACAGCCTCCCAGACACTGTTCAGAGAGGTGTACTGTTTTCCCTCCTTGTAAATCTCGCATTTGATGATGGACCACAGGTTCTCAATGGGGTTCAGATCAGGTGAACAAGGAGGCCATGTCATTAGATTTTCTTCGTTTATACCCTTTCTTGCCAGCCACGCTGTGGAGTACTTGGACGCGTGTGATGGAGCATTGTCCTGCATGAAAATCATGTTTTTCTTGAAGGATGCAGACTTCTTCCTGTACCACTGCTTGAAGAAGGTGTCTTCCAGGAACTGGCAGTAGGACTGGGAGTTGAGCATGACTCCATCCTCAACCCGAAAAGGCCCCACAAGCTCATCTTTGATGATACCAGCCCAAACCAGTACTCCACCTCCACCTTGCTGGCGTCTGAGTCGGACTGGAGCTCTCTGCCCTTTACCAATCCAGCCACGGGCCCATCCATCTGGCCCATCAAGACTCACTCTCATTTCATCAGTCCATAAAACCTTAGAAAAATCAGTCTTGAGATATTTCTTGGCCCAGTCTTGACGTTTCAGCTTGTGTGTCTTGTTCAGTGGTGGTCGTCTTTCAGCCTTTCTTACCTTGGCCATGTCTCTGAGTATTGCACACCTTGTGCTTTTGGGCACTCCAGTGATGTTGCAGCTCTGAAATATGGCCAAACTGGTGGCAAGTGGCATCGTGGCAGCTGCACGCTTGACTTTTCTCAGTTCATGGGCAGTTATTTTGCGCCTTGGTTTTTCCACACGCTTCTTGCTACCCTGTTGACTATTTTGAATGAAACGCTTGATTGTTCGATGATCACGCTTCAGAAGCTTTGCAATTTTAAGAGTGCTGCATCCCTCTGCAAGATATCTCACTATTTTTGACTTTTCTGAGCCTGTCAAGTCCTTCTTTTGACCCATTTTGCCAAAGGAATGGAAGTTGCCTAATAATTATGCACACCTGATATAGGGTGTTGATGTCATTAGACCACACCCCTTCTCATTACAGAGATGCACATCACCTAATATGCTTAATTGGTAGTAGGCTTTCGAGCCTATACAGCTTGGAGTAAGACAACATGCATAAAGAGGATGATGTGGTCAAAATACTCATTTGCCTAATAATTCTGCACTCCCTGTATATATATATATATATATATATATATATATATATATATATAAATATATATATATATAAATGAAAAAAGATAATAATCTCATGTTTTAATAATAATAACCCGTGAGCCATTTCACACTTTGTATCTTTCACCCTTTCTGTAATGTGAATTCAGTATCACATATTACTACTTACTGCCAGCAGTGAACTTGTGAGTTCACACCAACTAAAAAGGTGTTGACAATGCATTTTGCATTGCCTCTTTACTATAACACCAGAAGCTCAATGTGGATCTGAATACTAATGCTTTACAGCAGGGATAGTCAGTTTTTTTACAAAATTCTTTAAGGTCCGAATGACTTTGTGAAATTGCAGGCAAGGTCCAGAATCCATATTAATTTATGGATACACATACACATATTTTATTATAATGGCAATCAGAAATGCACAGGAAGGCAACATGCAATAGCTTATTTAATCATTTAGAAACTTATGTTGGGATCATAACATATTGTAACGCTGTGCAGTTGGTCTAAATGCATTGCTATCTGGAAAGGAAAGGGCGTTCTGTTTTTGCCTTGCTGTAAGTATGCAAAGGATAAATTGTGTTCTTATTAGGTTATGGTATTTTTGTAATTATGAGTCAGTCCAGTGGCAACCTCATGTAGTGTACATACTGTCACATGCATGCACTGCTGGAACAGCTGATCCAGAGTCTATACCTCTGTGACGATAGCACGACTTTTGGGCGAAGGAGCCCTGCGTGCTGTCATGCTCGTGCCGAAATTGCCTGACAAATGCGCGCACTCACATGCTCCCGCATTAACCTTCTATCCAGCTCTGTCACCCTCTAACTTTCGCCCTGTACCAGGTCTTTCTCCTGCTGTGCCCACCCTCTAACCCCAGGTCTCTCTCTTTAAGGTCTCACTCCTCCAAGTACTCACCAGCCGCCGCGCTGGTGTGTACATGGAGGCGGACAGTGAGTACTTGGAGGAGAGGGACCTTAAAGAGAGAGACCTGGGTTTAGAGGGTGGGCACAGTGGGAGAGAGAGCTGTGATTAGAGGGTAGGCACCTGGGGAGAGAGAGATGGGGTTAGAGTGTGGGCACAGCAGGAGGAAGACCTGGAACAGGGGGGGTTACAGAGATGGATAGAGGGTGAATTTGTGGGCGCGCACATGACGTTGCGCAGGGTTCCTTTGCCCAAAAGTAGATGTGCCGTCTGTGACAGGTGTGGGCATGTTTCCTCCCTTGAAGCTCAAATTGGAGAACTTGAATTGCAGCACTTGGTGATATTGCTCATCTGGAAGGGGAGTTGGTGCTGAGTGAGCATAGTTTAGCTGGGCCTAGCATGGGGGGTGGTGCTGGGGTTAATGAGGATCTTTAGGGAGATAGCTCGGTTATAAGGTGAGGTAGAGGGAACAGAAGGACACAGGCCAGTTCTGAGTGGCAAACACCAACATATTGCCCGGACTGAGAGAAACTGTTGTCCATTCAGAAATGGCATCACAGATAGAGCTGTTGCTTCTAACACCAACAAGAAAAGTCTACTGAAAGAGAGTGAGGGCAGATTAGACAGAATAACAGGTTTTGGTTGTAGGGGACTTTATTATTAGGAAAATAGTCATGGTGAATTCTCACCCAGACCATTTCAACCAAAAAGTTTGTTGTCTCCCAGGTGTTTGGCATATTATAGATCAGGATGATAACTATTGGGAGGGGCTGAAAGTAACCCATCATCTTGGTAGAAACTGTTACCAAAGGAGTGTCTTAAAAAAGGATTTGATGGTTCTAGGAAACAAACCTATTGCAAGGTAGTATTTTCCGACATACTACAAATGCCACGTTCTAGACAAGGGAGACAGAAGGAGCTTAGGGAGGTTTAATGTGTGGCTAAGGAGAGTTTGGGGGGTTGCACCTTATAGAAGAGGGAGTTTATGTGGTGGGGGAGCATGGTAGAAAGACTGAGGGAGTTTTGGGTGGAGGGAGGTGCTAGATAGAAGTAACAGGATAGAAACTGTAGAGAAGGTAAGGGATGAATTAACTACTAATAGGGAGGAAAATGAGTAGGTTATTATAGTCAATAGGGAGGTCATGGTAATTAACTCAAATACAGTAGCAAGTACTTCAAACCCACAGAGACATAGCAACCAAAAAATGTATGCTTGCTAATGCAAGAAGCTTGCCAGGAAAAACGGGGGAGCTATAATTAACAGTAAAAGAGAAATATGATTTTATAGGCAACTTTTAAATATGGTGGCATGATTCTCATGACTGGGAAGTTAATTATGAAGGTTTTAACCTATTTAGGAGAGGGAGGATAATGGTAGAGGAGGAGCAATATGTCATTATGGTAAACCTGATTTAAAGCATATAGTGAGAGAAAATGTTTATGGTGGAATAAGTGATAATGTGGAATTCTTGATGTAGAGTGAATGACACCATTATGTAATATGATATCTGCCCCTAGTTGACAGATAATGTAACCTGCAGATGGGAATGTCAAGAGAAACATACTATAAATGAGGCTTTCTTGGAACTAGACATCACAAATAAAATTGATAGCATATCCTATAAGTAGGAAGACCCTTGGGGAACAGCAATCATAATACTGTCTCATTTGAAGTTGAGCTTAAAAAGCAAAGTTATAAGGAGCCAACAAATACTTTCCATTTTTGTTGACACTAAGTTGTGCAGGGTAATTAAATCATAAAATTATGTACTTTCACTTTAAATAATTTTCACTTCATAAATTGAAAGATTGGGCAGCTAAGTGGCAGATGAAGTTGAACACAAATAAGGGAAAGTTACTCATTTGTGGAGATTAATAACCATGCAATTTATCTGAATGGAACAAATCTAGCGTTATCCAAGATAGAAAGGAATTTGATAGTGCTTGTGGACAATCACCTAGGTAGCAGTGCTCAATGCCAAGCAGCATCTCCAAAGGCAAGTAAAATATTAGCATGTATTAAGAAGGGTATAGAAGCCAGGGAAGCAAATATAATTCTGCCACTATACAAATCCCTAGTATGCCCTCATTTGGATATGGTGTACAATTTTGGGTACCATTTCAATAATGGATCATTGTAGAGGTAGAAAGGGGTTCGGACAAAAGCAACAGCATGAATTAAGAGAATGGAGGAGTATTTATCCAGAGAATAATCCAATTGCCAGTATTTGGGCTCAGGAAGGATTTATTTCCCCTTATAGGACAATTGGCAATGTTTCAAAATGACTTTTCCTTTGCCTTCCTTTGGATCAGTTAACAATTTACTAATTACAAGGATCAGCGGAGAAAAAGATTGAATTTGATGGACTTAAAGTCCCTTTCAATCACTATGTAAAGGTAGGTTGGAAAAATTCGTACCCAGGTCTGTCTATTGATTACAAATGATAAACCACACATAAAGGAAAAAAGAACTCCAAAGGTTTCTATCATACAGAAACTCTGGAGAGTCTATTAAAATTATGATTTTCCCTAAACTGCTTTTTTTTGCTCATGGCTTACACGGCTACTAATGTGTTAGTTTATTACATACTTGAATATGTGAAGTTTTTCCTAATGTGCAGTGGTCCTTTAGACACATACCTATAGATGTACACTTTCGGCAAACTTAATGTGTGTGATTATTACCTGTTAATCTACCCAAAAAGCCTGTGGTGTTACCAGTTTAATACATTGGAATCTGCCTGCATTTGATGCTAAGTAGAACGAGTACGTTCAGACCCCAGGGAGTAACTAGTCTAAAAAACTATAAACCTTAATGTAAATTTACTGTAGGAAAATGCAAGTTTATTTTATTGTTATAGTTTTCTATCTATCTATCTATCTATCTATCTATCTATCTATCTATCTATCTTGCCTGTATCTACATATCCATCTAATTCTCTGTTTATCTCACCCCATCTAGCTATTTAAATATATTTTTTCTCAGTATATTTAAGTGCTTTAGTTTAAATAAGGTAAAAGAAAAATATCCATATATTACAACAAAGACAATTGCTTAGGTCCAACAATTTCAGTGTGTACTTTAGCAGCGTGAATACCTTTCCTTTTAAAATCCATCTTCCTTAAACTAATTAAATGTCTCTATGCATGGAGAGATCCCAGCTTTTTTCCTCTTTCTTGGTGGAAAACCTTTAGACCACGTACCTGAGAAAGCGATCATACACATCTTTCATCTCCAGGGGAGAGAGAAAATCTGCAGTGAGAATTAATCATTTGGCTTCATATTGCTTTGTAGAAGCAACAATACAGAAATAGACAAAAAATCGGCCTTAACAGTGATTTTGGCACTTAAAGAATCATGCACTAGAGTTTCATTCTTTACTCACTGATTAGTAATATAATCAGTATTTGAAGAAAAAAAGTTTACATTTTCAAACCAGCCTTTGAATAAGCACTCCTGTTGCCAGCAGATTTACTTCCCCCCACCCCCTGTTACAGGTCCAGGTGGTGAAAGAGAAACCAAGAGGCCACAGCACCCTGAAGACATGCAGGGTTGGGCCTGGTGGACCTTGCATGTTTGTCCAGCGCCAGCCAGCGCTACCACCAGAATTATAAGTGACCGCTAGATGGCGCTGTCACTGTTCTGCCTCTGGAATCATCGTAGCTATGTGCTGACATTCTAAAGAGAGTTAGTGGGAGAGTGTGGACGCAGGAGAGGGGCCAGTGCCAGCGGAAGAGGGGCCAGTGCCAGCGGGAGAGGGGCCAGTGCCAGCGGGAGAGGGGCCAGTGCCAGCGGGAGAGGGGCCAGTGGCAGGGGAGAGGGGCCAGTGGCAGGGGAGAGGGGCCAGTGGCAGGGGAGAGGTGCCACTTTCAGGATGCTGGAGTAACACGCAAGGTCCCACACTTTTATATACAATTTATTACATTTTTATACAGCATTGTTTGCTACATTTGAAATATTGCATACATAGTACTGTATCCTGGCACTGGCCCCTCTCCCCCGGGGCACTGCCCCTTCTCCCCCTGGCACTGCCCCTTCTCCCCTGCCACTGTTCCCTCTCCCCATGGCACTGGCCCCACTCCACAGGGCACTGTCCCCTTCTCTTCTGCCACTTGCCCCTCTCCCCCTGGCACTGTCCCCTTCTCCCCTGGCACTGGCCCCTCTCCCGCTGGCACTGGCCCCTCTCCTGCGTCCACACTCTCCCACTAACTCTCTTTAGAATGTCAGCACATAGCTGCAATGATTCCGGAGGCAGAACAGTGACAGCACCATCTAGTGTCCACTTGTAATTTTGGTGGTAGCACTGGCTGTCGCTGGACAAACATGCAAGATCCGGGCTGGACAGTACTTGAATGGGAGACCCCCTTGGAATACCAGGAGCTGTATTCTGTGGCTTACTGGAGAAGGAACTGGCAACCACTCCAGTATCTCTGCCATGAAAACCAAGTGGATCAGCATGACCATGACATAAAAGATGTGCCTGGTGTGTTACGGTCCATGAGGTCACAAAGAGGTTTAACTGCAGTAGACACTTTAGGAAGGCAGACAGATACACAATGTACAATACATTATTATGTATCCTGCAAATACTGATTTTATTGCTAATTAGTAACTAAATAATGAAATTAAACTCTACTGTTTGAGCACTACAGTATACATGCTATATAGTATTGGGAAACAAATACTCAACCCCTTCATTGCCAGGAAGGATTTCTATATAATGATGATATGGTTAATAGCCTTGACACAAAACAATAGCATTACCAGCCCCACACTGATGAGATCCACTCAAGGTTGTAACTGTCTGTGGGTGGGTCTCCTAACTCCTGCATAATCCATCCTATGCTATGCTTTAAGCTGTGTAATACAGCAGGCATATCCTAAAAGTTATCATGCTTAACATGGTTTTGGATTAAAGAGTGAAACTTTAGTTGGCTTATTTGCATGTCTCAGCCCAGGTCCCAGAATACAGTGCAATAACTGTAGTTCTTGGAATTCTGCATGGGAAATAAGCTTTTTAACTTATTTTAGAAGTTCAAATGTGAACACAAATGTACTATTTATTTACTGTATAAAGTAATATACCTTAATTTGTGCAGGTTAAAGGGAAAAAAATCATGTCTGTGCATAGTATAAAATCTGCATATAAAACTTAAATATTTAAAAGCTGTGTTTGTATGTTTTTTATTTCTTTCTAAAGACATTTTCTTTATTACCAAGTTTAACAGTATATATGTGCTTTATATAGTCCTAGGAAACAGTAGCTCAACCCCTTCAGTGCCAGGTAGGAGTTAGTACTGAGTCTTACAATGTGTAGGTCCCCCCTCCGGCAACATAACATAGATGCTGTGTATCTGGCTCATGAAGAATAATGAGAGCAATAACGAGAAACAAACACTCTGTATATGAAACTGCAGTCCCTAAACAGTTAGTAAATGTGACTGGTGTTATTGCGGCATTAATAAATTCAGCTTCAATTGAAAGAACAGTCAATTAGCTGCAAGCTCCCCACAGAGCAGTTAAAGCCATATTTCGTTCAGCGAATCACCTTCCTTTGTTCTGCAGACCTGTTTATTTTATTTTGCCATATGTCTCCCCTAGCTATGTCATTGGAATAGAACGCAGGTAGGTTGGAGCACTGTATCTTTACCCAGCATAGAATAAAGTTAATTAAGTGACTAGAGTATTAATAACTGACAAAGTGTTAGTTTCTTCTATTCCTAGAATAGGTGTGTAGTTATGTGAAATAATCTATAACACCAGAGCACAGACTGTCTCTATGAACTTACAAATTATGGATACCAATTATTATTTACTGGAGGTGCTGCGACACTGCTGATTTTTTTTTCATGCAGTGTCTCAAATGTACCACAATATGTTATATTTGTACCTAAACCAACAAGACCCTAGCCTAGGGAAGCACATCCCCATGGGACAAAAAAAAGCCAGTGTCATGTTGAAGGTGCTGGCTTTGGAATATAGTGTGCAGGGAAATGTCTATTGGCTGTGGCATTTCTGTCTTTAAGTTTTTATCTGGATCTTCCTAACATATTTAAATAGATAAACACATACATTTGTGTGTATAGATGAGAACGGCAAGAGAAAGAAGGATGAGTAACTTGGCTTGGTAAAGAGCACAAATTGGAATAGCCTAGCACCATATAAACTAAAATATTCCCTGAAAACTATTCTACATTATTATTATTATTATTATTATTATTATTGTTATTATTATTATTATTATTATTACTTTTATTTGTAATGAGCCAACATATTCCGTAGTGATGTATGGGGGATAAGAACAATGAGAAATACAATATAACAAACTGTAGAAGATGGCGAGCCCTGTTTTCAGCTTAGAATCTTTGTAGGATGTGCTTTTTCAAAAGCACTCTACCAGATAGGAAACTTGCTGCTTACAATCTAAAGGTAATGGAAAAGGCAGAAACCCGGGGAAGAGCAGATAAGAAATAGCAAGGATCAGGAAGCAGGTGAAAGTTTTCTTAGGTAGGAAGGTGTGTAAAGTTAGAAAGGTTTTTCCGTTAATGAGAGAGGAAAGGGATCTGATAGAAAGTCATTGCAGGTGAATGGCTCTAATATGTAAAATGTTATCTGCCCCTACTAGTCAGAATATAACCTGCAAATGGGAAAGTCAGGTGAGACAGACAATGTATCTGCCATATAATCTAGTTAGATTACCTTTCCAGCATATCTACACTGTATTCCTCACCATATATTTTGTAGCAAGTAAGCTGTTAAAAACAATTGGACCGTGACATTCCTGAGACGTTGAGGACATTGAGACATTTCTGAGACAATAAAATAAGATCTAGAAGCAGAGAACATAAATGTTAATGGCTAACCAAAATAAATACTTACATAACCATTACTGTTAAGGATATATATTTTTAAATCTTGTTAAATGAGACAAATGGGAAGCAAATCCTTCAGACGGCATCATTTTGTTCTAATGCTACCTAGTCTTTAAAATTGCCTTGTGATAATTAACCCTGTGCACAATTAGTATAATTGTAGATCACTTTATCCAAGACTATTGACTATCTAGTGCATCTCCACAGTGACACATCCAGCTGTGATCATTTGAGCTGTAATTCATTGGCGTGTGGCTGTGAACCTGTGCCCTGCTGTGCTGTTGATAGAAAGGGTACAGATTCATATACTGTAGTTGTTCATACTATACCCCAGGCACTGCTGCACTTGCACATGCAAAGGGATTTGAATTTTCTGCATTACCAATGAACATTATATATATATATATATATATATATATATATATATATATATAAAGATAGAAAGTTGTTTGCTACTGAGATGTTTACCATACCTGACAAATCATCTATTCTTTTCTTATACAACAGGCCAATAAAGCATAATATCCAGTAACTGAATAATATACATTGTTGGAAATGGTTAAGGGACCACTGCAGTTAAAAAAAGACATTTGTTTGGCAAGTATATACCAAATTAACAATGATAGCAACTGTGTAAGCCATGGACATAAAAACTTTTTTTTACGAAAAAGATTTATTTTTGAAGACTCTGTTCTTTATTATTATTATTATTATTATTATTATTATTATTATTATTATTATTATTATTCACTTTTATTTGTAACGTGCCAACATATTCCATAGCGCTGTATAATGGTTAAGAACAAGGAAGTATACAATATTATACAACATGAGCTGTAGAAGATGGATGGCCCTGTTTTGAGCTTCGAGTCTTGTAAAAAGTGCTTTTTCCCAAAGCATCCCACAAAAATGGAAACTCGCTACTTACAATCTAAAGAGGAGATGAGAGAAGGAGAAATGGTTATTTTGTTGGTGACGTGATGTGGGAGAATTAGGAGAATCTGAGAAATAGACAGGGGGTTGTAAGGAAGAAGAAGGTGAGAGAAAACATTGTGACATACAGCCTTATTAAATTGTGATTCTGCAAATTTAAAAGGGCTCTATCTAAGCACACAGCATATTTTTTTACATACGTTTTTAGTTTTTAGTTAGTGAAGACCTTGCTTTTGGATAGAAGTTCACTAGCTAAAAACTTCTGTAAAAAAAATATTCTATGTGCTTAAATAGAGCCCTTTTAAATTTGCTGAATCACAATTTAATAAGGCTGTTAGTGTGTAATCTTAGAGGAATAATCAGGAGTACTTAGCAGGTGTTGATTATTTATATGAGTCTATACATTAAGGGTATGCACGGGCCGGTGGGAGAAGATTGGTTCCAGGTGATCTGTTAAAATATAATAACAGAGATATTTAGATTAATATTAATGTTCCATATGGATAAGGAGATGGCAGCTGATGGTGAAATCTAATGGTGATATCTTGTTGCTTTGTTCCAGGTGAGTCTGGGGTACAGAGAGACTGTGGGTTTGAAAATGTTTCTTGCTGCTTGGTTCCAAGTGATGGCAGTCAGGAGTTCAAAGCAGTGAGATTGTGGCTATGAGTATAGGAATCCATTTTGTGTATGTTAGACGATGGTGGCTGTGTTGTTAACAGTGGAGAAGGGAACAGGCAGAAGTCCACAGCTGTTTGACAACTGGATAAGATTGAAATTGACACCATACTCTTAACCCTCACTGGCCTACAGCACACACCTGGCATCATTCAACCTCAGCTCAGCAGAAATGTAAACACCCCGCTCACACATAACTTCAACCAAAATATCATGGAACCCTCGGAGGTCCAGCAGAGCCATCTTATTTATGCTCTTAGGCATAACGTTTTCAAACATATATATATATATATATATATATATATATATATATATATATATATTCACTGTGCAGACGAGTTTTAATGGTATTTTGAAAGATTATGGTATATGATTTGTAAAAACACAGTTATTTTAGTTACATATAGTTATATGCCTTCGTTGGTGGAATGTGAATTAAACTTGAGCGCAGAAAATAGAAATACATTGAGGATTGAATATATTTTGCTTGAATATATAAACACTTTGTCAATAAATTTAGAATAAATGGTATATACAAGAGGGGAGACTATGATAAATAATAATGTATTGAGTATAAAAAAACTTGCACTAAAGAATTGTAAGTTGATTTTTTTTATTTGGAAGTCCGCTAAAACATGAAAACCAATGGTGGTTATCATATACAAATACATGTGATTATAATATGTAACCAATCAGCATATTTAAGATTTTTGAAATCAACTTTAGCAGACTGTACCCAAAGTGTGGTGCATGGACCCGCGCGCTTCTCCAGCATTATTCAGGGGCTCCACAAAGCTTATCTAGATTAAAAAAGTAAGAAACAAAATTAGAAATGCAATATAAACAAGCAGTACATAATTATAAATATAATAATTAATTATAAGTAATTTACATGCAAAACACATTCTAATGGAGAAAAAACAAACCAAAGTTATCTTGGAAGCACTCTGTTTATGCTGTTCTGTTTACAATGTAAGAACAAACCACTTTGCATTTGATAAATCTGTTAATAGTGAAATGTGTAACATGCAGAAATATATAACACTGATTCTAAATTACACAATTTTTCAATGTTTGAATTTCAAACTCTGTAGCTTAGTTTATCGATTTAAGAAGACAACTAATTGCACCCTGTTAGGAGGGCATTATGTTTTTCCTCATGTGAAATATAATTGGCACTGGAGATTCTTCCTCCAAATCAATATGAATATGTCACCTATTATTATAGCAATAAATAAAGGTTAACCTCAATGAACATATTGTAACTCATTGTTGGACTTCAGTTTATTCATGTTAGTATGTAATCTATATATCTGTGGCTCTCAACTGCAGTGCTAAATAAACGTTGACACAAGAAAAAAGCGAATTAATTATACAGAAATACTTATGCAAAACTATGCAGGAAACTTAATGCTGTATCCTCTGGAATTTAAGGCACAAAACTTTTAAAGAAACCCCACCGCACCGGAATCATTGCTGTGAGGGCTGTAAGTCCATACACCTGAGGGGAGTGTACACCTGTGCTTGCACAAACATACATACATACATAAGTTAGTGCTGGGAATGCCATAGATTTAATTATGCTGACCTTTGTTAATAGTCCAGACTTGCCATAGCTTTCCTCCCCAGAAGTAAATGTATTTTAATTTTATAGTTGCTTGTCCAAACTTGCCATAGCTTTCCACCCCAGAAGCAAATGTCTTTTAATTTCATGGCTTCAGTCACCATCAGCAGAAATCTTGGATCCCAGGAAAATAAAATCTTTCACTGCCTCCACTTCTTCCCCATCTATTTTCCAGGAACTGAGATTACAGTTTGTCATGATCTTTGTCTTTTTAACATTGAGAAACAAGTCAGGTTTTGCACTTTATACTTTCACCCTTCGTCAACAGGCCCTTTCTCGTCACTTTCAGCCATCAGAGTAGTATCATGCATGTATCTGAGATTGTTAATATTCCTCCCAGCAATATTAATGCTGGCTTCGAATTCCTCCAGTTAGGCCTTACATATAATGTAATCTGCGCATAAGTTGAATAAATAACAACCCTGTCATACTCCTTTTCTGATCTTGAACCATTATGTTGTTCCATGTCCCTGCAAAGCCGGGATCAATATTACACTGAAATTAAACCGAAAATAATGTATTTTATATTGCAGATTTGTGATTTTGAGAATGTTGCGCTATTAATTTTAATACATAACATCACTTTCCCTTTAATTGAACGTACAGTAGTGTGTGTATATTTGCATGTACAGTGCTACGGCTAGGACTTTAACCCACTAGCCAGTAAATTTGTTGCAATTTAGTAGCATGATTGGAAACGTAACAGTTACGGTACTTGACAGATCAAAGGATTGCGAGCACGCAGTTAAAATGTTCACGTCCCGTAGCCTTTTCCCGTCCTTACCCCCAAGTCGTTGGCTGGTTGCTTTATGGGGCCAATTTAATAGCCGCAGGGCTTGCGGACTACGTTACGGGCTACAGTTTTCAACGTTGAGGGAATTTAATAGGCCTACTAATATCAATAGAAACACTGTGGTGGGGGAGACCTTTGTAGGGGCCATTTGGAAAGTTTCAGTAGGTAAAAAATAAAATAACTTATACGCACTTGTTAATAAAATGATGTTTAGGTATTCAAACCTTCCATAACTCTTTAAATCACGTTCCTCAATTAAACCTTTTTAGTGTCCCTTTCAGCTCAGTTGAAAGGGAGGCTGTGAATTCATCAAAATATAAGCTCACTTTTGGTACCTCAGGTTCTTTATGACATTTCAAAAGGATCCTGGAGCATTAAAAGTGTCAAATTGATGAAAACTAATACTATATTATAGACGATATAACTATTTCATTTCATACTTTTAGATATCTGAAAAATCGTTACTAAAAACAGTAGCATGAAAAAGACTGAAACTTTACATAAACTGTGTGCATCTTGAACACAATTTCCACAAATACAGAATAAGGAAGGACAGTGAATATAGTTTACCAATTTCTTTAAAATATGATTTCATCTTTGTATGAATCTATGGAGAGATAACTTTAGGGTTCTAAAATGGGGCTTATAATAATTACATAAAGCACCAAAATACACAGGAAGTCCTCTAGAACAGTGCTGACAAGGAATAAGAGAAAAATTAGATGAGGCAATTAGTATTCATCACATTTTTAAACCTCTAATTGTTTCACTTTTTCTACACACTGTGGCTACACGATGTGGCTTATAAGGCACGCCGACAGAAGAGGCCTTGAGCTATGAGAGGCGCACCCAAAGCCCTGGGGGGCCAAGTGCCCGCGCTGAACATAGCGATGGCCTCGCTGTCATGTTGCGAAACGTCAGAGGTGGAAATAATTATTTGCCTGCAGTGACTTTTTCTCACCACCAGTTGGTGCTGTGGCGCATTCAACTCCAGTGTTCTGCCTGTGTGTGGCTACGAAAAAGAACAGATCCCCACCTTGTCTTTCTGCTGTTATCTACTCCCACTCTTTTAATGTCTCAATTTACTTCTTTCTCCCCTCATATTTCAATAAGCAATACAGATAATAACCAATACCGTTTTACTTTCAGAAGTATTTCTGGGCCACCATTTGAATTCCGCAAATCCCCTAGGGGGGCCTGCCCCCGGTTTACTCACTCCTGCGCTACAGCATAACTTGCCAGCCTTGGTCTTCAGGGTGCACTGACAGATCCGGATTTCAGACGATCCTGGCTTGACCATTCAAGTAATTGTTTCTTCCTGCCATGGTTTGAAAGTCCTGCTCTACAGAATTGTTAGGCACCACATAATCCTTTAAAGCACCCCTTACGGGCTCTCTGCTGTGTGAGGGAAATGGTGGCCCCATCCCACAGCTCACAGTGCACCTCCCCACCCACACACATAGCCGCTTAATCCCTTTATTTGTTTGTGCCCAACAAAATACTTTCCCTCACTATCTATTCCTCTATTCCATTTTAAAGGCTCACTGTATTTTAAAAATTTCTATCATCCCTTTAACATATCATGTTCTAGAAATTGCACCTTTTTCCTCTTCATTAAAAATGTGTCGCCTCTAGTGTTGATAAATTACAATAAAGTGAGTCAGTCAGAGGAGGGGCAATGGAGGGACTTTTCATTTTTCATCAACTTGTATTTTTTTTATGTAAAAGTATCTTAGCAACACATTTAACAGGTTCACAATGAGCCCTTATTTAAACATCCTCTGCTGTTGCTATCAATCCACCACTCTACTAAAGCAAATCAACCACAATACTTTTCATCTATTTATTTATTGTTGTTGTTGTTCAGTCATGTTCAACTCTCCATGATCCCATAGACAGCAGCACATCTGTTAGCTACTGCCCCTCTGAGATCCATTAAGCTCATGCTCATTGGCTATGCATTTGAAAGTAATTTTATTTCCCTGCAATATAAAACACTCTTGTATTTTTTGCCCTCTTTTATGAACGGGAAATAAGTATAATTGTCACACAGACTTATAAGCTGTGTAGTCTTGTCTATTGCTATAACAAAAGGAACACTTATAGCTTCTTACAATATATAATCCGTATATCACAGACTACAAGCAGGCTCATGGTATGAATGTCTCTCTCCTTCCTATACCGTAGTATGTAGATATACTTTATATCATTATAAGCTTTAGCATGGTTATTTTCATGGAAATGTAATATTCTCCCACCAAACATAACCCTATGCTGGAAACCATCACAGTTGCATTCAAATGTATTTTTTATTTGTGTTAGATGAAGAAATCACACTTTATCTGAGTGAAATGAAACTACTGACGTGTAGTGCCGAAGGTGAAATTGGATATGAGAGAAGCTAACTGGAAGAACGGTGATATACAGTGCGCACGCCGCCGCGCTCCATCCAGTAAATCAGGCTGTTACGCATCTGTCGGCTTTCTAACTAATGCATTCAGATGTCTTAATTTAAGAAGATTATAGCACAGGGATTTTCAGAAGACTTATTTAATTTAAACACATATTGAGTTTGGGATTGTTTAGTTTTCTTTTTTGGTATTAACGCGTCAGTTACATTGCAGTTTGGTTAAATACTTGTGAAATTGTCTTCCTACTATTTAAAGACCTACTGTAATTCAAGAAAAACTGCACTTATTGTGAAGTAAGTTATATGTTAATAACATTAGCAGCCCTACACAAATATTTTTAGAGGAAATCAGATTTTTTTAAGACTTTGTTATGCACTGAAGACTCCTTCTTGTTTTTGCTTCATTGCTTCTTGAGAGCGAGAGCATGAGGATTTGAATTTTTTTTACCTATCAGTTGAGGGATGGGTAGGAGAGAAGGGCATGAGGATTTGTTAGATAACTGGACCTCTAT
This sequence comes from Discoglossus pictus, assembly GCA_027410445.1. Taxonomy (NCBI): domain Eukaryota; kingdom Metazoa; phylum Chordata; class Amphibia; order Anura; family Alytidae; genus Discoglossus; species Discoglossus pictus. The sequence goes on from CM050165.1 coordinate 362,358,152, forward strand.
GAATTTGACACTATTGCATTTCCTTGGACATGTTTAAAAGCATGCAGGCTTCATCAGTAAGTGGACCCCTACTCTTCAGAAATGTAAACACCTCTCTTACACACACAATCTCACCAAAGTACTATGGATGCCTCCAGGGACCAGCAATAACTTCATTTATTTATTTTTGCTAATTAAAAACAGCTATAATTCCCCCGTCCCGCCTACCTAATTATACTCTTAGTCAGACTCAATGTTTTAAAACACACACATTTTCAGTGGTACTTTAAGAAGAGAAAAACTTCATTTGTAATCACATTTTTATTAGATTTTTTATATGCACTCCTTTTAATCTATTAGAGGAAGGAAGATCATTATTTTCTATATAAAGGTGATCTGATTATTATAGGGGTGATCTGATCAGCTACATATGTTTTGGGCTTTTTTAACAACCCTTTTGAGATGTATAGGGATGTGCAAGATTAGCCCCAAATTATTTTGCACCGGGGGCTTCCACTCACTAGTTCTGCCGCTGGGTCTACTAATATTTGCACACAGATCCTTATAGGCACATTATGTAGAACGGACACTCCAGACTTCTATCTGTCTCTCAGACTTTGAGAGAAAACAATAGCAAGAATCAGAGAAAGAGGGACATGGGAAGGGCTGGGAAACAGGGATGTGCCCCTCCGTCGGGGCAGAATTATGAAAATGAATGCCAATACTGTTCTAGTACACATGGGTGGCCTGATATGTATTAACCCATTGATACCTGAGATCAATTTAGCCCCAAAATGAAACATTAAGATTAATTTTATTTCCTGCTTAATTCTAATATCTTTCGCTTTCCCTGTTATTTACAGTGCAGTATTGATTTTTTATTTGCATTTACAGTGCTACAAATAGTTGTTTAATCACCTTGTGGGTCGTCTCTAGCACTTTTCTCCTTCATTTGCCGTTTACGGGTGGGAAAACATTTGCAGGCTTAGGGTTTGCCATTTTAGCCTTGCGAAAGTGACAGATCAAAGGCATCTGGAGGCTGTAAGTTACGAGTTTAACCATCGACATTTTTTCAAGCCCGTAACTCGGAAGCCAATTCGAACCCGCAAAATGATGCCAATTGAATAGCAAATTAGCTTGCAACCTACCTACTCCTGAAACCTCAATTGAATGTGGGCCCTAGTGTTGTACATACTCTCTCCACACACTTAAGTATTTCTGTGGCATTTCCTGTTAGTTTAATATATATATATTGATAATGCACTATATAAAAATGTTTATTCCACGTCTTTTAAAGAGAGTCTGTCCCTCCAAAATAAGTCCAGTTTGGGGATATTATTTAAAAAGGAAATATATGTCATATATCAGCACAACACTGACTTTATGTCCCACAATGCACATTACATATGAAAATGCCTGGAGAATATTCTTGTCAAACGGCACCAAATCAACTACTATGCTGGCGGACGTACACAAAGAGTTAATCTGAGATTAGGCTGCTGCATTCTTAAACGTATAGTGAATATTAATACTTATGGCTTATTTATTAATGATTTATACATGTAATCTATGCTATAGAATACTTCTGCCTGAAGACTTATATTTTTCAGGCAGTAAATATTATCAAGGTGATACACTATACATGTTAATTATAGCAGACAAGTATTGCTTTGGGGACGCAAGTGTGAAAATGCATCAGTGTGGTAGCATATATAAAATTATTGTATTATTGTAATTATCAAGAAGAGCATTCCCAGTTGGTTGAATCAGAACAATTTTAAGAAGCATATCATTGTTAACATCTCTAAGATTATTGTGATTCAACCAACTGGCCAAGCTCTTTCTGCTAATCACCTCTGCTGTGAGTTTTAATTAATTGCCAATATAACAGACAGAGCAAGGTCGGGTGATCTTGAAAAGTTATTTTTGTCTAATAATAGCAACATTCAAAGCCTATGTATGTAATTTATATTTTTTTAATAGACAATTACTTATAAATAAGCAAGTTTGCAAAGACTTTAGTTTTACAATAATTGTGAATGGTCTACACTTTGGACAGCTTTTGGTAGACCAAAACATTCCACAGCAAAGTGTTTGGAAAGTTATACTAACTTCCAGCTTCCAAGAGCTGCTAAATAGAAACAAGTTGGTGAAAATAAGGCAATCAGTTGTTAGGATGATATCACAAGTGAGCAACAATACCAAATAACACCATTATTATCTGTTAACCTTTTCGCACTATAATACTGAATAATTTACACTTTAAGTGCCTTCTCGTGCAGTAAACACAAGACATCTCTGACACTGAGCAGTGTGAGAAATATTTTGTTTTCATTAAGTGTGGAGGGGGTCTATAAATACTTTGCTGTTAGAATACACATGTAAGGAAATCATTAGAGTAGGGCACCTTTAAGGAAAATATTTGGAGAAAACTTCAAGTTTTTGGGTGTGTAGGAATATTGTAAATTAATACATCTCAAATAATCCTGAATACTTCAGGAAGGGTTAATGGTTAAGAATAACTTAAAAACAACTTGAATTTGGGTGACCAATGCTCCTTTAATTTTACACTCATATTTTACTTTAAAATATATTCTGTTATTATCAGAGTAAAAGAGGTAGACATAAGTTCAGAAAATGTTACCGTAATTTGTGGAGAACACAGTGCCTTGTTATGGAAGCTGTAGGGACTGTTCAGCCACTAGTAGATATTATATATGTATTTGTCTTATTATTTTCTTCCTTTTTATTGCTATTACACTATATAATTTAATTGTATTTATATGATTTTTTAAATACTATATAATATGTACATTTGTGTGTATACATTTTTAAGCTGTTGAGATTGGTGCTTTTTTTAAAGGATCTTTAATTGTGAATTTATCAACAGGGTATGTTTTAAAATATAGCCTGAGGAAGAGGGTTTTCCTATTGGGGCTGACTCTTCTATTGTCAACTGTTTATTCATAGTGGTAATCTTTCAACAGAACTAAATATGGATCTTATTTGAATTAATATGAAGAACTTGATAATATAAAATTGTTTTAAAAAGTATAAAATAAATAAATATAGTCTTTATTTTAGAATATAGTTTAGAAAACTGGAAGAGACAGCACATTCTGATAATATCTCTATTCAATTATTCTGAAAGACTGACACTTTGAACCCCTGTTTCAAGCAGGATCATAAATGATGGTTTTGTTAGTTTGTTACATGCTTCACAAACAAGTGAAGTGTTTCCCAAAATACACTGATCATTTAATGAATATTACTGGGCTTTGCTAGATTGTACCTCATTTTGAAAATCATAGCTTATGGTTGACTAATAACACTATGGATCCTAGACCCATAATCATGTCACACAACACTATTTGTATGTACTATGAGTACCTTAAAGCATTAAAGGGCCACTGCAGGACACTTGTTTATATGTGCCAAACTATCAATACCAGCAAGCTTGTAAGCCACGGACATAACAAATGGTAAAATCAAATTTTGTAAAGACGCTACTTTGAATACAGGAATCCATTTTGTGTTTTTTTGCATCACATCCCTAGAGAGGGGTAGGGGAGGAGAGAACAGACAGAAGTCCAGATTTGATAATACAATATGGCGGATATTTACACCATACCTCTTCTCCTCATGGTGCCAGAAGCACACAGCTTGCATCATTCAATATAACCATGGTTCTCCAGAAATGTAAACTCCCCTCTTACACACAACAGCCAATGTCTCATGTATCCCTTCAGGGTCCTGTAGAGGCATCAGTATGTATTTATTTTTCTCACAGAAAAATAGCTGTATGTTTTTAATCAAACTGTTATATTTTTGTCATTGTGCAGTGGTCCTTTAAGCAATTCCTAACATACAGTGCTTCTTACACCGAGCCAATGGCTCTGTGACCAAACGGATGGCTTAATACATCTTGTGTTAAAATATTGTAAGCCTTGCTTGATAAATCTCATTCCGGGTCAACACATTTAATATTCTGTGCATTAGACGTTCACTTTCCAATGCTATGTAATGACCAGACAATTTACAGTAAACGAAGAGAGGAAGAAAAATGTTTTTCTATCTTTTTTGGATCATTTTTAAATCTCATTACAGCTTGGAAAGTGCATTTCTCTCACAGCATTTAATTTAATCATTCTTCAAATAGGAAGAGTGAATTGGCTGAAAATTGCTCTCATATATGGTTTTCCATTTTCTGTTGGAGATTTAACCATATAGCATGTGTATTAGGACAGGGGACTGGCAGTTATGTACCCTACGTATTAGCTCACGGTATAAGATGGAGTATAAATAACCTCTGCGCATTTGGACTCTACTACAGTGGACGTCATTATATTTCTAAGTGTTCATGCAAAGTACTTTTCTGTTTTTCTTAGGTTTGAAGTTCCAAGGTAATCTTACAAAGAAGCAGAAATATGTAAACAATTTAAAATAATTTGTGCACTTTCCAAAGCAATGCATCACTGACCTTGTTTGCAGGCGACTGGCTAGTAAGTGCACATACAGTTCTAGAGTGATTATATGATGTAAGAATTATTTGAAGAAAAGCATAAATGCACCAATAATTGAAGACTGAATAATAAGAATAAATTGAAAAATAAAAAATGTGTATCCCAATTTAGTAATAAACCGTTAAAACAAAATCAACACAGTAACCGAAACATGTCTGGTATGGTGTTACTGTCTGCTATCATCAGCAATGTGACACAGGTGATCATATGTTCTCCTATACATTTGTTTTCCCGGATAGTAGCTACCAAACATTTCTTTCCAAGCCAGGGATACACAGTAAGTGGTTTTGGACTAAATGGTTACTTGGCCTATCAGCAGTTTATCTACTTCAATAAGCCCTATTTAGACAGTTTCCACTTATGCATACATACACTGATCATACACAATCTATGTACATAATGCTGGACAAGTAGGGTGGGTTACAGACAAGATACCTTCCTGAGAAAGTCTTTAGGTCGGATTTGTATGGAACTCGGATCTCTGAATAATAATAATAATAATAATAACAATACTAAAATGGCTCATATGTGATAGTAATAATAATACAATGTAATAATGATACCCCTGTACTTTAATAATAAATTACAGAAACTATTGTGCTCTTTCTTTTAATTGAAACAAACAGAACATATAAACAAACTCACACAAAAAGCATTTGTAATCCATTCTTCAGTATGGGTCATCTGTATGTCAGGTCATCTGTAACTTGGGGACCACTTATACTTGTATAAATCAGAAAGAGAAAAATCTGTTCCATCAACATTTGCAAAATCTGAGCCACAAATAAATAATTAGTTGTATAAATACAGTACATTTACTAATATTATTATATTTGTTCTGTACATAAATAAATCATTAAATCTATTGCATTTCATCATTAAGGAAACTTATATGGGCACCTTTGGAACCAACCAAGTAAATAGGGGACTTTTTGTAACTCATTTAAATACATATTAACTTAGACCAGCATACTGTCAATAAGGGAATTTTAATATACTTCATATATACTGTATACTGTATATACAGTGTATATATACAGTGTATATATATATATATATATATATATATATATATATATATATATATATATAGTACATAAAAAGTACATCTGGGTTCACATTTGAATATCTAAAGCAAGTTAAAAAAACCTGCTTCCAGCTCAGAGTTCCGAGAAAAACAGTTATTACACTGCATTCTGGGAAGTTGAGCTGGGACACACAAACGTGCCCTCGCTCTTCATTCCGAAGCCATTATCAATCATGGCTTCCTTTAAGCTTATGCATGCTGTATTACACAGCTTTAATGCAAAGCCAAGGTTGGAATAAACACCGGCTGAGTATCCAATCCATGTACAGCTGTTTCAAGCTTACTGGCTATCATCAGCATGGAGCGGGATATATATATATATATATATATATATATATATATATATATATATATATATATATATAGAGCCTTTCTTTTTTGTTCTGCTGTCTATTTGAAAGGTACAGGCTGTAAGTTTTCACATGTACAGTGTAGGAAAGACTCTCATTTCTGTGTGATTATAGACTTGTATACACTAAGGCACAGAATAGTATCCCATATTTTTGGTGGAACAATGTCTATTAAAGTGTATTTTAAGTGAATAAGTGAAAATGTAAATGCAAAAAACAAAAGTATTCTCAAAATGCCAAACAATGTAAAAAATATTTATATTGAAAGTATTGTAAGCTCTAGCGAGCACCAATTTCACTGTACCTTTATTTATACACTTGTCTTGACTCCACTTGCAAAGGTATTATGGGAAATCAATAACTAATATTTAATAATTATGTGAACATGGCTATGTCTATGGTGAATTTTTTCTCTATGGGAAAATTGCTACCACAGCTTCAGATAAGCACCTCACGGCCAGCGCAAAGCTTAGCCAATCTACCCCATGATATCTTATAAGAACATTGATTACTGGTTTAGACCCTGTCTGCAATCCTGTTAATATTCATGCTGTTTATACTTCTCTGCATTTTGTGTTACAGTGTTTCATACTTTTTTCTCATTTATGTTTACTCCATTACCTCTTAGATTTTAGTGGCCTCCAATGTCTGGTATATTATATTTGTTTTTCTTTATTATTTGTTTCCATGACTACAGAGTTTTCACACTGCCATTTTGTCCTTGTAGTCAATATTGTGTTGTACATTTCTCTCACCTTAGCTTCGGGTATAAGACAATAATCATCACTCTGTGAAACAGTTGACCCCTGCCTTGTTCAACCTGCTAAACATGTTGACTTATGTAAGAAAGTACAAAGTTTGTTTTTTAATAACACTATCCTTAAAACTTTTTTTACAAGTATATTGCTGAGATTTTCAATGTATTCAGGCTGAACCTTTCACTTAGAAGAAGAAATTGTGGGTCATATATACCAAATTCTTGGAACATTCTTGGAAAAGGCATAAGTTAATGATTAGCCAATAATATTATTATCCAATATATCCGATTTCCAATAAATGCAATTTATTTGCATACAATTAATATCTGCTGTAGTGTATGAGTGCACCTGAACTGTATTGAGGGGGTTAGACGATGAACCTGAACTCCAGACTAGAGAGGATTCAGGAGATGATCAAGGATCAGGACTGGCTTAGAAAAGTGTTGAACACAAGCATCATGTAAGGAAGGTAGGACTTACAGAGGTACAGGATAAGGCACAGGGTTTAAGATAAGCTGACAGAAACCCAATATAGACCAAGATGGATGGACAGGAATCCAAAACAGGCCAGTTGGTCAGGTTGCAAATGAACCAAATCCATGAATGGGCACCAAAGGCCAACTAAATAGGCCTAAGTAGCTTCAGGTGAAGAAAGGTTCTACTCACAGTAACATCAACCCTTTAGGTAAGACATTGGAGTTTCTGTGTCTAGGTGGCACAGTTCCAAAGGCATTTGCAAGTGCCAAAGCTGACACCTCCTACATGTCAAGATATGAGCAGGCTGACTCCGGGCATTACAGTGTACAGGTCATTTCTCTTGATGAAATATTTAGTGGAGATTTACAATGCAATATGTGAGGAGCAGGTCAAAAACGTACTTTTCAAAGGCAAATACAATAATGTGAAATTAAATTTAAACTACTTGTGCACATTTGAACAACCACATTATTTAACACAAATTTAAGTTTACACTATATGTTAATGCTAAATTTGGAGAGATGATAAACCAAGTTTACAGTGCTTTGACATAGTCCAGGCCCACCGCTCCTAAAATTTTACTATTGGCATCTAGCATTTAAGTTATTAAATGCATATTTTCTAAGGAAATCCATAACTTGAAAGCCTAAAATGTTTGGCTGGCTCCCAACTCTTATGGCTGGCTTCTAAGTTACAAATAAATGTGTCAATCCCTGTCATAGCCCCTTTAATATCCTAACACAGTACGCATTCTGTTGGTCTAAAGAGAATTGCTTTCTGTCTTTTCTTACTGTATTTGGCTGTGTGGGTCCTTTAGCTATGTGGGTTATTCTAGAGGCTGAGATGCAAACTAGCAGTCTAGGAAATATAATTATTACACTGTCAAATTTGTCATTATTGGCATTTACATACCAACAGAGGTGAGAGGTACATAGCAATTAATACAAGTAGTGGGTTCAGCATGACCTGTGTTATATTGGTAAATTAATTAGTGATCTTTGGGGCAAGTTAAATGGGTCAGTTTTCCTTGAGCTAATGGGTATATTTGGTAGAGATAATATTAAGAGGCTAAATTAGAGTGTTCAGTGTTGCAATATGATACAGCCATGCAACTGTGGGAATTACTCTGATGTGAGCCATTGATTGACTATGCAATTAATACATAGTACAAGACATGACTTTAGGCGTGTAAGTATAAAATGCACCTGCACATGTGTTTGTGGGAAAATAACCAACGCCTAACTTTAAAAAAGATAGATTAAGAGAGTAAAATCTTAATTGTTAGCCTGCAGCACATCTCCACAAGCTTCCTTTTCACAATTATTTAATGGACCACTGTAATGCATTTACAATTACATCTCATTTGATTGTTTTTTTTGGCATAGACCAGTGGTGGGCAACTTGGTCCTACGAGGGCTGTCAACAGTCCTGGATTTCATTCTCTCTCTACTTGAGCCCAGTGGATCAATAAGAATGAAACTGAGTAAATCAGGTGTGCTAAGGCAGAATGAACTCAAATACACATATATATTGGTATTGTTATGTAGGAATTTTTTTACATTACTCACATATAATGTATCTACCTGTTTTATCAGCTCATTCAGTGTTAAAGATTGCTTATCCCATTTTGGATGGAGAGGGGGAAAAGAGACACAGGGGAGGGAGATGGGGAAAGAGATGCTGGGGAAGGAGTGGGGGTAAAGAGACACTAGGGTGGGAGTGAGGGGAAAAAAACCTGGGGTGGGAGTGGGGGAAAGAGATGCTGGGGAGGGAGTGGGGGAAGACACAGGGGATGGAGAGGGGGAAGAGAGACACAGGGGAGGGAGAGGGGGAAAGCAATACAGGGGAAGGAGAAGGAGGAAATAGGCACTGGGGTGGCCTGCAATTTGCGCTGAAGGGGGAGAGGCTAGCAATGAGCGCCAAAGGCTCCTCATTGCAAGGCCCGCGATAAGTGCTAACGTTATGGGATACCATGTCACGTGTCCGCCGTTTTGAGCATAGAATAATTACTGATTTCAGTTTTCTGCCCTGTTCCCTTTCCTTCCCTTTATGGTTGCAAAAAAAAATGCAGGTGAAGAAAACACATATTATCAAATATAATAAACAGTAACACAGGAACCTGAAGATAAATAAAGTGTCATGGTTACAGAGTCTGAAGTGGATCCCACTGAGACACCAGGGACATGTGGTGTGAGTAGGCAGGAGAGATATGTCAAGATGAGTGATAGAAACATACCTTTTTGTGGTGTATTTCAGTTGAACTAATTCATTGCAATTTTTCACAAGCAAGGGGAATCTGCAGGAAATCTCATCATGCTGAGAGTGCGGGGGAACATCTAGCGAATACTTCAGACTTGTTGGCTGTGTTAAGCACATTAAACTAATACAGTTGCTAAAATGTGTTCGAATTAGTACCGGGGAAGTTAACTGTATAAAATTGCCTTTTTTTTCTTTGCCAACACAATATGAAGATGCCTCAGTTTTGTCAAATTTTAGCAAATATCTTTAATCTGTTTTGTTTTGCTGGAAAGAAACCGCATTCATTGTACCCATTTGTAGTTGCTAAATACACTTGTAAGGTATCAAACCTATCACATGGAATATGACATGTTCAGACAAAGAGCCTTACAAAGGATCACTGTGATCCTATATTTAAAACAGACACTTTTGAATAACATAATCATGAAAGCAGACAAAATGTTTTAGAATGAAAAAAATTATATGACCCCAATTTATATGCAATTATACTGGTATCAATACTGGATAAAAATATTACAACATTGGGAAAGAAATCAGAGGCTTTTTACTTTTTATATATACCCAAAAGTAAAAAGGTGTTGGAAAACCCCCATGGAAGCTTGATTTTAAGATATACTTTGTAATAGGTGTCAATTTGCCTTTAAAGAGCCACAACACAGATCCCAATTATGGTAGTATAGTCTAGTACACAGGAAAATATGATTATTTGCAATATATTAATAGAAACACTGTTTTGGATTTACTACATTTTGGCCACTACTCATCAAAAGAGAAACTGCTGTCAGCTGGGTCTTCTTATCAGTATATAGTTACTTCATTACAGGATTAATGTCTTCGGTTTAAATATGGCTTCTGGGTTGTTAAGAGAGTTTGCTTGTTCAAGACCGTACAAGACTTGTTTGATGGGAGGATCTCTAGGGCTATGTGTCAAAATGTCATAAATATAAAGCTGTTTTTTTCATTACCAAATAACATTTTTTTGTTTAATAACTTGCAGTTATATTAATATTATAATGATACTTTTCTGTTTTACTATAATTGGTTCTTTGCTGTGGCCATTGAAGTGACATTTCCAACCTATGTTCCAGACAAGGAAATACATCCAAGAAATTCATCAAAGTGTCTGCCATTTTTGATCTTTCAGTTCACTGCAGAACTCTTGACACAGAATACACATTAAAAACCACTTCATAGAAATATTTTTTATTCCTTCCTAGATGGGCAGCCCATTCCAAGTTAATTACAACCTGCACTGGTTGAAAAATCATAATGGGTTTTTGCTGATGTATTTGCTAATACTTTGAAGGTAGGATGATATGTATAATCCACAGCACTTTGTAAATGATGACGATGATTAGAACTTTTATATTTTCATAATGATCTGGTAATGTAGTTAATATCCCATAGCTAATGATTGCTGAATGGAAATAATCCAATATATTTAGTGTCTTCCGGAAAAGGAAAACTCTACTTTCCTTTGAATTATTTTGCATTAAATGTGCTTGCAAAGAGATTATCTTGTATGGGTTTAATAATTTAACTTTAATGATGAATTTTTAAGATAACAGTTAAATCCATTTGTTGTTTCAGAACACTGGTTTCCTATATCTCCATATAGATTATAAATGGCAAAGTGTTAAGCATATACATTTGAGCACACGTTATCAAATCTAATTTCTGGAGCATTAGCCAGTGGCTCTCTTTTTGATCTGGGGACCAGCTAGTTACCTTCCAGTACCCATGTGGATCCAGAATATTTTGAACCAGGTGATACTACATATAACACAATTGTCACATAGTTATGCACTGTTTTGTTTAGAGTATATTTTAACTGCAGATAAGTTCCTCAATAATCACATATATAGTTGTGAGCGTATGAGTTGTTGCTAACGCATGCGGGCTCGCGCAGGGAGCCGCGGCCCTCGCAAACTTCACGTCATAACGCAAAACACATACGAGACACGTTAGCACACATAACGACCTCGCAAAAATCGCCCGCAACCCGCGAACATGAAAAAATTAAAAACACAATAAATACACACAACACATACATAAAAAGCTTACCTACAGCAAGAGGGAGCATCCAGGACCTCAAAAAAGCAAGTTACACCTTCATTTAACTACAAATAAAAGAGTTTAGACACTAAAAAATTCTCTAAGCAAGAGAAAAAATGCAGCCGAACAAAACGAAAACGAGGCTACAGCACTCTAAACACCCAAAACACCACAAGAAACTCGCAAAACACCACAAACGACCTACGGATATTCCGCTAAGACGCATACCACACATTACCTGCCATTTTATGACAATGCGGAAGTACACAACTACGCTAACGGTTTGGTCTCGCGCACGCACACTATTACACTGCACACATTCAGCACGCTTACACAGCAGCTCCACACCACTAATGCTGCAGCAACATCAAAACAGATTGCCAGCTCTTCAACACAATGCTTCAAAATAGGTAAAGTATATTAATTTATTAATGTATTATATATTTCATTATTATACACTAAACAGCATTAGCTTCCTTACAATTTAATTGCCGTCATTTTTTGACAGGCAATTCTCTAGTCTATCTATAAATGTGATTCAAAAGGTCATAAAGTCTCAGGGAATGCAGCAGTCACTAGACCAGCTGTTGAGAACTCCAATGTCTGATGTAAGATACCTTACAATCTCTGCCTTGACATTGAAATCACAAGAAAAAGAGTGTTGTTGCATGCCAGAGGTAACGGACATGGAACGTGCATGTTTTTGTACTCATATGCAGCATGCAAACTGTATTTTATTTAAAAAAGCAAGGAGACGTATTAAACACTTTGAAATATGTAACAGTTAAGGTACATGGATCTTCTCAATGCATGTATGGTACTCAACACAGAAGATTGATAGATGGTGCCAATGTCTTCTGAAGTCACTGAATAAAATAGTGTGATTAATCATCAATCTGCGCTCAATAGTAAGCAGTCTAAAATCTTCCCTTGACAGCAAGCCAAGCTGTTTAGGTCACCAGCCAGCAGATTAAAATACTCACACAGAAGTGGAACCACTTTAATTTGCCTTGTACAGATTGCAAGGGTGGAGTCCACATCTGCTGAACTGTTCAGTAAGGTGGGTAAACAAGATGCTCTCTCAACCTCCTCTGCTGTCCTTGAACCTATTAAGTTAAACTAAGATCTTCCTTAAAATTTGCAATGTTGCTATATAGCAAAAGGTTATGAGGGGTATAACACACTGAGGATACACATTATAATGTAGAACTGGATATTATTGGATACAATAAGTCAGATGTTGTGATTGTGGAAATAATAGTTAGAAGCTAGTCTGGCATTGGCTCAATTGTTATTTTGATTTTAAAAATTGTGAACCTGCCACTCGGAATACGTCTTCCTACCAAAAAGGTTCAAGATAACATCTCCCTGCCAGGAAGTTTCAATGTGAAGTCTTGTTCCCTGTGCTGGAGAAGGAGGACTCACTAGTTCTGCTAAAACTAACCACTTAAAAGCTTTCACCCCACCTCTTTTTGCAGATGTATCAGAAAAGATTAATAGCTCAAAATGGCAAACATCAATATTATTTTAATGTCTGATACAATTGATAAAGTACTTGTTTTTACATATAGCTTAAAGCATACCATATTTGGAACCTCCACAGTGTCATTTTAATTAATGGTTCTTGATACGGGACTTACAGAGGAGTAGGTCATGTACAGATATAATTTATGCTCACTTACTTAACAATTCCACTCAAACATTTTGAAAGAACTAATTGCAGATATGTGTTTTTAATTATGTACTTTTCATTCATGCAATAACTGGCATATTTGGTGTATCAATTTAAAATTGGTGCAAAAATACAGGTGGTTCCCTGGGCGAGATCCGTTCCTGAGAACGTTCTTAAGTTGTAGGTGTATATAAGTTGAACCGATGAATAATAATAATAATACTATAATTGCTCATATGTGGTAATAATAATACAATGTAATAATAATACCTCTGTACTGTAATAATACGTTACAGAAACTACTGTACTTTTTATTTTTATTCAAACAAAAAGCCTTGGGAGCCCGTTCTTAAGTAGGGGTTATTTGAAAGTTGGGTTGTTTGTAACCCAGGGACTGCCTGTATAGTAAAATAAAATATTTATAGATATTATGGTCAACATGAACATTTTTAATTAAATGCAGCACACAGAGAAGTATAGCTCATGCCCCTTCAAATTCAGAAGGAAACTAGCAAGATAAGTATAGCTGACAGGAAGCTTTTTTGCTAGACTTATAAAAAACAAATGGTCTGTTTGCAGTGAATGAAGTGTAAAATATGTAATTACCATTCATTGTTCCAAACATTTTGCAATAAAAAGCATGAAATTAAACTTTATTGCAAATCTCTCTCATTTGAAGCACTTTTACTGGAAAAGCAGATATGCTTTAGGTCAGGATGAATTTTATTTAGAAGATTTACAGTTGATGGAGGATAATTGGAGGCAAAATTCAGTGTTCGGAGAATCTGATCCGGTAGTTAAACACCGAACAGAACAAATTAGCTAAAACAATTAGAGCTAAAACAAAAGAGTTTTAGGCAATTAGATTTGTTGTGTAATCGTATAGTAATTTAACAGAACTAAACTTAGCTATGGAATTTGCAAACTCCAAGGGGAGGAAGGTGTTTGTATCTAATAGTGTAATTAAATGAATGCTCTGATCATGTATAATGGGCAGCAAAGATTTTTGTATGTTACCCTCAAAAGATACAGATTATGGTATAATTTAAGAGACTAAACATTTGATAATATTAAACCTGTTAAAATATATTTTAGCTGTAAAACTCAATGAGTGTTGTTTATCCTCAGCCTCACATTAAAAGCGACCCATTAACAAACAGAAACATCAAAAGGCGTTTGGGAATATTAATAGCTAAAGCAACCAGTGATGGTAACAAGCATTTACGGTAACCAGTGACCAGACAGTAAACAACAAACCCTGTCTGACTAATTCTAATATGAGCCTGGAGGTTCCAGGACTATTGTAAAAAATATCCCAAATTACAGTAATTATGTTCAACTCAGGATTGAAGAAATATGTATTGAGACTTTCCAAATCTACCAAATAGTAAATTATATTTCATGATTAAAATCAATTTTTCAATGTGGACACTAATAGCCACATATTAATGTCCCAAAAGGATACAAAGTTGTGTGATTGAAGGGTGTCTCTTGAAATAGCATATGATATCTTAAATGCAGATAATAGGAGAAATACATTAAGGTTCACCACTAGGTGAACCAGATATTGTATGATGAATCCAGATATTGTATTAAGCAAATAATTTGCTTTGCAATTTAATCTACATATTGAAACTGTCCAAAATGTGTAACAAACCATCAAGGAATGTTATGTACATGGGTAATTATCTTAATAGAAAAATATAAAACAAAATAAAAATGTATATAAGTGCTTTGTAACTAGTATAAGAAATAAAAGGTAAAATATATCATAGTGACCTTAAGGTGCAATAAATGCAAATGTTATAATTACAACCTTTATAGGTCACACCAATTACACTTTTTTTTTCTGAAAGTATCAATCTCCTTCCTTGCAATTGTCTATTATAAATGTAGAGGGGGCTACCATACTTATATGCAGTGCTATAAAACCAAAATATTAACTAAAACGTCACTTCTAGCTGTCATACAAAATATGAAGATATATACAGTAGATTCATTCAGTAGTTAATACCATTAATAGGTACTCCTGCTAAAGTGACAGAGCCAATATACACCAATTTACACCAAATACGGTGTAATCTAAAACAAAAAAAGACTAGACATACTTTTTGTTATGAGTTAATCAGAAATGCTGACTGACAGCGCAAAATGGCTGACTTCAATGTTACTTTACTGTAGGAAAATTCAATGTTTTAATAGCATGTCATTTATAAATTAGATGTTACTAGCTGCAGTTACAATTATAATACATTTGGAACCTTGGCTGTATCATATTAGTGAAATGTGATACATTGGTGATTTACTACTGAAAATTAATGTAGGCATGATGTACGGGGGCAACCATTTGGTTCCTCTCCAACACACAGAAATATATTGTGTAGACTTCCTTGTATCTCTGTGATATTAGATTTTTTAAATACAATGCTATTTCTCTCCATATGTTAATAAAATATATACATACATGTACAAAATCATATTCAAAAAGTATTATGTACAGTGACCACCATAGTGCGGATATACTAGGGTTCCATTTGTTTATTTAGTTACTGGGTAACAATTAAATCTGTATTTGAAGTCTTGTTTTTATAATTAAGATATGCTGCTCTCCAGCCATGAAGTGGTCATCTGTTATCCTGATAGCATTATTTATCTGCCTACTTCCTGCTGTGGCTATTCCAAACAAACCTTTCCAAGTCTTTTGGGCAGATCCTCTTTCGCCGCCTGAACTCCAATGGGGTGGATAGAGGCAAAAGCTGCAATGCTAACTTTAAATGTTAATTTTAAAAGCTGTATTGATTTTATTTTTCTTTAAATGTGATATGGATTTACAGCTAATTGCTAGAACTAATTTGTATGAACTAAGTTGTCTGTACCCTCTATGATATTCATGGGGCCCCATTATGTTCTCTTGAATGGACAATTATTCGCCCCTTCACAGCATACATCAATATGTTCCTCACAACAAGCATATGACTTTCTGTCTCAACCATCAAAGCTCTTCTCCATCCGTTTTAATACACAGTTAACAAATGGGTTAAAATTATTGTGGGCTCTATTGAGAGTACCAGCTAAATTGGTTGCCTATCACTTACCAATTGTTCTCTCTCCATTTCTTTTATACTCTTAAAGTACAATAATTTTCCATTCAATACAGATTATTTAGTAGGACACTATGATAAAAAGGCATTCATACACAGCATTTACTGTCATTGTTATGTAAATCAGTACTTTATAAATAATAACTGATGCTGATATACAGTTTTTCAAAGAAAATATGTTTTTTGCAAGCGTTACGGAAAGCGTCTTCTTGCTTACAATACCTGGATATTTGGTGCTTAAAGATTGAGATGGTAAATGTTTCAAAAGAAATATTATGAAAAGACTACATTGTGTTCTCTCATTCCTATCCTTTCAGAGTCATTGGGTTTTATAGTGTCCCTTCTGTTGCAGAACATCAATGTCATAGGTGTTTCAGTGCATCATATCGGAGTTCTTTCTCTTTCAATGAAGGTGCAACAGTAAAGAGTTATTCAAGACCCAAGCCAGCTGGGTTATTATCTGCTTGGCCAATCATCTGGTACTGCTTCAGGAGGGTTCATAGTAATGTCACAAGTTAATATGTTCAATACAAAACTAATGGAATCCATCTAAAAACATGTCTCAGGCAGAAAATCAGAAGTTATCCAATGGCAATATTTTGTGAAAAGACGCAGAATCAATAAAATATATAGTATATTTATTTTTAAGGGGTCTGCCTGTAAGCTGCAATTATATCACTGCTAAATAAGCATTTGAAGGACAAGCGTCAACATGGATACAAGCACAATCTTACTTAATTCACCTGAGAATAATGTATGTCACATTATTGCTACTAATAATACTAATTGTATTCCCTTATTAATTTGAGATTTTTAGATGGGGAATTTACGGCTAGGATAGTCACTTGGAGCCTTAAAGGGTCACCAAACAAGTTAATCACAAAGATAAGGGCTAAAATTAAAGGAGTGGTGCTTGAATAACAATGAAAATGAACAGATTAGGGTAATTATTTTAACATTAGTTTTTTACGATGATTACAAAGTTAATGGCAGATTGTTCTTGCTTGTACAGTTTGTTAAAGCATTTTTAATTTATATTTGAAGTGAAGGATGAAATAACCTCAAAGTCAGAAACAGCTTCTCGTACCTACGGTTTTTATCCCAAATAATCAAAGGCACCAAAAATAGTTTAAATAACCAAATATTCCACATGCACCATATAGAGAACTTATTATATTTGAGTAAGATCTAAATATTATATGATCTGTTTTTGTATGGCAGTAACTATTTTGCGGTCTGTCTTTATTTTTAATTACACTTACAATTACATTTTCAATTAGCAGTTAGCTAACCAGTATAGGATGATGTGAGGTGCCCTGCTCTTCTAAGCTTAACATGTAGAGCAGTAGCTCTCAAACGGTTTGACCTGGAACCAGCAGATTACCTTCCAATGCTAATGGAGATAACCGTATAGATCCAGAACATTGTTAACAAGGTAATACAATATATTGGGCACTAAATTTACATCTAGTTTTGTTCTGCTTTGTATAGTGTAACTGCAGATATTTTAATCAATACTATATTCATGACTTAGGTTATTGGCAGTAGCATGTTTAAAGTGTTAGGCTCTTTGTCCACGAGGACCAGCAAGAAAGGTCTCTGAATTTTTAGTTGTTGACAACCACTGATAATAACCTGCGAAACCAGAGATAACCTGTGTTATAAACCAACAGTCATAGAGATAATCTATATACATAAAGAGAGAAATAGGAGGCATACATGGGATGAAAAACATGCTTGATCTTGCATGTAACTGTGAGGAACATTTGGCACCATTAAATATCTTGGTATGACTAATATTGGTTTAGCTCAGCCCTCTACCTATCTCAGCAACTTGGAATTTCATTATTTCTACTACTGGTAGATTATTTCATGTTTCTACTAACTTTTCAGTAACTTTCACAATATAACCCTGTATATGTATAGCATGCTATCTTGTTCTACCATCATCCCTTCTGTAAACCAAGCTTCTCCCAAGAACTTTTGTAACTATTCATATATTTGAAAGTTTTTATCATATCACTCTTTCTTCTCCCCATCAGGTTAGGCATATTAGGCGTCTTGTTCACCAGTAAAGTTTATTTTAACCAAGAGCATTGATAATGCTTCCACCATTACCACTGCTCTTGGCCAACAATAGTTTATTGGTCTGTATATTGTAGCTCTCTGCTTACCTCTTGTTCTAACTTCACTCTCTACTTATTTCATTTTTACAGTGAACAAGCACAAACCTTGGATTGAGACCTCATATCATGGAGTCATCACTGAGAACAATGACACCGTCATTCTGGACCCACCACTGGTTGCTTTGGATAAGGATGCCCCGGTACCCTTTGCAGGTAGGATGGCAGAATTCCAGGCTCTCTTATCTATGTTTATTTACAAAAACTGATTTTGTCTTTGTCATAGATTTGTTTTCCAAAATGATCATACCACCAAAGAGAAATTTTACATTTTAAGATTGTAAAAAAATCTTCTAAACCAAGGATATGTGACATGACCGTGGTACAGAAACAGACTATGCATATTGTTTTAGTGCTGTATATTAAAGTTAATATGACATCACCTCCACTGGCAAACATGCTGAAACATGTAAGTATCATTAAATCATTCAGTGCTAAATATCATTTAATCAGTGTGGTGTAGATTAACTAGCACTACCCTTAATGTTGCTTCCAATATGCTAAAAATAATTATTATTGCATTTATCCAAATTACTTTGGAATGTGTGCTTCCTGTTATATTTAGGTCTAAATGAACCTTTGATTGTTAACACACATTGGGTGTTATGGTACATTTTTAATTTGATTGTCTGTAAATTAAAAAGCCGTTGCATTCTGTAGGTCTATCTGTAGATGTTCTGCTTGTCTAATTTTTGTATTGCTTTTAAAATAAAATGTTTAATCTTTAGAAAAACTTGATTTGAATGAAAATGAGTTCACTTTTTTTATCCTGCATCACAGTTATTTCTGTGCAGTCGTGAGCCGGAATTGATCCACATTCATCTATTCACTCAATTGGCATGTGGCTACTCCAACACAATTGACATCAATATATTGAAAGCTTAACAGTCTATATGGTCAAATGCTTTCTATATTGTCTTCCGAATAACAGCATGTATTTATATGAAAAAGGTTGTTAGAAATATAAAAAATTAAACCTTTTAATTTTTCACTTTTATATTCAATTATTCTTGCCTGCAGGCTTCAATTTACTTTATAAAGGCTCCTTCTTGCAGCTTCTCTCTCAAAAGGGTGTATCCTTGTAAAACAGTTAGCTTTCCATTAGAGCTTATGATTGCACTGCTAGTTACATATGTCACAATGAATACACAGGAAGTTTCTATCTGCACAAAGTCTCCTCCTACATCGTGAAGCAGATCACTGTACATTAAACTGCATCATAACTCGACAGCAGCATAATTGCAAATAAAGGTAATAAATAAAGGCTGTATTATTTATATATTCTATAAAACATGTTTCTTACAGGCGTGGTTCTTCAAATAGTAGTATTTAAATTTTTTGATCCACACTAGCCCAATTACATTCATTTTTTTTGCTTGCTTCATTTAGAGTAATACACCCACTTCAAATCCCAGTTTATTACACAATAAAAGAACTTTTAAGTATATTTTAATATCATGCATTATGATGCTTTCACCATATTTCTATAGATATAAACAATTTGTTAAGGGAGGCTGGAGTTATTTTCCAGGGTAGATACTATGATTACTTTATTTCACGCACCAATTTTACGTATAAGATTTTCTTATGTTTAATACATGATTGTTAAAAAAGGGAAGATCTACTGAATACATGTAGCTCTTATATGGAAGAGAACACTTATTGGAGATTAAATATATGTGTAAAAGTTTAAGAATTTCCACTTTATTGTTAATAAACCCCTGTATGTTAGGTGATGTGAACTGTTGAAGAACACAGAAACATTAATGGAACAGCTTGAATAACTGTTATATTGTCTCTTGACCATTTAACCTAATTCGATCACATGACTCAGAATTGTAAGTGTCAGTGATAGAAATGGAACACAACGTTTGCTTCTAATATATCCTCAACATAGAGCAGTAACTGGCATAACATTTACATAGTTTGCCCTCCCTCCCTTCCTACCCCTCACCCACCCACCCCAATTTAGATAAAATTTATAGAGCCATGAAAAACACCTGACTTCCTACTTGCAGATATATCATCTCAACAGTAGGGGTCAGCCAGCATACTAGTTTTTCACCTCAGATGCCTCCCCTCTCAAATAAAACTTTTTCTATCTTTCACTTTCTATCTTTCACTTTCTTCCTGACCCTTGCTATTCCTTATCTTATCTATTACTCTTCCCCAGTTCTCTGCCCTTTAATTCCCTTTTGATTGTAGGTAGCGAGTTTCCAGTGTTGTAAGGTGCCTTGGGATAAAGCACTTTCTGCTAAGATTCTAAGCTCAAAATAGGGCCCTTCAACTTTTGAATTTGTTAAACTTGTATTTCCCCTGTTCTTATTCCCTGTTCCGCGCTACGGAATATGTTGGCGCAATACAAATAAAAGATAATAATAATAATAATAATAATAATAATAGTTAATCTTCTCCAGGTGTGCTCCTTAATATTAAATAAAGTTTAATGTAGCTGTAGCTTGCCCTTTAAAACGTGTCAGAACTTTACTCTCCCATTAATGCTACCACAATGTATCCCCCTGTTTACTGTATTTATGTTCAACTTTCTGAGTTAGTTAAAGGACCACTGTGATCACATTTTTATAATTAACTATTTTAAAGAACTTCACTTGAAAATGTGCAACATGTTTTTAGAATGTAAATACAAACATAGAGCCACATTCAATTCCAAGCCCGTAACTAGATTGCAGACAGCCGTATGTTTGCGGGTGTGTTGTGGGTTCCCGTTCGTCTCCGATTGCAATGCTATTCAATTGCTCAAGCCCGCAAGTTACTGTTCCAAAGCCGAAACCGTAAACCATGCACTGATTCGTAGCAGTTCAGGGTAGAAACATGATCAATTAAGCAAGCCCGTAACCCCCATTTCGAATTAGCAGATAGAAAATGAGACTGTCATTATTACTGTAGTAAAACATGGGGTCCGATATGCAATCAGACTCGCAAACCCGCAAAATAAAGAATTATGAAAATGAATGCCAATACTGTCCTAGTCCATATGGGTGGCCTGATATGTATTAACTCATTGATACCCAAGATTGATTTAGCCCGAAAATAATACATAAAAATAAATTGAATTTTCTGCCGATTTGCGAGACTGTTGTGCAATTAATTCTAATGTCTATCATCACTTTCCCTATTATTTACAGTGCAGTATTGATTTTTTATTTGCCTTTACAGTGCTACGAATAGGTGTTTAATCAACCTGGCCTCTCTAGCACTTATAGGATTTTCTCCTTCTTTTGCCATTTACGGGTGTGAAAACATTTGCGGGCTTGGGGAAATTGAGCAATTGAATAGCGATTTGCGATTTTAGTGAGTCTTGTGGCCTTGACAGATCAAAGGCTTTGGGAGGCTGTAAGTTACGAATTTAACCATCGCCATTTTTTCAAGGCCGTAACTCAGAAGCTGTTTGGAGCATGCAAAAAGACGGCAATTGAATAGCAAATTAATTTGCGACCTCACTTACAGGCTACCGGATCACCGAAACCTGAATTGAATATGGCCCAAAGTATTTAATTTATTGCTTTTTATATGCATTTATGTTGCTGTGCAATCTGCCATTTTATTTTTAGTAGCTCAACTTCCTGAGATGAATTAAATGCACATGAAGTCTGTATCTACACAGTGGCAGTAACTACTGCCAGTGATCTCAGCAGTACTTATGGGAAGCTTGTTAGTTTCCAAGGACACATCCACCTTAGGAGATAACAAGCAGCAAGCAAGAAAAGAAAAGAAAGAATGTAGCAAATAATAATTGCATATAAATATTGCTAAATATAAAGGTTGTGTTTAGTTTTTTGCTTTCCAATACCATTTTGCCCACTACCCTGGTTAGATAAATAAAAGACCATATATACATTTTTTAACACAGTGTTCATTTAAGTGCTGGCATAAGACTGCTTTCTTCTCCATTCACCTGTAGGTTTTTATGCACTTTCTCCAATGTCTTTCAGACAGCATTTCCAGATTAGGGTCAGGGAACATGTTGGCTTCTAGGCAAAGCCTAACTTAATTACAACACACAGCTTGTCTGTGCAGACTGCAACAGCAGAATTGTCAGAGGAAGGGCAGATGTCCTATGAAGGCTGTGACAGTGGATATACTATTTTACCTTCCTCCCTGCAGTTTGACAGCATCCATATTAAAAGTACTTGTTCAACACTCAACACATTTTGGTATCTATCTGCAAAAATATACACCAGCTGTTAACCTCATAAAATGGCATAATGTGACGCCTGCCTCTTTCTGCTTGTACAACCACAGCACTAATGCAGATGCGTTATGCTAATGGAGTTCGGGATACATTGTTTTGCACCGGTAGTTATACGGGTAATGGATCGAAGAGAAAGAAATCTGTGCTTATAATTGAAGTGGATGTGCTTTTGTTGTAGAATTAGGAATTAACATATTCCACTTTCAACGATTACACTTTTAACCTCACTCCTTACGCTGTGGCCAGCAGCGAATTTATTTGCAAAGTTTATGCTGAGTTCTTATCATTTACAGTTATAGAGTTAAACCTTTGATTCAATATGCACACACCACCACTTGTTGCTGTATAATTTTAGGTAACTAAGTGGCTAAAAGCATTATTATGATAATTGTACTAATTTATATATGGCACTTTTCTCCCAAAGGGGTACTAAAAAATATAAACTTTCCAAAATGAAAGCAAATTACTATAAAGGAAAAAAGCAATATAGAATTAAAGTAAGAAAACTGAAAAGCGACTGGAATTATAATGAGCTTCTTAAAAGGTGGGGGAAGTAAATAGGACTAAAGGTCTCTGTACTAATGTATGATGCTTGGAAAATTCTTGGAGACGTTTGTCAGTCTTGTAAGGTGCTTTGGGCAAGATCACCATGCAGTTTATGTTATAAGCTCAAACACAGGGTCCTTCAGTGTGTTTATATATGTTTAAATGTTATTGTTTTTAAGTACTGTTCCCCCTATATAGTGCTACAGAATATGTTGGTGTGTTGGAAATAGGTCGAAGTAATAATCTGCCCTATAAGATAACTCCAGAGCTTGTCTCAAGCCATGTCTTAGTACATATGACTAATGGGATTCTGGGTACTGTGAGGATACAGTAGGATTCATAGTTATATTGAAAAAAGAAAAAGTAGCAGAAAAAAGAGGCACTAACTCCACCATAGTCAGACCTCACCTAGAATACTACTGTATGTCCAGTTCTCTCTTGTCACTCTTGAGGGGCCTCCTCCTGCTGTTCTGGCTGCACCTCCTCACCAACCCGCATATGTAAGTCCAGGAAGCAGTGTTTGGCCGATGAGGTTCCACTGTCATGAGAGGCTGAAATAGATTAGATTTTCATTGCAATGTCTTGACCTTGAGTCATTTTACTTGCATATTTATTTAGAACATGCATTAACAAAGAGTTCCAAGCTATACACAAACCTACTCCTTTATATAATATATATGTGCATACTGTAGATATCCCATATATTCCCTGTCTATTCATTAGTGATGATGGGAAGTCCAGGAAGCAGTGTTTGACCGATGAGATTCCACTGTCATGAGAGGCCATGTTCCTGGCACTGGTGCACTCCGTCATCCGGACAGAGTACCACCTGGCTTTGTCCAATGGGAGGATGTATGAATGTATATCCCAATGGGCTGTAAATGGTGTACTCTGCTCAATATCCCCCCATCCAGCTTTTCAGCTCACCCTTTATTTCATTTTGCTTTACAGTTAAAATTTAAAATTTTAACTGCTGTACATATACCTCCCCACCACCACTATGGAATGGCTGTATAAAAGGGCTACTCTGTAGCTAGTCTTTAAAATATATTATGTCCAGTTTTCATTCTGTGGCAAAGGAGAGTCTATGTTTCACATTTATTTTAGCTGTGCCAGACTACAGCCCCTCGTGTCACTCTTGAGGGTCCTCCTCCGGCAGATCTGGCTGCATTTTTCCCCTCACTTTTTTATTTTTGAACGCCCAGTGTCATGGAGCAACATGGCCAGGGACCTCCTTCTCAACCCGCTCCTGATATTAGCCAAGCCGGCTATATATAAGTCCAGGAAGCAGTGTTTGGCCGAGGAAGTTCCACTGTCCAGAGAGGCCATGTTCCGGGCGCTGGGACCCCCAGTAACCTAGGCAGAGTACCACATGGCTTTGTCCACTAGGAGGAAGGATGAGTTTACTTCCGAGTGGGCTGCAGATGATATCCTCTGCTTTGCATCCCCTATCTGATTTTTTTTTCTCTCACTCTCCTAATTTTATTTAGTTTATTTTACAGTTTATCATCTCTATATGGTCTTTTTAGGGACCCACACCAGATTGTCCCTATAAAAGGCCAATCTCTGTCAAAAGTTTGTGTTAAACACACTATGTCGGTTCTCATGTTTGGGGCACTGGTGCACTCCTGCATCTAGGCCCATCTGGCTTTGTCCACTAGGAGAATTTGTGAGTTTACTTCCCAGTTGGCTGTAGATGGAGTACTCTGCTTGGTATCCTCCAATCAGGTTTAATTTTCCCTCACACTCCTTGTTTCATTTTTATTTACTTTACAGCTTTTAATTTGTAATTCTAGCAGGGTGGGGATCTGACCAGTAACTGTGGATTAACCATGTATAAGACCAATCAGTGTCAACCTGGTATAAATACACTATGTACAGTTTTAATGTTTCGGGCACCACCCTCATTTGTCCACTGGGAAGATGTCTGGGAAGATGTCTGGGAAGATGCCCACTGCTCTCTATCCCCCCACCAGGTCTCATTTAATCTCACTCTCCTTATTTGATTTATATTTATTTTATAGTTTTTAATATGTTTTTCCCTACCACCAGGTGGGGATGTGACCAACATGTACTGATAAAAGGCCAATCGTTTTTCAACTTGGTTTTAAAACACTATGTACAATTCTGCAGAACATATCTCCAAAAGAAGGTTAAAATGGTGCATGATGTAAAAAACTAAATAGTATACATATACAGAAAATACTTTATGATAGAACCTGGTTGGGTTATTATTTCAAGGGGTGATAACTCACACATTTTTTAAACAATTTTTAAATCACTGAGAATCTGTCTCTATTTTACTCTGCCACTGGCCTGTACCTCAATTGCCACATTCAGATTTGACTGCACTATTTCTCTTTTTTGTCCCCGAAGTCTTAAAAGGATCAATCCATTAATACACAGGAAAACTTATAATGACACACTGAACCATTTTGTGCTTCAAGCTGTGTCATTTATTTAATAAAATTTCTGTTTCTTACATCTGGCTCAGATTTATCAAAAGCTTTTCTACAATATGAAGTTCTGCCATGTATTCCACATCTCTTATTTCTAAAAAATAAAACTAAATATCTGAAAAGATAAATGGCCAAATGCATCTTTATGTTATTATATAGGAGTACCATGTCCTCTGTTAAGACACAAATAATATACAGATTATATGCTATATTGCATAAAATAGCAAACCACCCAAAGTGATGAGCATGCCAACTACACTAAAGAATATACTGTATTTGGATACTTTGGATGCAAGCTAAAATTGGTGCAAAACACAGTATTTCACAAAGTGTCAATATTTTATTACATTGAACAATGAAATTTATGTTAATATCGAATAATATGTTACATCTATTATCCATTTATAAAGAGGCAGCATAATTCAATATGTGGGTGGTAAAAGCTCAGATGAACTATATCAAAAACCAAAACAGTTTTGTGTGGGTCCTGATTATGATGGTTTGCAATCTAGATAAAATAGTAAATTAATATGAATTTGAGGGGATGCATGTTCCTACACAATATGAGTAGATATGAGTCAACTTTCTCCAGCTGCTTTTCTAAGAAGTAAACAGATCTTCTTGTTAATGTAATGGAGGTAGATAAGATGAGTAGGGCAATTAGAAGAGTCATTATAAGAACAAGTGGGCAGCAGTGGGAGTATTTTGAGATATGGGTAAAACTTTTAGTAGGAGCCAAGAATTTTAATGTAACAGAACCAGAAATTTTAATTTAATCAATAATCATGAGCAGCAAATGAGGGTTGGGAGGTGAAACTGCAATCATTTGAATGGATTTCAATTGGGAGAATCAAGTAAGAGCAATAATGACCAGTGCAAGACTACAGTAGTCAAATTAGAAGATACTAGGGAATAGATTATGTTTTCATTGCAATGTGTTGACCTTGAGTCATTTTACTTGCATGTTTATTTAGAACATGGATTGACAAAGAGTTCCAAACTATACACAAACCTACTCCTTTATATAATATATATGTCCATACTGTGGATATCCCATATATTCCCTGTCTATTCATTAGTGATGATGGGAATATCACAGATATGACAGGAGTGAGTGTAAAGAAATAGCTTGCAGTAAGTGTTGAATTCACATTGGCTTCTGACAGTCTTTGGAAACACTCATCCTTAACAGGTTGTTTGCCCAGTGAAGTGTATGAGAGAGCCCATTAGCTCTTCCCACGTGCCAATATGTTTGTGTCAATTCCTGGTAAAAACAAAAGCATCTCACTCATCACTGCTACAGTTAATGAACACAACTTATCAAACTCTTTTCTGGTCAAACTGCTCCTCACTGCACAAGTAGTTTCAGAATATTTTTTTTTAGTGGCACTACAAACAAAAGCTGCATTATCATAGTATATCAAATGTGCGCCCTATAGGAGAGTACAATCATATGCAATGATGTGCAGTAAACATAAATGGATATTTTATCAGATTATTATATTAGCAAAATATTTACCGTACATACAAGCTACAGGCTATTCAAGACATCTCTTTTAACATGTGATGAATATCTGAAAATACTGATTAAATTATATATCTGCCAGATTGGGCCAAAGTTCACAAAATGGGAAAGCAATTTCAGTCTTTGAGTAACGGCATTAAAAAAATGAATAAAAATGTATACATTTATTCACTCTTCAATTTTATATATATATATATATATATATATATATATATATATATATATATATATAATTTATTATTAAAATGCAACTTTATCTATGTTTTAGATAAGTGTCTGATCCATCCCTGGCTTCTACTGAGGAGGATTTATTTTACATTTTTTTCATTTGTTTTTTTTCTTCCTACCATCAGCATTTTGCAATTACTATATCTTCCTTCCTGATCTTCTCCAACCCTCCTCAAGGTTCTGCAGCCCAATCCCAGAATATTCTACCTAACTGACTGCTTTTTATTAAACAAACATATGCTTGCATAAATAATTATGAAAAAATAAGATATACAGTAAACATTGCAGTTAAACTAGGATCATATTATAAATGTTGAGATATGGGTATATGTAGACTATATATATATACTAGTGATTTGCCCGTCAAAAAATAAGGGTCAATAAAATTTGAAGCCATGGTAATGCTGTTTGGTAATGCTGTTCGGCACTCATTGCGAGCCTCACGATAACTGCCTTTGACGCTCATTGCGAGCCTCTTCTCGCATGTGCTTTGGCTCCTCACTATATTTTTTAAATACTAATTAATTAATTAATTGAATAATAAATTAATATAGTTTACCTTTTTCTAATTAATATATGTAACAATCAATAGCCTGAAGAGGTAACAATCTATTTTCATTGTCCTGTATCATATAATGTCCATTTGGACTGTTGCTGCCCTGAGTTTTATAAATGTCCCAACTGTGCATTAGAAATAGGCTGCGTGTGTGAGGGCAAACCGTTGGTTTATTTGTGTAAAGCGATAGTTTAGATGCGTAATGTTGTTAGTGGCAAGTTAGGATTGTAAAATAGCGTTGTTTGTCTATGTGCTACGCAAGCATTTGCCGTCCTTTGTAATAGTGTATATTGTAGCTCGTATGTTCCTGGGTGAAAGTGGTACGCAGTTGGCTATGTTTTGTGCGGTCCAGGGTCGTGTAGCCTCGTTTTAATTTTTTTGGGGCGCCATTTTTTTTCTCGCTTAGCCAATTTTCCAATGCCGAAACTCAGCAAAATCTAATTAAATTCACGTTCCACCTCACTTCCAGACGTCCTGGCTGTCCCTTCGTGCTGTGTGTGATGTTTTTGTTGTATTTCATTTTTTTTGTGTGTTTCGTGTTTTAATGTTTTTTTTCTAAGTCCCGCGTTTGTCAAGTGCTTGCAGCCTAAGGCGATCCTGCGTTTCCTAAGTGTTTGGAGGCTAAGTCCCACGTGTTTCATTGCCTCCACTGCTCTCATCGCCCATGTTCTGAGCGCCTCGTAGTTCGACAATTATAATATGTGATGTAAATAAAACTTTCTACACATGTCAAAATTACTTTAACAGAACAATGAACTGATATTCTGTTATATTCATTGGTTCATTTCATATATAACTCATAAAATAGCTAATTATTAATGTAGCCACAAGGCAGGAAACTGCTTGAAGCAAACCCCCCCTAGGATTTGGAAATGCAAAATGAGGCTAAGGCCCCATGGGTGCTCAGTGCTGATACGCTAGGTGTTATTTAATGGTGGAATCCTCAGTAGGTTACTGTTTTTAACCAAACACTAATAACATTGTGAAAGGCCTCGCAGTGGGAGATTGATATGTTAGACAGGCTGACATGTTTAATGGACACAGCTGACAGGATTTCTGCCTCTCACAGGGAGACAGGCCTTGGGAATGTTCCAGCTCTGCTAATGAAGAGAAGGTACAGAGAGTGGGAAAAGATATATTTCACTGTGAGATAAGACATTAAATAAATAACTGCATACAGTTTGGGTATAACTCAAACTACGAAAGAGTATCAGAATGAAAGCGTACAGTAAAGGAATGATCTAATAACAAAATAGCACTAGTGGTAATTGTAAACACACTGCAAATCTTACATACATTAAACAGAAGACATAGTAATTTCATAACCATCAAGTAATAAAGATCTGTATCAAATATTTTCAATTTATTGTGATAAAAGTAGCTGATTTTATTTTAAATAGCTGTTTCTCCTGACATCTGTAAGCTGGAGCTTCTTCTGTCTTTTATAGATAGTTCAGGTTTCATTTAAGGTTTTATTTTACTTTAACTGTACAGCACAGGGCAGTAATGAAATAGTTGCAGGAAGTTGTAGTATACTCTACCAACAATGCTTAACAGTTTCCCAAAAAGATAAACTTTTTAACTGCAATTCATTGACATGTTGTTTATATGTACTACTTAAAAATTATGAAAGCTGGATCCTTATAGTAGTCCTGTAGAGAGACAAAAGAGCTTTAAATGTCACAGAAGATAAATGTTGACAGAGATAAGAAAAATAATGCACAACCACAAGTATTGGCAAAGCAAAAAAGTTGTACTTTTTTATTATATATTATATTATATATATATGCAATTTTTCGTCATGCTTTAAAGTCTCGCGAAGTGAGGCTGGCCGTTGAGGCATAGATGCCTTCCAAGCTCGGAGGACTTAGGCCCTGGGACCCTCGCAAACACGCGGGACTCAGGCTGAAATAAGCGCGAGGCGAGCAGTTGAGGCATTGAAGCACCCGGGATTTAGGCTGCAAGCTGTTAAGGAACGCAGGAATTACTTAGGCTGCATGCACTTGAGGAACGCGGGACTTAGAAAAAAAAATCCGACCTCGGAATCTCGGAAGCAAAAAAAACGACTCGGAAAAATATGAATGTAACAACCGAACCGCGGAAATCGAAAAAAACGAAAAACAACCACAAAAAAAATAAATAAACCACACTCACACACACACAACAGGGGGAGAGGCAGGATGCCTGGGAGTGAGGTTGCAAGCGAATTTAAGCCGTACTTATCGTGTTTCGACACTCGAAAAACGGCTAAGCGAGAAAAAAATGGAGAACCAAAAAAGGCCCCAAAAATTCTTAAACTGGATGAAAACTAGGCTCTGCAATGCCAGGCACGCAGACCTTGGAAAATTAATGATGCCACACACAGTAACACTTGCATAAACAACGCCAGGCATGCGGGACTTCGAAAATGCACGACACCAAAGACAGTAGCACTTGCACAAACAAAATCCGACCTCGGAAAAATACGAATGTAACGGCCGAACCACGGAAATGGAAAAACACGAAAAGCAACAAAAAAAATATTATAACACACTCACACACAGCACATGGAGAGAGCCAGGATGCCTGGGAGTGAGGTTCCAAGCGAAAATCGGCTAAATGAGAAAAAAAATGGCAGACGAAAAATGTACAAAAATATAAAAATGGAATGAAAATGAGGCTAAGCATATTCCAACCTTGGAAAAATACTGAACTCAGAGAAATATGCGGGATTA
The DNA here is from genome assembly GCA_027410445.1 of Discoglossus pictus. NCBI lineage: Eukaryota > Metazoa > Chordata > Amphibia > Anura > Alytidae > Discoglossus > Discoglossus pictus. Next base: position 362,388,837 of record CM050165.1, read on the forward strand.
AGAAAATACACAACGGCAAAGACACTAACACTTGCATGAACAACGCCAGGCACGCGTGACTTTGAAAATAAAAACTGAAAATCAAAATGCAAAAACTTGCAGTTTAATGAACCCTTGCAATGAGCGGCCCGTACAGTAGGCAGGAGGAAAGGGTCGCAATGAGCACCAAAGGAGAGTGCTGCTGGCACTGAGGAGCAACAGTTTATTAAGGGAACCATTTTTCTCTTTATTTGAGCACCTCTTCCTCTCACTTGTACAACCCTTTACAAAATCACTAAATAACACTTCAAATGCATTATATTTTTTCATTATTTTTTTATTAACATATATTTAGTGATGGACAATAATACACATACATTGAGTAATGTACAATGTAAAGATTCTACCATATTTTACCATAACGTTTCTGTAATTTCATCAAAATTAACCAAGGTTGTATTAGCAGTTATTAGTCAGTCATAGTGTTTATGAAAGAAGAACCAAGATTCTAACTTTCAGAGAGTCAACAACAATTCAATATCTTCCCATAAACAAAAATCATATTCTGATGCCAAACCTTACCTAACAAGCTACCAGAATATTGCCGTCCCTTGTTGTCCACCCTTAAACCTGTCCACCCTTAAACCTTTCCTAAGTGCTGATTGATAAGAAAACTCCAACCCCCTCTCAAACTTGCCTCGCCCAAGACCTTTGTCTATTTAAAAACACTTTCTATATTTCTTTCTTCCTCCTTATCCAAAGTCTATAAAAATAAGCCCCATCTTTCTATCCTTTTTTAGCTTGTTTCTCTCTGTTTAAAATTGCATCTAATTTATCTGCCTCTTTAGAATTATCTTTACGTATAAATAAGAGGAGCAGTATGCAACAGCCAGTGCAATAATATTTGCTATTTATCCAGGAGGAAATTTTTCAGCCTTGAAATGGATCTTTGTTTTGTGGCGTTCTTTATATCTTTGAGAACATCCTAAAATAATCAGGTTGTGGGTGCGTACAAAAGTCATGTCTAACATTTTCTTTAGACATTCTAAGCATTTACTTCAATAAATCCTATTCTTTATACAAGATCATGATAGGTGCGTGCTACCAGGGTTACATAATCAACATTTTAACATTTATTGTTATGTGAATATTTAAATTTGGAAATAATATGCAGGGAAAAGAAGGCAACGTTATCTATTTTCCAACTGTAGATCACTGAGGTGCTCTGTATTTATTAATGATTTGATCATTTTATTCACTCACACTTAATTAGATGAAAGCCTGGCGCCATGGACAGAGTGCAAGGCTGATGCCACCACCTTGATTTGTTTTCCGCCAACTAAATGGTGGCATACCTACTGCATTTATTTTAGAGAACATGTAATGTCACTTGTTCAAGCACACGCAGTAAGTACCAGATACCCCCAAATTAGTGTTTAATAGCATTTTACAAATTTTTAAGAAAATATGCTTATTTACCTTTCATGTGAATTAAAAAATAAGAACATGTTCGACAACTATTGTTCTATGCATATCTTTGGACCAAAATTCATTGGATCAAAATTATAGTAGCTTTAACATGTGAGATTGGTTTCTCATAAATCCTTTTTTCTAGTTTTTGTGAATGACTGAATTCAGTAAGTCTGTATGTGGTCTTCGTGCTAATATTGTAAGCTGATCTAGCATTATATTAATTGGAGAAAATTGAAATAGGCTAGACAATGGATCACGTAAGAGCAGAGCATTTTACTAAAAAGAAAAAGTACAATTCTAAGCAATTTAGAGCATTCATTTTCTGGTTACTAATTAAAAGATAATTATGTATGTACAAAGTACGCAAAAGGGTATAGTGTCATAAGGAACCTATTGTCAACTTTCAAAGAACCACAAGAACAAGAGCATTTATAGAATAATTAGGAAAAAAGCTGGAGATGAGGACATTTTTATTTATCTCTTTTGTCTAACACTTCTCAAAGAAGAAAAAGAATAGGCAAGACAATGACAAAATGTAAAAATAAAATTAGATTTATATTGCTATTTTAGGACTTGTACTAAGCTGCACCCATTGACTATTTCACTGAAACGTATTTTCTCCCTTTAACACAACATTTTATTTTCCAAATAAAATGCAATGGGCCAAGCTTTTTTCGTTTCCTTGTGTTAGTAGCTGGGAGATAGCAGATCTTATGAGGCATTAAATCCAAAAGAGAGTAAAAATAAAGCTTTTATTCATCACAAGTGTGAGAGAATTCACAATCTTCAGCTTTAGAGTTGTATGAATTTATAAAAAACTATAATAATGAAAATGGCAGATTAACATAAAATACGTTAACTGGGTTTGTATAAGCTTTTATAACTATAATAACTTGCAAAACAAATTGGCTTTTGAAGGCATGTTTTACAGCTTTTCTTTAGAAAAAGCATTATTGCATCAGGATGTTAAATGAAATCAGAAAAATATCCATTTCAGCAAATACAGTACATTAAAGAAAAAGCAACTGGTTTATGCCAGACAAAACATCCACTCACTTAATATTTTTTTTTTAATCTTTCTGAAAATAAGCATCACAAGTGAAAATTGTCATTATAAATCAAATTCATTCAATGCAATAGAACACAGAACTGGCCTCTCCATCACCCGTCTCCACTCCAATCAATATTTAAACTGGACTCATCTACCATAACCAACACTCAGTGTCTGCAGCACCTCTCTGTCAGTCACTCCACTGGCTTCCCATAGCCTCCAGAATAAAATGTTTAATCTTGACCCTAATGTATAAAGCCCTCAACAATAATGCACTCTACTATATCTCTACTCTCATCTCAAAATACTCCACCAACCACCCTCTTCGCTGATCTAATGACCTTGTTCTTTCCTCCTCTCTTATCACCTCCTATCACTCTTGCCTTCAGGACTTTTCTTGTTCTGCCCCTATTCTCTGCAACTCCTTGCTTCACTCAACTAGAGTATCCACCTGGCTCAAATTCTTCAAGATCCTATTAAAACGCATCTGGTTAAATAAGCTTATCACCTCCAGCCTTAAATTGCACAATGCATCTATCACTCCTGTACCTCACCCGTACCCTTAAGAATCTTAGGGCCCTATTAAATTTGAAATCTGGCAGAGTTATAGAGCGATGAAATTAGACAAACCAGCAACATACGTGTCAGACATCCAAATCCGTAAACCATGCTTGCGCACATTCCATTTGCGGCCATGAACATGGTCAATAGGTCAAACCAGTTGTTACGGGTTTAGACGGAGTCAATAGTAAAAGAGAACATAATCATTATGTCACTGAAACATGGAGGTTACATTTCAATCACCTAGGTTTTTGCAGTCCGAGTTGCGATCAGACCAGAAATAACGCAATATGAAATAATCATTGAATTTAATATTCTAGTCAATGCAAGTTCTATTATATAACACGGAAATGAAACATAAAATAAATTATTTTTTATTGCCCATTTGCGGGCTTGAGAATAATGTGCTATTAATATTAATACCTTACATCAATTTCCCTTTAATTTAAAATACATTATTGTGTTTATTCTAGCTTTTACAGTGCTACGGACAGGACTTGCGGGTTCTTTCTAGTACTCGTAGGACTTTTGGCTCCATTTTCCATCTACGGGTTTGAACGCCAGTGCGTCCTTGGGGATGCGTAGCATTTTAATAGCGATTTCCGATTGTAACATTTCCGGGCTTGACGGATCAAAGGCTTAGCTGGGACGGAGTTCAGATTTAGACGGCCCGTAGGGTTTTTCTGCCTGTAACCCGCAGATCGTTTGCTGGTAGCTGAAAGAGGCCAATTTAATATCTGTATGTCTTGTGGGCAATGATTTCTAAAATCAGAGAAATTTAATGGTGCTCTTAGACTGTAGGGGCCTCATTGAAAATTGCAACAGTAACAGATTGATTAAATTAACTTAAGCTTGTACAGATTAACATAAAATACAACATAAAATTGAAAATTTCAACAGTTACAGATCGATTAAATTAACTTAAGTACATGGCAGAAAGTCTATATGTAGCACTGCAGGCCCTGGTCTTGAACAGTTAAGCAAGACCCGTAACTTACTGCTTAGTCAAAGCCAAACCCTTAACTTGCAGCATAGACAGAGCCAATAGTAAATGAGGCCGTAGCCAGGAAAACATGGAGTTTAAACCACAAATCATTAGTGTTTAGAAGTAGAATTTGCGATCTGACTCGCAATCCAGAAATGTTGAAATGTATTAAAATTTAATAAATCTACTATTCCAGTCCATGCAAGTTCCATGATATCTATTAACCCATTGATTGCTGGGATCGATATTACACCGAAATAAAACTTAAACGAAATATTTTTTTTCTGCAGATTTGCGAGCTTGAGACAGTTGTGCAATTAATTCTTTCCCTGTATTTTAAAGTACAGTGGTGTGTATATATTTGCTTTTTGTTAGGAACAGGTGTTTAACCCCCTTGCGAGTCCTCTCTAGTACTCAATATATTTTTTACTACATTTGTCATTTATGGGTTTGAAAGCAGTTGCAGGCTTGGGGAATTTTAGCAATTTAATAGGGATTTGCGATTTTAGCACTTGTAATATTTGCAGGCTTGAAAGATCAAAGGCTTTGCTGGGTCGGAGTTACGATTTTGGCAGCTTGTAGGGATTTTCAGCCTGTAACCCGAAATTAGCTAAAAGTGGCCAATTTAATATCAGTAACTTTTGCGGGCTACATTACGGCTACAGTAACAACAATTTAGACAATTTAATGAGGCCCTAAATCTGCAAGTTTTCCATCTTTAAGGGTGCTTTAGGGAAAGCACTGTGTACTTTTGATTTTAAGCTCAACGACAGGGCCCTCCATTCTTTGCAATGTGTTAAAATAGTTTTTTACTTGTATTTAACCCTTGTATAGCGCTACGGAATATGTTGGCGCGTTACAAATAAAGGATAATTAAAATAATAGAACAGCGTGTGTATCAGCTATTAAAATACATCAAGCTTTACACTTCACTTACATACATGTAATATAAGTGTTATAAATATTAAATATACTTTTAATCTGTAGGCTAAAACAGTTTTGTGAAAAAGGTAAATTAATCCCTATGATCTGAGTGTATCTGAACACTGCATCAGTTGCGTAATTGAGCTCTATGAATAAGTGATTTATCCCCTCGAAATCAGGGCCAGTCAAATATTTTTTATTCATCTTTCAAGACCAGGTCCACAATTTATATTTTCTGTAATACCATACACATAAATATGTAAATTTCACACCATTGAGGAAGGGGGATACAGTGCACAGGAAGCACATTTACATAGTAAAAGAAATATAGAGAAAAGAAGTATTTTATCTGGCATATTATTTAAGGAAGTGAAAAAAATAGAAAATTCTAATAATAAATTGTATATAAAGGAGACAGAGACTGGAGGTCCACAGACCAGGGCACGCCTGCAGAAATTTGCTTTCTGTCTGCGAAAAAGTTATTTCCTCTTAACACATGGTGTCCAGGCCTCCGTTGAAGCGTTTGCCAAAAAGCTTGTGTTAGGCCGGCAGTCACTAGGTGGCGTCACTACATCTTGACGTCACACACCAGAGTTTGGCAGTGAGTGAGTCTTCTATAAAGATTCGAGGGTTAGCGCAGAGACTTATTTGCTTTAGGCTTAAAAAGCACACTAATGATTGTTTGCATAAAACACAAGTTAATTTGTTTGTATTTTGTCTCATTATTATTATAATATTAGGTAAATTATTAACTTGACCCTACCTTCACTCATTTGATTTTAATTCACTTTGACATGTTCAGGGTTTGGTTTGTTACATATACTTAATAAGTCTATGATTTTTGGGACATTGGTCCACTTTATTATAAGGCATTTAGTCAGTTTATGGGGAACACCATAGCCCTTCAGTCAAGTGGTCTCTGAAATGAGACATAGGTACCTTGTTGTACAGACTTCTTTCTGGGTTATAATATGTACCTTGAGTACATTGGTATATTGGTTTAACCAACCCACATTCATTCAGCACCTTATATTTTTATCAATTTATAATAAAGTTCCTGTTTTTTATTTTTGTTGTTTTATTATAATATTAGATTTAAAAAATAATACACAAAATACTGTATAAATTTTGTTTTTGTATTCCTGCCATATCCGCAAAATATTTCTCCTGTTTTCAGTGGTTGAAAACCACTGCTCTAGAGGGCACCTAACCTTCAAGCTCAATTATCTAACTCTTCCACTCAAATATTTCAACAACTAATTATATTTTTTTTGTGTGCACTTCTTATACTTGCCATTATTAGGTTGTCATCTGTGTCCTTTTAACTGTTAATTAAATGTGTGTGTTTTTTTTCTAAATTAATTTAATAATATACCTTACATCAAAATAAGTAACAACTCCTATATCTGTATGTTGCCCAGAAGCTAGAAAGTAGGGCACACACGCATTAATAATGCACAATTCTGCACTCAGACCCTTCCAGGCTGATTTGCTAGTGACAAGGAAAGGTCAGTGAGCATTTAAACCACTAGCACTGCTTTCTGGTTCAAAACATTATTATTTTTTGCAAATCCCCTTTGTTTCTCATTTTTCATCCTGATTGCATTACATTTTCTTGTTGAATGAAATCCTAAAACGTCTTTAGAGATAAACTTTTTTTTTTTTCATTTTAGAACTGACCCAAAGTTATCTTTTTGGAGAAAGGTTACAAGAGAAAAAAAAGATTTGCAAACATACAGTTACCCGAGGGTAAAAAAGTAGAACTATTTCATATAACAGCTTTTAAATAAATTTGCTGTTATTGTAATTACTAATTTAAGCTTAACAATGGTTCAGTTAGTTTAAAGAATGCTCTATTTAAAAGATACACTTAGGAGAATGGTTTTCAGAACCTATTTTAGCCTAAGTAATATTAATTAATATTTATGAGGTAGAAATTTTATAGTGGGATTTCTAAAATGAATTTCTTTAAGTATATTAAATAATGAAGAATTATTAGCTATGCTTGTTCTTTATTAAATAAAGAAATTATAGTAACTGCAGCATTTTCAAGCACCTCTACACAATGGTAACTGCCCGCCAATGCACTTAGACAACTTGGTCACCTTCAGTACCACATGCAGGTGCATCCTGTGTCATTAGTTGTTACATATGTGATGTTTTCCCAAACTACAGGAATCCCTTAAAGTAATATCACTTAGTACTAACACACCCATTGACCATTGCGTCATGTTCCCACTGGTCGCACCGCATAACTTACCCCCATTGTCCCATATTCTCTTCGTATAACCATAATATAGTAATTTCCCTCCTATATGGTCACATTGCATTTGAGAAAATGTTTCTGACATCCATAAAAAATGTTGATTTTTAATTCATCCAAAACCTCTACTCCAATCACACCCTTGTATAAATGTTGCTTTCTGAACATAACAGCCTTTATTGAAATGCAATTACAGCTTCTGTGCTGAAAGATAAAACATGCTCGCTCAAATTGAGTATACACCATATTGCACCTGTAACAGCTTGTTTTCTTTTGACCTTTCAAAGTATGCAGACTTAATCGAAAACCAAATATTAGCATAAATATGATAAAGCACTGTACCAGAATGGATCTCAGTGCAGTATATAGGCATAATGCGGAGAATATTCCTTGCATGTATTTAGCTGGAGGGATGTGCTCATCATTTCTCATTATGGTACTGACAGAGTCATTCCAGCTTCACAATAGTGTCCTCATTTGGTAGTCAATAGAGGCTACATAAAGTATCCTACAGACGTTATCATTCCCTGGAATATGTCACACTTTCTTTGTAACTTTTCTGCATTTGATGCATACTATTAAAATTGGCTATACATTGTACTGGTAACTTTTCTAGGTGAAATGTATTTTGAGATATACACCCTTTCCTGTATTACATATGCTAATTATATGGCATAGATACATAGAAATGATGACAGATAACATGCAATAGAACCATCTAGTTTACCCATTCTGTTTAATAAGTGCCCAGAATGTCCCTATGTTTATCCAGGTATCCTATACTGTTTTTGTACCTACCTCTTGTTCTTGTATTCCTTTTTTCCGGAACTGTATTAAACTATTTAATGTCTTTAAAACTCTCTGTCATGTCACCTCTTTCTTTCTGTCATCTAATCTATACATATTAATATTATCTTTACTTGTGGCTACTGTATCCCTTTAATGGGACAAGGTATTACAGGAGAGATTCAAGGAATTTGAGAAGTATGATTACATAGTAGTGATGTCGCGAACATCAAATTTTCGGTTCGCGAACAGCGGACGCAAACTTCCATCAAATGTTCGCGAACGGGCGAAACCGGCGAACCGCCATAGACTTCAATGGGCAGGCGAATTTCAAAACCCACAGGGACTCTTTCTGGCCACAATAGTGATGGGAAAGTTGTTTCAAGGGGACTAACACCTGGATTGTGGCATGCCGGAGGGGGATCCATGGCAAAACTCACGGAAAATTACATAGTTGATGCAGAGTCTGGTTTTAAGCCATAAAGGGCATAAATGACCTAAAATTCCTAAATTATTTGGAATAACATGCTTTAAAACATCAGGTATGATGTTGTATCAATCAGGTAGTGTAAGGGTTACACCCGCTTCACAGTAACAGACCAATCTCCCCGTTTAATGCACCGCAAACAACCGCAAACAGTCCCTTTGCACAACCGCAAACTCCCCATTTGCACAAGGTTGGATACTAAGCTAGCCATGTCCGGTTCCTTGTCCTCACTGATGTCATTGAAGGTCTCTTCCTCCACCCAGCCACCAAGGGTCCCCGTAAGGTGACAACAAGCCCCCTGGGACGCCTGCTGTGTTTGGTCTTCCACCTTCTCAAAGCCACCTTCCTCCTCTGACTCCTCTTCTTCAGACTCCTCTCTCTGCGTTGCCTCTGTCTGCGTTATTATAAGGTGTGTACTGTTAAGTAGTACTATTCCTATCGGTTTAATCCCTGTTAAGTCCACTATTAGGGGACGTGTATATGGCATTGATTTTTGGAACAGAGAGATGGAAAAAGATGCTTGGTCGGACCTCCTACTTCAATCTAAGGTGCCACCAGATATGAGTGTCACTGTGCACTGGCAAAAGTTGGCAGAGTAGGCGCTGTAGGCCTCACACACACGCCTGTAGGCAGGCAACTGATATTCAATCGATTACAGTAAAAAAAGTGTATTTTTATGTCACTGTACACTACGGTTGCACCAGATATGACGTATCACTCTGCACTGGCAAAAGTTAGCAGAGTAGATGCAATAGGCTTCACACACACGCCTGTAGGCAGGCAATTGCTATTCAATCTATTACAGTCAAAAAAGTGTTGTTTTATGTCACTGTACACTACGGTTGCACGAGATATGACGTATCACTGTGCACTGGCAAAAGTTGGCAGAGTAGATGCAATAGGCTTCACACACACGCCTTCAGGCAGGCAATTGCTATTCAATCTCTTACAGTCAAAAAAGTGTTGTTTTATGTCACTGTACACTACGGTTGCACCAGATATGACGTATCTGTGTACTGGCAAAAGTTGGAAGAGTAGATGCAATAGGCTTCACACACACGCCTGTAGGCAGGCAATTGCTATTCAATCTATTACAGTCAAAAAAGTGTAGTTTTATGTCACTGTACACTACGGTTGCACGAGATATGACGTATCACTGTGCACTGGCAAAAGTTGGCAGAGTAGATGCAATAGGCTTCACACACACGCCTTCAGGCAGGCAATTGCTATTCAATCTCTTACAGTCAAAAAAGTGTTGTTTTATGTCACTGTACACTACGGTTGCACCAGATATGACGTATCACTGTGCACTGGCAAAAGTTGGAAGAGTAGATGCAATAGGCTTCACACACACGCCTGTAGGCAGGCAATTGCTATTCAATCTATTACAGTCAAAAAAGTGTTGTTTTATGTCACTGTACACTACGGTTGCACCAGATATGACGTATCACTGTGCACTGGCAAAAGTTGGCAGAGTAGATGCAATAGGCTTCACACACACGCCTTCAGGCAGGCAATTGCTATTCAATCTGTTACAGTCAAAAAAGTGTTGTTTTATGTCACTGTACACTACGGTTGCACCAGATATAATGTATCACTGTGCACTGGCAAAAGTTGGCAGAGTAGATGCAATAGGCTTCACACACACGCATGTAGGCAGGCAATTGCTATTCAATCTATTACAGTCAAAAAAGTGTTGTTTTATTTCACTGAGCACAATATAAGCTGTGAGTCTGACACAGGCAGGCAACTGAAATTAGATTAAAGGAAAAAAGGGTTGTTTTTTTTCAATGTATGGTATACCAACTATGACTGGTGAAACAGAGCAGAATATTAGCCTGTCCTTCAGATGGAAGGCTCTGGAAGGGAGTGTATGCCGCTGATTGGGTGGAATGTGTCTGCTGACTGTGAGGTGCAGGTTCAAAGTTTCCTCAATGATAAAGTATAGGGGGCGAACCGAAAAGCGCATGTGTTCGCCGTCCGTTGCGAACGCGAACATGCCAAAATCGCCGCGAATAGTCCGCGGGCGAACTGTTTGCGACATCTCTATTACATAGTATTTGTGGTTGGTAAAGTGATCTTCCTTCACAATTAATTAAGTTTACAGTGTCGCTAATTAGCATTAGAAAATGGTTTATATCTATGTATGTGGGTGCACTATGAACAAAAATCTAGGAAAAACATGTAGTCTGGATAAGAACATAATTAAGCAGGAAAAAAAATCATACAGCAAGTTTTTACTTAGAAAAAAAAATGTGGATAACTCTGCAGGATCCTGGAGGAATATTGGTGGAAACTGTGTGTGTGTGAAGGGTGTGTTTACATTTATGAAAAACCTATGGTTGCATCCCTTGATGCAACGTCTTGCTCTTGGGCTAGTGAGAGGCAAGGGGTGTGGTATCAATTTCACAGTTATCCAGTTATCAAACAAAGGTTCTGGACCTCTGCCTGTACCCTTCTCTCTCACTTCTCCCTCCACTGATAACTACAAACACACACCCATCATCCAGCTATCAGGATGTGATGTAACTAACACAAAATTAATTTCTGTATTCATTAACAGAGTCTTAAACAATTCTGATTTTACCAAAAAATGTTTATGTCCATGGCCTACACAGCTGTTAATATCATTAGTTTGGTACATACTTGACAAACAAGTGTTTGTTGTTTTTTCTTGAACTGCCGTAGTCCTTTAAGAATTGTTTTTTTGAGAACTAAATGGAGAGTACAGGACGTATCCAGTTTCAAAGAATTGGTATATTAATATGCTTATATTATGTTCTTCTGAATATCTTGATAATGGAGAGCCTTTTATTTTAACTATTGTATTCAATAGATGGATATATGCTTCTTTCCTGGCAGATATAGTCACTTGGTATAGACCTTGGATGCAGATATGACCTTTATCAGTTCTGTTAGAAGCCTGTTGTAATGTAGAGGTACAATATGGAAAACCCCAGAAACCTTGGAGTCTGCTAAAATAAGATGTTCTCTAAAATGCTTTATGCTCATGGTTTAGGTACTTGCTGTTGTTATTAATCTTTTACATACTTCACAAATTCATTTCTAGTTTGGTCCTTTAATACTCTTAAAATAGAACAAATTGCAATTAATACAATTTTAGAAATTATACTGTCATATTTGAAATCTTCCTCTTAACACCTATATCCACTGATTTTGTAATTTTTTGTATTAAAGATATGTGTGTTTGTGTTGCTCAGTCGTGCCTGACTCTGTGTGACCTCATGGACCGTAACACGCCATGCTGATCCACTTGGTATTCATGGCAGAGATGCTGAGTACTGACCAGACCCAACCATGCATGGCTTCAGGCAGGGGGTGACCTCCTGGTTCACTGAATGGAATCAAATTCAGGTTGCAGCGATGAAAGCACCAAATCCTAACCACTGGACCACCCGGGAACCCCATATTAAAGGTAGAAGGAAGTCTAAATTATCCCACTTTACTCTTCCTTTCTGTGGAGCTATTTAATTAATTACATGCATCCATGTGCAAAATGCACATTATTTTTGAGTTTGCATTTGTGTACAGTCTCATAGTTAATCACATTACAAGATTAGCAACAAATATCCAATTTAATTCAGTTATCATGTTTTACCTGATTATTTTCCATAGGTATATTTCTCTATATTTTACAGTGTATATAATAAAAATTCAGATAATCATTTTTGTTATCTTACTACATGTTATTGATCTTGCGACTAAATTATATAGAATTTCCAATCATAGGTTGCAATTATGGCACACAATTGATATAAAAATGAATGCAATGATTTAATTTAAGCTTTTCTGTTGTGCTTTAGCCTTAACAGTGTTTTCTTTAAGAGATCAATAGGAGTTTGATGCAAGTCATGTCTTGTTTAATGCACAAAAGTATTTATTACTTATAAAGAGATTTTATGAAAAACACATATTTATTGTAGAATCACAGCCATCTGTGCCCCATAAAGATTGTGTTTGCTTGTTGAGTTTTGCACAATATTTTCTATAGAAGGTTTCTATCTATTACTTTAGATATGATGAATTATCATTTTTAAGTGTAATAGATTTCTAAGGAAGTAATAACCATGGCATGCCCTAAATTCACAGGAGTACTTTGTCCTGAGGTGTGTGGGTGCTAACATTATTTGCTCATAATAAATAAATGCTCTATTGCTCCCAATGTGTGTTCCATTAAAGGAGATAAAAATGTACTCATTTTTTTCTTCTGAAGTTTCTCTTTGAGGTCCCAGGAATTTACACTAAGAAGCAAAATTCCTACATGTTGTGGTTTAGTCATTTAATCAAGTCTCACTCTACATGACCCATAGGGTTTTCTTGGCAAAGATACTGGAGTGGGTTCTCAGCTCCTTATCCAGTGGACTGTGATTTATCTGACTTTTCTGCTATGACCTGCCCATCTTGAGTGACCCTACATGGTTTCGCTCACATCTTCATTGAAATACGCAAACCATAGAAAATCTGTGGTCAGACTTAAAGATTTCTGTTCCTAAACGCAAACCATCCAACTTGAAGGAGCTGGAGCAGTTTTGCAAGAGGAATGGGCAAAAATCCCAGTTGTAAGATGTGGCAAGCTCATAGAGACTTAGCCAAAGCGACTTGGAGCAGTGATTACCGCAAAAGGTGGCTCTACAAAGTATTGACTTTAGGGAGGTGAATAGTTATGCACATTGACCTTTTCTGTTATTTTGTCCTATTTGTTGATTGCTTCACAATAAAAAAATGAAACATCTTCAAAGTTGTGGGCATGTTCTGTAAATTAAATGTTGGTGGGAACAAGCAAAATTAGACCTCGAGTAATGATAAGCATGTCAAATGCTACATACAATTAAGGTTCACGAGTCAATAAAATGCCCCAGGTTATTCCATCTAGATTATACTGCACCTGATGATTAAAACTGCAATTTATTTAGCTCCTCAAGGAATAGACTAAGTACATAAAGCTATGAAGAGTGAGGCTATACAGGGTTAAGAATACAGTTATGATTTAGAAGCAATGTAGCAGGAATAGAAAGTATGATTTGTGGTAGTAAAAGAAGCTGAATAAAATCCGTAATAATGCATTTCATAGATGACTAGTCAGACCTCATCTAGAACACACAGTACAGTACTAGGAAGTGTATCTCCAAATAACATAAATAAACTATAAATAATTCAAAACATGTGATCTTAAATAACTAGTGAATTTTCTGCAAATACAAACCTTGGCACATACAAAGCTGTCCACGTGCAGCCCTTTGGCTGTAAATCTTCATGGCCCACTATCAATATGGCACCCCTTCAAACAGCTCATTTGGTAAGATCTCCAATTATATAGATGTTTACAATTGGAAATCAGGTTCCTATGTGACTTTCAACTTGTCTGGGTCCTGATCTCCATTACCGGGCACAAAATAAAGAATCTCCCTCTACTCTCTATTTCAAATTGTTATAGTCTGTAGCGTATGTAAATCCGCTAAACATTTAAGACATCTTTCATGTATACACTAAAAGGCGCAACAGTTAAAAGCTATCTTCACTATGTAATTAATAGTAACTGTCATTTCTTATACAATGCACCAATCACATTTGGACTTTCATTCATAGTTTCCAACTTTCCATTGTAGACGTAGAGTCAACATTCAGCTCTAAATTGTATAATATAGAGTGCATAATAATAACCATTCTTGCTAAACTCCAGGGATATTTGTTCGATGGCCATCTTAAGCTAAGTACAACACATCTCTACAAGCCATATATATTTCTCAACAGTGAAATGTTTAATCCAATTATTTACTATTATTTGACACTTTGAGTCATTTGCAGAGTGATTTTTGTGATGAAATTTTAGCAGACACAAGAATTGCTTAAGTAATCACAAAAGGTTTCCAGAATCATTAATATCAAATTACAGTCAAACATAGCTATTGCCAAAACAAATGAAACCTTATTTACATACTGATGGGAAAAAAAAACCTTACTTCTTATAGAGAGATACATTTGGTAATCTAGTTCGTGCACGGCCGCCAGCCCTGCTTCCATTCCCTGACATAAGATTTCGAACCTCTCTCTATAATCAGGTTATGTTATCATGTCCGTTTACCAACAAAACCATTTTCTCCAGAACCATGCTATGTATATCAACTAGTGCAAAAATAGCTATTTTAGTATGTATGTAAAAGTAAATCTCTAGTACTTCTCTAGACAAATGTTTTATTTTAAAAAATAATTTTCGTTTTTGGGGAATTCAGTCCATGTGAGATATAAAAAGAAAAAATCTCATCCAGGGGCAAATTTTCAGAAAAGTCTGTAGAGAGTGGTCCAAGTAAGACATTGAGATATGAAGAAAATGGAGACCATTAGTTCATAGAATACATCAAAGAACACCAGTTCAGAATGTGCCCTCAGCATAAACAGTTTAGAGCATGGAAACAGATTTAAGAAGCCCTTCTTTCCTCATTTTTAAGTTTTAAGGAGCCTATAGGGAGCTCATTAAAATGTTTCAGTTTCTTTAGACCGACGTACAATTTCATCTAATAGATAACGATATGTGAATTGATTTCTTTCACATCTGGCCATTTCTATAAAAAAGATCAATATGAACTGTAATATCAAATTGCCCAAAATATAAACTAGGAGACATATTGGCAACTGAACCTTGCATCTCTTATGAAAACAAACCTGCTCGCAGCACAAAGATGTGTGCTCATAAGAAGATTTATCACTGATTATTAATTATTTTACTTTATTCATTTAATTTAAAGAACCACTGTGGTTCAAGAAAAAATGCACAATTTTGAAGTGTGTAACAAACAGCTGTGTAATCTATGAACATGAAAATATTTTTAGAAAAAATATAGTGTTTTAAGACTGGGTATGTATTTTTATTTCATAGCACTACACCAGAAATTTCAGGCTGCCTACTGAAAATGCGCTACCCTAGACCTGAGTGTCGTAAATCTAGGCAGAAACACTGTTGTCTCTTCAAGATAACTTTCTTGTTTTTTAGTATTAGTTAAAACTCAGAAAATCTTTTTACAAAACCATGAACTATTCCAGGATTTACTTTGTACCATCTTTCATTCAGCTCCTCTTTTCCTCTCTGCACTTTGCTTCATTTGCTTATTTGATATATAACAATATTAAGGATGAATTGATATAGGAAGAGTTTAGTGAGGAGGAGGTTGCAACAGTGGTGGAGCTAGAGAATGGAGGTGCCGTGGTGCAAAAAAGTAACCCCTTTCTTGAGGTTGTAAATAATATTTTGAGCTGGGCCACGCTGAAACCAAATCCCTCAGTGCTTCTCCACCAAACCCCTTCTCATAACTAGTCCCCTACGAAGACCCCTTCCCATAACAACAAACTTTCCCAAGATCATTCCCTATTGCTGCTCCACCCCCAAGACCCATTTTCAGTAATATATATATATATACATATATATATAAATATATTTATATATATAGCCCCCACAGCACCAGCCCCTCATAGCATTCATTCATCCCCACCCAGTCATTGTCAGTAGCCATTCCCTCTCAGCATCCATTTCCACACAGCACCCAACCTCTCTCAGCACTTACCTCACATAGCACCCATTCCTATCTCCTTTCTTTGTCCCTCAGAGCCCATCCTCCTTGTTCTTTGCTGCCACTTTGCAGCCCTTACTCCCTTGCTTTCTTCCCTTTAAACATCCCCAGTGTGTTGGATTGCTCCACACTGCCACCTCTCGGAGCTTCAGTAGAGATGCTCTTATTTATATAGGAACATCACAATTTCAGACTAAAAGGTGGACGGGGTGTGTGCAGGGGAGGGGTGAGGGGGTTAGTTGGGCCCGCCACTACACAACAAGAATTAAATACAAAAAAAGTAAAAAAAACAAAAAAAGATAACATAGCACTGCCTTGACTCACCTCTCTTTCATCCTATACAGCAAGATTACACAGAATATATGATGAAAGTTATATCTCTGAACAAAAAAATAATTTTACACCCATGAATTAGCCACTCAGAATTTTCTTCCCTCTGATATCTAAACTGCTAAATAGAAATACATTAATGACTATTAAGTTTATCCATTCATGCGTATCGCTGCCTCTCTATGCCTAATTGGGTAATAGCACATCTTACAGTACATGCCTTGTGAATAGCAGCACTCTGTAAATAGCAACAGTCGCTCCAGGCATCGAAAAAGCAGATTTTGAACATTTAATGAAAATGTGAAAACCTAACTGAATGATACCGTAGATTCTACCTGTAAGCAATGAGATTTTGTGTCACTGTGTTTTATGTTTAGCATTTAGACATCGAAACGGAAGGTACAGCTAAAAGCTGAGATAATCGCAGTCTGAGAAAATAATTCACATTGATAGTGTTTGAATCTCTTCTTTGAGTTTGGCTTATCATACATATAAATTGAAATAATATATATATATATATATATATATATATATATATATATATACAGTTGTGCTCAAATGTTTGCATACCCTGGCAGAAGCTGTGAAATTTTGGCATTTATTTGGAAAATATGACTGATCATGCAAAAAAAATGTATTTTCTTCAAGCATAGTGAAAATATGAAGCCATTTATTATCACATAGGTGTTTGGCTCCTTTTTAAATCATAATGATAACAGAAATCACCCAAATGGCCCTGACGAAAAGTTTACATACCCTTGAATGTTTGGCCTTGTTACAGACACACAAGGTGACACACGCAAGTTCAAATGGCAATTAAAGGTTCATTTCCCACACCTGTGGCTTTTTAAATTGCAATTCGTGTCTGTGTATAAATAGTCAATGAGTTTGTTAGCTGAGAAGGCTTGACACTGAGACATGGGTAGCAGAAAAGAACTGTCAAAATACCTGCATAACAAGGTAACAGAACTTCATAAAGATGGAAAAGGATATTAAAATATATCCAAATCCTTGAAAATGCCAGTGAGTACGGTGCAACCACTTATTAAGAATTGGAAAATTTGGGGATCTCTTGATACCAAGTCAAGGTCAGGTAGACCAAGAAAGTTTTCAGCCACAACTGCCAAAAGAATTGTTCAGAACACAAAGAAAAATTTACGGGTAACCTCAGGAGAAATACAGGCTTCTCTGGAACAAGATGGTGGGGTTGTTTCAAGGAGCACAATATGACGATACTTGAACAAAAATGAGAGGCATGGTCGAGTTGCCAGAAAGAAACCTTTACTGCGCCAATGCCACAAAAAATCACGGTTACAATATGCCCGACAACACCTTGACACACCTCACAGCTTTTGGCACACTGTAATTTGGAGTGATGAGACCAAAATAGAGCTTTATAGTCACAACCAAGAGTGCTATGTTTGGAGAGGGGTCAACAAGGTCTATAGTGAAAAGAATACCATCCCCACTGGGAAGCATGGTGGTGGCTCACTGATGATTTTTTTGTGGGGGGGGGCGGGCTCTAAAGGCATGGGGAATCTTGTGAAAAGTGATGGCAAGATGAATGCAGCATGTTATCAGCAAATACTGGAGGAAAATTTGCATTCTTCTGCATGGGACGCTTTTGGACTTTCTAGCATGACAATGACCCTAAGCACAAGGCCAAGTTGACCCTTCCGTGGTTTCAGCAGAAAAAGGTGAAGGTTCTGGAGTGACCATCACAGTCTCCTGAACTTAATATCATCAAGCCACTCTGGGGCGATATCAAATGTGTGGTTCATGCAAGACGACTATAGACTTTGCATGACTTGGAGGCATTTTGGCAAGACAAATGGGCAGCTATACCACCTGCAAGAACTAGGGGCATCATAGGCAACTATTACAAAAGACTGCACGCTGTCATTGATGCTAAAGGGGCAATAAACAGTATTAAGAACTAAGGGTATGCAAACTTTTGATCATGGCCAATTGGGTGATTTCTGTTATCATTATGATTTAAAAAAGGAGTTCACAATTTCTGCCAGGGTATGCAAACGTTTGAGCACAACTATATATACAGTATATATATATATATATATATATATATATATATATATATATATATATATATATATATATAGTTGTTGTCCAACTCTCGGAGACCATATGTGTTGCAGAACCCAGGCACATCTGCCTGTGTTTCTGGTGGTGCTTATCCATATGGTTTCCTTGGAAAAGATACTGGAGTAGGTTGTCCTTCTCCAGTGGACCACAATTTTCTGACTTCTCTATTATGACCTGCCCATCCTGGGTGAACCTACATGGTGTAGATCACAGCTTCACTCAGGTACACAAGCCCCTTCATCATGACAATGCAGTGATATATATATATATATATATATATATATATATAATATTCTTACTTCTACCACTATCCTAATAAATCCTTATGTCTCATTACACAGTCAAAGTAAAGCTATTAATTTGTTTGTTGGGCATTGGCTACTAAACCAGTGTGCAGTTTAAAATAAATACCAGTTAACATTTTTTTCTTAACATTTAAACAGTGTGTTTTCCCCTCAAGCAGAGCCATGTATCTCTACCTACCTAAATCTATCAGGATACGTGACCAGCTTTGTCTGCTGTAATACTGTTTACAAATATATATATTTTATGGTGATAGAGTCCCTTTACAAGGGACAGTTAGTCCCATACTAAAAATATCTCTATTTTTGGGCAGGTCCTTCTTTGTGGCCGAAGCTACTGACCCCGACCTGCTTAGATGGCCTGGTGATATAATGATCTGATGGGTGTCAAAGTTTTCTGAAGTATGCAAGGACGGGAAGGACCTATAGGATTTAAGTAGGGTGGGAAAAGGACCGCCCATAACTCTAAATTTTCATCTGGTTATATATCATAATACTAAATTATTTTGCATATTTTTCTGCAACATTTAGATAACATGGCTATTCAAGTATATACATACAATGGATGTCTGTGTTTCCTGTTGCTAGTATGCATAGAGTTAAATTGTGAACACATTTTCTGTTATATGAGGCTGACTGGTAATGTTAGTTCCAAATGACTGGCCTTACTGTCTTCAATGGAGTAATTTAAGGTAACTCTGCTAGTAATAAGCTATGTCAGAGTAGTGGTTGTCACAAACAAATGGCAGTGGGTATATCAACTTAATGAGTGTGCAGTACCACACATGGGAAATCAGCAGCCATTTAAAGCAAGGTCCTCTAGCGGTTAAGAAACCATTGTCATCTAATCACAATAGCTTGCAGATTCTCGACCATGTGTAATTATACATTATTACAGATAAATGATTCATTATTATGGGTTGTGCCAAATATGTCTTGTATTGGCCTAAGGATTAACAGAGAAAGAAATATTTAGATAAAGTCCCTATGTAGAGACACTGTAAGTATGGTATTTTGTTTTAAATAGTTCTATAACTGGTCCAAATTAATTGACAAATATCCTTGCTTCAGTACTATATTGTCTATATGTAGCAGGTGTGCTCAAATTATTTTGTTTGTGTACATTTACAGATAGAAATTATTGCAGTTTGGTCAATCAGATTATAGGTATAAAATGGGGGGTATGTTGTGTTTAAAACACCAGTCTTAACCCTCTTTATAGTTTTAACTAAGCATTTTTGTTAATTATACCTAACAGCAGAACTGTATATGTGCTGTGTTTTTAACATGATCAACAATAAAATATTTTGATGGCTTTTCATACATTTCTGTTATAATGGAAACCAAAATGTATAAACTATTTTTATTACACAGTTTCTCAAATTATGTGATGAAATTTAACTGAGTTATATTCGCAGTACTTATTATTTGTACTTATTATTACTTTTATAATCAATGAAATTAATATTTGAACCTGTGCATCAACAAATACCTATATCACCTTGCATGTTAATTTTCAGTTATCCCTTTTTATTCACTAAACTCTCTAGTATCTATCCAAGCAAAGAAATAAGAAAGTAAGTGGAGATTTAGAGAAAGTGATTATGCTAATGGTCTCTCCACAAACCAATTAGACAATCTAGCCAGCTGACATAGTAAATATTAATTTCTTCATCATGAGATACATCACACAGTCTGTTTTACATTTCTTTATCTATATCAGGACGGGATTCAGGTTTTCCCATTCTCCTTTAGCTCTTCATCGACACAATTGGTAATTTTTGTCTTTAAATGGAGTGTTCATTGGCGACTGGGAAATTTTTGCTCATAGGTGAAATGAAACTCTCCATCCTTAGATAAGTTTGATTTTGAGGAGCATACCAGTACCAATATTTTGTATGAAATGCGGCAGACATGCTCTGATACTCTACATTGCTTTTGTTTGTTTCCTTGTGATCCTTTATATTTTTACATGAGTTACATTTTTATAATTCTAAAGCCCTGTGCCACTATCACTTTAATGGAGCTGCGTTTGATGCGCTGCTTGATGACATAACTATTATTAGCGGCGCAGGAAACAACCAGATTAGTGTCACCTGGCTCCCATATTGCTGTATGGAGGCGCTTGTGGAGAGGCGAGTGATGGATCTCCGGCACAGGACCATTGGCCAAAAATGTATTTCACTTGCAACTAACCCTGCTATTGTTTTGTTAGACACTACAGTAGAAACAGTCATATATAACACCAGTACATTATGATACTATAAAATTGAGTTAATATATTTAAAAACATTTCTGTTCAACTCTCCTTTTTATCTTCAGCACATTTTTCATTATTTTACTGTGTTTTGTCTCGATTTTCATTTTACTGCTTATTTTATTATGAATCCCACAGTGCATGCTGGTTTAAAAATAAATTCTTATTTGCAATAAAAAATTCTCTCCATTAATGCGTCCCTATAGTCCAACTTACATACATCACAGATCTAGAGCAGTTTATTCAGCCGCTTGGTAACACTTACTAAAAGGTTAAATTGCCTTGGAATTTCTAAAAATAACAGGATATATTTGTATGCATCTACTTACATATGTATATATGTAAGTGTTTATGTGTTTTTATATCATTCTGGCTGGTATAGGAATTAATATATAAACACTTGTATACATACCAAATGATATAAGAATATGAAAATGATTTTATTTTAGTATGGTTAATAACTTAGTAAGGGGTAGTGCTATCAAAATGCATTACATATGGGAATAAAAGCACCATATTGAGTTGTTACTCAAATTCTAATTTCTTAAGAGTTTCACAAATTACCAAGCCATGACTGCATAAACATATGGTGCATTAAATGGCAAGATTGAAAATACATAATTAGAGGCACTAATTAGACATAATGCGCATCACATTATGATGAGTTACACGTGTGTTTACATATACAAAGCATAAAAATATGAGAAAATAATATATTGGGTGGAAGTCACTATAAACCAGGACACTAGCCCATTCCTAGAAACATTAAAGCCCTGTATAGACACACATGGACTCTGCAGTAGAGAGATACTTGCCAACAATTTTCAATGAACAATGGTATCATTAAAGGATGATTAAAGGACCAATGCAACATAAAAACATATATATATATATATATATATATATATATATATTACTTTTTTTAACTTTTAGTCTAAGAGTATGATTAAATAGGATACAAGTTACTCAGCTTGATTTTAATTAGAGAAAAAAAAATGATGTTTTGGCAGGAACCTGGAGGGATCCATGACACATTAATGAAACTTGTGTGTGTGAGAGGGGTGTTTACATTTCTGGGGAACTATGGTTGCATCCCTTAATACAACTTCCTGCTTCTAACCCAGTAAGGAGGAAGGAGTGTGGTGTTAATATCAGTCTTATGCAGTTATCAAACAAAGCCTTCTACCTGTTCCCATTAAAAATCACCACTCCCATTGTCTAGCTGTCAGGATTTGAGGGAACATACACAAAATGGATTCCTATACTCATAAATATATTGTTCAAAAATTCAGATTGATCCAAAACATATGTCATGCCCATGTCTTACACAGCTGTTGATATTGTGTGGTCCATTGTAACTTGACAAACAAGTGTCTTTTTTTTTTCTTGACCTACGGTAGTCCTTTGAAAGACATCTGAACTTATTTGCATTAGATCTATATATAAATAAAGTTAAAACCTAAATATCAAGTCTAATTTTATAATTCCATCAACCCAACCTAGTTTACAATGCACATTTCTACTTGTAATGAGGCACATACTTATTTTCTATAAAAGTGTTGTGATTGTGCTTCTTTTGCCCAAATTATTTGATTATGGCTGGTAGGTCCTTTTAAGTTTTCACTTCTACACTTGGGCCCTCATTCAATTGCGATTTGGCCAATTGAATAAAGCTCTGAATAAGCACATAACATATTTTTTTTAAAGAAGTTTTTAGTTAGTGAAAACCTTACTTTTGGATAGATGTTTACTAACTAAAAACTTCTTTAAAAAAATATGTTATGTGCCTATTTAGACCCCTATTCAATTGGCCAAATTGCAATTGAATGAGGCCCTTGGTGTGGGGTTTAGACTTATCCTACAAGATATTTCAACCAACCCTAAATTAAATAGAATTTAAATAGAGGAAATAGAAAAGATGAATAATTATCATTAAAGGACTACTGCAAATAAGACAATTGTTTAACAAATATGTACAAAACTAACAATATTAGCATGGACAAAAAACATTTATTGGTAAAATCTGAATGTTTTTATATCTATGTTTCTGGGTATAGGAATCCATTTTGTGCATGTTACATCACTTCCCCAAAGCTAAATAATGAGTGTGTATTTTGGCTATCAGAGTAGAGATGGGTGGGGAGGGAACGATTAGCCTTTGTCGAGATATTTGAATAAGATTTAATTTGACACCACACCTCTTCTCTCTCACTTTCCCAGAAGAAAACCCCTTTCATCATTCAATGCATCCATAGCTTTCTGGAAATGTAAATACCCTCTCACACACAAAACTTCACCGAATCTATCATGGATTTATCCAGGAACCAGTAGAAGCATCAACACTATTTTTTTTATATTTAAAAACTAGCTGTATAGCTTTTTTCTGCTTAATTATGCTCTTAGACTCAAAGTTTTCAAACACACACACACATATATGTATAAATATACTGTATGTGAATTTATGTATATGTATTTATATATATTATTGGGTAGTGGTTCTTTAAGAATACACTGTAAATATCATTCCTGTAAAGACTAAATAATTTCTGGTTAAATAAAAATGATTTCTATTATCTATCTTGTAGGTATTATTATAAATTTATAGTTTCAAGTCTACAATGTGTAAATATCTGACATACTATTATTCTGATACAGCAATAACACTTATTTATTGGCAAAGTAATCTTATATAATAGATCAAAATGGACAATCATCTTTTTATTGACAAGGATCAAAACAGCCTCTTTAAACATCTTGAAAAAAGAAAACATTTTTGTAAGACTATCAATTTTGTTATGATTTCTAAAAGTTTAAAAACTTCAAATGTACACTGTCTGTTGTACACTAATTGCTCCCCCTGTGTTCATACAGTGTTAAACTGAAATCATGGCCTGCCTGGTGGGTCTTAGAGATGATTGGATACCGATGCTCTAGACAAGTGTTAGTCAATCTCTCCCCTACCACCCACTAGTTGGCGATTCAAGCTTTCACGGCGGGCAGCGGGGTAATTGCTACGTGGCGTCACTGACGAGTGACATCACATGCGAGAGACCTGCCGCACTACACTTGGCTGGTTCGAGAGCTGGTGAGAAAGCTTAGGGACAGCAGTCAGGACGGGATCACTGTCTAGTAAGTACAGGGTGATCCATAGCTGGGTCATAGGATTTAAAGTATGTAACCAGATATGAGATCGGGTAAATTGAGTTACTGTGGCACCGGTGGGCGGTAAGGAAATGTTACCATCAAAAGTGAATGGTAGGTATTATAAGGTTGACGACCCCTGCTCTATAAGTATATTTCTAAAGACTGGTCCTCAGAGACCCAGACCAGTTTAGATTTTGAGAATATCCCTGCTTTAGGGCACTTTAGTGAATCAGATTTGATGGAGCCACAAAATTCCCAACCTGTGCTCAAGCTGCTCACATATTTAAGCTCTAAAACAGTGTTTCTAAAATTAATTAATCAGAGACCCCTTAATAATATTCAACATATACTTACTTTGGAACACTTGGTGAGATTAACCAGAATCGCTAAATCACCTGTTCTCAAACAAAAATATGCTTAAAATGTTCTAGGGAACTGGAGTTAAAAAAACGATGACTAGAATAGGGCAAAACATCACTGATATTTTCAGGAGCTCTGAAGTGGTTCATTGAGAATGCAATGGCAGTTTCTATGGGAAATTAATAGAAAATACATTCACTGCCTCAAAACTCATATGCTGCCCCTTTGAAATTTACAGTATTTTGGCCAATGTGCTACATTTTTATCTATTACTTGTTTTCATACTGCTCTACAATATTTGCATATTTCTACATTTTCCAATTTCCCTTCCAAGCTGAAGTTTTATTTTCATTAGTTGCCCAAAGTAATATGAGCTTGTTCAGAACGTCTACGCGTTTCTAACTGAATTATTTTACCACTGAATATGAGATAATTTCCAAGGGCTTCTCTGTGTAGTCCCTTTAGAGTCTTTCTCCTTGAAGCTCAAGAGATGTAGAAGAAAGTCAGTTCATATGATACAGTGAAACAATTAAATTAGACGCTGGGTACGTCAAGCTTGTCAAGCTTTGGCCAGTGTAACTAAAAACTTAACTTGAGTGAAATATAAGAAAATGGGAAAACTGCGTTTTTTATCTTCCCTCAAGTACTTAATTCGTTTTTATCTTATTTTTTCAGCTTAATTTGAAATAATGATTTCCTCTGCAGATTCTATAATGTCTTTGCTGTAGCACCTATGGTCTGATGTTCTCTATTTTCAGTAATGCAGGTGCAAAAAGAAATAAATGGTCTGTAGAGGCACCTGTTTCATCGTCTGTAATTTTGTTTTCACTTGGCTCTCTGTTTTACGAGACAAGCTGTTCGTCCGCCCGCTGAAATGAGCTTACTGTTAGGTGGGCAGGCTGCCAAGGAATGAAATACTTGGGAAAAAACTACAAACAAGGGAAAAATTGGCAACATTTACAATTTAATTACATCTATTTAATAGTACAAACCATAATGCTCCATTTTTAGAAATAAAAAAAAAATTCACTTTCCACAATAATTATATGTTCTCTTCTCTGATGTTTACCTGTCACATTTATATTACAACATTGTTTATATTTCTAGAGTGGCACTAAAATAAGCATTAAATACTTTGCAGCACTGGATAGGTGTTTTATGATTTATAGTACAAAATAAAAAATGAAAGGCAAAGATTACTTTGTGATGGAACTTTAGGTTGCTGAGTGTTTCATTTTTCTTGGTACAGAGTGTAGTTAGAATTACTCAGTGATCTTGCAGTCTCCAACATGGCACAAATAGATTATGTATAACAAATGCTTTCAGGTCTAAATCACCTTGCTCTTGGCATCCTTCTCAGCAATTCTACATTGGCATGTCGACACATTCATGCACTATAGTGCCTTAAAAACTCTCAGGGAGGAATCAATAGGAAAAGCACAATCATAGTAAATACCTTCTTCTGTTTCTGAAATCATTGGTAAAATCCTGGACACATTATCAATACCCAAGTAATCTTGCAACAATGCTCCCTGGATAACTGTTCAATACTGAAGAATAATTTTTTATCATGTCTTCTTACAAATAAAACATCAGTATCATCTTGACACAGTTTGACATATAATATTTACTCCAATCATAAAACATAATAAATTATTTAATATTCTGGTCTCCCAAGCGCCGTTGTAGTCGGATAATATGAACTTGAAACTCTTCCAAATTCTTATTGGATTTATTCTATAAGACCTTTAAGAAATGTTTAGAAAGTTTCATATTATTATTATTATTATCGTTTATTTGTAACGCGCCAACATATTCCGTAGCACTATACATAAGTTAAGTTACAGGCAATGACAAGTTAAAGATTCACACATTGCAAAGAGTGTATGGCCCAGTCTTTGAGCTTGGAATCCAGTGTCCATAGCGCTTTCCCTAAAGCACTGCGCAGGATTGAAACTCGCAGACTTACAATCTAAAGGTTAAAGTTTTATGTGGTACAGTAGGGAGAGAGTAGTGCTGAGCATGTTAGGGAGGAAGGTTATAGGCTTCTTTAAAGAGGTGCGTTTTTATTGATGTTTTGAAGGATTTAAGGCAGGAGGATAGTCTGGTGAAGCGAGGCAGGGAGTTCCAGAGAATAGGGGCAGCGCGAGAAAAGTCCTGGAGGCGGGAGTGAGAGGAGGTTACAAGAGTGGTAGAAAGAAGAAGGTCGTTAGCAGAACGAAGAGGGCGTGTGGGGGAGTATTTGGAGATGAGAGCAGAGATGTATGGGGGTGTGCTGTTGTTGAGGGCTTTATAAGTTAGGGTCAAGATTTTAAACTTATAATACATAATGGGTCTGTTTAAGCTTATTTTTCTATTCAAATAAATTATTATATTAAAAATATAAACTTTATTTT
The DNA here is from genome assembly GCA_027410445.1 of Discoglossus pictus. Taxonomy (NCBI): domain Eukaryota; kingdom Metazoa; phylum Chordata; class Amphibia; order Anura; family Alytidae; genus Discoglossus; species Discoglossus pictus. Next base: position 362,415,821 of record CM050165.1, read on the forward strand.
AATTAATTAAGGACGCACATTAAAAAGATAGTTTGCTTATGCATACAGTGTGGCAAGTTGTTGAATATAAGCTCCACCAGAGGTGTGTTTCTGAGGAGCCCAGAAGGCCCAGGCCTAGGACAGCATATTTTCAGGGGGCAGCAGATTACCGAAGATGCTCGTACAGTGTCCTGGAATAATGTGAGCATGTGAGAACAAATGTCTGTATATAATATTATTGCTATCTGTGACTCTTTAATAAACAGACAAACACATATGATTTGGTATATTGCAAGGGCAAACGGGGATCTGTAGGTGGGGTGTGGGGTCGTACAAATGTGAATGGCCTAGGGCAGCATAATATCTGAATAAGCCCCTGAACTTCTCCCACGAGCTTCCTCCTTTTGTGCATGGGCAGTGCACACCAATCAGTTTCTTTATATCAGTGGCAACTTCACTGTGGGCTAGCAAAGCGCATGCCTAGAATCAGGATTGGACAGGGACTGAAGCAGCTTCTTCATTGTAAGTTGTTAAGATTTCTCCTTAATCTTTACGTTTTAAACAAAAATTGAAAACATGGACTTGATACCTTTTATAGTCTATTTCATATAAGCATACAAGCAGAGATTATTAAGCATTATTTGTCTTGCATTAATGCAAGTGTCTTCCCCAGGTTTTTCCCATGGCTAAAGGCTTACTTTATGTTTGTTTAAAGCATTTCTTAATGTCTTGATGACCTGACTACACAATTTTCTGTTTGTACTTCCACAAAAGGGTTGTCCAGAAGACAAATTACTTTTGTTAACTGAATGACAATGAGCACCAAAATTGTTCTTACAGAATGGGCATCAGCAAGCTATGACCATAGTGCTAGATGTGTTTTTTTTTTACAGATTATCATATGACTCCTTTTTAATCATTAAAAGCCGGAGTGAGCTAGCTAGCAGCAGTAAAAGAGCCTGAAACAGGGGCCTCGTGATGCTCTAGATGAATTTGATCAGATTACTTGTAAATTCAAATCAATGTTGGTTTGCTTCATTCTGCATACAACTCACATTACCCACATTCAGACTTCTTGGAGCAATAAACTGCATATTTTGCAAGTTGCATCAGTATTGAGAGAACATAAAGTGTGATATTAAACAATAGCAGACATATGTGAAGTTGCTTGTCCCTTAAAAACTTCAGAATGTATTAGTATGGGTAAAAATAACTGAAAAAACTACAAAACAATTAAGCATACAAGGAGTACAACATCCAGTATAACTATCAGGGTTGCTGGAAATCCATTTAGAGCCCATTAGGACTCCATAGGATAATTCATCTATTCCCTGGGACTCCCTGGTAACTATTTTCAACTCCATGCATACCTTATTGTTTGTTGAATATTGCAACATGTTTTGTTTCTTACACATAAATTCTGAGTTTGTTAAAGCACAAGTGACTTCATGTGTTATTTAATTGATGTACTCAGCTTTCCCTAAAGACAAAAGTGTGAGAAATGGAGGTGCAACATTTCAGTAAGTGTGGAGTACACAGCACGTAACAGCTCAATTATTTTTATAAAGTATATTTATATTCCTTTATATTATCACAGTATTTAGGATGTGTCTATCTACATAGAAGTATAATCATTTTCTGCAGTATGGGTTGAACTAAACATTGCTATGATATTAATATGTCACTTAGCGGTAAAGTTTTACATTTTCAAATAAGCATCATATGTATTACTACAGTATATATTTTAGTATATGTATGAAGTATTAGAAATATTGTGGGGATATGAAATATTTTTTTATTGTTCAGATGTATCTGAATCTCTATGACACTATGGACCACAGTACTCCAGACATATCTGCCAGCCACTGCCCCTCTGAGCTCCCTCATGCTCATATTCCGTGCTTCAATTACCGCATCTATCCATTGCTGCGACTGCCATCCTCTTCTTTGTTTGCCTTCAATCTTCCCCACCATCTAAGTCTTCTCTAGGGAATCCTGTCTTCTCATGATATGGCCAAAATATTTGGTGTTTAGTCTCATGATCAAACCTATATATTATATAATATATTACATTTTATTTTTAAAACATCAGAAGATTCTGTAACAAACAAATGGTAGACATTATCATACATTAAAACACAGATAAGAAAAGAAAATACATTTGCACATATACATGAGTAAAAGAGGGCCCTGCTGTCAGGAGAGCTTGCAATAAAATAGGTGAGATGTGGGGACGGATTGATAAATAGGCATCATAGTATACTTTAAGAATGGAGACATTCTGTAACACTTCACACTTAATAATAAATCTTTTTTGTCTTCCAGTAATACTTTGATGATCTTGCTTTGAAGTCTAACACAGGAGTAAATTCACTACTTTGGGGTCTGTAAATGCCATAAATGACAATTTTCCATATAGGAATTAAATACTACAGCCATTAGAGACCTTCTTTGCACCTCCTAAGATGTATATTTAATCTAAAATCTTTAAGGCAAAAGAAATCAGGAAAAATATAGTAAAAGCGTATCAGAGTTGGGAAGAGCATAAAAAAGCTTGCTTGTTCCTTTAATGTCCTTCTTTTATTAATAATAAAATGTATTTTTCTTATATTGTGTCACAACCCACTCTTCATTGGACATGAAAAGGCAATGAAGACCAATCTACCCACAGGTTGTTAGGTTCTTTTTATCCCCTCACACGGTATAGCTTAAATGGAGGCTAAGACAAGTTACCAATTCTCCAGACCACGTTGCAGAGTTTCAGGACAAGTTACCGTTTACCTGGCCAAGTTGCAGAAATTAATGTCTTGTTTAAAAAATAATAAATGCATGCCCTCTAAATGAAACACACCAAGCAGGGTATAAACTTTATTTTTAGGTCACATATTTATACAGTTAATTCACAAATCATCACTAGCTCCTTGATTGGGCAGACATACATTTCACACATTATGCCCCCTTTTGGAATACCCTACGTGGGCCTGGCCTGTCTTCATGGACTTGGTGCCATCCTGTCTCCTCTCCCCTCTAGGTGCCAAGGAGTCTAGAGACCTCGTTATCAGCTATCTCTGGCAGGATCTGTGCATAGATAGTTAAGGAGTGTAACTGCTGGAGACTTAGTCTGTGTCTTTAACCCATGTGGTAACCATGGGCCTGGGGTGTACAATATTTAGATTACCAGGAACAGTGGCTCCGCTAAGCGGAAAACCTACTGGATGGTAGTTGGGTTGGTTATAAGGCTTGGGGTACCTCTTGAGAAAGTAGTGGTAGATCCAGGTTATTTCAGGGGACTATGTGATTGTTTTCCTTAACTGACCTCCCTTGGATGGAAATACTATTAAGTTGGAAGAGAGTTAGCTACGGGGGATCTTGGTGGGCCTGGGGTGTATTCACTTTTAGGGGCTGACCAGAATTCTATTCTATTAGGATGAATGGGGGTCATGAACAATGGCTAAGGTAAAGTACTTCTTAATTTGTGGTTAACCACGAGACTAAGAATCAAAGGAGTATCAGTTGCAGAGCACTTGACACTGCTTAATCTTTGTCTATTGAAACAAGTGTTTGAATTGCTGTTTTGACAGCATTGTTAATTATACTTGATGGCTTTATTGTGTTCTTGAATCTCCAATAAAATTGTGGACCTAGGACTGGGAATGAACTGGGTATCATGGTTGGCTACTAGAAGTGCCTACTGGCCACCCTTAAAGTGGTACTAACGCCAAAATATGTTTATTAGCCAAACGTAAGAATTACATCCCAAAACACATCCTGCATCGGGAATAAAACTTAAAACATTTCAAAAATGACCCAGAGTCCTCTATGCTCAAATAACTTGGTGAAATGGGCTCTTGGAGGTAGCATGGGCTGGTGTCCATCCATTACCGGTTGTCATCTAAAAATGTGCAATGAGTCCAGGGGATCATGACATATTGTGTCTATTCAAATATTTGCAAAATAATGTTTATTACATATTTATTAAATTAAAATAACATACGTTTTGGTGCTAAATTTCAAAGAAACTAAAGATTTTTATACAGTGCACACTTTGTATCAGTGTCCAACAATTTGGTCACTCAGAACATTGTTTTCCATGGAGGTATTAATATGCATATTTTTAAGGTACATGCCATTTTGTATCTAATTTTCATAGAGACCTAGGCTTTGAACTAATAAAGTACATGTCCAGAGCTTGTGACAAAATGTATTTGCTTTAATACAAAGTATTGTATTGTTTTTAATTTATTTTAATGCCTGCCAATATGTTCAATGATTTTAGCACCTAACCTTGATTTGCATGATGGGTGCAGAAGGAGATTTTGCAGGTGTATTTCTAAGTCAAAGTTTTAGAAATAATCATAATTAATGTGAATGAGAACTCAAATATAGAAGTATACATATGAAAAATAAAAGCTTTATTTCAAATACAGAAGTATGTTCTTCAGAGCGAGCGGTTCAACATCTTATTCTTTCAACACAATCGATCAATGTGGAAGCAATTTCACAAGAGCTGGGTCAGACATAGTGTACTTGACTTGCTGAAAAAAAATGAATTATTCACTAGTGGGACCAAGATCTTTTTTGCCTTTTTATAAAGTACACAACAAATGCCTTGGGCTGTTTCCTTCAGAGCAACTGCATACTCATCACAAGCAGATTGGCATCCCACCAGAAACAGAAATGAGAAGAAATCTAAAGAAATCTAAAATATGCAAACTTCTGCAAATACAACCAGATAGTGGAGAAAAAAGATAAGTGTATAAAGGTCTGGAGCCTGCAAATACAACAGAGTGGTGAGAATATGAGCTTTTTAGACTAGGGTGCAATACTACAGATCCACCAAGGTAAGCTTACATATTTGTTTATGGGAACACTTGCCCTGTCATGACATTTCTACTAATGAAATAATATAACCAGTAGTATATTTGTGAACATGGGTCCCAATACCCCTTAGAAAAGATTTTCAAAATTTTCACATGAGTATTTACAAGGGTAATTAAGCAAATTTCAGAATAGCAGAAATAAATATAAATAAACTTCAGATGAAGAAAATGAAAACGTTATTTAATTCCCTACTATATTTAAAGCTAATTTTGGGTGATATCACATATTAGAATTGTCAAACTGCGAGTTGTCATCAAGCTTGTGAGCCTTGCTAAGCGAGGCGAGCAGTTGATTCATTGAAGCCTTCCGATGACAACTGGCAGTTTGACAACTCCCCACCGTCACACATGCGAACCTCGCAAAGCGAGGCTCGCCAGCCGCGCAGGACTTAGGTTGCAATGAGCACCAAAGGCGCTCAATGCAGCAGCGGCGCAGTACTTGTGGCACAGTACTTAGGCTGGACTCCCATCATCCTCCTCCCCTTATCCTCCTTCCCCTCATCCTCCCTTTCCCTCATCCCAATTACCTTCATATCCCCTGCAATGAGATCCTGCTGTTCTCTCCTCCCTGCAGCACCGGCTTCTGGCTCTCTCCAAACTGGCATATGCTAATGACGTGACGCGCATTTGACGTCATGTCATTACCATATGCCGGTTGGGAGAGAGCCAGAAGGAAGCCGGTGCTACAGGGAGGAGAGAACAGCAGGAGCTCATTGCAGGGGATAGGAAGGTAATTGGGAGGAGGGAAAGGGAGGAGGAGGATGAGGGGGAAGGAGGGGAGATGAGGGGAAGGAGGGAGGATGAGGGGAAGGAGGGAGGATTAGGGGAAGGAGGGAGGATGGGAAGGAAGGAGGAGAATAAGGGGGGATGAGACATAGGGGAGGGAGAGGCAAAACAAAATGTTGGTCACATATATTACATGTTCTTTTAAATTAATTATAGAAAGTTTTTGACTGCAGTCTACACATGATCCATAACAGCAGTACCTTGAAATGCAAATATTTTGTAGATATGGTACTCCAATACATTCCTATGATATGATCACAGTCTTTCACTGTTTATTATTGAAATTAGGTTTGCTATTAAAGTTTGTTTGGTTCAGTAATTACCTCCCATAATCATGCTGACATATGTCAGATACTTTTATCATTTTATATGCATATTGTTCCTGAATTTGTTGAGTTTATATCTATATACATACAGCTACTCTTTTATCTATTTTCATTATATTAGTGTTGTCCATAAACGTCAGAAGTGTTACAATGCAAACTGCCTACAAGTGTTTCCGACAGCAAATGAAATTACAATAGGGTCATGTTTAGGCTAAAAGGGTCATCATTTTTGGCTACATACAACCATTAACTTGTACAAATCACCAATCTACCACAGGGCTTTCTAGGTTCTAGCCTCTCTATATTTATATGGAAGTAACAACCACTTCTCTGTGAAAATATTTTCAGCAATGCCTATGTCTTTTGTACATATTTAAAATCCAAATTAGGTTGATCTAGAACTGCAAACACTAGATTATACTAATGAGCGGGTGCATCGAAAATGGGTTGGTTTTGATGTATTTGATTGAAATTCAGAAGCATCCGTTTGCACCATCTGCTCTACATAACTCTTAGCAGAAAGCCGGTTGTTGAAACATTATTGGTACATAACCTCTTAAAGGGGTTGTTCCATGCTCTAGGCAAAACTAAATGAATGCAATAAAATCTAAGGTAAAATATGCTAATACAAATATTACTATTAAATGAATGCAGTCACTTTTAACGTTTTGAAAAAGTTATTCCACAAATAGTCATCAAACTTTATTTTCACCTTAAATTTGCTATCATATATTTCTTGTTTTTCTAATATCCCCTATTTAAATTACTATTATAAAAATGTTGAGTACATTTTCGCTAGTTTTAGATAAAATGTTCCATTTAATATATGAGATGCAAAATACATGATGAAAAGAGAGGCTGTGAAAACTATTAAATGCGTTTAAAATAAGAAGCCTTGTCCAATTGTAAGTACCACCAGCTTTAGCCCAGTTAGAACATAAATAGTGCAGCAAGTTTTACATTTTTTAAATTGTAATATTAGTTTAATTTTTTTCTATTAATCATTTATCATTAATTTTTGTATTTATTGTATTGTATTTTTGTTTTTTCGTGTAATGACATCTAGATCATCTACATAGATGTCTTCTTTATTTTTCTCTAGGAATATACAATGTATTTGTAATAATTTAGTGTGTAGGGTTAATAAACACATTACTTGTGTAAGATTGGGCAAAATCAAATTTTTTTTAGGTTTCACAAAAGAGCATGTATGTTTTTGGCCCCAAGTATTGAAATAACTGAAATCCTATCCAAGTTTTTTTTCAAATTAACATATCCTCATCAGTGCTTACAGTATTTTAATTAATATATCTTAACCATTGCTCATATGTTTTAATTTGTTAATAAAAACTACAAATATATGCAATCTTATGGAAACATTGAGCCATATTCAATTCCAAGTCCACAACTCGATCACAGATGGATGTATGTCTGCGGGTGTGTTGCGGGCTCCCATTCGTCTCTGATTACGATGCTATTCAATTGCTGAAGCCCGCAAGTTATTGTCCCAAAGACAAAACCGTAAACCATGCACTGGCTCGTAGCAGTTCAGGGCGGGAACATGATCATTTAAGCAAATCCGTAACCTCCCATTTTGAATCAGCTAATAGAAAATGAGACCGTCATTATTACGGCAGTAAAACATGGAGGTTACATGTCAATCAAGTAGGTTTGGGGGTCCAATATGCGATCAGACTCGCAAACCGGCAAAATAAAGAATTATGAAAATGAATGCCAATACTGTTCTAGTCCATATGGGTGGCCTGATATGTATTAACTCATTGATAACCGAGATCAATTTAGCCCCAAAATGAAACTAATAAAAATAAATACAATTTCCTGCTGATTTGCGAGCTTGAGACCATTGTGCAATTAATTCCAATAGGATTTTCTCCTTCTTTTGCCATTTACGGGTGTGAAAACCATTTGAGGGGTTGGGGAAATTGATCAATTGAATAGCAATTCTAGTGATTTTAGTCATCATAACTCTTGCGGTCTTGAGAGATCAAAGGCTTTAGGAGGCTGTAAGTTACGAGTTTAACCATCGCCAGTTTTTCAAGGCCGTAACTCGGAAGCTTCTATGGGAATGAAAATAGTTAGTTTCCAAAAGTAAAGGCTTAAGCACTCGGTTAACCCAGGGATGACAAAAACACCAAGAATACAATCAATACGAACCCAAATAAAATAAAACCAATGAAATCACTGGTTCCTCGTCTCTGTGGGTGTGTTCCAAAAATTTAATTACAACACTTCACCATTGGCGCTAGACAATGTGTAAATACACAAACGGATTTATAGTATAATGTTTCTTAGTCTTGCAAGGCAGACTTCTGGGGTCAAAATAGATACCTGTAGTTGTTGTAACGGGTATGTGATCTGCTGTCGGTGAGCTGCTGCTTCTCAACATACACTGGTAACTCTGGTGTATAGGAATTGCAAATCTGGAAAAACGAAGGGGGGGGGGAGCGCAAGGAACTCCTAATGCAGATTATTTTTACAATTGAATATGTGGATATGTTTCGGGTCAATCTGTTGGACTCTCACCTGGCATGATCTCAGTCGTATGAGGAATTAAACAAACATATGTGGTCTTCTTGAAGGTTGATCCTCCTGTCGAAATATGCTTCACACGGTTTCTTGTAGGCTCCTCTGGTCTGTAGTTCTCCGATACACCATGGGCCGGATAATTCGGTTGGTATTCCAGTACAAAATGACTGATTACTATGTTACGGTTAATGTGTATCTACGAAGTGCCTCTAAGAGTGAGGGCTGATCTCTACGCCACCCTAGAGGAAACAGACCTGACAGTGGATTACGGATTCACGCTACCTCCTGGCGAGATACGACCATTGCGGGAGTTGTGGTTCACCCTGATGTGTAGCGGGAAGTGGGCTGACTCAAGAGGCTGCTGTGTTATCTGGAGTGCAGTGTGTTCAAAAAGCATAGTCAGCACACGCCATAGAGGGAGGTGGTTCCAGGTAACTCGGAAGCTGTTTGGAGCCCGCAAAAAGACGCCAATTGAACAGCAAATTAACTTGCGACTTCCCTTACGGGCTACCGAATCGCTCAAAACCTCAATTGAATATGGCACAGTGTTACTATCTTCTCTTCTAAAGACTCTAATCCATCTCAAAATAAAGAAAATAAAAACAAAAATCTAGTGTAGTGCTGTGCCTCTTCTTTAGTGTGGAAGGAGGCAGATTATATCGGCCAGATAATTGGTGGGCCTGTTTTATATTGGCTAGTAAGCAAATGGAACACATTAAAAATATTATTTAAAAAAAAAATGTGTTTCTAAAATATAAATTAAAATGTTTAATATTTTGTATGAAATAACTACACAAATATGATATCCAAAGTGTTTAAACTGTTTCAAGTTGTTTATATTAATAATATTAGGACTAACAGGATAGTCTCCTTGGCAAGCAGAGGACCACAGAAATCAATTGTCGGGCTACATATATCCCATGGGTCACCAGCTCGAAAACACTGATCGAGTGCAACATTATACTAAAATCCTTTAAATAGGTCAAACAGTAACAAGAACTTTTCCCAAATGGCAATGAACATGTAGATGTGCTTCTCAGCTGGCACTGTGTGCATTTAACTGGCCAAAAAGTTCCCCATTAAACAGTCTCTCATAATTTCAGGTCATTTGAAAATGTCATCAAATATATATCAAGTATATTTTAGCACATCACGCAAAAATAATATTGCAATATTCTTGATATAAATTATTATACTACAATACCTCTAATCTTACACGTCATTTTGTCAAAATGTATTCACCATTCAAGTTGGATTGGGGTGCTGCGGAGTTGTGTATATTGGCTTTAGGCTTCCTTATCTAGAACAAATTTGCACAGATCACTTTTAAAAATCAATATAATGTAGCTGTTTTGATTCACGTGGGATATAATGTAGCTAAAATAATTGCATGTATTATATGGTGTCTAAATATAAATAGTTAATAAATAGTTTCTGCAATGCAATTCATATAAGTTTAATTTGTTTCAATCATTAAAACACTCCTCCGGAATCCCTGTCAAGTAGGACTAAGTGTTTCCTCACTGCCCATCAAATTTTTATAATAACAAGATGGAAATAAAAGAGTTTTTTTGGTATCTGTCAGCAGGAGAGTTATTGGTACTTTTCCATTAGCAGCAGTAATTGTAGGGTAGATATATTTTTACTGTGAGAAATATTTGTTCTTAAAATGTGATTGAAAGAGGGATAGATCATTACATTGAGGTCTGACATTATGTATAGCGTTCTCTTCAAACACTTGTCAAAAAAGAAATAGGCACCTCTAATTAGTGATTGAATGAATGTCCAAAAGAAAAACACATCCACTCCCAGACAGACACTAATATATCATCAGTTTAGTTCTGACTGTATAATGGCTAACTTGAAAGAAGTTTTTGGTTTGTCCTTCACCAATAAAGCTATATGATCTGTAATCATAACAGCATGACACTTATAGCCCTATCAAATTAGCTCAACTAAAACTGTAGCCCGTAACGTAGCCCGCAAGACATACAGCTATCTAATTATACCTGTATAGCAACCCGTCAACAACTTGCTGGGTAAGGGCGAGAAAAGACTACGCGACATGAAAATTGTGACTGCGCCCCCGCAAATCCTTTGATTTGTCAAGGCCGTAACTGTTACGCTTCAAATCATGCTATTAAATTGCAATGAATTCACCGGCGATGGAGCCAAGAAGCCAACTGGTACCAGAGAGGACCCGCTAGAGGGGTAAAGTCCAATTTGTAGCACTTTAAATGCAAATATACACACACTATTGTACTCATATTAAAAGCGCAAGTGATGTTGGGTATTAAAATAAATAGCACAACATTCTGAAGCTTGCAAATCGACAATATAAAATATTTTTTTTATGTTTAAATTCCGTTTATATTGATACCGGCAATCAATGTGTTAATACATATAATGGAACTCACATGGACTAGAATATCATATTTACGGGGTTATAAATATTGCATTATTTCTGGAATGTGAGCCCGATCGTAACTCGTAATTGAATCCTGTAGGACTTTAAAATCCAACCTCCATTTTTCAGTGATGTAGTGATGAGTCCTTAAAAGAGATGCACAATGGGTTTTGGATGTTTATTTAACACGTAGAAAAATAGTAGAATTGCTCTGGGACAAATGTAGAGGTGGATAATTGAGAATATAGATACAGATAATGAGGTCATGTGTATTTTGGAGTGCAAGAGAGAGGGATTTGCTAGTTTTGGAGAGATAAAATGGAGTCTGTATTGTTGATGATATTCATGCCCACCCACTCTAGAGAACAGGGTGAGGACAAATGGGAAGTTTTATTGAGGACCCTATGAGGCATCTGGCAGGGGTGAGTTTCTATTTAGGCCCACGGGGCACATTATCAGGGGGCTACAAGCTGCCTGAAGATACAATGCAGTACATTGAAATACTGCATGTTTGTATATGCACAGAAATGTCTATATCCAGTGACTCTAATGTCTGTAAATGTACTTGACACTTTCTGACATGACATACATAAATACACATAAACTTATGATTTGAGATATAGGGAGAGGCAGGAAAATGCTACAAGTGGGGGCGCAGCAATCTGTATGGCCTGGAGAGCATAAAACCTACAGTGATCCTTTAAAAAACGGATTTTTGGTAAAAGCTTTATTGATGACCAAGGGAAAAAGACAGCTCTCAATTTATTAAGAATTGTATATAATTGCTTTTTAAAAAGGACAGCCATAGCCTTTTTTGATCAGAGTTCTCTGTATGAATGTCCCTGTAAAGTAATGACATTTCCACTAGTTCTACTGAAAATATGGTCTACAAGGGTTGCCACATTTCAGTTATGGCAGTTGACATCTTCTGTACATTCAAGGACATCCATCTTCAGCTAAATCAAAATAATAATAATTGAATGCAATCATTCATTTAATAGTTTTGTTTTAATTTAAAAAAAACATTTGGATTATTATCAAATCTAGTTTAAAAAAAAAGATTTGGCTACAGTGGTTATTTTATAAAGAGATACAATTATATAGTGACTAGCTTGTAAGCTTAAATTGAATGGGACATATATGGTCAACTATAAAGTTGTAGGATACTGTGTATACCAACAAACAGCTGTTAAAGTCAATTAGCCATTGATGGTGACCTTGGAGTGGTTATTTGGACAAGCCACAATATGAATTTTGCTCCTATGTGATTTGCAGCATAATAAATAGGTACTTGCATACTTGTATTGTTCTATTTTAATAGCTATTCTGTTATGATTTTTTATGCAACAGAAATAAAATGAACTAGTAAATGCTTGTCATATAGGAAAATATTTACAGAAATCTTTTGTCTAATGCTTTCATTTTAATTGCAAACCTACAATGGGGGCAGCACGATAACCTATTAATAGTATGTATTTCTTTGTAAGAACTACCTCTGTTTTAATTATGTTTATAACAATGACATGTTGTCAGCTTTATTTTAGTAATTATTTCCAGTTATAGTTGTATTAATTATCAATTGTAGCAATTAGTTCAAGTTATAGCAGTATTAATTAGAACTGAGTATTATTCAATACGAGAAAAGCACCATATGCCTACACTGTAAATCAACATATTTATATTCAACATAATATATAATTGTCAGTTCTCTGTTGAAGATTGGCCATAGGTTGTGTTAGGTTGATCACCTTTATTCACTTACAACTGGCAGCTGAGCTTGTTCTATTCATTATGATTGGATGAGGGGTTTTATTATATTAATGGAGATAGTTAAACCACCATTTAAAACATATAAGTTAGAAATGTGTTTATGTTAATCATCTAAGGCCAAACCTCTCTATTCAAATATCTCCTTAAACAAGGTTTCTGTCTAAAGGCAATTATCCTAATTAGTTAAAGGGTCAATGTAAATGCTTTTCATGCTTAAATGGCCATTTACCTCACTATAAGTGCTCTTCGTGGTGTGAAAGAACACAAGATGCTATGTTAAAGTGATCGATTGTTTTTTTTTAAATTAAACTAAGAACAGTTACAAAATTGCAGCCTTAGGTCTGTTTACAGACACGCTGCTGACTGCCCCATGATTTACAGCATCTGCCAACAACGGCTGTTCCAAGCTCTAAAGAATTATGGTTTTATGGCTTTCAGGAATGTAATCACTCATAAGTTAACCCCCAAGTACCATAATTGGGAATTTCCAGCAGTCATTTCTCTGCACAGATGAATTTGGGAAGGGTTAACCCTCTTTTTGTGTCTGCTCTATGAGCAGAGATTTTGCTGTCAGTCTGTCTAGAGGCATGCCTAATTCTCGTGTAAACAGAATTCATGTCGATTTCTGTGAAAAAAAGGCACCTATTTAAAAAAATTCTAAAGGTATTTTAACATGTTTTCAGGAGTACATTACAGTGATGTGCTCCAAGTTGTGCTGAATTAACTGGCCCTTTAATCTAATTTTTCGTTTACCATTTACCAATGTATGTGCAAATGTCAACAGATCTGATCTTAGGCCAGTAACTATCATTTAAACACACGGTTTGCCCCATTAATGGTTGCCTGCCTTTACCACTCACCACCTCTCTCCTTGTCCTAATCACTACTGAAAAAAAGCACACACATTTCCTCTGAGATAACATTAATTAAGCAGCTTTGGTAACCATAGAACATACTCTGTAGGATAAGGGGCTGTAGCTATAATACCATAACCCCTTGTATCTCCAAAGTGCACATGTTCCAGGTTACCAATTCTGCCTAATTAATGTTATCTCACTTTTTATTAGTGCTCAGGGCAATGAGATGGAGAGGTGTATAACATCAGCCATTAATGATTAAACCTTTGCCTTTAAATTCCATTTTCTGGATAATGCTTTAATACCTTTGCAAATGTGTTTTTAAAGTTAGTTAATGATGAACTAAAATGCATTTAACATGAAATGTACTTATACTGCCCTTTTCGACCTAAAAGAGAGAATATCATGCTCAAAGATCTATATGTAACAAGAGTATATTTTGATTAATTTAATTCCAAAGCTCCTCATGTATTAACATTCCCTTGTGTAATGATTACAATATCAGGATCCTTCAATTTGATGTCACCAATGGAAAAATATATTTTTTGTTTACTAAACCTGAAAATGGGCAACATGGTTTTAGAAAGTAAAAAAATAACACAGTCTTTACATTTTCAGCTTAATATGCCATTTTTCTTCATCACATTGTTATTTTTCCTTAAGATGGCTTCTGTTCGGAAGTGAGGTCTGTTTTTCCCCATCAGAAATTGTACATAGTAAATCAGGAGATAACATGAGATGCACTTGAGATGCTTAGTAAATTTCCCCTAGTGGGTGTCCTTGCAAATTAATTAATTTTCCATATGATCTAATTAAAATACTGCCAGTTTTAGATGTCACCTTTCCATTGTCCAGGTAGAACCTCCTGGACAAACGTACATCAGTAGAAACAAAAATGGTAGCTTTCAAGGCAGCATTATGGCATATAAATAAACTAAAAGCTGGATTATTTTTACTTATTCTAAAACATTTTGCCTATTTTCACGTTTTAAATAATTGACTACAGTGGTCCTTTAATGTCATTTAATTGAATCATTACTGTGGGAAAGATGTATAATCACTTAGCAAGTATCCATTTACATATATCTTTATTTTATTGTAGCTATTACTCAATAATGCCGTATACTTCACTTGCCTAACTATTTGGTGCTTCTCAACCTGGCAGGGCTCCACAACTTCTACCTCAGTCTTTCCAAGAAATGACGGATTGTTCTAGACTTTAATGGGATTCCCCTCCCATGGAAATTATTTATTATCTGTACTTATCCATGATCAATAGTACCCTTACAAATTCCATCTCACTTAAAATATGGAAATATAGATTTTGATGGCAGGTAATTATTTGTTCTACTTTAGACTTTAATTTCTCTTTTTTAAGTTTATCACAAATTATTTTTTATTCTCCTGCTTTGGCGAGATTGAGGAGGACATCATATCAACCCACAAGTCTTCCCATTATTATAATGGCCAAGAAGGTGTATATTATATCCATTTGAAATAGTGATCGAGAACTAGATCTTGCACTCTCCTATTCAAATACTGTGCAGTTATTACAGAGATTTAATTATGTGGATTAATAATAATCAGCAGTGAAAATGGCAATAATAGGATTATTTTGAGCATATTTTATTTCAGTCAAACTGTAAAATCTTCTATAAAATGGA
This sequence comes from Discoglossus pictus, assembly GCA_027410445.1. Classification (NCBI taxonomy): domain Eukaryota; kingdom Metazoa; phylum Chordata; class Amphibia; order Anura; family Alytidae; genus Discoglossus; species Discoglossus pictus. Next base: position 362,431,037 of record CM050165.1, read on the forward strand.
TTAGTCAAGTACAAGCATGCTGCAGAGATGCATAAAACACTATATACAGCTTATAGTTGCTCTACATACGGCTCTTATTCAATTTGTAAAATAGCTTGTACACGCTGTGCCATATTTAAGACCATATTACTGAGCTGAGAAATGTGTGGCAATATTACATTACATATATTTGTAAAAAAAATACATAATTGATCATTATGTATTTTAACATCTTTTTACCTGTTTAAGAACTGTAACTTTTTTTTTCCTAGGCTTTAGTTAATTGCCTTTTTTGATATATCAACTCGCCATGGTGTGCTATATTCTACAACTATTAAAACAAATTTACAAATATGAAAAAAAGGCTTTCATTGTGAAAACTTACATTGAGTCTCACTATTTTCCATCATATCATTGGTCTTACTTTTTTCACGAGTGTATGAATGTATGACCAGTTGCATAAGTGAATTACAACCCTCTATCCACTGATAACTACAAACACTCCTCCATTATTCAACTCTCAGGATGTGATGTAACAAATACACAATGGATTCATGACAGAGTCTTAAAAAATTCAGATTTTCTCAAAAAATGTTTCATTTTCACAGCTATTGTTAGTTAGGTACATACTTGACAAACATGTTCTGTTTTTCTTGAACTACATTTGTCGCAACCAAAATTTAGATGCTAAAAATATCCTCAGTTTAATTTTAGAATCTGGTCAGCTTAGTTGTTTGGTTGTATGGGAATATTTGGCTTGAATTCTGCATAAATGTGTCTTATCCATTTCCATTGAGCGATGTCACCGGCATTAAATGGTGGAAAACATCTCTATCCATTTGCACAGTTTCTGCATATTTCTTTATGGTTCATAATGTTAGGAGGGTGTTCATTAGAAACAAATTTCCTCCTGCAAATGTGACTGTAATTGCCCAGCTCTGAGATTAAAAATATCATTTTGGCTTTAATACTTCAGGCACAAAATGGAAGCTATCTTTTGAAGAGAGTATGATTAGTAAAGCCGGCATTAGTGCTTTATTAATTAGTGGTAACACTCTTCAGCAGGATTATTTTTTTTCTGAATTTGAAAATAAGGATGTATTCTCGGGAAGTGTTAGTTTGTAATGAAACAAAATACAGGTATTACTATTTCTGTAGAAACACAGTGATAAAACTGTGAATGTGTTAACATCTGCCTTGATAATTATTTCTCACTAATATTTTCATTTTTTTTTTTTAAACTAATATAAGCAAATGCACCTAAATTTATTTGAACAAATAGGTAGCAGAAATGCATCGCCATTGAACATTTTTGTATTTTTATTTTTTATAAAACAATTGTAAACCAGAAATGAATAATATAACACTAGTGGGTGAAAGCAGACTATTTTACAAAAGCAGAGCATTTTACAAAATGTGATTAAACCTAATTGGTTGATAACTTGGTGCTAACATAAAAAATATTATGAAATGCTAGGTTTCACTAAAGTTCCCTGGAGAAACCAGGTATCTCAGCAATTCCTTGATATTTGTTTCCTGATATGTTTTTGCTTTGATAGTAATTTTTTATCCTATAGTGAGCCTTCTCCATGAGAGCATGTTAACAGTGATCACCATAATGGAATACTCTTAGAATTTATTAACCTTAAAGTTTAAATTCTATATTAAAGAGCATCCTTCCTGCCCCACAGGGGTCCATATTGGGATGTTTCAAATGTCAAAGCCATTCTCCATGGGTTTTCAAAATTGTATGCAAACTTAACTCAATATGCTAGCCTTATTTGTTTTATAATTCCATGTTTATGGCTATGGTGATCTTTTATGTCAGCTATGCTTTACTTTCTTCCTCTTTAACAGCTGATTTTAGGCAGTAGTAGCTCCTTAATTTACTCAGATTTTAGCAATCAAGGCTTCTCAGAGGATTTATAAGACCTTCCGGGTAGTTGGAGGTACCCCAAAGCCTTTTGCAATTTACCAGCACCTCTGAGAGACTACCGAGTTAACTTGTGAGTTCACTTATCATGGATAATTAGAGAGGCAGTATTGATCCAGGGAGAAGTCGGGTCGCCGGTGCCTGGGATCAGGAGGGATTTGATTTTTTTTTTAAAAAAATTTAAAATTTTTTATACAGCTAATTAATTAATAGTTAATCTGCATATTGCAGATCGGAGGAGTTCTTGAAAGGTTGAACTTGATGGACTGAAGGTCTTTTTTCAACCTTAAATACTATGTAACTATGTAACTTCTGAGAGCTCGAATATCATTCTGGGAGACATTGTGATTTTAAAAATATCTTTGGGACAGCCACTAGGGAATTACGGAAATTACAAGTATTTGGATGGAATTTCACAGAGATTATATTTTAGAGCGTGATGTGATTAATCAATAGTTTTCTACGGCTGAAATTCATGGAATGAAGGTCTAAGTATGTTGTGTTAGTTAGGTGGGTGATTGAAATACCATCAACAGTATAATTAGTAAGGAAAGAAAGAATAGATGTCTCAAACAGGCAAGGAGAATCATTTATCCACAACAACTTCTCAGTGAACAGTGTTTTCACTAAAAATTCTGGGTATGTATCATGCAAATGAGTCTCAAAATGTACCAACATTTTGGCTCTAGAACCACTTAACATGAAAAACCATCTATGAGCATTGCTCCCAGGTTGGCTTCCGAACAAAGTGTTACAGTGCTAGAACCCACTCAAAGAATGCAGTTTTGCCCTTATATATCAGTGTTTTGGCAACTGTGAAATGAGGTTGCTAGATGTAGAGAGATTAAATTAACTGTATTTTTGAAGAGGGACCCGCTCTCCTGCTCTAGAGAACAAGCTGAAGGCCGCATAAAAGTGTCTGAGGGCTGCATGAAGCCTCCTGGGTGATTGTTGCCCATATTGCCAGTCACCATGTAAAGATATAAAATATTCATGAAAACAACATATTTCTTTTAATTAAAAAAGGATATGTTTTTTAATGTTAGATTGTTTATTTTAGCTTAAACCGTACAATTGAGCACAGTTTTCTTTAGTGTCAGCAAGTTAAATATTCCCTCTATGGACTCTCAATGTAGAACATAAATTAAGAGTTATAAGAATGAAATAGTTTTGGAAATAATCAACATGTAAGCTGACAAAAAAGTAACCAGAGGTGGGCAGACTCATTATAGATAGCGGTCAGCAGAACTTTCAAATTTTTTATTGTTACTCAATAGAAGAATACTTCAAGCAATGGTCATCACATGGATTAAAGAATATGATCCTACAAGCTACTATATCACAGCATGTAAAACAATTTAGTATTACATCCTTTTTATTTTGCACCATCCCAATACATTTTTAATGTAGGCTGCATATTCTGGAGTATTAAGCACATCTTTGTAACATATGTTAGTGGGTACAAGAACATGACGCATCTGCACTAACTGTATTATGAGAAGTAAGACGTGTAAAATAAAGTAGGCTGTGCTGGTGTGGCAAATAAAAAAATACACAATAATTTACATTACTTTCATTTTACTTTTTGATGTGTAACCCTTTGTTTGTTAATTAGCTAGTTTTATATTAGAGCAATAATCTCCTTATTGTGGAGGTTGGATTGGTTTTACATCTGGTTGAGAAATGACTGGCCATACAGTGTAGATATCTTGTGGATGCCATTAACCTAAGATATAACATTATATATGTCCCCAACTAGACAGTTTTTTCCACTACAAATTACACTTCACATTTATGATGTTAGTTATCAAAGATGAGAAGGGATTACGCCCTGCAGCCTCCTGGTTACCATCCTAGGCGTTGATTACATTTCTCAATGTAATGCTACTTTAAAAAATGTGTCCTTATCTTGCACTTTGCAATCTGCAATAGCACTAAATCTCCCTAAGCAAAATACAGCACAGTCACTGCAGTAAGTAATGTGGAAATATTTTAACGGCCACACATGAGAGTGGAAGTTCCCATACTTTCTGTGAAACCTCTACACTGCGGGAACACGTCTAACTCTGCACACTCATGTAATATTAAAACGCAAAAACAGAGAACCTAAGCTATTCCTGGGTTTGAGTTATAAAATAATGAAACCAACAGTCCCATATACATTGAGTTGAAGTTGAGCCGCTCCATTTCTCCACTTCCATAGTGCAGTGGCATGGGGGAATAGAGGGGACTTATTAATAATATATTACCTAGATATCCTCTATTCAATAGTAGTCTGGGTGAGGCAGGAAAACATTACAAAAAAATCAACAAGCCCTGCCTAGACAACTTGATTTAGTGATTTAGGGGTTGCACACAAACAATCCCCCTTAATCAACACTATCCAGTGAACTTGATAAAGAGAAATCTGTTTCCCTTCTATGCCTCCCCCCAGCATAGCATGGAGGTCCAATGGGCTACCAGCCAAAACCTCTTACATTAATAAAAGTGAAGGATAGTAGCCTAAATGATCAATTATCAATCTCATCATATTACAAAGATCAGAGGAGATATACAAAGTTTGAATTTGATTAACTAAAAGTGTATTTTCAACCTCAATTACTATATAACAATGTAAAAACAGAAAAATGCCATCCATATTGCCACTGAAATTTGGACAGTTGATATACTTTTCTTAGGCCTCTAAATGCCCATAATATGGGTTTTAAAAACAGAAGTAAATCTAACTAAAAATGCAAGTTATTAAATTACTAGAATCCCATTCCAATGTTCCCAATCTAAGCCCTCAATTCTTCTATCTTCAAGCAGCCCTCTTGTCCTAAATTTAGACTGAACAGAGATATAAGTCACAAGCTAGGTAGGGCTTATTCAGGGCAACTGAATGAGTGGTGGAATAAAAAGGTAGGTCCTCAAATAAGTTTTCTTTGTTTTAGTGTTAGTCTTATGAGGGGTAAGACTTGACTGGCTTCATAATCTTTTCTAAGACATGAGGTCAGGATAAAAGTAGGAACCTTGAGAACATAGATAGAAGGCAGTGGATTATATTTATCAGTCAGTGATACATTTGAGGAAAAAAAGCAGAGTTAAGTATCCCCTTTTCCTATTTTTTCTATAGGAACTGTTTATCAGAGTTAAAAAAATTCTGGACTTCATGAATATACTAGCTCCTATAAAAATAATAAGGAGTTGAGGTATGGCATGTTTAATCTCTGCCTATCCCCACTTGATAAATATAATCTAATGTCTCTTCTGCGAGAGGAAATTTCTCATGTTGTGGGTGATTTCTATGAAGTGACCCCCACTGTGTTATGTAAATATCCATAGCCTGTGGACTTGCATGGCAGCTAAATATAATGTGTAGAGCAAGTCACATATGTTGCAGCATCCAAAAAAACGTTAAATGTGCCAATACACTTCAAATTCAATTAAAATCACTAGCTACATCATGTAAAATTTTGTAGTATACACTACAAAATAAAACAGCACAAGCTCACACTTCCAATATACCTCTAGATAGGTTGTTTCATAAGAATCATAATTATATTGCTATCCACATTAAAAGTTGAACAAATATGTTAATCTTGCTTGACGTAAAATGTAATGTTTTCTCAGATATGTTGTTCTGTCAGGCAGGCCGTATTAAGGCAAGTAAATGTAACATCTAAATCGGATATAATAACCTATTCTACCATGTGTAAAACAAAATGTCTGATCTCCACTGTCAGCTTGATTGATTAATATAATTTAAACAATAGTAATTTTACATCTAGTTTGCAATTATCATAATTCATCATTATTTCTAGAGCCAACATTTTACATAGTGTATTATACATGGGAAATCACAGTAAATTACTGAAATGTAACAATATAGCTTAAAATGTGGTAATTCAATGGATCTGATGTCCTAGATAGTGGCTGTGTGTGACGATATCAGAGCAAACAGGGAAATGTTTAGGATGCTAAGATGCTAACAGGCTACTAAGTTTTTGTTTTCCTTCATCCTTAGTTTAAGTATTAATGGGCACAGTTTCTATGGAATATTTGTTTTAAATATTTGAATGCATGTAATCAAAATGTTCTTTAAATATTAGCTAAATAGCGCAAGGGAAGATATCTTACTCCTTCAAACTTCAAGGAGCTGAAAGGATAGGATCAGATCAGGATAGGATCATGTAGTAATATTTACAAAGACAAACCCATTTGGCTAGTAAACTCTATAGATTATGTCCAGGTCCTGTTTGATTGTTTTATCATGATGTCTCTGCCATACAATTTAGACAATTTTTAAAGCACATTTTTTTTATTATGGGGTCACTGTGTTAATTTTTTTCCTAGTAAGTCTTTAGAATAACAAAACTTGATAATATTTTTAGAAATCAAAAATAAACACCCAGGGATAATTTATTAACAATTCGCTAAGAAGATCAGCTTTAATTGGTGATCTACTGTGACACATAACACATTATTGTGACTCCTTTCTACATGTAGTTTACTAAATATCTTGTATTATGTTTAGGTCTACAATGCAGTGCTGTAATGTGTGGAAATGCCCAATGTAGCATTATGTACACACCCCTTATCCACCAATGTACCATATTGGTCCGAATATAAGCCGCACCTTTTTTCTGATTTTTGAGTTTGCAAGTTACTGGTGCAGCTTATATTCGCAACCGTAAAAAAATGACTGCCGATTTGCGAGCTTGCGAGTTACGTGTGCGGCTTATATTCGAGAACGTAAAATTACTGCCGATTAGCGTGCTTGAGACTGCTTTGTAGCAATTGAATAGCGGTTTGCGAACGTAAAATTACTGCCGATTTGCACGATTGCGAGTTAAGGGTGCCGATTTGCGTGCTTGAGACTGCGAGATTGTAGCAATTGAATAGCGATTTACGGTTTTAGTGATTCTAACCTCCTGTAAGGCCTGTAACCTGCAAAATAAGTTACAGTACTAATTAGAAAGCCTGTTTCTTGCAATGGCTGATCACTTGGAGAGAGTATTTTTCTCTCCAATTTTAAGGGCGCGGCTTATATTTGAGTACTATATTTTTTGTATTTTTTCTCCTTGAATTTTACAGGTGCAGCCTATATTCGGACCAATATGGTACATTTTGTCACAACACATGGTCACGCTCTCTGTCTATGCACAGGCTTCCTTTCCAATCCCTACTAGCTGGAGCAGACAGCAGTATTCTAGTAGCCTTTCTGCAGATCAAACAGCCACAAACTAAGCATGAAAATCCCAGCAACCAGCAAAAGAACGTAGTTGTACCACTTATGTCTTAACCATAAGATCACTTTATTGAAGGTATAGCATATTTATAAAATCATGATGACTTAAGAACTTTACACAACGTAACTAAACACATTAAAAAAAGTATTTAAAATGTAGTGCCATTAAACAACATTACTTGATAATATAATTAATATCACTAGATCAAAAGGCCAAATTAATCTAATTACTCAGAGCTATTGCAAAATATTGTTAGTATCTCTCCACCAGAACTCTTCAATTATAAACTGTTTCAATTGAAGCATTGTTTCACCTTTTTAGATCTGTCTTTGCAAATAATAAATTGATTACACCTCCATAAACCAGGACACACAAAGATCCATTAAATTTGAAGCCTGCAGCGGCATCAGCACACCCGCAAATGCTGTGGGCTTGAAATTCGACTGCGTTATAGAGCTATTAAATTGAACCATGCCACGAGTTACATGCCGTAGATGTAAACCCGTAAACCATTCTTGCAAAACGTTGGATATGCAGCAATGAACATGATCAATTAGTCAAACCCATAGTTACGGGTTTAGACGGAGCCAATGACAAAAAAGATCGTCATCATTACGTCACTGATTTCATAGCCTTACGAGTTTCAATTACGAGTTTCAATCGGACCTGCATTCCAGAAGTAATGCAATATTAATAAATCAGTAAATATTATATTCTAGTTCATGCGAGATTGCCGGGATAAATATAACACGGAAATTAAACAGAAAAATAGTATTTTATATTGCAGATTTGCGAGCGTGAGAATGTTGTGCTATCACATGTAGTTGTCAGCAATAGGGGTTGTTGCTAACGCTTGCGGGCTCGCGTGGCAAGCTCGCCTCAACTGCAGCCCTCGCAAAGCGAGGGCCACAGTTACTGGCAAGGAGCGCCAAAGGCGCTCGTTGCGCTGGTGGAGATGAGCGCCATATACACGAAGAGACGTGCTGTATTTGCGAAGGTGGAGGCCCCCACGTCGGCTGCAATGAGCTCTATAGCGCCTCACAACCCCTTACAAACGGCCACACAAGCGGGAGTTAAAAAATAAAAAACAAAACACGCAATCACTAACTACGGACTTAAACAAAAAAATATGAGCCTGGGGACTTAGAAACATTTTTTTTGCGGACTTACACAAAAACAATTTTGACCCGTGCACAGCAGAAAGCATTAAAAAATACACACATAAATACACACAAAAATACAATAAAAACCTTACCCACACCAAGGGGGGACACCCAGGACCTCTGCAACACTGATTAAACCTCGAATTCGGTCAAATTTACAAGCTTTAGACACTTGAAAATCCCCTAAGCGAGAGAAAAAATGGACGCCCAAAAAAACATAAACGAGGCTACATGACCCCTAAAGCAGCTAAATACCACAAAGCAAATACAGCTTTTACAAAAACCTGTACAATCTATAACATACACCATTAGCAAGGACGCTTCATCATACAAACCCGCCTACCACATACACATTCGCCTCCATTTTACCATTTTAACACTAACTTACAGAATGCGGAAGTACACAGCCACACTAACGGCTTCCCCTCACGCACGCAGCCTATTTACACTACACACTGCACACATTGCTGACACTTACACCTCCACAACAGTGCAAACCTACATTGTATGGTACAGGACCATCAAAACAGATTGTCAGCTCTTCAGCACAATGCTTCCTCCATATATTACTTACAAATAGGTAAAGTATATTAATTTATTACTTATTTAATTAGCATAAAAAAAGACATATGCACAAAAAAAAAAAAAAAAAAGCCATTCACTGTGCGCCTCACAACAAGCGCCAACGCTGCTCATAGAACACAAACTACACCAGGGGACAGCCTTGCAATAAGCACAGAAAGCAGATCAGCGCAACCTTACAATGACAACAAAAGCGCCAATGATAAAAAAAAATACAACCAAGAGGCTCACAATGGGCACCAAAGGATCTCAGACCACCAAAAAAATGTATGTCTGTGGCAAACAGCATTACCTGCCTTACAATTTTATTGCCCTGTCATTTTTGACGGGCAAGTCGCTAGTTAATTTTAATACCTAACATCACATTCCTTTTAATTGAAAATACAGTAGTGTGTATATATTTGCGTTTACAGTCCTACATATAGGACTTTAACTCCCTTGCGGGTCCTCTCTAGTACCTGTTGAATTTTTGGCTCCATTTGCAGGTTACGGGTTTGAACGCCAGTGGATTCGTATCAATTTAATAGTGATTTTCGCACGTAACAGTTACAGATCAGTTACAGATCAAAGGATTTCCGGCCGCGACATTCAATTCTCAACGTCCTGTAGGGTTTTTCCACCTGTAACCTGCAGATCGTTAGCAGGTTGCTTTACAGGGCCAATTTAATAGCCGTCGGTCTTGCAGGCTACATTACGGGCTACAGTTTTACAATTTGAGGGAATTTAATAGGCCTGACAAAATAGCTTAAATTACTACAAAACTACTTTTAAAACAGTAAAAAATACATATCAGGCATGTTTAACATGAATATAACCACTATAGCAAGCTGTCACTCAGAAATACAATACACTGTGCACTAAAGTACAATAAAGTAAAATAACCACATGTAATGCACAGTGAATACACCATAGCTAAGCAGTACAGAGGCCCAGTGCAATGAGAACCCATCACATAAACCTGACTGGCACATCACAAACAGTAGAGCTTTCATGCTTTACGGCCAAGAATGTGCAGTTTAACATCTGTTTCTATCAATGCATATACAATTGTGTTTAAAAAACATAGTGCTATATGTGGATGTGTTTAAATTCCAAGCATGCTCCATCAAAGACAAAATATTGGTTGGCAAAGACAAAATGGATGGCGTATAATAACAACAAACCCGACAAAATAATAACATTCATGTGCATTGTCATCAGCACCACTTATTAATCATGTTTGTTTATAATATTAAGTCTGGCAACCATAACAGGAAACTAGTTCCTTTTTTACAGTCTATGTCACATTATATATATATATATATATATATATATATATATATATGTTTATTTATATATACATTTATATTTGTTTATTTATCTCATTCAACACACATCATACTTAAAGTAGTATAAATTAATTATTAATGTATATATATATATATATATATATATATATATAAATATATATATATATATATATATATACTACTTTAATTATGATGTATGTTGACTGAAATTGGCATTTATATTTAACGGCGTATGTTCTAAGTTAATGGCTGAATATTGGTAATATAATTATATGTAACTATAACATATATATATATATATATATATATATATATATATATATATATATATATATATATATATGTACAATGCTGAATAACAGCAAGTAGTGTGATTTGTGTTTTAGAGCAGTGCTTAGGTTTTCATAGCAGTCATAGCAATAACTATTCCATTAAACACCCGATTCATGATAAGTTGAGATTAGGCATGATAGGTGGAATAAGCCTTTCATAAATCACATGATGATCCAAGTGTTCCATTGTTCATGTGTCAATTGCAATTGTGACAATTGCTCAAAGTCACCTTGCACTTAACAAAGATGATCAGCGTAAACCAAAATGGTAGACTGCAGAATAATTGCATATAAAAGTTACCAAAATAGTGTCTGCATTGTATGTTTTTGCCTATATTACATATTATAAAAACATGTTCTCTAGTCGAAGTGGTCATCTAAGTCAAAAATATATACTTCCAGTGGCCTTTAAAATTCATAGTTGCTCAGCTTCTTTATATAAATATGTTCTTAGGGAGAGTTTGAAGTGATAAAAGTTAGTTTCCAGTCTGGCAGATTGAGGTAGCGAATTGCACAGAGTTGGAGTTGCATAAGAAAGTGGTAGTTGGAGCATGGAAGGAGGAACTGGGATAGGAGTACACATAGAGAATATTTGGTGGATGAAAGCAAACATGGTGGTACTAAATGTGGTCACTGTTCACCATGTGGTTATTGATTTTACAACAATCATTTTACCATAATAATTATAATAAAATTTCATTTGGAGCAAGAAGTCATCTTATTGCAGAAACAATTATGTTATAAACAAACTTAAAACAGAAAACCCAAAAGTAATACATAGATTAAGGATGAAGTTAATTTCATGGTCTTAATTAGATTTTCTGTGTATAATTAAAGAGAGAACAGAGGTCACTCCATATTTCCTTAGGAGGACAACGTGTGATGTTTCTTGACTATGTATTATTATTATGCAAAGCTTAATATTTTGTGACTTATCAAAAAAATAATTTAATGACAATGAGTTTACACTAAATTCACGATAATAACACAGATAAGTGATATCAATAATATGCATAAAGAAAAAGATTGAGCTAAAGCAAAATAGAGCTGTTTCTTATCCTAAAATTAGGCTAAAATGTTAAATATGTATGTATAAAAAAAATCACTAATTTTAAACACGTACAAAATAACTCAACAGTAGCTGTAAAATAAAACAACTATATTTTACTATATTAATAGGTTCACATTATGTTCATAAATGAATCTGCACAACAAATGCTTAAAGGACAAATAAGGTCTTATTTTTTACAATCTACTATTTTGATGAACTACACTTAAAAACATGTTTTTATAATTAAAAAATAAAAGCCTTTAATTATAATAGATTATTTTATAGATTACGTAAAAAAAACTTGTTAAATTGCATTTATAGTGCCTATTTCGGAACTGATTTCTAAAATGGTTTGATTCAGTAGAACTTTTTCCCTCCAGTGGAGGCAGAATATAGCCAAAATTTCAATAGTAATTTTTAATTGTTAGTTTAGCATTCAAACTATATAGACTCACTTCAGTTTTGCCGGTTTGCTAAAGACTTATATTGTAATAAAATCAATGTTTCATTACTGAGTTTTATTGTATTTCAGACCAGTTTATTTCTCAAACATTCGCCCCTATTTATCTATCATGATCAATGTAGCAAGCCCGTAAGTTACAAAATAGACAGACCCAATAGTAAATGAAACCGCCATCATAACGTCAGTAAAACATGGCGTTTAAACTACAATCAATTAGTGTTTAGAAGTTCGATCTGCAATCAGACTCGCAATCCAGAAATGTATAAATTAATAAAAATCAATAAATCAACTGTCCTAGTCCATGCAGGTTCCATGATATGTATTAACTCCTTGATTCCCGGGACCGATATAAACCATAAACTAAAATAATTTATTAAAATAAGAATATTTATTGCAGATTTGCAAGCTTGAGACTGTTGTGCAATTAATTCATTGTTTTCCCAATATTTTATAGTACAGTAGTGTGTGTTTATTTGCTTTTGCAGGGTTACGAACAGGTGTTTAACCCAGTCGAGTACCTATCTAGTACTCATATAATTTTTGATACATTTGCCATTTATGGGTTAGAAGGCAATTGCGGACTTGTTGAACAGTTGTAATTGTATATGGATTTTGCACCTGTAGCACAGGTAACAATTACGGGCTTGAAACATAAAAGGAGGAGACAGGATTGAGTTACGTTTTTAAACCTGTAACTCGCATTTGGAAAGCGAGTAGCTAAGTGTAGTCAATTAAATATAAGTAACATTTACAGGCTCTATTATGTACTCATGCAGTTGTGATTCGGACGATTGAATAGAGGCCAATGTAAGTATAGCAATATCTTAGTAACAAATGCAACAGTGTTTGTTGATTGGTGGCTTATAATAAAGTATTGCAATTGTAGCTATATTTGATACATTACACACTGAAGATTTTTTTCACCAGTGATTTTTTATTGTGGACCTTTTTTTGTTTTAGTAATCATTAATAAATTGGTTCCATTTTTTTTAATGAATAATATGCAACAATTTAGCGTGAAGTACCGGAACTAAATCGAGATCTGATTATTTGTCTATCTGGCTTGCTAAACATTTGATTGCTGTTTTTTTCTTATGAAGTCATGTTTGTATTTTAAGTTAATAATTTTCAACAATTATTTATTTTCCAAGAGGTACAAAGATACAAAAAGTACCAAAAAGTATAAAGATATACAGCCTTATTAAATAGCAATTCAGTAAATTTTAAAGGGCTCTATTTAAGCACACAGCATATTTTATTTACAGAAGTTTTTAGTTAGGGAAGACCTTGCTTTTGGGTAGAAGTTCACTTACAAAAACTTCAGTAAAAAAAAATGCTGTTTGCTTAATTAGAGCCCTTTTAAATTTACTGAATCGCAATTTAATAAGGCTGATAATGTTTATTTAGAGTATTGAAATGATACATTGTTAACAAGTCTCAGATAAGTATGATATATCACATAAGTGATATAATCTATGGTCAATAGAGTGGTACATTTCGAACAACGTGATATAGAATTGAACCATTGTCAACCATTTTTAGACAAATTTTGGACATGTTCAAATAGTCCAAAAGACATTGTCAGACCTTTTTAAACTTTTAGTAATACCAAATTCCCTGGATGTAGCAAAGATTAATATAATGTAATATAATATAATATAATTATATATTTCAGGACAGTACAACAACCCCAAAAGACAATTCTACAATAAAAGCAGTTTATTCTTCTGCAGCTTCCTCATTTTTAAAAAAAAAAGCATATATATATATATATATATATATATATATATATATATATATATATATATATATATATATATATTTCATTGGTACTGTAAAGGACCACCGAAGTCACCATATGCACTCTGCATCCAACAGTTCTTGGATAGAAAATTATGTGAGAAATTTAGTTTTCATTTTTTAAATTGATCAAAAGTTAGATAATGCCATTTTAGTTTAGCCCTTGAAGCCCTCCCACAAGAATCTGCATAATGAAGTCTGTAAGTGTTACACATTGAATTATAGATTTATACTAGACTCGACTACTGCAACTCGCTGGCCTCCCCATCACCCTCTTGTCACCACTCCAATCCATAATGAACGCCTACCATAGACTCACCTACCATACTCAACGTTCAGTATTTGCAGCATCTCTCTGTCAGTCACTCCACTGGCTTACCATAAGCTCCAGAATAAAATTTAAAATCATGTCCCTAACAAATTAAGCCCTCAATAACACCTCCTCTCACTCCCGCCTTCAGCACGTCTCATGTGCTGCCCCTATTCTTTGGAACTCCTTGCCTTGCTCCACTAGACTATCCCCCTTACTCAAAACCTTCAAAACCTCATTAAAAAACATTTTTTTAAAGAAGCTCATCACCTTCAGCCTTAATATGCACAACACATGTATCACCTCCTGTGTCTCACTCATACCCTTTAGATTGTAAGTTTGCCAGTTTTCAATCTCGCAATGTGCTTTGGGAAAAACACTATCAGCCCTATTAAATTCCAAGCCCGTAGCGACAATGTGAGAGCGGCAATGGCTGCAGGCTTGACATTTGGCCAAGTTACAAAGCTATTAAATTAGACAATGGCACGAGTTACAGGCTTGAGACGCAAACCCATAAACCATTTGTCGCACGTTGGATGTGCGACCATGAACATGTTCAATCAGTCAAACCCATACTTACGGGTTTAGATGGAGCCAATGGCAACAGAGATCGTCATCATTACGTCACTTAAAAAATGGAGGTTAGATTCCAAATCCTTACGCGCTTCAATTACGAGTTACAATCGGACCCAAATTCCAGACATACCGTATTACAATAGCAATAAAGCTGTAAATATGGTATTCTAGTCCATGCGAGTTCCGTTATATGTATTCACACATTGATTGCCGGGAACGATATTACACGGAAATTACACTGAAAATAAAGTATTTTATATTGCAGATTTGCGAGCTTGAGAATGTTGTGCTATTAATTCTAATACCTAACATAATTTTCCTTTTATTATGAATACAGTAGTGTGTGTATATTTGCATTTACAGTGCTACGGGTAGGAATTTAACCTACTAGAGGGTCCCCTCTAGTACCCGTTGGCTTTTTGGCTCCATTTGCGACTTATGGGCTTGAACGCCTGTGAATTTGTTGCAATTTAATAGCGTGATTGGAACGTAACAGTTAAGGGCTTGACAGATCAAAGGATTTGCCGGTAGACAGTTCCAATTTTCACGTCCCATAGCCTTTTCTCACTCTGGTTGCTTTACCAGGCCAATTTAATAGTTGTAAGTGTGGGCTATGTTACGGGCTATGGCTTTACACGTTGAGGGAATTTAATAGTGCTACTGGTACAATAGATTCTAAGTTTAAAGACAGGGCTATCTATTCCTTTGCAATGGGATATTATTATATCTTGCCTTATATTTAATCTCTGTATAGCTCTACAGAATATGTTGGTGTGTTACAAATAAAGGATAATAAAAATAATATATGTGATTAAAATAATCAATTTTTTTTTGTTTTAAATGAACTAAAAAAACAACAGTCACTTCACCCTATGCTTTAATAAATAACCTAAAGAACATATTTCTGATTTATTAAACGTAAAGAAAAGATGAGTGTTCTTGGGGCTTTGAACCTTGGACCTTCACACCATAGATTATAGCCTTTACCTACTATGCTATCTGTTCAATTTTTTACAGTGGCTGCTAGAGAATAATCAGGTACAAATTACTTATCCACTGCCTTATTCAAAGCCTATATACCATATTCTAATTAGTATGCATTATCTCCTGCACAGTGCAGAGCTCATTATTAATTCAGGCAGAGGCAACACACGGAAATAGCCTGGCATCAATTGATCATAACTCCATGAATTCTGCACCAATTTTAAAAATAAAAACACTTTTGTGGGGCTTTACGTGTTTTCTGTGGGGAAAATTGTTATCACAGTCTTCAGTGAAACACTTAATAAACCTCAGTGTATCTAGACAGGCTATTGACAGAAACATATACTCATAGATTACAGAAATATAATTTATAAATATACATAAATACATGCATACAAGTATATTACTTATGACTTATTATAATAAATAGCAAGAGCTGAAATTAGTGAGTCAAGATCTTCATCTCACCATTGGGTATGCCTTGGTTTAATTTGACTTAATTTTATCACATCTGTTCAATTGTCTGTGAATGTGGGAAGCTTCTCTAAATAGATTTAAACATGTCTAAATACCTCATTTTTCTCTGCATCATCAAGTTTTTGTGCATATTTGATGCACTGTTTTTATGTGTTACCTTATATCATTTCCAGAAGTACTGGCCTGAATGTCCCAGTGGCTCAATTTGGCTTAACTCTACTCACAACCCCTAAGGCCATGTTGTTTAAGATCTCGTAACATCTGAAGCAATCACAGTATTGCTAGATTTTAAGCACTGTAGGCAAATTTGCAAAAGCAAATATTCTTGTCTTCCCCAAGAATATAAAAGTCAGGAAAGGCAAACCTCAAACTGGCAAACATAGCTTTAATTGCAATATCCAGCCTAACTGCAGGAGGCAAGAATTTTTTTCAATGAGATCACTAAGGAAAAGCTAGATTTGGATTATATCAAACTGCGTGACCTTTTCATATCAAACCGTAAAAAATATAATGGGTAAACCACAATTATCTATGGAGGATAAACTTAATTAGAAAATATTACGTTTATTTACCCTAATATGACAGTGTACAAGATAGTTGCTTTTCTAGTTGTATTACTATTTTTTATGCACTATTTTTAATTCCATTCCTCCTCCTTCTTAAAAAAAATGGAGGAAGCTTCAGTTTATTGTATATATGGCTATACAATCATATAATCCTTTGATAAAACCAGTATTCCATGTTAACTCACAAGTGGCTGCTGTTCAGTGGTGTCCTAAACTGTCACATACATAAAGTCCAGCACCAGTTAGCACACAGACCTTTTTGCGAACAAACATATGATAAAGAACAACAATATGAATATTAGTTCTCATGCTTAATAAAAGTAAATACTTTATTGTGTATTCATCATAATTACCTTTAAAGAACTACCATTGTTTAAGAAAAACTATACTTGTTTGTGATGTATGTAACAAACTAACATTAGCAGCTTTGTAGACTATGAACATAATTTTGTTTTTTAGAGAAAATGATTATTTTTAACATTATGTTATGTATAGAACATTCACACTGGCCTTTATTTCATCATTTCACGACTGCTGGAGTATTAGGGTTTTTAGTTATCTATCCATGGATGAGTTATTGAGTAAGAGGGAGAAGTGAGGGGGATTGGTTAGATATTAAGATATCATTGAAATTGACGCCAACCTACTACACCCATGCATGTACTGAAGCAGGCAGCTTGCATCAATAAATACAAGCCCTGTTTGGTTTGTAAATGTAATGGTTACTTTTTCCAGAAAATTATTTCAACTACTTTTCGTGTCTTTATTGAAACAGAGAAAGCAACCGTGATACAGAAGAAACACAGATAACCAAATGACTACCTGGGGTAATTGACCCAACAAGCTATCTTGCCATAGGGCTGTGGCTGCAGGGAGATATATATATTTTTCCTTTTAAACATGTTTTTTTTTTCCATGTGAAAACAACTAAAATAGTGAACTCTAAATATGTATACAGCTTACGGAGCTTGTTTCTGTTCCATGTATGAGGAGACAAGGTGCTATCATAATAAAACATATTGTTCCACACTGGCAGAATGCTAAGCTGTGTAATTGGATTAACTAAAATGTACAAGTCAATACAACTACAGCTGCTATTCTTTTGTCTCTACAGTAAATCATTCTTGAGATATACATCATTATGTGGTATCTTTGTTATGCTTATCTGCATTTCCATGTGATCATTTGTAACTTGGTGTGCTTTACATCAATGGGAGAGGGGATATAACTGCATTGGGAACCTTGTTATGGCATCACAGCAACAAACATGTAGATTGTTGTACTAACTAACACATCAAAGCAGCCAATTAGCATTTGGGAGCCTCTTGTTTGTATAATATTGCTGCACAGACTGTGCTGAATATCTCTTGTGTTCTCCAGCAGCTCATATCACCTACTTTTTCTAACACACAAGCTTCTTGTAACAATAAAATCGAAGTACTATAAATTTAGGAATCATATTTAACTTGGTCTCATTTAAATTTGTTTTCCCATTTAAATCAAATTTTATGTCGGATTTTTATTATTAAAATAGAAAGTGTTGGTCATTAACTGTTCTATCACTTAATGAGATTATGGCTTTTCTGTTAGTTTAACTAATCCGTGTTAATTTCACAATATGTTGTGTACACTCACGCAGGAGACATTAACAATAGATATGGCACTGCGCCTTAGTAATTTGGGCCACGGCATGAAATACCTGTATATTTGTTTCGCTCTCTCCTCTTACAGTAGGTCTATTAAGTCTATTGGATTGCATTCCATCTTGTTGTTGGCTTTTGTTGTAGTGATAAATCTTGTTAAAGCTCTGGTTAATTTTGCTACTAGAGTTTCCAGCAAAATTATGAGCTGCTCATGTACGATCTGCTATTGGGAAAAAGCTACCTCGGCCAAAGAACAGTGATGTCAGGCTGAAATGGATGTGTGCTCTTAAAATAAGGACGGCAACTGAAAACAGTTTAGGGATAATTCTTGTGCTTGGCCAAGAAATGCACATCACACATGGGAGCCAGAATAGTTAGGAGAGAAACACCTGTTCTTCCATTTAGAGACTCATGTGCCAAGGTGAACTAAATACAGCTGCTGGGGAACGTCATACAATGCAATTTGGCAGCAATAACACCGTAACAGAGGCGAAACCGGTGATTATTGAAGGGAAAATGGAAAGGGACTTTTCTTACTTAGCTGCATTGTTGTCCCATATAAAGAATGAATTTAAACTTTGATTAATAAACCAATTCATTCATGCTGTCGTATAATACATATGCTATCTGCACTGACAGACATGTTTGCTCGCTGTTTAAAGAAGTGCCTAGAAATGCTTAATAAATGTGGAATATTGGATTAGTTAATCATAATTACAACAAGGATAAACGTGCTGCTATGCTCACAATTAAAATATGTTTTATGCACAGATCCAATATAATGCTGTATAATAAAGCTAGCACAGCCATCTGTTCACAACTCTTAGATATGAGATGGAGTAATTAGGATGATAAATTCAGAGCTAAGAGAATGTGACCCAGTGATGTGGAGAGATGGGGAGCCTAATGCTGACAGTGTTCTCATTCACCTCTGTTTTATTATAGATTTGTTTTACTTCTGTTTGATCCACATAAAATATTGCAAGAAAACAATGTGGGGGGTGCTGAAACATCGCAAATAGCCCGGATTAACCCATGAACTTGCTTCTCAGCTCATTGTATGATTTACTAAAGGCTTATTAGGCTGAAACATCAAGCCATACCCAAGTCTGTTGTGAGCTATCGTGAGGCTCATCTATAGCTCGTCATTGCGAGCCCTGTGGGTGTGTTACATGCAACTGATTGTGAAAATCCTAGTTGTCCAAATTTACTAAACACAAAGCGTGCTCTCTACTACCCACAATGCCGAAATTCATCATAAAATGTGTCAACCCCACCATAGAGTTATATTATATTAACTACAGTAGATAAATATAACAGGAGAACTATGTCTACGCAACTCACTGTTACCGTGGCCTTAAATGTTAGTAAAAAATATGCATTTATATATATATATATATAGATATATATATATAGTACATTTGTGTTCACATTTGAACATCTAAAACAAGTTTAAAAAAGTTATTACACTGCATTCTGGGATCCTGGGCCCACAAAGGCTTTGCTCTTGTAATCCATTACCATGTGGTGCTTATGTTATTATTTTGCCGGACTTGTTGTAATTAAAATCAGTAATGACGATCTTTGACAACCACTATTGCGCCTTTGCTGATGGATAAGTGTAATCTAAACACTTCTGTATTTAGCATTCGTTTTTTTACATGCGTTTGCATCTGTGCCAATAGAACTTAGCTGTTAAACTACACATGCTTGATCCCTAAGACACACATGAGCTACTCTATTTGTGTCATAACTCAAGTTGGCCACTAGTTGTGCTTACCAGGAGGGACTGGATTACAGTAGCAGCCATCTTACCATGGACGTGGCCCAAGTTAATCTATGTCATATTGGTGGTGCACCAAGTGCCCTCCTGAGACTAATATAGTCCCCAAACAACGATATCCAGGGGAGTAACAGTTCTGGGCCTAGGAGACCCCATGTTATACTGTTATTGTTATGTATTCAGGGAAAAGGCAGCTTACCACATCACCACTAATACAGTAAAGTTGACAATTACGCATGAAGTGGATTGGTGTGGTATCCGGTGTCTACCCTTCAGTACCAGGGAACAGGGGTTACAGACCCTGAGACTAAGTGACTAAAACAGGTAAGACAATAGGGCTAAGAGGACACATAACATACCCGTAATAAAGTACTATTCCACATAAGCGGGTTATGATTATGTGCGCCTTTGGCTAGTAAAATCTGTTAACCTGACCATGATAAAGGGATGCGGAGTGAAGCAGCCATATTGTACTGGGGGTAGCCATCTCTGTACATACAGTGACACATAAGGAGGTCAACCAGGTAAACACACTGGAGTGATAACGGTCAGGACATAGGGGTCTTTACAGACATTGAGGCACCTCTCAGGGGCAGATCTGACAGGGTTTACTGGCCTTCACTTGAGGGGCTAACTATCCATCTGGGAGATGTACACAGGTCGCCAGTCAATCTTCAAATGAGCCCCTTAGCCACGCCCAGGGGGCCGGCTTTGGGGACAAGGCTGGCCGTTCCCAGGGATTTCCCTTAGCCCATTGACCAGGACTAATAGGAAGTCTCAGAGACCAGTTACTATGGGTCAGCATATGTACAGGAGGGCGTCCTCAAGGTTAGCCATCCCCAGGTCTTTGATGATGACTGCATATAACCTGTCCAATGTAAAATAAAGGGTCTTCATTTTTTCCATCATGATTATGGTGTTGGAGTGAATTATTGTCCAAGCTAGCAGTCTACGACAGTAATTTCTGATCGAGACTAACTGTAGATCTCCAGAAGCATCTCTGGGCACTGCTAATGATTGGGAGAGCCCTGCCAGGGCTGGCTGCATCCATCATTCTGTCCAGAGTTATCCCAACAGAGCTATTCCTGCAGTAAATAGGGGTAGGGAGTGCCTTTCATATCTCACTCAAAGAGCAGGTCATGGTAATTTGCAACATGTAAAGGGGTTGATATTGGAGATGTAAGTAGGGCATAATGCTGTAGATTGCAACTAAACACTGCAAATAAGTAACTTCCACCCAATGTATTGATGTCCTGCCTCTACTAAACAGGAATTGTAGACAAGCTAATAATGCGTTGCAGTGAGATTCAATCCCAGTTTGGTATTATGCATTAAACTGTAACACAACAGGGTTTCGTGTTTTTATCTAGTAACTGATAATATCAGTATTTTTAGTAAGTCAATTCAATGTAGCTATTTGAACTTTAATGGTTCAAAGTGTAGCAAAGCTGTCTCTTTACATCCCCTTTTAGGATGTAAAATATTTTTTTTTGACCGGTCTATGTATGTTTACGGTTTTTACTTAACTTTGTTTTTAAATTAGCATTGAAGGACCACTGTAGCTCCAGAAAAAAAGACATAAGTTAACAATATTAGCAGCTGTGTAAGCCAGAGACATCTTGAGAGAAAATCTGATTTTTTTAAGACTGTTTATGAATAAAGAATTCAATTGTATCTTTGTTACATCACCTGACAGCTGCGTAAGTAGGGGTTGTTTTCTTTATCAGATCAGGGAAAGGTAGGGGGGAGGAGAGATAACTTAGAGGTCAGAAGGCTTTTAGATAATTGAGTCTGATTCAAGTGACAACATACCCATTACATGCCCAGAAGCCAGCCGGTTACATCAACAGATGCAGACATTGCTCTCCAGAAAATGTAACCACCTGACTTCCACCAAAGTATCATGGGTGCCTCCAATGTCCAGCTAAGGCATCAACATTTATTTGCTTACTGGTTTCTAATTATAATCTAGCTTTATAACTTTTTCCTACTTAATTATGCTCAAAGTTTTCAAACATATTTTTATTTTCTCTGTACAGCAGCCAGCTGTTTTTATTGTGTACATCTCCACAAGGAATGTCCTATTTGTTGTTGACTCCTGTAGTTCTTCTCTTAGCCTTTTCTACATTTGAAACCTCTTCCAACATCTACTCAAAGCTACTAACATTATTTTAAAAGTTTAAAATCTGCGACCGTAAAAGAATATTAGTGCAAAATAATACTACCAGTCTTGAACAATGAGCACTCAAGTGTTAGAAATCTCAAGGAACAAATGTTTTCAGGCTCAAAAACCTTTGCCCTTTTAGCACTTTCATATCACACATGCAGTGCATGTTTTACTGATGTATTAATAAACTTGCCCAGTATTGGCTATTATGGTCAAATAATGTTTATTCTTCTCGCTGCTTGAATAAATAGTTGCTGGTAGAAAGAAGATATGTAAATGACTATTGTGCGATGAAACTACAATATCTGTAACATTTGACTATGATTATAATTAGGAAGGAAGATAGTTCTTAATTTGGAAAAAAATGAATACATTTTGGTGACTCTTCTGGTCTTTGGAGGTATCTATGATACTTTGGTTAAAGTTTTGTGTGTGAGAGGGGCATTAACATTTCTGTGGAAGAAGGGCAGGAGTCAAATTCTAAAACCACAATGATGTAAGATCCCGTTCATCCCTCTTCCTTTCTCTCACACCCCTCCCTCTACTTAAAAGCAAGAAAATCACAGCCCTTTTGCTCCAAGTTACCAGGAAATAAGGAAGACAGACAACAATCTGTACACAAAGAGTGTTCAAAAATGTGTTTATGCTACAAATGCTATAATGCTTTTTCCTGAAATACAGAGATTATATAGAAAGGTTGTTGTTCTGTGTATGAACTGCATATCAAATCTACTTTTATATAAAAAATATTTCTTGCATTTAGCACATAAATATCTTACAGCAAGATTATATTTACAGCTAATTTGTATAGTTGTTGGATTTGAATCCATGAAGTTCGTCTTTATGTTTTTCCGTGTTGATCTCTCTCCAATTGCTAGCAAACGAACAGCAGCATATTTATTTAGCTATCTGTGCCCTAAGGGCACATTCCCAGTTTCTTGACAAAGCAAAGCATGTGAATGTGTTTCTACTGATCTTGTTGTCTGTGCTGCAGGACATCAGCCCCCTGGGATTCTTCGGAGGCAACCTGTGTAAATGTGAGCGCTCGTGATTTGTAAGATGCTGAATAAATAAACTCAACATTATACACTAAGTAGCTCACACATTTAGATGTGTTCTGTTTTAATAATGACAACATATTAGTTATTGTTGTATACAATTACTGTAATGCATTCCCCATTGATCCTCTGTGACCCTGAAATTATTTTTATTTTTCCCAAAGTTTTTGAAGGTCCACTCAAATTCTGGTGAGAGTATTGGTGACCCACCTGAATATTGCTTAAAGTGTTCATGGACCAACTAATATTTTTTTCTGCAAGTTGTGTAACAGCTTTAAGACTCTATGCTAAATATTAGTACATACATATACATAAAACACTCTAATGTCCAGGGACTTCTGTATTATTTGTTTAAGCAATTTCGGTAATGTTGCTAAATCAGTTTTTGTATTCCCAGTTGTTTTGTGGACCACTTAGATGAAGCTCACCGACCTACAGCCTTATTAAATTGTGATTCGGCCAATTGAATAGGGCTCTATTTAAGCACATAGCATATTTTTTGACAGAAGTTTTTAGTTAGTGAAGACCTTGCTTTTGGATAGAAGTTCACTAACTAAAAACTTCTGTAAAAAAATATGCACTGTGCTTATATAGAGCCCTATTCAATAGGCCGAATTGCAATTTAATAAGACTGCTAGTCGATGATGCTTTAAATGTATAAAATGTATATAGTTTATCCTAAATTGCCCATATAGGAAGTATGGGCAAAAATTTGACTCCTCTCCAAACCTGTTAGCTTTCTTGAGATGCTGAATATCTCTAAGTTCTCCAATCAGGAGCACACCACTGGATTTTTATTACTAGCAATGCTTTAATGTTTCGATACTGTGTACACTATGGGTAAATAAAGTCCAAGGATGTTGAAGGGGTTAACATATTCTGCTGATGAAGGGGTTAACATATTGATGTGTTCCCCATTGGAGAGATTTGTTTCAACATCATCAGCATGCTCAGGTAAGCTAACTACCCTGCTCCTACATGTTAAAAATAATAAAACAATTACAATGCACATTTAAAGTAAATTCATGTTATCCAAGTCTTATTATTTTAGGGTCTCTAATTTTCTGTACTGTGCAAATAAAAATGTTTTCCATGAGGTTTTCTTTACTGAGGTGTTAATGAGTACTGACAAAAAGAGGGAGGTCAGATTGAATCATAATTACACTGTTTACTTGATATGACAGGTAACATGTACACATAATTGGCTAAATGCAAAGGTTTAATTATGTTGTCTGGAAAGTCGGTCTCTGCCAAAATAAACACAAATATAGAGTATAATGTTGCACTGGATTTTGAATCATTTCATTTTTATCTTGGGCATGTGAGATGGAATCACATGATTCATTAAAGTGACACCTTAATTGCTACACAATACAATGCAACACAATATCATTAGTGCTACTGGATTTGCAATGAAGTCGCTTTCCTGAGTGTAACAGTAGTAAGACATTGCTCATCTGCTTCTTGTCAATACACTGCTGCTTATATATTAATTATTGCTTTGTCAATGTCTCCTCTTGTCAGTGTTCTGAAATATGTGTGATTGATTATATGACTGATAAGGAAAGAGAAAACATATTATTTATTGCATTTTTCACCAGTGCTTGATGATATATTGTTTGTTGGGACATAATTATTTGTGGATGAAATCCAGTAGATTGTCTTGTATGAGTATAAGCAAGTTGAAGGAACTCTAATAAGAGCAGCATCTAACCCCTTCTTAGTTCTACTACCTGTGCTAACAGATTAATTTAGTTGGTTTAATGCTATAGATTAGTTGGTTTAAGGTTATAGTTACCAAGGAAACAACATGAGCAATGTGTTGATGAAGCACTCCGGGGAGTTGCTGCTGACAGTGCAGCCAATGGTTTTCACTAAGAACTACTACATACTTGGGTTTAATGGATGGCAGTAGCCTCTTGGGGAACGGGTGCCCATTTATTGGATATCTGGCATTGGCTGCATATATTTTATATAATGGTGTCTAGTAGAAGAAATCCAAACCACACAGCAGATCTCTAAGGTCACTTCCTTTCCCTCACCTGCCTTTACTCACCTTTCCATGTGAATGTATTCTGACAGTCGGCATCTTCTGATGATGTCATGTGATAGGTCAAGCTCAGCCCCATTCTATATGTCATACAAATCTTGAAGCCAATGAGAATTTTAGTGCTGCAAATTACTTCAGCAGCTGTTGTGAAAGATAACAATGATATATATATATATATGTTCCAATGTAGTGATTCCCCTTGAATGTGTATAACACTAGATACTGTGGATGTTTTGATCTCTACTAGGAGACAATCTTGAAAAAAGACAAAGAAGAACAAGCAGACATTGACAAACACACACACACTTCCTCTCTCAGATCCATCATGGATGCCTCTGACTGCAGTGCTGTGTAATTAAAAAAAATATTGTAATTTTTTTTTTTGTCTGTAGTGTATGGGCCGCTATGAGGCCCCCACCTGACCTAAACTTCCTCTAGGTACCACATGGGCCCCTCCGTGCCTCTTTGGTTGCACACCCCCCAGCCTGAATTTGGTGTGTGTCTGTTAAAAAAAAAGAGCATTTCTCCTGAAGCTCCAAGATGTGGCAGTTCCGCACACTGGGGATGTGTATCAGGGAAGAGGTGAGAGAGCAAGGCCTGCAAAGTCGCAGCAAAGTACAGGGGAATAGATTCAGTGAAGTGGATGATGAGAGGGGCATATCCATAGAGGATGTGGCAAGAAAGTGGAGTATGAGCATCCTGGAGCTGTGCTGCAGGCAGAGGAGCTTTGCGTAGGCAGGAGATAACAGAAGGGTAGCAGCTATGGAAAGGGGTCTTGTGGGTGGAGCAACAATGGGTAAGAGTCCTATGAAGGTATGTGTAGGGGTCTTTGAGAGAGCATTGCTGCTCTTTATCAATTATGTGAACTTAGTTATATAGGTATTTATCAGGGCATACAGCAGCTCCACATATCATCCTGAGTACACATGAAGCCCTTGACAATTCTGTACCCCACAGTTTTCAGTACCTTCTTCCACCTGCAAGTTTTTTCTTTAGCTGCACCTACTCACTATTACTGCATAATCAAAGTAAAGGGATAACACTACTTATGCATCTGCAGTTGGATATTCATCTACAACACAGGTGGACCCATTTCTTTATCCAATCTACGTGACACGCCCGTTTGCTGTAATCAATACAAGCTTTGTTACCAGTAATATTGAATGGCCAAGTGAAATACACTGGAATGTGCACACCTGGGCTTCTGCTGGAGACATATCTGCAACTGCAGCATTAGCAAGATAGATAGACTGTTAATAACAAAATGGCTGCACCCATAATAGACAACAGAAAGCTTAAACCATGAATAAGTAATAGTATTACTTACTTTAATAATCTATTAATATAAGACACTAGGAAATTGCCCGTCCGCAATGACGGGTTTAAAATTGTAAGGCAGACAATGCTGTTTGCCACACACCTGTGTCTCCCCCCGTGTCTCCTTCCTCATCTCCCTCCCCTGTGTCTCCTTCCCCGCCCTCTTTCCCCTCTCCCTCACCTGTGCCTCTTTTCCCCTTTAACCCTCTCCCTCCCCTGTGTCTCCTTTCCCCCTCTCCCTCTCCTGTACCTCCTTTGCCCCTCTCTCCCTCTCCCTCCCCTGTGTCACCTTTCCCTTATCTCCCTTCCCTGTGTCTTCTTTCTCCCCCTCTCTCCGTCTCCTGTTTCTCCTTTCCCCAGGTCTCCTTTCCCCCTCTCCTTTCCCTGTATCTCCTTTCCCCCCTCTCCCTCTCCCTCCTACTCACTCCTCCTTCCCCCCTTGTGCCTCATCTCCCTCTCTCCCTCCCCTTCTCCCTGCCTTGTGTCTCTGTTCCAACTCCTCTCCCTCTCTCTTGTCTCCTTTCCCCCTTATCTCCCTTCCCTCTATTGTCCCCCTGTGTCTGGTACCTGCCAGTAGCTCTGCACTCACCTCCTCTGCTGTTCCCGTCCCGTCCTTTTTGGATCAAGTCAGACAGGAACAGCAGAGGAGGTGAGTGTGGCGCAGCTGGCAGGGTCGCATCCAGGTACATGGTTGTGATAGGGTGTTGTGACCCCCTACTGGCAGGAACCAGGTACTGGGGAGTGATGCGAGTTCGGGGGCATGGCGCTCATCGTGAGTCAGGAACCAGGTAGCCCGGCGGCTTCGCAAAAAGCGACCTCCCACTGGCAGAGACCAGGTAGAGGGGAGTGATGTGAGGTTGGGGGGGTGCGTCATGAGCGCCTCCAGCACTCATCGTGACCCCCCACTGGCAGGAACCAGGTACACAGGCTAAGTGCTGCGTGGGTGCTCCTTTGGCGCTCATTGCAGCCTTAATGTTGCTCGGTTGCTTTGCCTCGCTTCACGAGGCTCTCATGTGTGATGGCGCCACTGGCGAGCCTCGCTTCTCAAGGCTCACTGCTTGTCTCTTTCTGTAGTGACCAAAATAAAGACCCCCAATGTTATCTGCCAGTTAGATCCCTCCCCAATCAAGTACAACGAGCCGCACATTATCTCACAGGAGCCCCAAAAACAATCCTAGATATTTCATAAACAATTTACTATAGAGACAACTGCTAATACAATGTATAGCCATGTTTAATGCTCTAAATAAATCAATTCCTGTTTTGGTGATGATAATAATATATTCAATCCCCATACAAAGCCACCTCAGCCACTGGATACTGTAGGTGTTTCTGCTGTTCACAATATATCTCACTCCCTTCTAGTCTCACATGCTCATTTATCTCCTCCATATTATATACTCTCAGTTGCAGGGATCTCAGTGCTTATTTATGGGTGTGTTTATTTATTTGCTTATTGCTACATAACTCATAGTGTTATTATATTTGTAGTTTACTGTAACCTCTATATATCATGTTAAGGTTAGTGTTGGAGTTTTATTAACAAAGAATGATAATAATATAGAGAAGAGTTTGTTGAAGGTCTAAGATGTTTTTTGGCTGAGAATGCTACAGCTAGAGCCCCCTGTACATTTAGAATAAAGAGAACAATGTATTCCAGATTCCAGCTTAATTAAGGATTAGTTTGAACACAGTTCACTTTCCCATTAGCTGCAGCAGTTAATTGGCAGGATGTCGTTCCCTCGCAGTAACCCTATTTTATCTAGCCTAATGCTGTGATTAAATACTTTCCAGGGAGTAAGAAAGATAACTCTAGCCAAAAATGACTTTGCTTATCCTTGTCATTTACGTCTTTCCTGAAGCTTAAACTAAGAATTAATAATATTTCATGTTAAAGGGACACATACAATCTGCCTAAATCTCTCTAAAGCAAACCTTAAAGAACCACTGAATGATTAAAACATATATGTTTGAAACATCTGAGTACGGGTAAGAGCATAAGTAGGCAGGAAAATGCAATTAAGTTATTTTTTAATTAAAAAAACAAATGCTGAGGCATCTGCTGGTCTCTGGAGGCATCCATGATACTTTAGGGAACGTTGAAGGTGGCATTTACAAGTGTATTATGCAGGGCAGAGCTTGCATTTGTTGATGCATGCTGCCTGAATCTGAGTATGAGCAGGGAAAGTGGGTAGGTGTCAAATTCCAAAAGGTCCTCCTTTCCTCCCCCATATTACCTTCCACTTTTCAATAAATAAACTTTGCCTTCAGGCTCAACACTATCAACAAGTATTCAAGTAAGAGAATAGATTCTTCGAATATTAAGAAAATGTTACAGTTTTCTTAAATCGACAAATAACTAGTTAACATGTTTAATAACATCACCTTTAAAATGCTGAACATTGAGAGGTGCTTGCTCAATCCCTGCCACAGATGTGTGAATGCTACAACTTTGTTTGTCCCTGGCTCTATCCCACCTTTTAGCATTCACTCGATTACATGGGGTGTCATGGAAGTGATAGGGGTGTCTTTATTGGCCTGCTTGGAATCCGCTGATGGAAGCGTACACGATAGTGATAGTTTAATCAAAGTTTAATCAACACGTCCACAAGTCAGGAAACCTATACTAGTCACCTGTTTACATTCATATGTACTAACATCTCATGTAAAAATATTGTACTTATCCAAAAGTAAAGCACTAAAAGAAGTTTAATCAACACGGCCACAAGTCAGGTAATCTATATCAGTCACCTGTTTAAATCAATATGTACTCACATCTCATGTAATGACATTGTACTTCTTTAAAAGTAATAATACTACACAAATAAAGATACAAAATCACTAATATAGTTGTCGTACTGCAAGTTTTTGTGTAACGATCGCAAAGTTGCGAGTTGCGCATGCGCGCAGTGCATTGCAAAGGCCTGCAATGGACAACAAAGGGGCAGAGGAGGGAGGGGAGAGGAGGGAGGGGGGGAGAACGGAAGGAGAGCGAAGGAGGGAAGGAGAGAGAAGGAGGGAAGAAGAGAGAAGGAAGGAAGTAGAGAGAAGAAAGGAAGGGGGAGGGAGAGAGAGAAAATGTGAGGAGAGGGAGTGTAAGGAAGGAAGTAGAGAGAGAGAGAGAATGAGAGGGAGAGAGAAGGAGAGGGAGAGAGAAAGAGAAGGAGAGAGATATAGAAGGAAAGAGAAAGAATAGAAGGGGGGATAGATGGAGGGAGGGAGATTGAGAGAAAAGACAATTTTTAAGACAATATTATGCCATCATTTTTGACAGGGAAGGGACTAGTATAGACATAATAGCTATATCAGGGGTGGGCAGATTTGGTTCTGGACGGCCACATATGTACTGTAGAGGCCCCTATTTATCCAAAAGTAAAGGACTATGACCCTTAGAGGCCACTAGCCTGCTCCCTGAAAATAGAGATCACGTTGCCCTACAAAAGGCTCCCCTCACTATCTTTACATACACCCCTCATTAGTACAGCCATCATTTTCTCCATTAGAGATTTTATTTTAATTTTTGCTACAAGCACAACAAAGAGAATTAAACACATTATGCAGAGATTTTATAGACTTGAAGAACACTTGAAGTGAAGTAGTTTTTTCATTGCTGCATCTACACTTTACCTTGGCGCGTGTTTAT
The DNA here is from genome assembly GCA_027410445.1 of Discoglossus pictus. NCBI lineage: Eukaryota > Metazoa > Chordata > Amphibia > Anura > Alytidae > Discoglossus > Discoglossus pictus. Next base: position 362,461,434 of record CM050165.1, read on the forward strand.
TGTTACTCATCGTGCTTTGTGAACAGAGAATTAACATAATGTATTTTAATTTTTATGCTCTTGCTTTTAAAACTTTCTGTCAAAAATGTCACATTAAAACACAGTCTTGTGCGACAAATTGCCAACCTATTGGTACATTCAGCTATTAAAGTGCCTTTTTCCGTTGGAAAACTTTAAGAGCACGGATGCGTAATTCAGACAGATAATTATGTCTTAATTATGTTACACATATTTTGATCTGACTAAAAAGCACTCAGGGAATCCTCCAATCTCTGTTTTTTCTTGTAATTACAGCAACAGGAAAATAAAAGTTTACCATTTTTCTTTTCACTATTGCCCACTCATCCACGTCTATTTCTTCTACTACTCAAAGGAATGTGTCCATTATACAACATTTATTTTAGGCGCCTGCTTTATATTTGTAGTGGAGATGTATAAAGACTTAAAAATGTTGTGGCATACATTTAAAACATGTGATATAACATATTCAAGCTTCTTTGAAACTTACAAGAAATGCTTGTCTGTACATTGGTCATATAATCGTATCATCTTCATTTAACACAGTAGAGGTTCCAAGTACTATAAAAAATTAAAAATATAGGTACAAGTACTTTATCAATTAAATGTTATTAAAAAAGTATGTTCCCAAAGAAAAACAACATTGACTATTAAAATATTTAGCTGTCAGTCAACCTTTCTGATCCGCAACAGGATTCTTATAACTGGTTAATGAGATATAATTGTTTTAATTACCTGATTAGCTGCTGTCTCCTCTGTAGATGCCTGGTGCTGAGCATGCCTAGAGTATTTTTCAGTGCAGCAGCCAACTACACGGAAGACAATAGAATAAAGATTCAGGGGCTGATCAAATATTAAAGGCAATGATATCTCATTAATTTTGTTTTGTGGGTATATAAGAAAGGCTGACTGACAGTCAAATATTGAAAACTTCAGTGTACTGTAGGAAAATGCATTTTTTAAACTAACATTTAATTGAAAAATTCTCATTATTGCCTATAGTTTTAAAGTATACATTGTTTTGTAATCTACACTATGTCCCTTTAAACTCATGACTGACACAATTCTGTAACTGTTTCAAGTGCTGAATAATCTGCTTTGATTGTGTGTCAGCTTCAATTTCAGATATATCCTTTCAGATATAACACATACGGCTTTCTTTGTCCTGTTAAGATTCTATGTCCTTTTATGATAAGCATTACAAGCAAAGCAAAACTACACAAGGTAAATGCACTTTTTTCCAACCCCATGCTAATTTTTTTTCACAGGGCGCCCATGTAGCTATGGATTTTTGTTGCAGTAACATATATCCCACTGTTCAGAATGGTGTTGTTTCCTTAAGCTCATGTTTATTACTTCAATTACCTCATCTTTGCATCTCCGCCTCTGCCGTCCCCTTCTTCATACGCTTTCCATATTCTCCAGAATCAGAGTCTTCTCTAGGGAATCCTGTCTTTTCATGATATTGCCCAAATATTTGAGCTTCAGCCTCATGATCATACCTTCCAGTGAATGTTTTGTCTTGATTTCCTGAAGTACCGATTTATTGGATCTTCTTATAGTCCAAGGGACTCTAAGCAGTTTTCGCCAACACCATAATTCAAAAGCGTCAATTCTACAATGCTCAGCTTTGTTTATGCCCACCTCTCACATTTGTATGTTGCTACTGGGAATACCATAGTTCTAACTATGAAACAATTTTGTTGATAGTGTATTATCTTTATATTTTTTTAGCTTGTCCAGACTTGCCATAGCTTTCCTTTCTAGAAATGAACGTCTTTTAATTTCATGGCTGCTGTCACCATCTGCAGATATCATGGAGCTCTGGAAAATAAAATCTGTAACTGCCTCCACTTCTTCCCCATCTATTTACCAGGAACTGAGATTGCAGTTTGCAATGATCTTTGTCTTTTTAACGTCAGACAATAGGCCAGCTTTTGCACTCTCTTCTTGTACCCTCATCAATAGGTCCTTTAGTTCCTCTTCACTTTCAGCCATCAGAGATGTATCATCCCCATATCTTATGGTTGTTGATACATCTCCCACCAATATTCTTTTCTGCTTTGGATTTGTCCAGCCTAGCCTTACGCATGATGGAAGTTGAATAAATAAGGTGACAATATACAACCTTGTCGCACTCATTTCCTGATCTTGAACCATTCTGTTGTCCCATATTCGGTTCTGATCGTATCTTCTTGTCTGCATACAGATTCCTCAGGAGGCGGATGAGATGATCTGGTACTCCCATCTCTTTAAAAAAATAATTTGCCAATTTTTTTGTGATCCACACAGTCAAAGACTTTAGAATAGTCTATGAAGCAGAAGTAAATGTTTTACTGAAACTCTCTTTCTTTTCTCTAATATCCAGCAGACATTGTGCATCTGCAAAACCCGTCTTGCACATCTGGTAGTTCTCTGTCCATTTTTTGTTGAAAATAACCTTGCAAGCATTATTTGCTAGCATGTGAAATTAGTGCAATTGTTCGATAATTGGAGCACTCCCTGGCACTGTTTTTTTTTTTAGGGATTTAGGATCTAGCCATTGTTGAGTTTTAAAAATGTGTTGGCATAATGGAAGCAACACTTTCATAGCATCATCTTTTAGGAATTTAAACATTTCAGCTGGGATTTCATCAACTCCTGCTGAGTAAAACATGGTAAAAGCTGATTATACCATGGCTTGCCATATAGGTGTAGTATATACCAACTACATAAGGTAGAAACCTAGTTATTATGAATTTTTTTTAAATAACTAGGATGGTAATCAATAGTATTGTGTTTGTTTAAGCCAATACACTGTCAATGTTTTGATACTTGTTACTTACTATGCAAACCACAGAATACCAAACAAGTTGTTACCACAGAATCTGTATCATAATGCTTTATTATTGCAATTTAAGATCTATGACCTAAAAAACATCTTTGCTTTCACCTGTTATAATTTTATCTTTCAAAACATTCATATTTTAACTGTTGGTGGCATCAACATACCAAAATTATTTACATTAATATATATTGTTAGTAATAAAGGAATATGCAAGAGAGCTGGTTATGAGTGTGTCTGATAAAGGAGAATTCATAGTGTCTGAAAACATTCCAAAGTAAACAGTTAAACAGTTAGCCTGAAGTTTGCTGAATTTCTTGCATTTGCAAACTATTTTCTCTCAATGTTGAAACCCCCTGAATTTCCCAGGAAATATTAGTATAAGCCATACATTGTATCGTTTTGGCCTGGGGATTGTGCAGGCATGCTCAGTTAGCACTTGAGATCTTCCCTACTGTGGGAAGTCACATGATTTCAGACACTTTCCTTTCTTTTAGCCAATCAGCAGCTTTTATATTGGGTACCTTTTTTAATGATTTCCCCCGATATGTGCAGTGCCATTACTCTGCACACAGGTTTTCTGCATAATTAGTCTCTGTTGCAATATGTTACAATTCTGTTTCTCCAAGCATATATTGTTATACAGTGTTATTATTACACCAAATTGTCACTTGTTCCTCAACATTAGAAAAAAACATTTATACAGCTTGTAGAGAAGCCTGTGGTTTATCTATATCAAATAAGCCAGTGGGTTTAATACATTAGGGGTTCCCTGGCGGTCAAATGGTTAGGATTCAGTGCTTTCACTGCTGCAACCTGGGTTTGATTCCAAGAGGTCACCCTGAAGCCATGCAGGTTGGGTTTGGTCAGTCCAGATGGGGGACCACCTAGGAATACTGGGAACTGTATACTGTGGCCCACTGGAGAAGGAACTGGCAACCCATCCAGTATCTCTGCCATGAATATCAAGTGGATCAGCATAGTGTGTTGCAGTCCATGAGGTCATGGAGAGTCAGGTACGACTGAGCAACGCAAACACACACACACAATATATTACGTTTCCTTTTTCTTTTTTTATGTTTTCAAAAATCGAACTTTTCTAGCTAGTTTTATTTTCAAGCATTTTAATGAGCATATTTTAAACAGCTATTTTTGCATAAAAAATTCTGTAAAACATGTATAAACTCCTTGAAACCAACAGGAAATGCAGAAAGCATACTTTAGTCTGTAGATCTATTTGGCTGGTAGAAAGCTAGCCACTAAGACCAGTTAATCAGCTGTGTAACTTTTTGTGCTCTGAGACCTTTACTTGGGACACAAAAACACTGACTAACACATTATCAAATGCCCTTTGATGCAACAAAAAACAATATTTCCATGTCCCTTTAATGATGGTTGCACATGTGTTTTTAATGTTAATTAATGGTGAGCTAAAAATATATATTAACATGAAAACACTTACATTGACCCTTTCAAGGCCAAGTGCTACTTGAAATTACGTTTTGTTTTCTATAAAAAAATTGTTAGAATGAATATGACATTTTTCCTGCTGTTAGTTGAGGACTAGAATAAGAGGTCATGGCTAGAAGGTTCAGGAGTATGTGCACAATTGCAGGCCCATAATTGCGTGTAATCTGACAATTTGGCTGCATGTTACATATTTTTTCTAATCATTTAGATGTATTCAATTGTCTCTAACCCATAATTACAGGCTCACAGCCTACACACGCAAACCATATACTAGTAAGTAGAATTTCAGGAGTCATAATCATGTGATTTGACAATAAGTAAAGGGTCAGGTAATTCAGCACAACTCGGAGCAAACCACTGTAAAGTACACCTAGAAACTTTTAGAATTTTTGAAATAGGTGCCTTTTTTACAGAAAAAAATCTAAATGAAGTGTCTGTTTACATGAGATTTTGGTAAGATCCCAGGCAGACTGACAGCAAGAGCTGCGTGCCGAGAGCAGAAGCAGAAAGAGGGTTAACTCTTCCCAAATTCATCTGTGCAGGGAAATTATGCTGGAAACTCCTAAAAATGTTGTGTGTGGGTTAACTGATGGCTGATTACATTCCTGAATGCAGAGAAAAAACATAAATCTTGTGTTCATGGAGCTTGCACTCACCCGTGCACGCATGTGTTGTTAATCATGGAACAGTCAGGGGTGTGTTTGAAACAGACCTAAGACTGAAGATTTTTAGTTGTTATTAATGTAATTAAAAAAAGCAATAAATCATTTTAACATATAGTATTGTGCTCTTTCACACCATGAAGAGCACTTATAGTGAGGTAAATGGTCCTTTAAGCAAGCCCTTAGGTTAGTTTTAAGACTTTACTGAAAAAGGTGGTTTGAAAAGGCATAGCATCCCAGCAGAAATAGTAGAAACAGATACGGTAAATGATATGCATCCTGAAGATTTGTTAAGTCAAACCTTTATAGATTGATATAATTGGCAGACTATATAATTGGTTGTTGTCTGCTTATAAATCTTTTTTTCTATGCAGTGCTTTATCTACGCACCTTATTCTCACTTCTTTTCTGATGTCAATACGTTCAGCTAGCACATAGGCAGCTCCCATATCCATCTAGGCTACTACTAAACTAGGGTAATGTAATGTGCCACATGCCGTACTAAAATAGCCCATATTTTCTATGTATCTGTTATGGTAAAGTATCTGTTCTGCTTCACTGACTTGCTTCATTGCAGAGAATTTATATTGATTTAATTGGATCTGCTAAATTAAACTTGCATGTAAATATATCAGCAAAATTGACCTACTAAGGTCAAAAGAATTAACATTTTGAAACCTTCTGCAAATAAATGTATATAGAATCAATACAACTGCCAGTAAAGCAGTATATGGAGGGATGTCAAGATGGCCAAAACCTTACAATAAATTTTGCATCTGTCTACAAGAATCATGAAACTTTGCCAACGGCCCCAGTGGCCAAGTGCAATATAGATTTTCACTTGTATAATCACTTGTTTTATGGTTACTTTAAGCGATCACAGAAATGCTTAAAAAGCAGGAAAGTATTTTAAAGAGTTGCTTACAAGCCACAAAGATAAAAACATATTATATTAAAAATAATACTTAAATGCTGCATGGGAGAGCTGCTAGCGGTGTCCATTCTCATTGTAAATATATGATACTAGCGACTTGCCCGTCAAAAAAAGACGGCAATAAGATTGTAAGGCAGGTAATGTTGTTTGTTTGCGACATTAATTTTGTTGTTGTTCCAAGATCCTTCGCCGCTCATTGCGAGCCTCGCACTGAGCGCCTTTGGCGCTCATCACGTGACTCTCAATGAGCGCCTTCGACGCTCATTGCGAGTCTGTTAGTTATTTGTGTGCTATGAGCAGCATTGTTTTTTTTTTTTTGTATGCCAATAAAATAATGAATGAAATAATAAATGAATATACTTTACCTATTTTGAAGTAATATATGCAGGAAGCATTGTGCAGAAGAGCTGACAATCTGTTTTCATGTTCCTGCAGCATACAATGTGCATTTTCAGTGCTATGGAGCTGCTGTGTAAGTGTCATCAATGTGTGCAGTGTGTAGTGTAAATAGTGTGCGTGCCCGCAGAAAATCCGTTAGGGTAGCTGTGTACTTCCGCATTGTGTAAGTTAGTGTTGTAAAATGGCGCCTAATGTGTGATACGCGGCTGTGGCTGATTTTGCGTCCTTGTTCTTGGAGCTAGTCCGGCTTTTTCGGAAAATCTGTATGTGTTTGGTGGTGTTTTGCGTCTTTAGGGTCCTGTAGCCTCGTTTTCGTTTTTTTCAGCGGCCATTTTTTCTCTTGCTTAGGTGATTTTCGGGTGTCTAAAATCTGTAATTTGGAATTAAATGGAGGTGTAACTTCACTTGCAGAGGTCCTGGGTGCCCCCTCTTATGTGTTTGTTGTGTGTATTTATTGTGTTTCTAATGTTTTCAGGTTCGTCAGGCTCGGTCGTTAAAGTCGTATCTTTGTGAGGTTGTAGGTTTTTTTTTCTAAGTGCGGCGTCTCGTATTTGTTTCTCGTAAGTCTGTAAATTTTGCGAGGTACGCAGTTGCTGGCAAGGAGCGCCGAAGGCGCTCCATGCCAGCAACTGAGGCCCTCGCTTCACAGCGTTAGCAACAATCCGCATGCTCACAACTATATATGATATGGAAATGGAACAATAAGTGCACAGAGCACTAACGCAAATGAGTGAACACTTTTTAGAAGTATTATGGGCTGTAACATACCTAACAAATGTCCTTTCAGAGCATGTTCTCTCTTTTAAAGGACCAATGTGTCAATACTTTTCTAAATGTTCTTTTGAATAACTAAACTTAATAATGGGGAAAATGCGCTTACTCTATGAATGTTTTCTTCTCTGAGCTAATGATGTCTGCTACTCTGTCAGTAAGTAAAACTAATTACCTGCCACATTCCTATCATGCAGAAAGATGCCTTTTCTGCATTCAAAGTCACCTCCACCAGTAGGAAGTCGATCAGCAGAAATTTAAGTGAGAAGCAGAATTGCATAAAAATAATAACTAGTCAATATTATTATTATTTTTTTACGTTATTAAAACATATTGCTTATTTTTAAGTGTAGTTCTTCAAAAGAGTATATGGTAAATATAGGAATACAATGGCATCTGTCTATTCTGTCCCTGTTGTTTTATCCAACATTCCAGCAGAAGCAGAGAATGCCGGAGTGGGTCACTTCTGGAGTATACATGTGTTTTTAGAGTAGTATGCACATATTAAAGGAAAATGTAAATATTTTTTTCTTTGGTATTTGATAATGTGCCACAGTGTGTTTTCCATATTTTAAATAAAGATATCAGAGCACATAGACATTCTGAAGATTAACAGCTCTCGGGGCTTGCCTTGTCAGCTAATGAGATCTATGATCTCTGTATTCCTGTTAGTTTCAAACGGGTTTTACTTAATACTTCCAAAAGACAACTATTGTAATGTTTAAAACATGCTCTTATAAGTGGAAAAAAAAAAACAGTTGTGCTCCATGTTCCTTAAAGCATATTTATCCATAATACTGGGTACATTACTCAAGGTGCTGACACTATTAATAAATAGAAACAATACTATCAAGATGGGCATTGGTTTCAGAAATGTGTTCTTTTTGGCCAACTGAAATGTTGGGAGTTATGCAAATATATTTATGTCAGATTACAAAAAATTGTCTTGGTTTTCCTCCATCGAATGTGCCAGAAACAAAATGCCTTGTTACAATACATGTAAACCCAAACACAGGAGGCTTTTAAATGCTTTTCAAATTTTACTAGATTATTGCTAGTAATACAAAACATATGAAAACAAACAAAAACATAAAATAAACAGGCCTAGCTGCCTTTGAGACACTAACTTTACTGTTAGAGGAGTTCCCTTACTATCAGGCCCACTCCCAGCTTATCGTGGGAGGGGTAAACAACACAGTCCAATACGTTTCTATTTAAATTATTATTAAATTATTGCCCTCTTTAACTCCTGGATTCCAGTCTGTGGCTCGCTCATTAGCTTCCATGTCTCTGGCTCACTCATTAGCTTCCATGTCTGTGGCTCGCTCATTAGCTTCCATGTCTGTGGCTGTCTCATTAGCTTCTGTGTCTTTGCCTTGCGCCAGCTTTAGTAACCACTGTCCTGGGGTTGTCTCTTGTCCAGACTGATCCTCTCAATGGCTCTCACATACTTCAGGCCCCATATCAGCCTGATTACCGCTTGCAGCATTCTATCAATTAGAGCCTCTCTCTCAGCTTGAAGCAATCCATTAACAGCTGAATCTGCAAAACGTTTCTCAATTTGAACCTTCATAGCCTTTTGCAAACTGCTTGCAAGCCATACTGTGGTCTATTAATTGGACACACCCATCTCTCAGCTCCAGTGTTTTAAAGGCCGTACACACCTGAGCTAATCACACTCAAATTCATCCAGGAGTTGACTCATTATCCTCCTGGGGGGAAATGGAGTTTTGCAATATCTGTGCCCATGCAAATCCCTGGTCTCACTTGTCACAGTATATATTGGCGTTTTAAATTAGGACTTTTACTAACCAACACTGAACAGCAGTTGTAAGGCACAGAAATGTAAAATACGCTCACAAAACCATGTACGTATATTGCAATAAAAGGTGTTATCTAAAGTCAGAGAAATAAATGTAATTGGGGTCTGTAGAATTGATCCTAATCAAAGAAAGTTTTTCCTTCACTGCAATTTAAAAAATTGTTAGGACAAGGTTAAACATTGTAACTTTTTACTAAATGTATTTAATTAGTGATAATGTTTCACCAAATCACCGGCATTCATAGGTGAAGTGATTGCCTGCTCTCATCAACACATAACTTCTGTCGTACAAACAGAATACAGCAAAATGTATTTGGTAGAAAGGGCATTTAAGTTGTAAGTTGCCTTGATTGGACCATTCAGAATTTGTTAATGTAAATTGTGATAGTATTATTTTACAATCTAAAAATATTCTTCTGGTTTATTCTGCAGTTCATGTAACCAGTTTTCTAAATAGGTTATAATTATGACAGCAGATTGCTCATTTTCTAGATCATGCTGTATGTTTCACCTTCTGTAAATAGCCATCTAGTGCCATGGATGGTAGTGAACACCTGGCTGCTGTCACTATAATACATCTACTTCCAGCTGTGATCTACATTGCATAGTTAAAGGGATACAGCAGAGATTACAAATATTGTAGAATTCAAGTCTATAAGTAATAAAAAGTACTCTTATCTTTCTGATCAACAGTTGATAAATGGTCCTAATGGGGAATCATTGCCAACAATTGCTAATTACTCCTAAAGGTTCAAAATGTATTGACTTCAGTGTAATGCTGCGTGCAAGTGAAAAGACTGGCGATGCTCAGAGCCATGGAGAAATTACCCTTATCAGTCTATTTACTTCCTGTGGTATAAACATGCATACATAGGGCCTCATTCAATTTGACTAGACTGAATGTCCCGGCCCGATATTGAATATCGTAAACCATGCCGCCATATGTAGCATTACGGTGCGTGAATATGATCACTTAGGCAAGAACGTAACTCCCAATGCAGAAACAGCCAATAGAAATGGAGCCCGTCATCATTACGTAAAACATGGAAGAGACATGTAAATCAAATAGCGTTCCGGAGTCCGATACGCAATCAAACCCGCAAAGTACAGAATAATAAAAATGAATGAAGTCAATGTTTTGTCCATGTGGGTGGCCTGATATGTATTAACTCGTTGATCCCCAAGAATGATATAACCACGACCTTACACATATAACATACTATTTTATTTTGCAGAATTAAGTGCTTGAGACTGAATAGCGATTAGTGATTTTAACAATTGTAACTCTTGCGGCTGTGAAAGATCAAAGGCTTGGACGGGCTGTAACTTGCGATGTTAACCATCGCAAGAAATCAGAGGCCGGAGCTCGTAACACGGTCAGAGCCTGCAAAAAGATAGAATTCAATAGGAAAATAACTTACGGGCTCCATTACGGACGCCCCCATCCCCCGAGGGCTCAATTGAATGAGGCCCAAAGTTAGTGGCAACAATCTCACATAAGGAACAAATATCATTTTTTTTTTCAGTGGATGGATCAGAAAGCCTGATTAACATTCAAAAATACTCATCTTCATTGTAATTTACTGTAGGAAAATGCATTTTTCACTAATATTCATTTTATAAAATATTTGTTATATTTCTAGTTTTAAATTACACCATGTTTGGAGCCTTCTCTGCGTATTTTGTTCAAAACAAAATGCAACCAGATGTGTAGCATGAGACATAGTGAATTAATGTGATTTCCTTACAGACTTTGCATCCCCTGCTTGAAGGCCACTGCTCCTCTTCCTCCCTCATTTCTTAGACACTGCACCATATTTGTCAATGAGACATGATCAGTGATGCATCATGTTTCATCTTGCAGGGAGCTTTGCTCAGGGTTAGCTGTTAATGACAGCACACTTTGCCAACTATTTTGTATTCTGTAATGAGCAAAAGGATAAATTGTTTCAGTTTGTTTGCCAGAACAGTAACAGTACTCCGACATTACCGACTTCCTACAGATCCCTACATTAGCGAGCCAAGTCATTTCCACATTCTAGTGGAGATAATTTTTAATGATACCAAAAGCTGGGAACACTAATATCATTTCTCAGTGGGAGGCATCCTGAGCTGCTGCCGGTTTAGTGTAGTACTGTATATACTGTATGAAGGTAACAAATTTCATGCTGTGCACGGCATGTGCATTCTGGTGCTGAGCTCACACAGAAATAGAACAATACTGAAAACCAACGCCAACATTATTCAGGGCTTATTCTAAACATATTGTATAATGAACACACCAAGTATATGGTTATCCACAAACACGCAAAGATATGTTACGCTTTTGTTTGTGCATATATATATATATATATATATATATATATATATATAGGGCAGTGGCAGGGACTTCTTTTCTACACATTAAGATAAGTGCAGTTGCTCTGGTTTGGTTTATTGAACAGAGAAATGTTTAAATATTATCTCTTTAGTGCTAAATCCCTTTAGTGTGGACCTATGTATTTTGGGAACAACACCACTTGGAATTGCATGTTGTGCTTTAATGAATATGTGGTGAATTCATATGGAAAACACTGGCAATGTTTTTCCACTAACCCTCTATATCATAATTAATATTCTAACTTTTTCTCCTTGATAGGTATATTGACCTATAACATCTTACCTTGTATTAGGTCTTCTTTATACTATTAATGTTTTCTTTTTTTTGTTCCCAATCTATGGGAAATTGCACTTACCTTTTTTGTGTTTGTTTTTTTGTTGTCTTAGATAACAATTGGTTTTAGCTATAGTTATAGCTCCCCAAGGATTAAGCAATTCATATTGCCATATGAGGGAAGCTATTACCACATCCAATAGGATACTGTTTGCATTTGGTTATATACAACAGTATCAAGACAGTCAAGCATATATTTGGGCGGTTATATGTCTCTCTTATCTATATTTACATATTTAGAGTGTCATTATTACATTTATTCCGTCCAGTGTGTTTTATACGTTTGAGAACACTATTGGTACCTACAATAGCTTTAACCCTATCCACTCCAGTCATTTGTACGATTCCTATTTCTTATACTATTTTCATCATAAATATCAGAGTGTTAAGCACTCAGGAATCACCATACAGTGATATATATACATACTATATATATATATATGTATATATATATATATATATATATATATATATATATATATGGGGGCCATGGCAGCATGATCTCTGGGCCCCTCAATGGTGCAGGGCCCCAGTGCATTTCACCACCTATACCGGCGGTAGCTCTGCCACTGATTAAGGGCAGTAAGCATGCATTAAACCTAGCTCAGTGCATCCAATAACCTGTAAGTCATATATAAATCTTTAAAAACACAAACGTATTTCTGAGGTCTTCTTCTCTTTAATAATTTTTGCTTCATACCACAAACCATAAAATAAAAAAGATTGAAAAAAACATCATGAGTATATATATATATATATATATATAATATCTGTAGGTTTTTAGGCTTTTGTTAGAGGTCCAAAAACCTCTGTGTATATATTTGTATATGTGTTTTTTGTATCTAGACATAATGAAGTCATAGTATATATTAGCCCTGTGTCTAATATCGATGCCATAATGCTCTCTAGAAGGCTACTGATTTGGTGGTAATGTTATAGTTTTAGGTAATGTATGGGTGATGATGCCATAGTGGTTTATTATGTGCTGGTATTGGCATAGCGATTTCATGTAAAGTAACTAAATAGATATTAAACTAACTAAATATATTAAATTACATATCTACCTTATGTCTGTGTCTTTCTATCTCTTCCCATCTTTTCTCATCCACTATTTCCTAAATATCCCAACTGTGTCTCAGTGGCCTTCTCGCTCCTGCATTTTCCTTTTATTGGATAGTAGTACAAAAGCAAAGTGATGGGTTTAAATTGCTTGTGGAAACTCTTTAAAATAGGGCACCAGTCCCATGAACCTTCATTGTTTAAGAAATCATAAAACAAAATTCTATTTAAGCGTTGACCTCTAAGTAATGTTCAGTAAATATTGTGAATATAATGAAATCACCATGCTAAATGCAGGAAAACATAAAAAAGCAAAACATGGCAAAAACACAGTAACTAAATGACTGCAATCTTTCTATTATATTTTATTCATGCAGTGTTTGTATGTATAAGAGGAGCTCCCCTGATTCTCCTGCAGTGATGTCAATACCAACACATCTTTCCATTGTTGTTCTTATTGGAAACCTATTTTCCCACAGTGGCAGTGCACGGGGTCAGAAGGCTGACCCACTAAAATTGATCAATGTGTAGCTGGAGGTTTGAGTTCAGTGGCATCTTCAATAGCTTTCCAGATCATTAACATTTCCTGGTATCTCAATGTAATACAGAAATGTCTGTCATGAAAACCAATAGTTTCAAAATGTGTACGATGGCCAGAAATTCGACTAGCACTTTCCTTATTATATTTTAAGAGATTTACTAACCTGGTTTCTTCCTACTAACAAAATGAAAGGAACTTTGACATAAAAAAAAACTTTAAACACACATTCAGAGTATCCATATGTGGTGTACGTAAAAAAAACTATTGGTAAAACAATCACTTTATTAGTTGAAATGTACTTTCTTACTTAATACTTGTCCGTCAGTGTTTCAAGGCTTATTAAGCTAAATAGTCTCTGGGGTCTGCAGATGATCATGGTTTCACATGGCTTTAGACGGAATAAAATACATCTAGATGCCTAATTAACAATAAGATATCAGATTATGCTTCTTACCCTTATCTCTTCCTACTGGATATAAATCTTAACATGAGAAAGCCCTGCTGCTGCTTGTTAAAGGACCACTGTGGTCATATATTTAAAATACACAGTTCTGAAGAACTACACCTTAAAATATGCAACACATTTTTAGAATGGAAAATAAATGAATACAATTAATAATAATAATAATATTAATAATATATATATATATTTTTATATGCAATTAGACTGCTGTGGGATCTATCACTTTGGTTTGTTCTAAACAACTTCTTGAGGAGGGAGGAGACTTTCATTGCACATAAAGTCACTATCTGCCACAATGTGGCATCTACAACTGTTAAAGCTTGAAGTAGCAGTAATGAAAAGCTCATTAGTTTACAAGGACACAACTTCTTGAGAATGTAATAGACAGCATCAACTTAAAAAAAAAATGGTTAGTTAACTACAATAAAAATATTTTATATATAAAAGTAAAAAATACAAAGGTTGTACTTATTTTTTACTTCCTAACAACATTATTCCCATTACACCCATTGTCAAGTTCGGTTATTCTAAATATCTATTAGCAAAAAATGACCACAGTAACCCTTTAACTGGTGCTTTTTAATGCAAATCTGAAGATAACAGTCTGTAAATATGTTTTATACATGATTTTTAATTTCAAATGGTGTAGAACAGAGGGCACAAGAGCAAAGATGTTTAGGCTGCCAATTTACAGGGTCCGTGTTCCTTTTAATTTGGTCCATTACAATTGATAGGATCAAAATCTTTCAAACGTTGGGTGGTTTCACAAAATAGCACTTTGTAAAAGTACAGTCAGAGAACTACATAATGAGAAGGAAACTGTTTGATATTTTGCAGAACCATTTCTCAGCATAGACAGAGCCAGGGATTAGAAAATTGCTTGTGATAAAACATATACAAAGGGATACAAAACATATTTTTTTTATTCTGAGGAAATGACATTTAGAAATGTTTAAAACTATATGAATGATTCTTCCCTTTTGTACTATAATGGATTCTGATATTCTTTTTGTCAGTGTAATTTATCATGTAGAGTCCATATTTTATGTATGAGACCTTTTTTCTTCTGTATCTGGAAATAAATGTAATTTTCTATTGATTTTTTTCAGGCAAAATAGTCCCCCCCCCCCCTTTATCTTTTACATTTAGAGGATTTTTACCTCGTTCTGTTTTTTTATCAGCAAAAATTCCACTTAACCACCCACTGGGAATGGCCAGTAAAATTATAGCAGTTATGAGCTTATTAAAATGGAATTTGGCATTTTGTAATACTCTTTACAGATTGCATTGGCATTTTAGAGATTTTAAAAATTAGTCTTGAAAGCAGTTTCACTGCAAGGTAACCATGGTAACTTTGGAGATTAACTTTTTTCCTTATAAACTGTCATGGAGTGCAGTGAGTCCATCTTTATTGTCCTAAGACGCGTAATAGCAAAGCTCAAACAAGAGCCTAAATTGGATAAGCATTCTTACACGTCTTTGTAGCACAGAAATGCTGGTAAACAGAACTTATAAACAGCTTTATTTTATGTCAAGAAGTCATTTTCTCTGTTCCATACACAGAGCTAATCTCTTCATATTGCTAGCACTGACTTTGATGTTGCTTAAATTCCTTTTTAGCTAATTCAATACTAAAAATATTTTTGCACAAGAACTTTAAACAATATCACTAGTGGCAATTTATTATAAAGATAAATAAAACATTGCATGGATTGTGAGCCTTCATGACTCTGTGAGGTGCCAGAAAATCTTTGAGCACCCCTGCCTTGAGGGCTTGAGTTGTCCATTCATGTCATCCAGACTCTGGCCAAAAGGTCCATAGAGAGAGGAGGTCTTTGTGTCCTTGTCTTCAGCCAGGATACAGAACTCACAACTTTGCCTCATAGACAGCTGCCACCAGTTTCTGGGGTGCCATTACATCAAGGGTTACTACTGTCATTAGCCACCCTAGGGGTTACCAAAAGGTGCCCAAGCCAAAACGCCTGAAGACTCCTCTGGCCTCCAAGATAGATATCTGTGGAGATTTTGCCGTGCCCAAAATCAAATTCCTTAATCTGAATCAAAAAGGAAGTGTCAAAGAATCAAATGTACCGAAATCAAGCTGTGCTGTGCTTAAAGTTGTATACTGAAAGCAACTACTGCCATCAGTTATTCCCCCTTCTGCTTAACAGAGGATGACACCTGCCACAAGACTCCCATATGCTCATGTGTTTGCAAAAAGTGCTCTTTTGGGGTTCAAAAATTATGGAGTACACAACGATCCAAAAGGAACTGACTGGTGTACCCAAATGAGACATGAGCCGTGTCCAATTATTCGCTGGTCACCATGCCGTAGGACACCGGGCTTTCATGTCTACTCAGCCACTGGCTAGAGCAAGGTTTCCCCCCTCTTACTTTACTGGTGCTGCCCTTCACCTTTCAGAGGAGGTACTACACTTGATCTTAGCCAAAATATTATATTATATTTCTCACCTCATCATACTAAATCTAATAATCACAGAACTTTCTGTTTAATTTTATTTGCAATACATATTGAATAAAATCACTTTATTTGTTAAACAAATCTATATGCCAAATGAAAACTAATAGGTCACTTCTTTGTTCTTTTATGGATACCTGTGTTTATTGTTTATTTAGTCTTTGAGAGAGTTTCAGATTATATATATATATATATATATATATATATATATATATATATAGTGGATATAAAAAGTCTACACACCCCATTTAAAATGTCAGGTTTCTGTGCTGTAAAAAAATGAGACAAAGATAAATCATTTCAGAACTTTTTCCACCTTTAATGTGACCTATAAACTGTACAACTCAATTGAAAAACTAACTGGAATCTTTTTTTTTTACAACACAGAAACCTGACATTTTAACAGGGTGTGTAGACTTTTTATATCCACTGTATATATATATATATATATATATATATATATATATATTGTGGCAGAGCGCCCCCTTCTGGCGGGATCAACGCTCTGTTTATCCAACTTTTTATGCTCTTTATGGAGGACTCTGGAGCCTTTGTATGCTTTCACGGGCTTTAATAAGTGGTTGGCATAATATAAATAAACATAGCTTGTGGTCAGCATGAAATAAACATCTACTCAAACAGGCTTACTTACTTGCAGGAACGCCACTGACTAGTCCTGGGACCGCTAATCGGCCTGCAGGTAAAAACAGTACCTTTTGTATCACAGAGGGGGGGTGGTACCTTTAAGTCCAGTCACTTAGCTGCAATGGATCCTCTTCTGCTTGCAGCGAATGTTCTCCTTTAAATCAGGTGTAGTCACACAGCCTGATCCCACAATGGCAGCTTCACTTGCTGCTCTGGCACACTTGCTTCTCAGTCTCTGGTGCTCTGTCTCTCTCTGGAGCAGTCTCTGGTGCTCTGTCTCTCTCTGGAGCAGTCTCTGGTGCTCTGTCTCTCTCTGGAGCAGTCTCTGGTGCTCTGTCTCTCTCTGGAGCAGTCTCTGGTGCTCTGTCTCTCTCTGGAGCACTGTGGGTCCACACCCAGCCTGAAACCCCCTGCTGGTTGCTTCAGGAGGCCTTTTAAAGAAACTTCCAGCTGGGCCTGATTACACCTCAAGCTTAACTCCGTAGCTCCTGGTGTAAATAATAATGTCTCAGGGATTAGTCCTCTTCCCAGCGCTGCGTCCACACTGGCCTCTGGGGGCAAACCATCACAATATATATATATATATATATATATATATATATATATATATATATATATATATATATATATATAATACAACTAAAGTACTGTTTTATCAGTATATTAGGAATTTAGTATGTGACTGAATAAACTCACTATGGCTTTGCACAAGGAACAGGATGGATGTATCCTCAGCAGCATACACTCAAAATTTCTTAAAAAGTTACACAGTGCATATTGCTGACATCTTCCCCATCTATCTATTTAAACCCCTTTGTCAGGAAAGGGGATAAAAAATTGAATATCATTAGCAGGGGTTTAAGACTCCACTGCCAATCACCCCTATGAACCAGGGGAACCACAGGGTTTCCCTTTTCCCACACCCTGAAGAAGACCCCCGGAGATTCTCTTCCTTGCTCATCTTGATCAATATCTAAATATCTAACCATTTAGACTCTATGGGACCAAAATATTAACCTTAAAGGAGGTCCCTAACACTTAACCCCTACAATGCGGGTCCCTAACAAACCTGTGCGACACACTAAATTAACCCCTATGCCACAGGTCCTATAAGAACCCCCAATGCATCTATTAATTTAGCCATGAAGGTCTTGCAAGGACCTCCATGGCACTAACAGTGAAATAACTGGACCCCGGTGGCACCTATTTAGTTGAATATGCCACAAGATCCTTAAAGAGCCTTGGTTAACCTCTTAGTTGTGTATATTAAGCCTTATAACTTACCTAATTAACGAGTTATAGTGATTATAGCATCAGATGAGACGCTTGAATAATTTTCATGGGGATTTTTATGCCTCTACGGGTGGTCAACAGTTCTCATATTATTGGGGAGAACACGCAGTAAGCAACTTGGATGAAGCAACACTATTTCTAATTTGCAAATGCAACTCATTTTAGGCTACTTAGTGCTGTTTTTATCAAGCACTGACTTTTTCTTAGGTTTGAATTGATAGGCTGGCAAGTTACATGTCAAGCTGACACGCAAGTGCTAATGGAACTATACCAAAGAAGGGGTGGTTCTCGGCCTGTTATTCTCAATGTCTCTGCCTCAAGCGTTAGAACTGATTCAATGTTACATTTTACTAATCCCATAATACCGTTGCATTAAATAAACATTTATTGGTCTTACAAAGTAACTTTTGATATTGTAAAGTATATGACTAAATTATGAAATACACTACATAAAAATACAATTGATTGCATCAAAAAAGAACTTTTAATGCTGTGTCCAAAGGATAACAGCTGATAGCTGGAAATGTTCGGCATTGGCACCCTGCACAGCTAAAGTCAGAAAAATGGAAAAGCCACATTACCCCACATTAGTGGAAAGCCCTTGATGATAAATACATGCTCAGTTGTAATAATTTGAGATTATGGTAATCAAATCTTTAGTTTTTCAAAGCAGTTCAAACTGCACTAAAATGTATTATAATAATTTAAAATGTTATACAGTTCAATTGAGATAGGATTCAAAGCTAAAATAACTCCAAACATCTAGATAAGCACCATCATTTAATTGGATCACATCCCTTGTAATCTGAGACTGTAGTGAGCAAATGATTGAATTTATCAAGGATTTCTGACTTCTTTTTTCTTAATTTTCCTACCTCTTCAAAATATTGGATTCCATTTGTTTTATTTTTGTGTTTTTAGACAACTGCAATTTTGCAAGAAATTTATTTATTGTATTACCATAATTTCTGGATTTTCTAATATCAGACTTTTTCCCCTTTATTTCAATTATTAAAAAAAAAAAAAAAATTGTCTGCAAAATGCCTGCTATCATGGCAAAGTATGAGTTATACAAGTATTTAGCTCATATCTACCAGCAACTATACTGGCATCTACAGAATTCTGCTCTAAAGTACCTAAAGTCCAATTATAGAAGAAAATCAATACCAATAATAGAAGGTATTGTTGAAAAATAGTGAATCCTTACCATAAAAAGATTGCAGCTTGCCGAACTACAGTGGAAACAATCTAAGATGTAAGAGCAAACCTTCTTACAGATCAATGACCAAAATGTGTATCTCAAAATAATCAGTTGTAGGAGCTATTACTAAAGAAGAAAAGCTTTACTTTTCAGTTAGTGATGACTTATGCCAGATCAATATTGGTCATAGCTTATAAATAATGGATTCTATCTGGTTCTGTTTGGAAATAAAATGTTTGGCATTTTATATACTGAACAAATGAGATATGTGTCATCTTTTCAGTTTCCTTTAGTGCTATATCTAGAATCCAAGAAGGATCTGAAACATTGACATTTTAAGTCAAGGTCCAGAATAATTTTTTTTATGGATAAATATAACATATTTTTAAATAAATACACCTTTAAGTGCACATGTATGAAGTTTATATGGTGAAAAAAATATCTGGTGTAAAGATGATAATTTTGTTTATAGTTTTTTTAAGGATTTAACTCAGGAAGGAACGCATAGCCAATGTCCATAGGATGACGCAGTAGACGTCCGGTAAAATAATTTGGACTTAGATCCACCTATTGATTTCACCTGCTCTATTCTATAGAGTGGTTCTTAAACCTAGTTCTCAAAATACACAAAGAGGGCACATCTCCATTTGATCACAGTATTTAAAATAATATGCAATAAAAAGTACTTTATCACTTGAAAGTTTACTGTTTTTCCCCGCCAATCAGCTTTTCCAAGGAAAGACTGAACTCTATTTTCTGATGAGATTATTATTGCTAGAAATTGCTGATTACTCTCTGCGCCTTGGATTCTAGCAAGTAATTAGCCTAAGCAGCATATTTATTCACTAGAGCCTTAGCTTGCCACATATTTTCTTCTTTTTCTATGGCTTCACATAAAAAACAATTTCTTAAACACCCCTTTACAAAAATAAATGTAAGTTTTCTATGATAAAATTCATTTTTTATGTACATTCAATTGACAAAGTAGATCCCCCATTGTTTTAACTTATACTTTATATTAAATCTTGACTGTGCCACGGTTAAAACTGAATGTCACCAGTGGTAAATTATGGCTAGAAAGTCAATTACCTCTAGTGAGGAACTGGACATGAAGTGAGGGTTTGGTAGGGGAGGGTTATATATACTTAAGCTTCAAGAGTATTTGGTAAATATTCTCTGAATTCTGACTTGACACAAGAACCACTGCCTTGTGCTAACATCCTCCTTGAACATATTGCACAACTGCTTAAACATAATCACTTTCATTATAGATACAGATAGAATGGATTTCTGCTAATTCAATTAGTTGTTTCAGAAGAATAATGTACTGATGTTCATTCCACCTCATTAGATAATTTCATTGCGTTATTGGAGAAAGCGATAAGTATTTTGTACTTAATATACTGTATATGCGACACAAAAGTTCTAGCTGTATAGTTTAGAAATAATTATAAACATTTCAAAACCAGTGGTAAATGTGCAAATGTTGTAATACCTGGATAATATTCACCAAAGGGACAACTAAAAACGTCAATCTTTTTCTGTAAATTTTCTGTGGAGTTGCTTGCCTAATTTGAGGTTGTACAAGAGATTAACTTTGCTTAGTTTAGTATACACAACATAAGTAATATGAACATATCTTTAATTACAGAAATGATATTCAATTTGCTTGAAATGTGAATAAGCTAGAAGAAGGCAGGGAAATGGGCCTCTGTTCTTGTCTCTTGCTATTATATATGATTCTATTAACTTATCTTTGATGCCCTAAAAGTATGTAACTTTTATAACATCATGGGACTTTGTGCTTATTTTTAATTTATACCAGTGAAAGGGAATTTTAATTACAGTTCAATGTAAGAGTTGTTTCAAAATCTGCTGGTCTCTGTGGGCATCCATGACTTTGGTGAAGGCTGCATATCCATACACACGGGCTTTTACACTGTGGCTATTTGAAAGCTTCTGATTTACAACAATATAAGAATGTTGTTGTGCTGTTCTGTAGCAATATCTTACTTGTTATCCTACAATTTGTCTCACATCAGTTTGTTTGTTCTTTCACCAGACACCACACCCCTTCCCCCTTATCAGTCCAGAATTAAGCAGCTTGTATTAACAGATGCAACAACAACTCTCCAGAAATGTAAATGTCGCTCTCTCACACAAATAACATATTATAGTTTATTTGTAACACGCCAACATATTCCATATTGCATATTAACACATAGCAAAGGATGGAGGGCGCTGTATTTGAGCTTAGAATCCAGTGCCCATACTGATTTCCCCCAAACTTACAATCTAAAGAACATCCAACAACGCATCATGGATTCATCAATTGTTTATAACTACCCCCGACGTGCAGTAGAAAGGGTAGTTAAATTCCAAAATTTTGAAAGGAAGGGAGTTCGTAAGGGAAGAAGCAGCATGGGAGAAGTCTTAGAGATGGGGGTGGGTTGAGGTAATTAGAGAGGAGGATATGAGCAAGATGGAGGGGCAATTGGAAGTATAGACTCCAATAATGAAAGCCTCCAAGGCAGATCGTTACCCACTCTCTGGATGCCTGAAATGGTCTGGAGACAAATACATCTTCTATATCCTGAACGCTAAAGTTAAAATGGAAGTTTTTAGAGCTTCACTGACTTTTTTTTCTGCAAATATTGCTAATTGGTTTTCAAATAAAGAAAATCATACAGAATGAGCACTACTGTGGTCATTTCAAGTTAAATGCATTTATATGTTGTCTTCATTATATATGTGATTGCTGAATCACTGTGGATCCACTATGTATTAAAGTGCTCATAAAAAAATATGGGTCTGTCATTTTAATCAGAATTTGTATGTAATTTTCAAAACTATTTTCCCTTTACAGTGCAGTAGAAAACATATGACAGAATACCAATCATGATTGCAAGTTTATTTCTTGCCTTATTGAAAGCACCCAATGACACATAATAGAAAGGGTGCTTTTATTTTTCACCGGACTGCTAAAGACAAGAAAGGCTCTTGAAGATTTCATCAGCCCACACACCCACTCATGGGTGTCATCTGATGTATTTTCAGAACATCTGAGTGTTTTATCTCTAACCATCATGAATCATTCCATCTTAATTGATTGATTCATTACCTTTTACTTTATGCTGGTAATTAATGAACTGGCCACTCACACGTTTATGTAAGGCTTAGTCATAATGTGCTGTGAATGTTAATAAATTATGACATTAGTTTACTTTTTTTTTTCAAATAATGAAAAGTCAACTTTTATTTTGCACTCATAGCCCACAGTCTTTTCTCTCTGAAATTCTTGCCCTCTTTCCCCATTGGACTTTAAACAGTTGTTGTGCTTTTACCATTGTTCAGGTAAATGTAAGAACAATTACTGAAGAAGAGAGACACTGGGCCATGCTATAAATCAACTTGCACTAATAGAACAACCCTTCCGCCCATATGTTATACCTGTGCAAGTGGATGTTTAGTAAATATGGGACCAGTTGCACACAACCCTCAAGTGCTCAGTTAATGAGATGCTCCATAGCACACTTAGGGAATGTTTTGAGCACAGGACAGAGAGGAGATGAGAAAGGATGTTTTCACCATAGGAAATAGTGTTAGTAAATCAAGAGATAGTGTGAGATGTAATTAAGATGCTTAGTAAATTCCCCTTAGCATGTTATTAAAGGGACAGTTCATTTTCTGTATTTTATTTAAAAACCTGCTTGCATGAAAAACAGTTTTAGGAAGTCCTACAGTGATACCTTTTATTTTGCAGCAAAGAAGCATGGGGGGCAGATTGTACAGTATATAGGAATCAAAAAGACTCATCTAGTTTGCCAATTCTAAAAAAAAGCTTGGCTTAATTAATTAGGTCTATTGCAAGCATGTTTTATTCAAAAACTCGGTGTGACCCCACTACTTCTACTGTTCCACTTATCTATTACCCTTTTTTTTTGCGTTCAGTTGTTTCCAACTCTCTGTGACCGTAACACACCAGGACATCTGTCCATGGTCCTGCTTATCCACTTAGTATTCATGGCAGATATACAGGAGTGGGTTATCGGTTCCTTCTCCAGTGGGCCATAGCATACAGTTCCAGGTATTCCTAGGTGGTCTGCCATCCAAGTACTGACCATGCTCAGCTTCAGGGTGGTGCGACCTCTTGGTTCCCTGAATTGGAATCAAACCCAGGTCGCAGTGGTGAAAGCACATAATCCTAACCACTGGACCACCAGGGAACTCTTAGTACTTTTGTATATACCCTTAAATCTTTCACCTTCAAACTTCAAAGCATTACCTCTTGTTCTTGTATTTTTTTTTTTCAGAATATACCTTCCCTTCTCTACTTTGATACAAAAACATAGCTTCACCGTGACTCAAATTGAATAGTTGGTTTAATTTCTGTTCAGTCAGTCAGAATATATAAAGCATTTTAAATATCCATTCAGCCATGCTGTGTTCAGAGGGAATATTTATTGGCCTTAATAAAGTTGTGACAGCCACACCATTTTCAGAAACTGATGAAAAAACAAGATTTCTGGATTTCAGATCACTCATTTGTCATGCAATCACAAAATATTATAATGTTTAAAATATGCATGGTAGTCACTTTTGGTTTTAACTGTTGATTTAATATTATTTTATATCAACAGGTTGTTTGTGTTCAGTACGTTGGAGCTGAACAATTATTGTGACATGTTTGTTCATCGTCATTAGTAAAACTGAATGCAGCAATTTGGGTTAGACACAATAGTTTTGAAAAAGGATATAGGAGACACTATTAGGTATTGTATTATTTGTAATAATATTCGTATTCCCACCTGTTTACACTCCATCCCTGCCTTCCATATGACGTCTTTATGTCTAACAAGATTGATCGGTTTACAGTTCTGAATTGTTCACTAATGCCAGTCTCTTAAGGCCTGGCGTTGATATCATTAGGGAAACTAATGTACTGGAAAAGCTTTCAAATTAAAGCCTTTGTAGACTTAAAATCACATTATCCCTCTGCCAGTATAGGATGCCATGGTGATCAGAAAATAGTTTGATACACATTAATGATTTTTCTTTTTCAAGTTTAAAACTTTGTTTTTTATTACATAATTTATTTCACTTTATAAGAATGGTTTTCACAAAGAAGTCAAATGAACTGATAAAATTTATGTTTTTTCCTTCCAATTTTGCTGTGGCTGCTTGATAGTGACCATGTAATGTTATACTGTTTGATACACTGCAGTAATCTCAAGACGACTGCTCCCAGTATACCAAATTTTACAAGAATCTTTCTAATAGATTTATTCACACTTCACGCAATTTTCAATACAGACTTCGTATTTACTAATATTATTGAAATTCACTAACATGGCAGTGACTTCCGCAATGTGTCTGAATGTAAAGGATCACTGTGATCAACACGGTCTTTTGAAAAACAAAACTTGATAATGTGCAAAATAATTAGAAAGTAAAACAAATAATCATAGTCTACATTTTTCACTCTTTCTAAGCAAGTATTATTTACTGCAAGCGTCCATTGTCTTTACTAAATCTGCTTCTTGTAGCTTGTGCTCAACACAGTGTATCCTTGTAAAAAATAGCTTTCTATTAGACCTAATGAATGGAATGGCGGCTATATCTGCCACCTCCCCATTGTGCATATACAACATTACTGTGCATTCAAAGTCTCCTCCCACCTAAGGAGGTTGATCAAAGGATCCTAAAATGTCAGATTTTGCAGTAGCATAAATGTAATAAATGAGTGGCTGTATTATCTATTTTTTACTTTCTAAAACATGTTGTTTATTTTCAAGTGTAGTTCTTTAAAGGCTATTAAAACATTTGTTGACCACAGAGCTCCTTTAAGTGATCTTTACAAGTGTATCTCAACCTTTTTGCCCTGGGGACTGGCTAGTTACTTTCCAATGCTCATGGGAACAGCTGTTAAGATTTTGAATTGGGCAATATGGATTCATTAATAATTAAAAAAATAAAAATAAAAAACAACTAATTAAATAATTGATTAATAATGAATTAACAACTAATTAATTAATAACTAATCTGCATATTGCAGATCAGAGGAGATCTTAAAAGGTTGAACTTGATGGACTGAAAGTCTTTTTTCAACCTTAATTACTATGTAACTATGTAATATTACATGTGGCACACTATTATTTTTATTTAAATGGAGTACATTTTACCAGCAGATACATTCCTCAGTTATCTATCTATAACTTTGCTTAATGGTATTGGTATGTCTATAATATTGTTGTTCAGTGGTGTCCAACTCTTTGTGACATAATGGCAGGTATCACACAGGGCACATTTTTGTGTCTATTTGTGCTTATCCATAAGGTTTTCATAGCAAAGATACTGAAGTGGGTTGCCACTAGAGTGGACCGCTATTTGTCTGACCTCTCTGCCATGACCTGCCCACCTTGGATGACCCTAGATGGAATAGCTTCACTGAGGTACACAACCTCTTCACAATGACAAGGTAGCAATCCATAAGGGATCACTATAGTATTAGTCACACTTTATCTCTCTTTGTCACACATACACATATACACATATACTTCAGAATAGACACACTCCAACAGTTTCTCTTGACCCTTATAAAGTCATATTTTGGGATTTAACACAACCACAAAATCCTCCCACTTCCTGAATTCTCCTGTAAATAAAACACTCCACAACGTTTATAGTGGGAAATAACTTGCCACAGTTTCTTTATTGCAGTTAAAATCTTGCAAAGACCAAATCCATTAGTGCTTGCCCATCCAACTCAGCACACCACCTCTCAAGGGACCCGTGCCCCTAGAGGCTCCTCCTTGTCCACCAACAAAAGAGGGCAAGCACTACCGCCTCACCGGTGCTGTGACAACTAACATTTATTCAATTCACCATTTCTTATTTAATTAACAAATACCATTTTAATTCCAAGACCGGGAGGGCGGGAGACTGCAGAGGTCCCTCCTCTACACCCGCTCACCCACCAATTACTTCAAAAATTGCCATTCCTTAACTCCTCCTAGTGTCAAAGCCCACTCCCCTCCACTTTACTCCACGGTGGGCATCTTTCTCCTAAAATCTAGACAGGAGAACTTAGCGAAAGAAAGAGGAATGCGGTTAGATTAAAATAGATGTGTTTTCAGATGAGACATGTGCTTAAATATGTGACCGTCCCTTCAAAAGAGAGGGATACAAGACCCCTCCAAAAGTACTTGACATATATTACATATAATTGAGTTTTGAGGCACCTCAGGTGAAAAAGGAGGATGACATTTCGAAGTAATGTTACTACATTGTGAGCCTGGCATGATTTGGACAGAAATACTGCAATGGCTGCACAAATATACAATGATCAAACCCTGCTGATAATCAGTCAACCTTCAACATGTTTCTCTGTGGGATGCAGGTTTCCTTCAGAGAACTAACCTGGCTTGGGACATGAACCTGCAGAATGGGGACCTGCAGGTTCATGTCCCAAGCCAGGTTAGATGAGAAATAACACTAAGAGCTTTTTAGATGTCGGCATACAAAACAATACCACTTTTTGATTGACAAATTAAGGCATATTACTTGGTTTTAATTGTATATGGTCGTCTGCAGTGTAATAAGGTGAGCAAATAGTGATGAATCTTGATAGCACTGCTCTATAGTAAAAGTACATAGAAATAAATACCCCCAATGAAAAGTTATAATACATATACATTTTTTATATTGTAATGTATTATAATGAACATTATAGTAAAATCCTGCATTTTATAACATTTAATGAAATTATAAGCAAGCCTGGTTTCTTAAGAGTTTTCTATTATTCATACCGTTTTGGAATATTACTTCTTGGCTTTAAGTGATTTAAATATTTATCCAAATGGCCTGTAGCTAATTGTGAATGGTGTCACATGTATATAATTCAGGTTTTGCAATATTTATTAGTTTTTATAGCTATTTGAAACAGTATGGCTACAGGTAATTTTGCTCAGAACTATATGTTTGCAAGTATTGCAAATAAGGTTACATTTAAAACTAATTTAGAACACATCTTGCACATTTTGGAAACATTTAACAAAATTATTTTTAAAGCTTAGCGTTCACATGTCTTGTGTGCTAGGTCTGTCACCACCTCCCTCCTTTCACAGTTGTTTAATTGTGTAGTAGTTGTTATTTATCTATCCCTATCCCTGTGCTGTGTACATGTGTGACCATGCTTCCACCTTAGCTTAAATGGCTTCCAGGCAAATAAAGTGCATCATGGGATTGGAGGGAGGTGACGATAGACCCAGCACACCAGACAAGTAACAATAATTTTAAAAACTATTTATGTATAGATGACATCATTGTTAACATTATAAGCACAGATTTCTTGAACTAGATACTCAAAGTCCTCTATCTGGCTCCAATTCTAGCCCTTTAATATCCTAAGCATATCCTATAAAAGGAAAGCCAGTAAACTTTTTCTCTGCCAAAGGCAACATCGATGCATCTTGAATTCCTGGCGCCTCAGGCAGATGAAGGGTTGAAGGTCACATTTTGACTACATACTGCTCACTGTTTCATATCCTGAATTTACAGTGCCCAGTGATTCCTGATAAATAAAATGAGAGCAGTTCTTGTTATTTACACTCTGCTAAACAAGGTGATTGTCTTTCTCCCCTGGTTTTGCTCATTGGTGCCATTTCTTTTAGATGAAACACTAAACCAAATTAAAGCCCCCTCATAAATCCGTCCTCATAAAACCTGCTTCTTTTATCCTTTTCCCTCTTGGATTTCCAAATTGAGTTTTCATCTTGGGAAGTATAATATGAAACATTGCTTTATTATTACACATTCATTTCTGATATCTCCTGGAAGCTAGTCAGCTCTTTTTTTACATAAATGAATGCAATATCAATGATTTAGCTAATATTATATATACAATTCTTAGAAATAATGTCTACATCTCTCCCTTTAGATTTATACTATTTATACTGTTTCAAAGCAATTCTTTAAATAAATGGAAGATAAAGAAAATATCTAGCATTCTTTCTATTATTAAATTACTTTGAAGAACAAAATCCAGCTTTCAGATAATCAGGGTCTTTATAAATAAAAAATAAATAAAAAAACACGAAGAACACCTAATATAAAATGTATCTATAATGGACCCCATCTCCTCAAAAACAAAGTTGGTTTCCTCTTACATGGCATTAAAAATGCCTATGCATTGTACTAGCTGTTTTTCTCTACACTAAAACATTAAACAGATATTCAATATTGTTTGTGTAGCAGATCTAACTGCATGATACTCTTATCAAAGCAGCTATTTAGTATTTGGGAGTTGCTATTATGCATAATAATACAGCTGATTATGGCAATCAGGTATGGGGCAGGAGTAATTCAAATACTTGATTCTGATTGGCTTAAATATGACTGACATATTTTTTAGGCAATAAAATCCAGAAAAAAAATTAATTGAGGTAAAGGTGTGGTAAAAAAAGCTGTTAGTCAGTCAGCACATTAGCCTCTTGGTGGAGGAGCTTCATTAGATTATGCATTTTGTTATAGAGCAGCAGGGTGTCTTAGATGGAGCCCCATTTCGAAGATGAGGACCAAGGGCTTCAATCAAGGAAGAAGAGTACGGATTCTTCAAATAACACAGAAGTGTTTGCTTATTCAGGGCTGTAGTGTGAGAAACCTGGGCATCGGTGATCATCACTGGAGTGTGCAAAAACGATAAGTAATGTATATATATTTTATTTTATTTTATGTAATGCTTTTTATGTTTTTAGTGTTAGGGACTATGTTAGGGACTATGGAGGTTCTTATGGACTCCCATTGGGGGTTTTGGTCCAATGGGTACATGGATCCATGTGGTGGTAGAAGGAGTGCCCTGGGATATTTGAGGACTCCCATTATACAGGGATTCACTTTAGGTACCATGGAGGTTTCTATAGCTTAGTATACCATAGGAGTCGGTTGGGACCCTCATGGTATAGACACTAATATTAGGTGCCCCATGGTTATACTTTAGATTACCATAGCGGTTTCAAGGGATTGGGGTCTTTAGATTTCCAGGATACCTGTACTTATAGGGGAAGCGGGTTATAGACTGAGGTGTCATAAATGCCCTGTAAAAAATAACGTAAAAAATACCAAATTGATTTTGTTGCTTATTTTCAATTGTAGTTCTTTAAACTGGTCTATATTTGTTTGACCAAATACACCAGTGTATCTCAACTTTTTTGATTGGGGACTGACTGGTTACCTTACATTGCTAGTGGGTATAGCCATTGACATCCAAAACTTTTTGATCAGAGTAATACTTCATGTGGCACACAAATGCATTTATTTAAATGGAGCACATATTCAAATATTTTAAGGAAAAGAGCAACTTTAATTTTCTCTTACAAGTACCACTTTGATTTTGAACTTCTCTTGGCATGTTTTCCAGCAGTCGTGTGCTTGTGAATATGTCTGAATTATTAAAAATATAACAGTGTCAGGGTTTTTATAAGTTCTATTAACCTGTGAAGCTAAATGTGCTGATGTTGGTGTATCATTTCATAACTTTCAAAAGCTTTGTTCAGAATGCCTGGAAACCTTATCCCGATTTGTGGCTGAAGTTGTTTCTAATTTTGATCTTAATGCTTTTATATTTTACAAGCATATTTAAAATGATATTTTTGTAAGAAAAAAAACAGAAACACATTGTAGAAAATGTAAGCCTGTTTCACTGCTCAGTAAAGCAAAATTGCCCAATTTGATTAAAAACATTAACATAAATTAGGCAACATTGAAAGTATATACAGTGGAACCTCCATATTCGTCATTAATCCCTTCCTGAGGGACTGGAAACATTTAGAATTTTCATGATGAATAAGATTTTTTAATGAATATTGGAGCATTTTTTTTGCTGAAAAAATTTGACGAATATAGATTTTGACAAATTCAGGGGCCGAAAAATATATAGGTTCCACAGGTAAACATTGTGACGACAATGAAAATTATATATATGTATATATATATATATATATATATATATATATATATATATGTATATGTGTGCGTGTATATAGCTACATAGTAATTAAGGTTGAAAAAAGACTTTCAGTCCATCAAGTTCAAATTAATATCAATAATATGAAAATGTGTGATTGTGATATTAATTATTCACACTTTTATAAAGGTGCATGCATTCTTATACACATACATGTATGACTTTCTTTCTGTGAAATATTTTTAAAGTCATCTTTTCCAAACCATTGCATAAATCTTGCCTTTTGTTCACATAACTGAATAATTGTTATGCTTCCGTTGCCTCTTTCTCAACCACAGAACAGGAATTACAGAAAGGCTCTGAATGCTAAACATCTGACAAGATATTGAGCCTTTAGTAGTTATCATGGATTCCGACACAATCCTTTTATCCCCTACAGGAAAAAAAAAATCCTGAGAATAAAACTGCAACATACCAGTACAATGAAATAAAAGCAATAAAAGAGACAAATAGAAAAGACCAAGCTTGTTCTGAAAACTGTGTTAAAAGCACTGGTTTACCAATAAAGAAATAACATCTACCAACCATCTGTTTTGATTTGGTGGACAGGGTAATGCACATTGGACAATATAATTGTATGATAGTAGTCAATTTATATTAATAATTTCAGCTAGTATTAAAAAAGTAAACTATGCTACACAACAGACTTTGTAGAAGTGCCAGATAAAATGTATTGTCTGTGCACATGTAGTAGGAACATTTATGCCAATGCACTGGTTTTAAGACATCACACAACGCATGCTTATTTTGGTGATAAGGAACAGGATTAGAAGTCAGGGTACAGTAATACAGGCTTCTTCAAAATGTTACATAGCTAAGAGATTTAATTGTTAAGGCAGTCCTGCCAAGATTGGAGTCAGTTCAGGCTGAACATCAGTTAAAAAAGACAATTTATGTCACCAGTGTTGACTCCTGTGAAATACATCTTAAGGTGTTGTTGTAGTTGACTTTGAATTATGTATAGTAATGCAAGTTAAAACCAAACACGAATATGTTGTTGAGGAAAGATATTTGGGTTTATTTATCGAATGGGGTTACAACTGGGAATAAGCAT
Organism: Discoglossus pictus; assembly: GCA_027410445.1. Taxonomy (NCBI): domain Eukaryota; kingdom Metazoa; phylum Chordata; class Amphibia; order Anura; family Alytidae; genus Discoglossus; species Discoglossus pictus. The sequence goes on from CM050165.1 coordinate 362,492,805, forward strand.
GTAAATGGGTTCAAATTGAAATAATCTGAATTAAAGGGACATAGATGTCACCATATGAACTCTGCACCATCAGTTAGGAGGATAAAAAAGCATCCAGGAAAGGGCTTTTCTTTTTAAAATTGCTGTTAAATTGATTAAGTTGTACGTGTTGGAATGAAGTAGTTTAAGCTGCTTTTACTTGCTCAGAATACATAATGAGTTGCAACGGTTAAGGGCTTATTAGCATCAGGTATGGAAGCAACTTTTACATTTCCAGTACTGATAAGCTTCCAGCTGATGACATAATTGGACATGGAGTAAATGTTTAATATTCTGCTCACTGCCCTCAAATCTATTTCAGGATATATTAGTATTAGTATATATTATATTAGTCTCATATATATCCAATTATTCTTCAAGTTACAATGAATAATATATAACAAGAATCTAATAGTATATGGACTTATGATATATGTAGTATACCCCTAATTTGTTTTCTAAACTGCTGCTGATGTGATTGGTGTGAAATACCACTGATTTATTGTAGACCTCATTATAATAGTTGACTGCCATCCATCTTAATGAATGTAGCCAGCTATATCTGCCAACTCATAATCATAACTCTGTAAAGATTGCATTATTATTATTAATTGATATCACAGTAGTTCAATCAAATCTATGAATATACAGTTGCACAAATAATAATTACCCATACAGTGTTAGTAATTTACATAGAACCCATGCAATTCTGACACAAGGTTGGAAATTAATAAATACATTTGTGGTTTCTATATTTATTTCAAAACTCTGAGTGAACTGTTTTATCGCAGGCTGCAAATATAATATACTGACATGTGTATTCTTGTTTGCAATGTAACAACCATCTCCCTAGCAGCATAATAGAAGAAGCCTTTACTGACATGTTTCCAGCTTCCCTCTTATATTTCCTTCATACTGACCTGTATTAGTTATATCAGTAGCAACATGTGAGCATTTATAACAGGTAGGAGAAGAGTGACTGCAAGACTCAGCAGATGTTCCATCATGGAGGTACTGACTGCTATAAATATATAATACAATATATCAGATCCACTTACTCTATGCGACGATAGATAGATAGATAGATAGATAGATAGATAGATAGATAGATAGATAGATAGATGGATGATGGACAGATAGTTAGATGGATGCATGGATCGACAGATAGATAGATGGTTGGGTGGACGGACGGATAGATGGGTGGTTGGATGGACGGACAGATAGATAGATAGATGGATGGATGGATAGATAGATTGATGGATGGATAGATAGATGGATGCATGGATAGACAGATAGATAGATGGTTGGTTGGATGGACAGACGGATAGATGGGTGGTTGGATGGATGGACGGACAGACGGACAGATAGATAGATGGATAGATAGATAGATGGATGGATGGATGGACAGATAGTAAGATGGATGCATGGATCGACAGATAGATAGATGGTTGGGTGGACGGACGGATAGATGGGTGGTTGGATGGACGGACAGATAGATAGATAGATAGATGGATGGATGGATTGATGCATGGACAGATAGATGGATGCATGGACAGACAGATAGATAGATGATTGGATGGACGGACAAATAGATGGGTGGTTGGACGGACAGACGGACAGATAGATAGATAGATAGATAGATGGACGGATAGATTGATGGGTGGACAGATAGATGGATGGATAGATTGATGAGTGGACAGATATATAAATGGATAGATGAATGGACAGGTAGATGGATGGAGGAACAGATAGAGGGATAGATGGACCGATAGATGAATGGATAGATGGATGGACAGATAGAGGGATAGATGAACAGATAGATAGATGGATAGATATATGGATGGATGGACAGACAGATATGTAGATAGATAGATAGATAGATAGATAGATAGATAGACAAATAATTCAGAAAATAATTGAATAGATCTCATTTCAGTTTTAATAACCTCAGCAAAGTGAAAATAAATTAAGGAACATAATCTGGACATGCTCACTATATTAATAGACTTTTATCCACCACTGTTTGTAGATGACAATATCAGCCACTTATGCTTATGTCTGTGTCTTAGTATATATTTTATTGCTTGTATATTTTTTAACAGAACAATATTTTAGGGTATACTATTTTAACTTTAATTATGCTTTTTTTTTTCAATTATTTTAAAGGACCTTTTAATTATCTTCAAAGTTACCATCTGTAGTAAAGACTCAAAAAATTGTGAAGCAACTCCTAAGGGGTGATGTTTTGCAGAAACCTCCTATAGACTATACAGAAAGATTTAGTCAGATAGCAGCACCACCTGCTGCAACACAATCTAGCAAGGCAATGCTTTTTTGGACCCCACTTCATTTACTCGCGGTAAACTACTGCAGTTGCTGTTGTATAAAAATGAAAAAAACGTTGTGTGGTCATTTAAACAGAATATAGAAAATGTTGATTGTAGAGAATGCGAGGTAGGGGGTGATGCAGCGGGTGCAGGAGCTGTATGTTTTGTACAGCTGTATTTGTGAGTGAGCCTTCATGTGATTGGCAGTATGTAGCCATACTGTATATTTTACTTTGCATTATGTTCATTTTCTAATAGATACAGAGGATGGTTTTAGTCTGTGTAAAAGCGAGGGATGCTTGTACTTTGCGGGGCCTGTTTCCAACCGATATCATTAATGCCTGTGTCCCTCAGCAAGGATGATAACTGTCACTGCGTGAATTTTATAAACCAGAAATAACACCTTCTGGAGGAGGAGAAGTTATTGGCATTTGGCAGAGGGATACACCCAGCAGCCAGCTCATCATAAAATTACCGTCCCTGCATGCTGCTTACAGGCGCTTCCTCATCTCGCAAGAACCTTAATCAGTTCCAGGCAAAACTAGAAATGTCCAGTGATAGACACATGAAACAACATGACAAGCGTCTTGTGTAGTAGATACAGAACTGTTCCATTTATATATATATGTGTCTATAGTTTATTATATAAACCACTGGATAAAAAAAATCAAACTTAATAAAACAACGTCATTTTGTAGCTTTTTCCCATTCTGTTTTTGTCTATAAGAAAATTTACTAAAAAATCAGGGAGTTGAAGAGAAAGGGTACAATAAGAAGGAAAATGGGAAGTATAGAAATGTAATCACTATTATATTATGCTATAAAAGTAAATATCATTATAACTGACCAAGTCAAACTAGATATAGAAAAGTAATCAATGCAAAGACTTGTTAGAACATCCTGTTCAAATCAAGATTTTGACCCTGACGAAGAAAGCCCAAGGCAAATTGCATTATGGGAGAGTGAGTTCCTGTTTACAATGGGTTCCAGACAGTTTTGGATGTTAATGATATTACCTCCCCACAGCAGCAATATTAGTGGTGGGGATGAGAGTGTTTACCACTTAAGGCCCTATTAGCTGTTAGGATAATTTGAGCGTCTAATGCATTTTAATTTTGGATGAAATGTATGGAAAGATGAAGAACCATGGGTCTAATGTAGGTTATTTACCAAATCGTCTGGTAATCATCTTCTAACTGCTGGTCAGAAGGGTTGGTCTGTTGGGCAGGTACACCAAGGCTGAATTACAGTGAATAAATAGTTTTAAATAATGGAAGTAGTAGCATTTCATTTCTCAGTTGGCAATGAGTAACAAATAATTTAAAACTGTTAGTACTTGATAAAATTCAGCTGCCTGGGAAGAACTTGTCCCCCATTTTGAACCCTGAGTTCTACTCTGGATGGATGAGTAAAGGTGGGATATCGCTGTGTCCATCCTAAATAGTATGGCCTGCACATTTTATATATAAGCTTAACACTTGTGCACATATCAGCAATTAATTAATAATACAACCCCTCCAATATACTAGCCATGGGAAAGAGAGGAATAATATATCTCAAACAGGCGCATCAGGTGTTATCAAAAATGGGTTCTTACATTTCTCAGTCACACATTTTCAACACAATAACAACCAATAAATTACATTTTAACAATTCCTTTATAAATACTTGCACTTTCTGTTTCTTTATTTTTTATGGCTCTCTAAAGGGTTTTATGAATGCAAAACAAAACCAAAAAGGTAAAAAAGCCTTATCACTATTTGGATCTACAGATTTAAAACATAAGTGTATATGAGGTGGGGCCATGCACTGCTCTGTGTTGTTAGGTATTGTCACTTATCTATTGAATATACTATAAATCAGTGATAATTAATAAAATACTTGTTATCTTTGTGTCAATATGCAGAAAAATATTTGAAATGTTAAACACATAGGGCCCTATTCTTTTGCCCCCGTAATGAAAATTTCTGCTACGTATAATCAGTTCGCAATTGCCACATATTTTATTAGCTGCTCGCAAACTGATTACGAGTAGACGACCTGCACTCACTACTGATGAGCCAAATTCGCAAATCCTAGCTGATAACTCTATTGGTTTTAGCACAGCTCAAGATTTACGAGCGCTAACCAATTAAGGGTACATAAAATTGATATTCTATTAGATTTGCACCTCAAATTCGCAAATATATTCAAACAAGCAAATGAAAAAAAGTCATAGAAATACATTAGAATTAATGGAAGAACAATCTCAAACCCGCAGCTATGCAATTAAAAATATATATATATTTTTTGTGTGAAATGGATTCTGGGACTTAATGGGTTAATACATATCATAGAACCCAATAAACTAGAACAGTTGCTTTAATTAATTTTATTGATTTCTAAATTGCCTGATTGTGAGATTGCTAAATCTACTTCTGAGTGAAGTTTAAGTATAAACTCCATGTTTTCCTGACGTCATGATGATGGCCTTTTTTATCATTGGCTGTGTCCAAGAAGTATTGCGAGTGTTTCAAAAGTAAATTATGGGCTTGCTTAAATATTGTCAGATTATATGATCACGCCACCTGAAATCCGACTTAAAAAGGGAAGTATTTTAAGTGTATAGTAGAAAACTAAAAAAAAACTAAAAAAGTCAGGTTAAACATGAAGTAGACAGGTTAAAATTCTGATAAATTATAATATTAAAAATAGGAAAAGAATCCAAAAATGTGTTCAGATTATTTTTTGCCAATTTTCTAAAAGTAACTTTGAAACTTTGATATGCCAGAAAATATTACTTCTCAAAGCTCTGATGGTTCCTTTCCACAAATAATTTATGCTTCCCTCTTCAAAGACGCAATCTGTAAACCAAAATTTGTTCGAGCGTCTCTGCCTAATAAAATCAGATTAACAGCGACGGCAAAGGCAACTACCCATAAAGTATTTTCAGAGAAAAAGCATTTGCTGAGCCTATGCGGCTGTCATCTTGAGTAAAATTAATGGATCACCCCCGTCTACACGCCTTTTGAAGTACGATTTAATCAATGTATGCATTAACGGATTAATTAATTTTTGCAATAATTGACAAGCCCTGATTTAGCTGTCATTACAGTTTTCATTTTCATGATATAAAACAGCACTGTTCTTCATAGAACTGATTTTCTTAACCCTTTTAGTCATATTTAGCTGGCATTTAATAATTCAATTTCCATACAATCTATTGAAGATAGTGCAATGGCCTTTATGGCACGTCTGCAAAGAATATTATTTATCCTATATACTTATTTGCATTAGAAAGAAGAAGCTTCAGTCACATAAACCTCCATGATTAATTATTTTATAATAATGGAATAGGATAAAAAAATAACAAAAAGCAAGATAATATATATACAAGCAGCGCTATGCAAGAGAGAGAAAGCTCTTGTGGAATACACATTTAACAAAATGGTTTGGAAACTAAGAGTGACACTTATATGACAAATTGTTGAAGCTCAAGAGGTTAAGCGCATGCATCTGAGATTTTCTGCTGACCATTTTCTTTACAAAAAGTATATATATATATTATAATGAGATTTCTAATTCTATGTTATATATGTACATGTAACATGTACTATACTGGCATATTGTCTTGTCACTGGAGAACTTGGAAAATTATTCATCTAGCGGACAACTGCACCAGGCAGATTCCTATTTACCTACTAACCATATATCTACATTACATAAAATATATGTACAATAGACTCTCAGTTAACCAGAACTCAAGCAACCAGAAAATGGAATACTGTACAAAATGCTTACAGGCAGTGGCGGAGCTAGTGCATAGGGGCCCCGGTGCAAATTAGGGGGAGGGCACAATTTTTTTTGCACTTCCCGAACCCCCTCCAACCTTAACGTAGTACATATATAAAATATATTATACATGTGTATATATATATATATATATATATATATATATATATATATATATATATATATATTAGAGATGTCGTGGACAGTTCGCCCGCGGACTATTCAAGGCGATTTTGGCTCTTTCGCGCTCGCATCAGATGGCGGACACATGCGCTTTTCGGTCCTCCCCCTATTCTTTATCATTGAGGAAACTTTGACCCTGCACCTCACAGTCAGCAGACACATTCCAGCCAATCAGCAGCATACACTCCCTTCCAGAGCCTTCCATCTGAAGGACAGCATACATTTTAGAATCATTCTGAAGCTGCATTTGTTGTGAGAGGACAGATAGTGTAGCTGCTGGAGATTTAATAGGGAAATAGATAGCCAGGCTGTGTATTTAGCTTCCACTACAGACCTGAAGGACTCATCTGATATCTGCTGCAAGGACAGCAACCCAAAAAGCCCTTTTTAGGGCTAGTACATCATTTATTTTATTTAATATTTTTTTTCTGTGTAATCTAATTGCATATTCCTGCCTGCCAGCGTGTGTGTGTGACAGGCTAACACCTAACAGCTTATATTGTGCTTATTTTTACTACTCATACCTGGTGGTGTACCATACATTGAAAACAACCATTTTTCCTTTAATCTAATTTCAGTTGCCTGCCTGTGTCAGGCTCACAGCTTATATTGTACTCAGTGAAATAAAACAACACTTTTTTTTACTGTAATAGATTGAATAGCAATTGCCTGCCTACAGGCGTGTGTGTGAAGCCTATTGCATCTACTCTGCCAACTTTTGCCAGTGCACAGTGATACGTCATATCTGGTGCAACCATAGTGTACAGTGACATAAAACAACACTTTTTGACTGTAATCGATTGAATATCAGTTGCCTGCCTACAGGCGTGTGTGTGAGGCCTACAGCGCCTACTCTGCCAACTTTTGCCAGTGCACAGTGACACTCATATCTGGTGTCACAGTAGCTTGCATGCATAGTACCACTAATCATAAAAAAAAAAGGCAGGCAGAGGCAGGCCACCCCGCAGGGGCCGTCGTGGTGCTGTGATTCCCTTTGGCCCTAGAATAATGCCCAGTTTTCAGAGGCAACGTACCCTGAACTTGAAAAGTTCTGAGGACATGGTTGACTGGCTAACACAGGACACCCAATCTACAGGTATTAAACTGATAGGAATGAATAGTACTACTTAATACACCACTCCTATCTAGTGGCACCTTAGAATGCACGCGCAGTGCCCCAAATTTGAAGTGGGAGGACCGACCAAGTATCTTTTTCCATCTCCCGCTTCCAAAAATCCATGCCATATACACGTCCCCTGATAGGTGACGTAACAGGTATCAAACTGATAGGAATAAATAGTACAACTGAATACACCACTCCTATCTGGTGGCACATTACATTGCACGTGCAGTGCCCAAAATTCGAAGTAGGAGGTCCGACCAAGCATCTTTTTCCAACTCCCTTTTTGTTCCAAAAATCAATGCCATATACACGTCCCCTAATAGTGGACGTAACAGGGATTAAACCGATAGGAATAGTACTATTTAACAGTAAACACCTTATAATAACGCAGACAGAGGCAACGCAGACAGAGGAGTCTGAAGAAGAGGAGTCAGAGGAGGAAGGTGGCTTTGAGGAGGTGGAAGACCAAACACAGCAGGCGTCTCAGGGGGCTTGTTGTCACCTTTCGGGGACCCTTGGTGGCTGGGTGGAGGAAGAGACCTTCAATGACATCAGTGAGGACAAGGAACGGGACATGGCTAGCTTGGTATCCAACCTTGTGCAGCCCTTTGCACTACCTTGTTGCGGTTGTGCAAAGGGACTGTTTGCGGTTGTTTGCGCTGCATTAAACGGGGAGATTGGTCTGTTACTGTGAAGCGGGTGTAACCCTTACACTACCTGATCGATACAACATCATACCTGATGTTTTAAAGCATGTTATTCCAAACAATTTAGGAATGTTAGGTGATTTATGCCCTTTATGGCTTAAAACCAGACTCTGCATCAACTATGTAATTTTCCGTGGGAGTTTTGCCATGGATCCCCCTCCGGCATGCCACAGTCCAGGTGTTAGTCCCCTTGAAACAACTTTCCCATCACTATTGTGGCCAGAAAGAGTCCCTGTGGGTTTTGACATTTGCCTGCCCATTGAAGTCTATGGCGGTTCGAAACATCACTAATATATATACAGTGGGGGGCGGGGAGTATTTGATCCCCTGCTGATTTTTAACGTTTGTCCACCGACAAAGAAATGATCAGTCTATAATTTTAATGGTAGGTGTATTTAACAGTGAGAGACAGTGAGGAAGCAGCCCAGAACTACACGGGAGGATCTTGTGAATGATCTCAAGGCAGCTGGGACTATAGTCACCAAGAAAATAATTGGTAACACTCTACGCCGTGAAGGACTGAAATCCTGCAGTGCCCGCAAGGTCTCCCTGCTCAAGAAAGCACATGTACAGGCCCATCAGATGAGACCAAAATCGAGCTCTTTGGCATCAACTCAACTCAACTTACCATGTTTGGAGGAGGAGGAATGCTGCCTATAATCCCAAGAAAACCATCCCTGCATCAACATGGAGGTGGAAACATTATGCTTTGGGGGTGTTTTTTTGCTAAGGGGACTGGAAAACTGCATGGCATAAACGGGATAATGGACGGGGCCATGTACCATCAACTCTTGGGTGAGAACATCCTTCCCTTGCCAGGGCATTGAAAATGGGTCGTGGATGGGTATACCAGCAGGACAATGACGCAAACCACACAGCCAAGGCAACAAAGGAATGTCTCAAGATGAAGCACATTAACGTCCTGGAGTGGCCTAGCCAGTCTTCAGATCTTAATCCCATCCCTGTGGAGGGAGCTGAAGGTTCGAGTTGTAAACATCAGCCTCAAAACCTTAATGACTTGGAGAGGATCTACAAAGAGGAGTGGGACAAAATCCCTCCTGAGATGTGTGCAAACCTGGTGGCCAACAACAAGAAAAGTCTGACCTTTGTGATTGCCAACAGGGGATGCTTATTTCCCCCATTGACCTGCAAATCAATTTATAACTTTTTTGACATGCGTTTTTCTTGTTTGTTTTTTGTTATTCTGTTTCTCACTGTTAAAATACACCTAACATTAAAATTATAGACTGATCATGTCTTTGTTAGTGGAGAAAAGTTAAATATATTAATATACATATAACATATATATATATATATATATATATATGTGTGTGTGTGTGTGTGTGTATATATATATATATATATATATATATATATATATATATATATATATAGATAGATAGATATACATATATATGTGTGTGTATATATATATACAGTATGTGTGTGTATTTATATATATATATATATATATATATATATGTATATATATATATTTTTTATTTATTTATTTATATATATATATATATACACACACACATTCACACATACATCTATATATATTATAGTATTATAAATACTTTATTACCTACTGCACTCCACTTCCTGGGGTGATGAGAAGGGTCCACTGCAGATCAGAGCGCTGAGGGGGGCCACAGAGGTCTGAGGGGGCCACAAGGGGTAGAGGGAGGTTACTGAGGTCCGCGAGGGGCCACAGGGGGCTGAGGGAAGCCACAGAGGTCTGTGAGGGGCCACAAGTGTTCCGCAGGGGCCGTGAGGGCCAGATGGCCTGCAGGGGGCACAGTGACCTATGGGAGGTCCGCAGGGGCCATAAGTGGCCATGGGGGCCACATGGCCTGATGGGGGCTCTGGGGCCTGTGGGGGCTTCAGTGAGTCTGAAGGGGCTGCAGGGGACGCACTGGAGGTCCATGTGGGGCTATAAAGGGCCATGGGGGGCACAGGGGCCCTTGGGGAATGTGGGTGCCAAAGTGGGCCATAAGGGGCTGAAGGGGACTCACAAGACTTCATTGGGGGCCATAAGCGTCCGGCAGGGTCACAGGGGGCCACAGTGAGCGGTAAGGGGCCACAGGGGCCTATGGGGAAGTACAGGGGGCCACAGGGGGCCCTAGGTGCTACAGGGCCCCCTTGGGTCCCACGGGGGCCACGTGGGAACCATGGGGGCCATAGGAAATTTGCAGGGGCTACAGGGGAACCACAGGGGCCAAAGGGGATTCGCTGGGGCCACAGAGGAACAGAGGATCCACAGGGGCACAGGGGATCTGCAGGGTCATGGGAGGGCCCGCAGGCAGTAGCTTACAGGCACCTAGATTTCATCCACTGTATGTCGTCAATTCAGTTTTGCCTGGAAGCAGACAGACATGAGTGACTGAGCCAGTGCAGTGTTGGAGTTACATTCCCCGGGTTCAGCACTGCACCCTCCAGCCAAATGTACCTGTGTGTGAGTAGTGAAAGCTGCTGCTGCTAGAACAGCTCTCACTGACAAATATACTTAGCAGAGCATCTTATGTGCAGCAAATTTAGACCTATTTTAATAGTGACTCTCAAGCAACCAGACACTACATTTATCCGGCATCTACCAATCCCCTTGGTTGCCGGATAACTGAGAGTCTACTGTATATGAAAGTGTCTTTGGAGGGATGTCTATTGAATGATATGTCTGACATTGCATTCCAGAGATGAGGATCAGTCAGAGAGAATGTGTTTTGCTGAGAAAGATCTCTAAAAGTGTATGGGCTGGTGATGAGACATTTTAGGAGGCAACAGGTATCAGAGTGATCTGCCAAATAAAGAAGAGTGGAGGAATGAATTGTCTTCATGCATAGAAGGGTAGTTTTATAGGTTATTCCTGCCTTGATCAAAAATCAGTTGAGGGCAGAAAAGGAAGAAATTTAGAAGCGAGGAAGATGACTGCAGCAGTTATAGTTTATATAGTTTGATGGGAGAGAGATGCCAGGCAGGAAGATCAGAGAAAGAGATTGCAGTAATCACAACAGGAAAGAAAGGGTAACTCAGAGACTGTCCCAGCTGAAGTCTGGGGAGCACATGTGTTCGCTACTTAATGGAGGAATACAGTTTTTGGAAAAGCATTGGATATGAGAGGAGACAACCAGAGAGAGATTATGTATAACAAAGTGGAGGAGCTACTGCTGGTGCAGCAGATGCAAAGTACTATGGCCCACAACTGGGTAGATGCCCTCTGTTATCAGCAGCGGAGTTGTGGCATAAAGGGTGTCTCTTAATGTATTAGAGGAGAGGGTGATCTAGGGGTAATCTGATCACCTACATGTACTTTTGGCCCCTACATTATATGGAGCAGTTGGAAGTGGGCAACCAATTTACTTTGAACCTGGGCCCTCCATTCACCAGCTCTACGTCTGGTATGAAACCTACCATACATTAAGCTTAACAAGACCTGTTTTATCTAGCAGGTTGATAGTGTTGCCACAGTCTTTTCAATATAAGTAGATGAGTTTGAAGTTATTGGAGGGATTTCAGTCCTAGTCATGGTAATTCGCAGAAGGCTGTTAGACCCTTTAGTGCATTGTGAGATCTGGAGCTGTAAGGTTAAACTTTCTGTCTTTAGCACAGAGCTTGTATTTTAAACCAAACTAGATCACTTGAGGAGCTACTTCTGGTGCAGCAGGTGCAAAACGCTAGAGCCCACAACAGGGTAGGGACCCTCTACTATTGGCAATAGCCTGGAGTAAATAAAGACTCTTGAGCCACATTCAATTCCAGGCCCTAACTCGATCGCAGACACTCGCAAGTTGCGGGCTTGAAGCAACAATTCTAAACCATGCACTGGTTCGGAGCAGATGAGGGCTGTAACTTAGGAGTAAGACGGACACAAGTTTTTCAAACCCATAACTCGTAACCCGATCGGAGCCTGCAAAAAGACGCCAATTGAATAGCAAAAATAGCTTGCAACCTCACTTTTAGGCTCCCGGATCTCAAATTCAGCCAATTGAATGTGGCCCTTAATTTTTATGGGAGGGCAGATAATCATCACCTAGGGGTGATCTAACATAACATATATTTTTATTGAACCATACCGGGTAAATAGAGAAGTTGCAAATTATTATCTATTAACGCCACATGGAAAGCGAATGATTAGGGATGAGAAGCCGCTGTAGAAAGAGTCTCTGAAAGAAAAAATTATGTATGTAAATTCTCTATATTTAATCATGCAGTATTGTAATAAAGCTATGCACTGAAATATCCAATAATTGGTGATATTCCTACTTTTCTATAAAACGTCTTTAATTTAATTTCCTTAATGAAAATAACAAGAATCCACGTATGGTCTGAATAGTGTATTATTATTTTCCTGAGCAAACAGCACAGCTGGAATAAAGATGGATTGTCCATAAATTGCATGCATAGGCTTTACAAACTAATATCTTTATTGGACCAGTCTTATTAATCCATGGATTCAGAGTAGAGACAGAACTACATTAACATAAAGGAGACTCATCACCAGGGTTAATTGTGCACTGTACAGAAAGTATGAATATATATTCAGTATTATAAAAATAACTTCATTCATTTTGATGATATATTATTTGCTTGTATTTTTGCTGAAACAGTGTTTGCAGGTTTACAGTTTTGCCCTCTCACCACACCGAAGGCTCAGTTTACTTTTGTTCCTGCCTGGGTAAACTAGCTGCAGGCTTTATTGACATGCAAACATTATCTTGTTTTATAAGACAATCTTCAATTTTTGCAAGATTTACCTATTATATAGTAAAAGCAATGAAATATAATGACAACATATATGTAAGTGCACCTCACATATTTGCACACATACAGAATCTGAAATGCTAGTAGATGGGATAGCCATGCTACTCCAATTAAAATTTCATTTAGTTTAGATAAGGTTTTCCTTACTTTATATAATTTTCTAAAAGTTTGTTGCTCTCTTAAATTTGCCTCATTGTGTACGGACCAGGCCAAAATACATACTTGAGTATTTTCTTATTATCTCTCATTGTACTATGTAATAAATTATACAGAATAGAAAGCACTCTATGATCCAAATATATTCTAACTGTGAGCATCACTGTGAGCATGATACTCTGTCTTTATTTTTATTGACAAGTTTTTTCCTGTAGTTGACCTGTCATCATGGGCCCAAAAAGATCTGGGGGAAATAATTCAACTCTACTCCCAGGCTTGGAAGCAGGGGCGAATCTACTGTCTGTAATTTCCTTGTTTAAATTCTAAATGCCCCTAGCCACCCCAATATATATATATATATATATATATATATATATATATATATATATATATATATAGTGTCTCATAGCTTTCATGGGAAAGACATACTGCTCCATAGAGCGCTGGCTGCCTCTAGTGGAAAAGTCTGGTAATGCATGATTACGTTTATTTTGCTTTTTTGTGTGTCCCCTATTCATTTAATTTGGGGGTGAATTGTACCCTCCATCCCCCCCAGGTCCTACGCCCCTGCTTGTCATCGACACCTAATGGGTGTCTGCATAATATAGGAGTGTATGAAAGGGTTAATGACAATTTAGCCTATACCAGCTATCAGTGAATATACAATGTCCATAAAAGCCACATTAACAGTCTCCTAACCCCCAAAAATCTATAAAATGTGACCACTATTAGGACAATGCAAATCCATGGAAGCCTTTGGTGGTCCACAATGTTTACCCTATAATATTCTAGATTGGTCACAAAAGATAATGTAAGCAATTATATACTATAAAACCATTTTTAAATAAAGTGATATTCTTAAGAGCACGGAGATAGAATTTAATGAAGAATATATTATAATGTCTAATTACATTAAGAATTATTGTATTATATGTATTATATTAAGAATTATAAATGGATTTATTATTAAAATAAAATAGGAATAAAAACACAAAAAGTCTTAGTTGTAGTTGCCAGACTTTGGAATAAATACTTTTCCAGGAAAATACAATGTAATATGATTAAAGAGTAATTGTCCTCACTGTAAGTGTTCTTCATGGTGTAAAAGAGCACAAGATTGTATGTTAATGTTATTTTAACTACACTAATAACAACTACTAAATATAAAGTCTATCCTGCCTACTGGCTGTTGCATGAGTAATAACAGATAGCCGAGTTGCATGGTGAAGACAATGATTGATAGCAGTTTATCCCTGAACTCAGGACTGCACTAAGCAGTTAACCCATAACTGACCTGTTTAGGCGATTCCAGCATTCCATGCTCTGCACAGATACATTTGTTAAGGATTAACTCTTTTTTTCGTTTACTCACTACATGGAGCTGAAGCTGCATGTCTGGGAGTAGGCAGTCAGTGACTCGTGTAAAACCAGATTTTACTTTATTTGATTTCTCAGGGAAAATGCATGTTTTTTAAAAATGTAAAAAGTATTTCAACATGCTTTTAGGAAATCTTTGCTGTTATGTGGTCTAAATTGTGATGAATTAAGTGGACCTTTAAGTATTCAGTTAATCATTATCATATAGATAATGACTATTACTTTTTCACAACTTTTTAGGCTGTTGTCTGTGTATGGTACTTCCTTCACTCTTTAAGAAAACACTCCTGGATACATCTCTGTTAGGAGAACTGTACACCCCCTAACAGCCAACTATGGCAAGTTACTTATGACATAGCTATATTATGTGTTCAGATCCATGGTAATAACCAAAACAATACGTGTAAACTGATATATTTGCATAATCTTTGCTTGTATACACTGTAGTTTCATTTACCTACATCTTAGCCTGCCACGTACAGCACACTCAGCTCAGTAACTTTCAGTTTAGCTAAATGTTAATGTTTTGCTGATTCCGTGGGAAGTAATAAGCAAACAATGAAACAAATGCTCTTTTTGCACATAATTTACAATAAACAACATAGCAATGCCATACATAATTACACCTTGGCTCTGCAAATGACTGGATAATGATATTTAAATGTTAAATTGGGTTTCTCTGCCTCGGAGAAAGATTAGATTTGCTGGTTGCTTATTTTTTTATTGTATTTCAAAGAAATGTCTTTTTTTATAAAGAAAATCTCATTACTGTATGTACTGTAAAATTACAACATATTGCAAATGTTTGTTGGATACAACAATACATCTTATGTCAAACTTACCAATATATCATAGATTTTCTATATCATTCTAACTAATTGGTTAACATAAAGATTACTGCGGATAGATACACAGAGGTAATTACTGGGAACCTTAGACACTAATATCTGATTGTTGTTAACATATATAGCTTTTCTTATTGAGTTCCATTAAATCACATTACTTTCTATTATATTGGGAGTCTGGTTCATGCAGTCATTGGTGTCAACAAAAACTCATTCTATGAGAATATCCTGTACATGACCACATCAGAAGACACTTGAAGTTATTATTCTGTAAGGTCTTTACATTTTGTGACTAATGTTTCTATACGATAATTAGACTATAAGAAAGCCAGTGTTTTAGGATATTTCAGATATATAATTTGTTATATTGTTTAAAATAACTTGTGCTTGCACAATACGCTGTAATATATAGAAAAGGCTTTAAGGACCACTGTTTCAGCAACTAAAAAAATAAAAAAACTGTATTTTTTTTTGTGCTGAACAATTTCCTTTCTAGATTGATAGAAGCTCTTTGGAGTATGGACTTCATATCTGTTGCAAGGAGCTTTCTGCCAATCCATTTGTATCACATTTGCATTATATTGTACCCATACTTATAATCTGCCACTGTACTGTTGTAAATTGAGCTATGGAAAATGCTGCCGCTTTATAAATAAGGAGATATAATAAGAATTTTCTTAAATGAGCTAGTCTGATTTGCTTTCTCAGTAGCGTGTGTCCTTGTAATTTAATAAGATTTCCATTAGTCATGAAAGCACAGGATTTTTCCATTGTGACATTTGTTCATTCAAAGGTTGCTCTGCAAAAACAAAATAGTACCTCCCACTCTAGCATAATTGCATATAATAGGTAAAAAAACTATTTCCTCTTTTCTGTCTAAAAGCAAATTGATTAAGCTAGTTTGCTACATTACCTGGCAACGTGAATGTCAACACCGTCCAGACTGTGTTAATTGGATCAGCTCTAACAATACTGGGGGGAATTTGCTAAAGCATTACGGGTGATTGGGTGGTGAGGGGTCGTGAACGTGCGATTTACTTTAAGGCTTTTTTCCATGTTTAAAAGGAGCCCAACATGGCTTATAGCATGTCACAGTGTTTAATGGGCATGCTATATCTGTTGTGCTGTGAAAATATAAGATTCAAGTGTTTAATAAATCAAGATTGGGATATTCAGTATTTAGTGCATCAACCATGCAAAAGCATATATTTTGTAGTTACAAAAAAGTGTATTTCCTATATTCACTAATTTAAATATAGCATATACTGCTAATTATAATGAGCAAATACCATCAACACAACTCACGAATAAAGTAGAGTAAAATCTCCTCTTTATTTATATTAATAATGTGAAATACGCTCCATAAAATTCATGTTTATAAAATGTTATTTTTAATAATTTCACAATACTGTATATGTTGCCAGACTTACATTATAAACAATAGTGAATAATATATGGTACTGATGGAAATATTTTATCATTGATTCACATAATGCCAACCACTGCATCTTGTCAACCAATATGTCTCCTGTGATGGCGCGTCCATATATTTGTCACTGTTAAACGGTACATGCTTAACCTATGAAAAGGTGTAGATATTATCTGTTATGAGGTGGACACATTATACTACATTAAGTCAAATAGAATCTTAAATTAGCTTTAGTAGATCACACAAAGACTTTAATTGGTATTATTGTTATTACATACTATGTTTAGAGCACCAGTAGATTCCGTAGCTCTAGGAATACAATAAACAATGGCTAGCATTCGCACACTTTAGGAGGCAGATAAGACAAGACATGCATTTTTACATACGCATTATTACATAAGGAGATGAGGGTGCTGTCAGGAGAGCTTACAATCTAAGGGATGATGGGGGATAGAGACATGAGGTGAAGGGACTACTGGATAGATTAATAAGGAGGGAGCAGTATGCATGACAGTGTTAATAAATCCCCCTGCAATCCCTGAAACCGGTTTATATCTCAAAAATACATTATTTGCAGTTTTTAATTTAAAGAGATTAAAATATTTACTAAAAATAATAATGGTATAACGTTCACAGCAAATAGCCAAAAAATAATACAACATGGTGCCATCTGTGGGAAGGAGAGCTGACTCATGCACATCCCACCTGTGCTATACTGTGTTGTACCAGCTGGCAAGGGCCAGGTTACAATTGTGTTTGTATTAAAAAGTGAGTGGCATTATGAGCTTATTTGCAAGTCTCTGTCCAAAGTCTTAATTTGCAATGGAAACTCTGTATTTCTTGAGATTGTGACATTGAAACCGGTTTTCTGATCTGTTCTTGACATGCAAATGTTCAAACAAGTATATTATATTGCATACTAGAAATAATACCAAAATAGACAATGTCTGTGTTGCCCAAGAAAGAGTAAGATTTCTTGCCTTCAGGATCATAATTTTTTTATGCAATGACGCTTTTTTCTAATGTTTACAACTCTTCTAAATTAAGGAAGACTTGGAACACCTCTACAAAGTAAAGTACTGTATATTAACTGGGCCTATGAACTAATCTCTGCTGTCCAGTAAGCCACATTATCTCTGTACGGTTCTGTTTATGGTAGCTTTATGGTTTTTCTTTATATTGCTAGAAGACGCATTAGGCACTTGGGCCTCATTTAATTCCGATTTGGCCAATGAATAGGGCTCTATATAAGCATATAGCATATTTTTTTACAGAAGTTTTTAGTTATCAAAGGCATTGCTTTTGGATAGAAGTTCACTAACTAAAAACTTCTGTAAAAAAATATGTGATGTGCTTATATAGAGCCCTATTCAATTGTATGAATCGCAATTGAATGAGGCTCTTAGAAATTTTCTTACAATGCAAAACTTTAATTTATATTTCATGAAATGCATATTCAGTTAGGCACCTGGAAATTACATTCATCTTTGACTTATCAGAGGTTTTTAATGCTCTCTTTATAAAGGAGTTATAGGATAAAGTGTTGGGATTGTAGGCAGCAGACATAACTCCTGCAAAGCAGATAACCTTCAGATGGAGGAGCACATATTGTGATCTTTATGGGCTGTGCTGCACATAACAATAAATCCAGAGTTTAACCATTCAGTAGCAGGGATTTAAATATATGACCATGGCTTTGATGCTGGTGAATAAATCCTCTCTTTCAAAATGAAAAGGTCTGCACAATTGTAGATTTTGGGAGTTTTTACCTTATTTTATTATTATATTGAGTTTTTTGTTAATTAAGAAAGTGCATAGTCAATTAATAATAATGATATTATTAGTAAATATTTTCTAAACAATACTATATTTTCAGTAAAAAAAACATGTATTATTTAATATATACCATTTCTAGTGATTAAAGAGTTGATAGTTTAATTTCTGTTCAATAAGTAAGAATTATACTACTTTTAAGAGTAACATAAACCCCACTTGCTTGAACCTATTGCCTTATACATTGCCATCTTGCATCTGTTACTATCCTGCATCATACCCAAACCCTTCAGATTGCAAGTTTGTGAGTTTTCAATCATGTTAGGTGCTTTGGGAACAAGCACTATGTACATTTGATTTTAAGATCAGACAAAGCCCCCTACTATTTTGCAATGTGTTAATATTGTTTTTTAATTGTGTTTTATTCAAACATCATTATGAAATAACTCCACTAAAAAAATACAGTGAACCCTATATATTTTGTGTCCACATTGCAATACCAGGAAGAAGTTCTCAAGTAGCGATATTATGGAAGAGCAGGCCTGTGACCTTGGTGGCTCCTCCTTCCTGGAAGGCTCTCTAAGAGATGCCCCAAACTTGACTTAACCCTACAAAAGATAGTTAGAAACAGAGAGCCTTAATTCCTACTGGGCTACAAAAACAAATTGGAATAGCCTACTATAAAAAGCACAATGGGAAATCACTCTAATAATAAAAACACAGTCATGGTTACAACACAACCCAATGGGCTAATCTTCCAAACCTAGTAGTTTAAACTCCATAGTCACTTATAGGCTGTAACATAAAAAAAGAGACTTGTTTTATCTGTCTTTCCCCATATGTCCTAATTAGGGAATCTCATAAGTGATTGTTACTCATAATGAGTAGGTAACCAGACCAATAGAACAAACCTTCTTAGGTATTATTTGTTCTCAGATGAGCACACCTACTCTTTTTTTTCTCACCATATGGGTTATAGGGGGAACCCGACATAGACTCCTTGCTCATTGTGCCTTAGGGAGTACAGCTGCACCTCACTGATGAGGCCCTCATTGGCCGAAACATACGTCTGGGGTTTGCTGTTTCTCCTGCTCAGGGTAGAATTGCCTGGTATTTTGGGTCTTGATTACTACTAAGTGAGGCCACATCGATATACTACAGGATATTTCTCACTGTAAAGAGCACAAGTGAACTATAAGAGGCTGCTCTCTAAGTAGGTGTCCAGGCCTATAGAGCAGACCTACTTAGGTGTTGTACGTTCTCCACTGTTTTTGTTTTGCTTGCATATTATACAAAATCAAATACAGACTTTGCCCACTGGTATTACATTGGTTTGGGGTTTGTCCTGTTTGTAAATTGTATAAATCACCTCTATGTTCCCCTGTTCTCTAATTTTTGGAGAGCCAAATTCACATTATTCTGGCACAACCTTTTGTATATATTAATATCAATGCAAACATGTAATGCAGTGAACACAATATTACCCAATAGATAATCATATCTAGCAGTACTACATGCCTTACACCAAGCATGCAATTATAAGAGCAAATCACATGAGTGAATGTCTAAACATGACACACATATAAAAAGTAAATCACAGTTAAAACACCAAGTTAGTTTTTTTGCTTATGCAATGTGTGAGCACAGATTAGTTTGCTTGATAAATCTAGCAGAATTTTCACTGCTTATCACTATTTTTTGTCAGCTTGGCTGCATTCTTTCTATTTTCCTTTTACCTCTTACTTAGGTATTTCCTGTTGCAAAACCTGAACACAACTGGTGCAATTCCTCTTTCATTTTGCAGCTGAGTAGCTCCGGTGAACGTGACCCAATGTCGCTTTAGATTAATGCCTTATAAAAGAATGATCAGACGGGCTGACCAGCTATTCTCTACTCATAACTGGAACATGGCATAGGGTTGGATGCTATATTATTTATCACTTGTGCAAACACTGATCTGAAAAATGCCATTTGGAAAATTATTAATTGACCACTGTAATTTAGAAAAAATATGACATGTTTGTGGCACATTTAACATACTAATATCATTATCAGCATTTTTAGAGACTGACTCTCCAAAGTCTGACTTGATTATTGTAATTCCTAATCAGTGTTTGTGGGGGATACATAGAGTAAAGATAATTTGAAGTTTGGTTGGCAACTGCTTTCTTCTGATAATGCATCGGAGTGAGTAGACGTCAGATACTAAGAATTTGAACTCATTCACCAGTGAAAACAGTCTTTCTCCATTTAAAATAGAAAACAATGTCATCACACACACACTCGAGCTCCTAGCCAATGCAGAAGGGAAATATCATAGAGTTTTCTAGATATAAGCATAGTATGCTAACATTCCCATTCTAGATCGCGACCTTTTCGTAGTGAAGGTGCTTGTGTACCTTGGTGAATCTGCTATACCATGTCGGGTCACCCAAGATGGGCAGGTCATAGCAGATAGGTCAGACAAATTGCGAGCCATTGGATAAGGTATTAGCAACCCACTCCAATATCTTTGCCATGAAAACCTTCTGGATGAGCAGAGCCTGACACAAGTTGTGACTGGCATGCTGCAGTCTATATGGTCACTTAGAATCTGGCAAGACTGAATGACTTAACAACAAATGCTAACATTAAGATTTTCTTTAAAAATGACTTTATGACCATGGCTCAAAATTGCTAATATTCTTTGTTACATATTTCACAAAAGTGTAACACTTTTTCTAAATTACAGTGATCCTCCACATAGTGCCTGGACCTGGATTAGGATTGAATAGTGTTGTGTCCATGTTGTGATGTAATGATTGTGATTTTCAACTTGTGAACAGCAATGTGCACATTACAAAATGTGATACAACCACAGCGCACCTCTAAAATTACTGTAAGCTCCCATAATATATCGAAGTCCATACAATTAAATTTTCTGTTCCCTGCCTATGCCTGTCAATATAATTTCCCCAAGATTTTCTAAATGTAAATCTAATGTACAAAACATACAAATATAATTTGATTGTATGGAAGACTGGCAGATGCTTAATTAAAAACCTTCATCGATATAATTATACAGATATATTTTTCCAGTTTTGTGAGTGGCTTAGTCGTGATTTATTATGAAAATTATTAAGGCATTACTTTTCTTTCCACTTCACATGAGCCTTTTATACGTCCATACTTCATTCCATTAATTCTAAATTAAGTCAGAAAATTGCAAATAAGGTGAAGCATTCAGAGTTGAAACTGCATTAAAAGGGAAATTAAAATAAGTGCATTCAAGATTTTTAAAAGAAGTAGAATTTGATGTATTTTTGCAAAGCAGCATTATTCTGTGTAAGGACAGGTGTGACGCACAAGAATTAAATAGGAACAAAGCATGTATAGAGAGCCACTTTAAGACGATGACAAAGAGAAAGGTTGGTATGGTGTTTGATAGTACAATACTTTTGCTGAACAGAAATATGTTTGCAATAAAGAGAAGCAAAGTGTGAAGATGATACCCTTAATGGCTAAAGGAAGAAAAAGACAATGCAAGCTCTTGGGACACTGTTATACCTTCATCAAAAAATGTAATACCAAACGTCAGGTTTCTTAAGGAACCTTCCATAATCTAAACCAAATATTAAACAATATGCTATACTAGTAATTGAGTTTGCCCAGCAAGACCACAACAATATTATCTGGTATATCCAAAGCCACAGCAATCAAATACAGTTTTTGGTGACAAAACACAAAAAAGAATAGACTGGAGAGACAGAAGTGAGGTACATCACACGGTGCAAGTTATGAAATGTTCTTTAGACAAGTTTACAAAAAGTTATTTATATTGCAAAATAGCTGTACTTTCACTGAGCCCATCAGAGTTTTGTCTGTCTCTGCACTCTTATCCACTGACATATAAAATATGTCTGCCACTTGCACAATGACTGTCATACCTGTGACCTCATATACTTTGACTTCATTTTATAATGGCCATCTAAACCCAGTGTCTCTTCCTACCCCAGTACATCCTCCATTGTGTGTTATTTTCTGAATCAACTCTTTTGTCTCTCAAAGAGCCCATCCTCCTCCCCCAATGCTCATGTGTTTCTGCAATACCTTTTTCTCTTTTTAACTTATTGTCTTTTCTTCTTTGGTTCTTCCCTCTGAATCCTTCCATTCTTTGCCTGAGTGTCCCTTTAGTATATTTTATTACTTAAACTCACCTGCTGGATAAGCAGTCTAGCACCAGGGTACCCTACCATGGACTCTGATGTATGCTTAGAAACAATTATCTCAATAAACTGTAGTTTGTCAAGTGCAACACTTTTCCTGCAAATTGGTTATTGTAGGTACCGTATTTATCGGTGTATAACACGCACCGGCGTGTAACATGCACCTCATTTTAAGAAGGAAATTTCAGAGGGAAAAAAATAAATTTCAAATAAAGAACTTTGAAGCAAAATCCTCAACCTCCCTCCTCATCCTCAACCCCCTCCTCATCCTCCCTCCTCAACCCCCCATCCTCAACCCCCTCCTCAAACCACCCATCCTCAACCCCCTCCTCAAACCCCCATCCTCAACCCCCTCCTCAAACCCCCTCCTTCACCCCATCCTCCTTCCTCAACCCCCTATCCTCAACCCTCTCCTCAACCCCCCTCCTCAACCTCAACCCCCCTCCTCAACCTCCCTCCTCATCCTCAACCCCCCTCCTCATCCTCAACCTCCCTCCTCATCCTCAACCTCCCTCCTCATCCTCCCTCCTCAAACCCCCATCCTCAAACCCCCTCAACCCCCCCATCCTCATCCTCCTTCCTCAACCCCCCTATCCTCAACCCCCTCCTCAACCCCCCTCCTCAACCTCAACCCCCCTATCCTCAACCCCCCTTCTCAACCTCCCTCCTCATTCTAAACCCCCTCCGCATTCCCGGTATATGCTAATGACGTGGCGCGCATGTGACGTCACCGCCGGGTCAGGGAGCGGAGCAGAGGCCAGAGCAGAAGCAGGTAAGTGAGGGGGAGGTATTTAGGGGGGTTTAGGTTGAGGAGGGGGGTTTAGGTTGAGGAGGGGGGTTAGAATGATGAGGGGGGTTAGAATGCGCAGGGGGGTTTAGAATGAGGAGGGAGGTTGAGGATGAGGAGGGGGAGGGAATATCGGCGTATAACACGCACCTTACATTTGCACCCTATTTTCAGGGAGAAAAAGTGCGTGTTATACGCCAATAAATACGGTAATTATAATGATAAAGTAAATGGAAATACTGAGTACAGTAGACTCTCAGTTATCCAGCATCCATGGGGATTGGTAGATTCTGGATGAATGTAGTTTCTGGTTTCTTGAGAGTTACTATTAAAGAGGCCTAGATTAGCTGCACATAGCATGCTCTGCTAAGTATATATGTAAGTGAGGGCTATTCTAGCAGCAGCAGCTTTCACTCCTCATTTACACACAGGTACGTTCGGCTGAAGGGGGCGGTGCTGATCCCGGGGAATGTAACGCCATCACTGCCCTGGCTCAGTCACTCATGCCCATCTGCTTCCAGATACAATTGAATTGCAGAGACATACAGTGGATACAATCTAGGACCCTGTAAGCATATTGTGGCATGACAAGCTGGCTCCTGGCATTTGTTGAGCTCAGTAAATTTTAATTTTTATGTAAAGTACAGTATTCAATTTTTTTTCTTGTTGCTTGAGTTCCGGTTAACTCAGAGTCTACTGTACTTGGTTAATATATACAGGCTGGTGTATATTGCTGCTTGTAATATCTATTTTCGTCTTCAGTCTTGACAGAGTCAGGTTCACTTATATCAATTTGTGCAAAGCTAATTAGTTCATAAATAATTATCCTTACACTGGAAGCAGAATTCCTAAAACAAGCGACTTATCACATAGTAGTCAGGAAAGTGGATTTGGGGATAAATAATCATGAAATGTAATTGAAAAAGGTTCAAATGCATGAGTTATTTTTGTCTTTGCATGATGGATGAGTAGAATAATAATAATAACAGCTGGTGATGCATTTCTAATGTTAGTGCATGGAATCTGGAATTAGATTGTACAAGAGGTTTCTGGTAGTGTGTGTTGAGCTTTGTTATTATGCTGCTTTTAAAAGACAAAAAAACACACATTGACATTTCAATGTATTAAACATTTTTATTAAACTGAAACATTAGAATTTTACAATTACAAACAGTGGAAAGTAACTAATTATCCATATATCAATTCCAAAGTGTGAAAAGGCAGTGTCCTATAGAGCAGAGGTTCCAAACCTGTGTTTTGTGGATCAACAGTTATCCCTGAGCCTCGTTCAGGTGGTACATAGTTACATAGTAATTAAGGCTGAAAAAGGACTTTCAGTCCATCAAGTTCAACCTCTTAAGATCTCCTCAGATTTGCAATATGCAAATTAAATATTAATTATTTGTTAATTAATTATTAATCAATTATTTCTTCTTTTTTAAATGTTTTAAATTATTAATTAATCCAGAGGAAGGCAAACAGAAAAAACAAACAAGTGAGCCAATCGTCTCAAAGGAAAAAAAAAATGTAATTCCTTCCTGACCCCAGATACTGGCGATTGGATTTCTCCCTTGATCAATACTCTCTCTCTAATTATCCAGGATAAACCTGAATTCCCTGAAGTGTCTAGATAGGATATTGTATGATTTGTACTTGCATAGACTATATTCTAGGGCACAGTGCCTTATTATTTTCAAGAAGCAAAAAAATGAATAGGTGTTCCAAGTAGGCCCTTAATAGTTAACAAGTGGACCACTCGTGGTTAGTCGAACTCTACAAAACCTTGGTCAACTTTTTAAGTTGTCTATCCTAAAATACATTTGTCAACATCGCTACTGGGCCCATCTGCTTCCAGCTCCTGCTATCAGATTCTATAATTTTTGCATTACAATTACCTATTATTTAAGACATTATCATTAGTGATCAGTTGTATATTTCCAATGGTTCTTTCTTATATATGTTAATCTCATGAAAGTAGCACTAGCTAAGAGGCCCATTGCTTGTCATAATGTTACAATCTGTTTTTCAAGAGAATGTTTTCTCTATGATTATGTATTAGCAGAGGGCTAATTCTTTCCATCGAGCTGCAATATGTAATTTTACAACACTAAATATTGTTTCAAATAGGTTTTGTGGTGTAAGTTCTGTATTACTTGTCTACTGTACATTGTGCTCTGACCTCTCAAGAGTCACATAAAACCTAGCTTATTAATTAGCTGAGGAATTCATCCCTTCTGTAGCCCACAGGAAGCCTTCAAGTGCCCTTAAAGTTTTGTTTCTTGTGATGGAACTTGTTTAAATAGCCATTTACCCTTACTGTAATGCTCAAGATCTATTTTTTTAAATACACTAATAGCAGCTAAGAAATCTAAAGTTTAATCTGTTTACATCACCAAGTGTAGCCTGCCTACTGGCAGTTTAATGCTTAATAACAGATGTTGAGTGGTGAGCACACTGATTTATAGCAGGTGTTCTCTGTACTAAGGAGTGTAGTGAAAAGTAAACCTATTTAGGTGATCCCAGCATCCGATACTCGGCACAGATAGATGAGATGAGGTATAATCTATGTATTTCTTTTACTCACTACATTTGAGCTGCAGTGTCTCTGACTAGAGCAGTCAGTGACCAATGTAAACACAGTTTTAATTTATTACATTTTTGTGTTAAAATGCATGTATTTAAAACATTCTATAAGTATTTCAACATGCTTTTAGGAGATATTTACTGTGATGTGGCCCAAATTGTACTGAATTAAGTGGCCCTTTAAACATGGAGCATACTCTTCATAAGTCTAACATAGCTTGGTTGCTAAAGCACCCTTTATTTAGAAATTACGAGCTTTAATTCTACTGAATTCATAGTATGTTTGGTTCTGCAGTGTTATCAATGACTTATATTATGTACTGTGCCAATAAACCTGTGAGCTGTAATGTTATGAATGACTTTAGAAAACTATCTAAATGTTTTCTTTTTTGATTGCATGGAGCTCATTCCCGTATCGAATGCAAATTCTACTTCTCAAGTATGCACCAAGTCTAATTCCTCCGTGTTACTGATTGCTGCACCTGCGAATATTTTAAGATAATAATCTGTTTTTCTAGTTTACAGGTATTTGTGTCATGCTGGTGCGACACAAAACCCATTAGAAATGTTGTAGTAAAAAGCAAAGACTGTGAGCTGCTTAATGGCATGAATTCACCTCCCGAGCTAAAAAACCCAAGCAGTAATCTGAAATGAAAGTAATTTGCTATAAATAAATGCCTTTAGGTTTGTTTATACAGAGGTACCCAATAAAAGAAGAAAAGACGCAGAAGAGCAAAAGCTGCAAAATACATACTACTTTTTAAGGTTGTGCACAATGTTAACCACTTGTGTACCATTCATTTCGTTAATGCACACTGTTACACCCGCCAAATTTGGGGGAATACGCTCACCCCAATTCTCTCTCTCTCTATGAGTCGCCACCTTTTGTTCAAATCTCGACACCAGCAGACACTTCAGATGACAGCATCATTTCTGAAGATACGGCACCATCAAACCCCTTTTCTTAGGAACCACACACCATGTACAGTGGACATAAAAAGTCTACACACCCCTGTTAAAATGTCAGGTTTCTGTGCTGTAAAAAATGAGACAAAGATAAATCATTTCAGAACTTTTTCCACCTTTAATGTGACCTATAAACTGTACAACTCAATTGAAAAACAAACTGAAATCTTTTAGGTAGAGGGAAGAAAAAATATAAAAATATCCACTGTACCTTTCATTAGTACAAGCAGACTCTGACACTACCTTTGTTTAGTGTGTCCAAAATCAGACTGTCCACTTCTTTATTTTTCAAAACACATTTTCAGATGACACAAAACACTTCCCCACCAAATCTAGCCTATCCTCCTAGGCAAATAGCTTGCTACCCCCTCACCCACATGGCTTTCTTGTTCTCATTACACTTTTTTTTTCTCCTCTTACAGAGCCATAAAACTAGCTCCCCCCTTCATGACTAAAGCCAGAGCCTTTACACGTGGCCGATCGCAGGGCCATATACATTCTTTAGAATTATTTAACCCTTTGAATATCCCATATATGACTGTTAAGCAAGTCGTTTGTACCTTCTGACCACATATATAATAACTGATGAACCCCAAACAGTCCAATGGGCCCTTCTGTTCATAACACACACTTTAATTCAATGTTATAAGAAATGGTTTTTATTTCTGCTTTAAATTGGTGTGGCCAACCCCAGTGAATGTCAAAAAACTTACCAGCATGGGATACTGTGAGGGAATAATAAGAGAAAGGTAAAACATGTCCATTTAATGTGGTTAAGACTGGGACCCATTACCATTATATATTTGAGGGAGTCAGATCTTTTATTTTATTTAATACTCTTGTAATACTTAAATAATATTGTGATTTTTGTCTATTCAAAAAAAAACTTGTCCGACTTTAGGATAATTTGTACACAATTTCATCACTCCAAAATTTAACAAAAACATAGTTTTTTTAGCTGGATGGAAACGTTTTTTACTCTAGTCGTCGTTTAAGTTCCATAAATAAGAGCTCCATTTCAATCTGACAAAATGGCTTCCTTATAACTGAAGGAGCTTATTTTTCAGTTACGAGTTAGCCATTTCATCACTGCTCTCCTAAAACTGCCCTTCAACTTGGCTGACTCTGACTAGCATTACGGGCTGTGTGCTGTTGCTCTCTGCCCAATGTATTGTGCATGCGGCCTGCTAGCAGGAGACTCTGTGTGAGGAATTTACTCTGCTGGGTTTTGAACCCTGGTCCCCAGGCTGCTGATCCTCTTCCCTACCACTGCGCCAGCCTGCCTTTGTGAAATTCCTGGAGATCTGATAACCTTGACTCTAGTAATAGCATCAGTGACTAAGTCTCTTCAGCTGTGTCTGGTCAGGTGTCTGGTCCTTGGCCTATATAAGGCACTTCCTGTCAATGTACCTTGCCAGATTATTGTGGTTCCTGATCCCTTCAATAAAGCTTGTTCCTGTTTCACCTACAAAGTTGCTGAATTGGATTATTGCTGACCTAGGCTGCTGGTCTCCAAAACCTTGTGATACCTATATCATTACACTCTGAGTCTGAAGCTCAGTAGTCTCCATAGCAATGCTACACAGTGGTACCCAACACAGTAACACACTACACTAGCCCTAGCATCCTCCATTTCCTGTATCTCTCTGTTTAAACCCCTTCCAACAAATGCAGCGAACCTCAGGGAATCCCCTTTTCCCACATGCTATCCCCGGGATCCCCATGGCACCTAAAATGTATCCCCCTGCCATGGAGTTCCTTAAAGGGCATCAGTGGCATCTGAAATTAACCCTTGCCAGGGAGGTCCTTAATGGACTCGAGTGGTACCTACTTTAACCATTTATGCCATGGGGAGGCAACTGCATGTTTGCAAAAAGAGACGTTTTAAAAGCCTACTTCCATTGCTAAGTTTACATCCTTTTTTATATTAATTGTAGTTCGCTATTTTGTTTAGAAATATGCACTTAACAATTTCTTCTCTTTTTCTTTTCCAGTAAAGTAATTAAGTTAAAATATTTTCTACCATTATCAAATTATTATATATATTTGTGTGTGGTATGAGTTTTGACCTTAATGTTCTTAGCATTTGCTATGGAGCACTGAATGTCAACTTAATAAAGAGATTAAGGCTCTGGAATAGATGCATTCCAGGATAAAATTAGAGGCTTTAAGCTTTTGACTTTAAGCAGCTTTTTTTTTCAAAATAACACTGTATGGGGGAAAATGCTGATTAAATAATATAGGAACCATTCCATATAATTTTAATAAATACATTCTTAACTCCCTTCAACAGAGTAATTTTCTAATTTTCATATGAAAATCTATCACAGCATTTATTAATCTGAGAGTATCCTGTGAGATTCACTATGGAACAAAGGGCATTGTTCTGAATAAATGTTATAATTATCGTGAAGATTACCTAAACAGAATCACCATTGATGTCTATGTCATGTTTGGGGAAAACTGCTTTATTTCTCAAATACAATTGCAAACACCTGCATTTTGTAATAAATTGTGCTTGTTTTATTTTAAAGGTGTCTGATGAAGAATTATAAAAGCAAAGTATTTTTACATTTTTGGGCAAAAAAAGTACACAACCATGTAGTTAGATTAGCTTATAGCGCACACTGAGATACGCATTAGCATATTGAGTGTCATTAGAATAAAGGAGTTGTACAAACAAAGCTGAATAGATCAGGAAATTATTTACAATTTTACAGTTTTTAATGATTTTAAGATGAATTTTGAAACAGGAAAATTGATAACATACTACTGGCGAGTATTACATAATTATATGTCTTACTTTTATTTTCATTATCTAAGACACAAATTTATTACAGACATTGCATGTCATAATACATAGACGATAAATGCAATTGCCATATGTAGAAGAAACTATAAACATGTTGTTCTATAAGCTTTTCCAACAGACAATGGCCCCTATTTAATTGTAAGCCCATAATTACCTTTAAACTGGCTTTTTCGCTGCGGGGTACAACATTTTTACATATATAAATGTATTTAATTGACTCAAGCTTGCAAATACCATGCTCACAGCCCCAACACGCTAACAAAAGTTAGTGTTTAGAAGTACAATTTGCAATCAGACTCACAATTCAGAAATGTAGAAATCAATAAAATCAATAATTCAACTGTTCTAGTCCATGTGGGTTCCATGATATATATTAACTCCTTGATTCCTGGGATCGATATAACACGGAAATAAAACATGAAAAAAATATTTTTTTATTGCAGATTTGTGAGTTTGAGACTGTTGTGCAATGAATTTGAATGTCTTTCATTGCTTTCCCAATCTTATAAAGTACAGTAGTGTGTTTATATTTGCTTTTACAGTGTTACGAACAGGTGTTTCACCCACTTGCGGGTCCTATCTAGTAAACATAGAATTTTTTGATGCATTTGCCATTTCCGAGTTTGAAAGCAATTGCGGACTTGTTGAGTTGTTGTAATTAAATATGGATTTTGCGTCTTTAGTACTGGTAACATTTACGGGCTTGAAACATCAAAGGAGTAGATAGGGTGGAGTTATGTTTTTGACAACTACATTGCTTCTGAGCCTGTAACTCGCAATTGGAATGCGAGTTGTAGCTAAAAGTAGCCAATTAAATATCTGTTACATTTACGGGCTCTATTATGGACTCATATAATTGCGATTTTGACAATTAAACAGGGGCCAGAGTGTGTGAGTTTATTGTTAAGTTTAGCAACTTTGGTTGTGGGAGGATAGGGTGAAGAGAAAGCTATAAGGGAAGCTAAATAAGGAAGACAATTTGAAAGGGTATAAAGATGGGCATATGAGATTGGCGGAAAAGTCAGGAGGGTGACAGACAAACGTTAAAGGGGAATTCCATCTTATTAGACAGTAGTCTGTGTTCTTGAGATCTTTTAAGGACCTATAATGACCTGTGACCTAAACATCTTAAAAGATTAAAATTAGCACATGTAGAAGTCAACTTAATAAAGAGATTAAAATTAGCACTTGTAGAAGTCAATTTAATAAAGAGATTAAGGCTCTGGAATAGATGCATGCTGGGGGAACTTTTTAGGGGAATAAATAGGGTCAAGATGTAAAATAGGCTAGACATAAACTATATGCAATGTTTAACGAGTGCTTGAGGCCTACATTGTTTTTATAGACTCGGTCTATGACTGCTTAGGGTATAGCTCAGACCTTTGCTGGAATATGATCTGACTTATTCAGCTCACTCGCGACTCAAGATATACATGACGGGAATATTCCTTGGATGGAAATGTGTCAATGTATTTTGTCCTGTGCCTTTCAGCCTCTCCTCTGTAAAGCTAGAACAGAATATATGTATGTAAAATGTCAGTCCAATAAAAGTTATCCAGCTGGCAATGAATCCAGGCAATGGCCAATAAACGTCTATACAGAGGCATTATATAACTATGTCAGAAGGATTATGGGACCATTATACCAATGTTTAATATCAGCCAATTCCAGCTGCTCGCCCACTTCAAATATAGTGTTCTAGAGGCGTGAATGTGCTGAACCACACAGCAGGACAATGGCAGAGTAATATAAGGCCTTGCTAGGCACCAGTCTATTAAACACTGGCATACAATAATTCACCTTGATTGCATTACATATTTCCAGGGGAGAGAAAGAAAATCAAAAACAAATTAATTTCAGTAATACACACGTAGGCATATTAATATATGATAGTTTAATGTTTCATTTTGTTAAATAGGAATTTAAATAAAACTGGGATGTTCTTTACAACAACAGCATATTTAATATAATTGGAGAGAAAAAAATAAGTTACAAAAGTGAAAATAAATATTATTTACATTCACTGTTATTGTATGGAACATAGATAAGTATGCTCAAGTATATGAGGGTTGTCATTAGTTTGTTGCTTCCCGTGGCCCATATAGATAGATGTCTCCCATCCATTCCGGTTAACACACATCTTTTCCATTTGCCTTAAGATTACCGTACAGTATGTCAAAAATGCTAAAGATAAAATATAGACAGATATGGCATGTTATATAGATATTTCTGTGGATACTATTCTGTAGTATTCCATAGTATTGCACTAGAAATTTGACACTGCCTGTTCTAGTCCATGTGGGTTCCATGATATATATTAATAGAAAATATTAGTTTTTCAACATGTTACGATGCCATTAGTACTACAGTACTTCCTTGCAGTTGAGTGGATCTGTGTTTCACTTATATTTTTATTCCTCCCAACTTCAGAATAAATACTGATTTCTCTGGCAGAATTGTCAGGTTACAGCAGTCCCTATTTCATGGCCTGGAAGGATAATGTATGCAAGATCCACAAAATACTTCAAACAACATCTGGTACAATATTACCTTCATAAAAATGTGCCCATTAAACTGGATGCCATCCTATGCTAACATTCTTGGCATATCCTTTCATGTTTAACACTTCCTATTGTGGGCAATGTGCCCTTCAACCTATATATGCAATGGTCTAGTTTTTATTGCAATATCTGTGCTATAAATTCTATTATTCCCAGCACCACAGGGGTTAATCGACTCAAGGGAATTACTCTTTAAGCCTCTATAGACCAACGTTCAATGAAATTGACATACATTTTAATTAAAATAGGGAAGAAGCCTCATGTGCGGCCCACCAATTAGATGCTATCATTGACCTGTGAAAGGTACAATATTAGCTTAAGCACCGTATATTACAAACCGTGAAATAGACTACTGCAGGGACCTTATTGCTGAACCACTCTATGGCCTTGAAGATTCAATTTATCAACACTGACTTTTTCACTTAAAGCAACATTCAGTTCACTCCACTTGCCCAAAATTAACTTTCTTTGTTACATTTATGCTTGTTGTATTCTTGCTAAACTGAAAGTAGAATTGTCAAAATGTACACTTGCACAGTCCATAGTTTCACTACATCTCTTCTTCACCAAACCAGATTAGTCCATACATTTAGTTAAAAAACATTTAGCCACAAAAATAATTGATGGCTGTTTTCTATTCACATTTTGAGAATTTTTGTGAATATGTTCCACAATTATATTATCCTATATCACATATATTTGTGAGCATTGCGGTTTGTCGCTAACGAGGGCCGCAGTTGCAGGCAATGAGCGCCAAAGGCGATCATTGCGCTGGTGGAGATGAGTGCCATAGGCGCTCATCCTTACGGCCCCGCACAACTTAGGCAGTGGGCGCCAAATGCGCTCATTGCGATGGTGGACACGCAAAACTACAGATCAACAGAAAGCTTAATTATCCAATTCACAGTGCAAGCCCCATAGCACTTTGCAAAAATCGTGTTAAAATATTACGGCCCGTAACACTTTGCAAAATTCGGACCCCGCAAAAATACAACTTTAACGGCTGAACCACGCCCACCGAAAAACATACAAAAGAAACACATCACACCCAGCACGGGGGGGGGGGCGACAGACAGGACATCTTGGAGTGAGGTTGCACGCAAATTTAAGCCGGATATGCCGGGTTTCAGCACTCAAAAGTCGCCTAAGCAAGAAAAAAAATGGCTGCTGAAAAAAATGAAAACAAGGCTACACAACCCCGAAACTTGCAAGAAACTGCCAGCCACATACGACTTTGCAAGGGATGTATCAGGTAGAAAAATACACTATTAGAAAGGACGGAAAATTCTTGCGAACCGCGTAAGACATAGACTAATGCTGCATTACGCTTTTGAAATAGAGGTTCTACCGCCTAAACAAACAATTTGCCCTCGCACACACACTGCATCTTGCTTAGGTGTTGCAGCCTCTGGGGCCTTTCAAAAAAGGTGTGTATATGTAATGATAGATCATGTGACACTTAGATTGCACACAGGTGGGCATCATTTCACTAATTATGTGACTTCTGAAGGCAATTGGTTGCACCAGAGCTTTTTATGGGCTTCATAACAAAGGGGGTGAATACATACGCACATGCCAGTTTTCTGTTTTCTATTCCTAAAAAATAGATTTATGTATATATTTTTCTCATTTTACTTCACCAACTTAGACTATTGTGTTCTGATCCATCACATAAAATTCAGATTAACAAAACATTGAACTTAAGGCTGTAATGTAACAAAATAGGTAAAATGTCAAGGGGGTGAATACTTTTGCAAGGCACTGTACACTGCACACCTAGCACATTACTGACACTTTCTCCTCAGATGATCAGCACTTTTCCTGTATATTTTACAAAATACAACAAACAGATTGTAAGGATATTGATTGCTGCATATTAAGTACAAATAGGTAACGTATATTACTTTATTAATTACTTATAGTAAGGTATATTCATTTATTAATTCATTTAAAAAAAAAAAAAAAAAAACATCATATTTTACACTGCCCTTACTTTATGAATAATGTTTGTTGGCTGACAGGGCTAACAGGGATAGGACACTCAAAGCAGTTAAATATTTAAATCACTTTATTATGCTCTGACACCTGATACATTTTTGCCAGGCAACACGCGGGACTAAGGCGCTCTATGCGACATGCTAGGGCCCTCATTTGACTGCGAGCCTCGGAAGCGAGGCAAGCAGTTGAGGCATGCACTGATAGCTGTTGGCAGCCCATTGGGGCCGTAACTGCGAGCCTCGCAAAGCGAGCCGGCATGCAGGACTTAGCTTCGACGCTCATTGCACTGCGAGCCCCGCAAAGCGAAGCGAGCAGTTGAGGCATTTTGAGGCATGCATGGATCGCCGTTGGCGGACCATAGCCCTTGCCTCGCAAACTGTGGCGACACGCGCAGATTAGGGTTGTACTGTGAGCCTCTCAGAGCTCGGTGAGCAGTTGAGGCAGGCAGTACACTCCCATTCTGTGATAGCATTTCCACACTTATTTATTGCCCCGTCATTTTTGACAGGCAAGTCGCTAGTTTAGACATAATGCTTTGGACAGTGGATATGAGAAAGGAACTGGCAGAATGACATCGCTTAGAATTTCCAAAATATTATTTAACCTAAAATAATCTATTCTACATGAAGGTGATTATAAACTGATACCATTTAATGGCTAACTATGTAAATTTATAAAATGGCAAAAATATATTTTTATCTTGATTTCCTAAAAAATTCAAAGGTATTTAGAAGTATCCCTGGTTTTAAATGTTTCTGATGTAACAGCCACATATTAACAGAAAAATATATATTAGACTGAGAAATTCAAGCTACTTATAGATTTATTGCCAGCAAACTGAAATCCAGATTTCCACACCACCAGAGTTGTCTACGTCAGCAACCCGTCCTAGCCTATAGAAACACAGCATTGACGTTCGGATTTTAACCCTCACTGGGCAGTTTGTTCTGCCTGTTGTATCCAATTACATCGCCGGTGTCACTGTACAAATGCTCGGTGAGGAGAGAGAGAGAGATAGAAACAGGATCCCCGGGAAAAACATTTTTTTCATACACTACTGATTCTCCTCTATCAAATGCATTCATAATCCATGAAACTTAAATATGCCTTTAATTAAGGCATTTTCT
Organism: Discoglossus pictus; assembly: GCA_027410445.1. Classification (NCBI taxonomy): domain Eukaryota; kingdom Metazoa; phylum Chordata; class Amphibia; order Anura; family Alytidae; genus Discoglossus; species Discoglossus pictus. The sequence goes on from CM050165.1 coordinate 362,528,314, forward strand.
CAAGTTTATGCATTTTTCACCATGATTGGTGTTAAAATGCTCACTCAATTTGTGTTAATAGTACTTGCAGGAAGCATGTGCCCTGATGACTCCATTGATCAAACTAGACTGACTAATGAGTTATGTGTCTAAACAGAAACATGGAGAACAATGCAGTTTATGCTGTCTTTAGGTATTTTCTATATTTAAAGCGGCACATTAAGAAAAGGATCACATTCTAGATAATTTTATCATTTTTACTCTATCATTACCAACTTGTCAAGGGCACATCTAAAGTAAAAATGCTTGTTATCAATCATCTGAATTTTGACAGAGCGGCAAGAATTGGGTCACAACAAACTTAGCTTTACATTATCCATCTCATCTATAACAGTGTAAAAACTTTTTTTTAGCTTTTTCCATGAAAACAATGGTGACAGCTTTTAGGAAGCAGTGAGATTAAAGGTGATTTGTTTGCTAAATAAATCATAGATGGGAATTTACTAAGTATCTTCTCACCTCAGATGACATGAGAAATGTGGTTTCACTTTCTTTTTATGACAAAATAATCGTATGTACATAAAATCTACAATCTGAATTTTTTGCTGCTGCCAAGGTCCTGTCAGTCTATTTATGTTGTCCTTCTGTGTGACTTCACTTTCAGACTGAATTCATCCTGACAACCTGAAAAGATTATTTTCATGGAAAACGTGGGCATTAAAAAGTAACATAATAATGTTTTATTCAGAAGAGCATGGCCGGATTACCCATTAGGCCAACTAGGCAGCCCCCTAGGGGCGCTTACATGTGAAGGGCTCCACTTTTGTTTAACAAAATGGTGCCTGGCTTAAAAAAAACAAAATGCTGCAGTTCAAAGACTGGCTACTATGAGGTAACCACCTAGGACAGGGGAGTTACAACAGGAATAAGAGCTTACATGCACAGAAAAGGCAACAATGGGTCCATGCATACCTTGCATACTCACTGACTGCAGCTCCTCCACTTCACTGTCTAGGGGCTCCAAAAAGGTAGATCCATCCCTGCAGAAAAGTAGGTAGAAGAAGAGAAAATGGAAATTATAGGGACAAGTACAAGGTATTTAGCCAATGCCCTCTATTTTGAAATATGTTTATTGGTCATTATTACAGGGTATTTTACAATATGCTCTTTTTAAAGGCATACCTACATTTCCTGGATTATGAATCAGCAGTGTGTGCATGAAAAAATACCAAAATAAACATTAACAGGCAGCTGTACAATTAATTACAATGTAACAATCCGTGATGGCAGTTTGTGCAGAAAGGAATCATCAGATGTGTAACCCCCTGTAGAAAGAAGCAGGAGGAACCAGACACTGATCTGTAGATCTCTGCATTGAGTTGCTGCTGGCTTGAAGGTTGGAAAGGGTTAAAATCCATATTTTAAAGCAGTGTTTCTATTGGTAGGTACACTGTGCCTATGTAAGCAGTTCTGGGTGGTGGAAAACAAGTCTTAGTTTTAAATAAAATAAATCTATATGTGTATAGAAGGACTCAATGTAATGTGTGTCTCTGTTATAACCAGCATGAGTTAGATTAGAAAAAGGGAAAAACAGGGACATTTAGATATACCTTTAAGAGCTAGACTTAATAGTGAGCACAGTGTTTTAGAAAATAGAACAAAATAAAAGCTTTTCATTTATTAACTATTTATGCAATACTTATTTGTAATTAACTTATATTAGCTGCTTTATCAACAGATACAGGGTCTTACTAATTATACTAATTAAACTAATGCGATTTCCATTAGACCTGTTGTAGAAGCTCTCATTTCAGCTCAAAGGTACGTGGAAGTTTCCCTGTTTTAAATATTAATAAAACCTACCTAATTGCTGTTTGTACATCTAAATATCACGTTATTAACAAGTGCTTAAAAGCTCTGTTTTCACTTACTCAAATCTTCCACACAGTACCTGCAAAGGTCTGCCCCTACAGCTTATACATATAATGTTTCTATAGGTAAGGGATGTACTAGCCCTTTACAGATGGTTTCTCAACAGCATTTCTTGAAACACTGCTGAGAGATGATCTCAGTACATTTCTTATCAACAGAAACACTGTATGCATGAGTTGTGGGCAGAGCTTTGCCGGCACTGCTTGGAAGAATTAAGTATGCAAAAACTGAGTATTTAAGCACTTGATAAGAAAAGGATTTTTAGATATACAAACATTTAAATAGTTTATTTTAATATTAAAAAGGGGATAGTCCCATATAAAGGTCTCAGGGCACAATAACATATCCAGAAGTATATTTGTTCTTGGGGGCTTGCCTTCTGCCAGCAAGATCTACAGACTAAAGTATGTTCTCTGCATTATCTATCAGCTTCAATGAAGTTTAATCATGCTTTACGAAATATTTTTTCATGCAAAAAACAACTTTGTGCTGTCTAAAATATGCTTTGAAATGCTTGAAAAACACAGTTGTGTTCCATGTCCCTTTAATGCCATCATGTTTTTACTTTATAAAAATATTTCGCTCTTTATCAGGAAAACGTTTTCCAAAGATTATATTGTAACTCGGGGACTACAGTGATTTTTTAAGGTCAAATAATATGCATTTTTGAAAACTGATCTGAGTTTTGTAAAACATGCATGGAAACGTCTGATGCGTAAATGGTTGGCACAAATCTACCTTTAATTATGTCATTTCAAGATTCATTCACTGTTTATAAATAGGATGAGAAGCCTCTAATGATAATTTTACAGTGATACACATTTGCAATGCTGATTTGAACCATAAGACTCCTGTAGCAACAGTTAGTGAAATTGTAATCAAGTGAAAGTGGTAAAAGCACTTTTTTAAGTGTTTCCAAATTTACCATATGTTCAATATCTGCATATTTAGTCCCATAAGCCTGGCTGAGAAAAGCTAAGCTAAGAAACATTTTACAGCAAGAACTTTATATGCTTGGAGCATTTGGAACTGAGAATAGTGTACCATATGCAAAGTTACAGGGATTAGATATTATTATAAAACTGTTAAAAAACAAATGTTAGGTTTAAAAATGGGTTGTAAAAAATATTAAACATCTACTGTATGCATTATAACACTGCTCCTCAAATATCATGGTCTAAACCAGTGGTTTTCAACCTTTTTTACATCCGCGGACCGGTGAAATATTTAGCGGACTGCTAAAGCAGAAATAAAAAACATTATTTATACAGTATTTTGTATATTAGTTTTGAAATCTAACATTATAATTATGAGACAAAGTTCAACCAAACTAACTTGTGTTTAATGCAAAATCAAATTACTAACCCTGCACTTGTAGAATGCGGGAAAAAAGTGACCATGCTGATAAGTCTCTGCGCTAATTCTCAATTCCTGAGTACGGTGTGTGACCTCATGACGTAGTGACGCCACCTAGTGACTGCCAGCCTAACGTGCAAGTTTCGCCAAAAGCTTCAACGGAGGCCCGATACTATGGGCCATATTCTATTAGCTACTTCCAAATGCCTTGAACTCATAAATTTGACTTTGGGTGTTGTTTTTATAAATGTTTATATGCATTCTATTGACTTAAGAATTCATTAGTGACAATAGGTAATATTTACTGAATATGTAGCAATATTAAGAGTGATTTTAAGTGTGTATAATTTTTCAAATTGGGCAATAGAATAGGGCCCTATGAATTAGGTGGCAATAACTATTTCTCGGACTGGCAGAACATTTCTGCAGACCGGCACCTGTCCACGAACAAGCTGTTGAAAACCACTGGTCTAAAAAAGACTTTAGAGAGATTCACTTTAGAGATATTCGCTAAAAAAGTCTGCACAGAACTATAAAAGATCACAGCTCAATGTGGCAGTCCTTCTCTGTATTTACTGAGAATAATCTATTCAAATTCAATTCAATATTATTATTATTATCCTTTATTTGTAATACTGTAATGCTATACAGGTGTTAAGTACAAGGCAAACAAAATGAACACAATGCAAAAGAATGGAGGGCCCTGTCTTTGAGCTTAAAATCAAATGTACATCTATGATTCCTTCTGCATCTCTACCCTCTTAACTGTGCAGTGATAGTGATTGTGCATCTGCCACACTCTGTGTGCAAAGGAAATACACAAGTGTAACTTAAAATAAATGTCATTTTAGTTTTTTGAGGCAACATAAGCAAACAAATTATGAATATTTTTATTATGCAAATATATTTGTTACATGCTGCATGTTTCCTATTGTGGCTTCTATTAAAGATGCATGGATAACAAATCTCTTCAATCAAAATTAAATACTGTAGATGGAACAAACAATATCAACCACTGAATGGGTGATTGAAGCTAGTACAAAACATATACTAACAAAATAGAAAAGACAGGTCAGCAAAAGGGTACTCTAATATCTAAAACATAACTTTTATTTAAATATTAAACTACTTACAATACTGGAGAATGATGATGTTATCATGTAAAAATATGATATCCTAACTGCTATATTATTGCTGGGATATAGCTGTGTAAATGGTATGACAAAAATATATTCAATTATAAATGAATCACCTAAAATCCACAGAGGTGAAATTGTTTTAAACATTGCATACCACTACTTTGAGTTTACAATTGGTGGAATCATTATTTGCCACATTATGCGGTGCTTTGTGACTAAAGGAAAGCTTGATTCCCTTGTATAAGGTTGGGTTACTTGTATACATTAATAGAGGAATTAATAGACAGAATAGTTATCTTTATAAGTAAAAGTTATGTTATAGATATTAGCTAAATCTTTTGCTAACCCGGCAGTGCTTTCTCTTCTATTTTAACAAATATAATTCAGTAACAAATATGTATTTTTGAGTATTGTGTGTCAAATGACTTTATATTATCACATATATAGTTGTGAGCATACGAGCCGTTGCTCACGCTTACGGGCTCGCGAAGCGAGGGCCGCAGTTGCTGGCCAGGAGCGCCGAAGGCGCTCCTGGCCAGCAACTGTGAGCCCGTAAGCGTGAGCAACGGCTACAACTAACCCCTACATCTAACCTGTAACCCCTACATCTAACCCGTAGCCCCAACCCATCTAACCTGTAGCCCCGACGCTGAAGCGCTGGCAATGTTTTTTGTATTTTGCCGGTGATTGCCGTACAGTCTCTATGTCCCTCTCCTCCTGTTGCTAGGATACCAGTCCTGTTCCGGTGCTTCACGGTCTTGGTTTGTCCCTTGCCGCTCTCCGTATTCAGTAGCAGGAGGAGGAGTAAGTGGTGCTGTCCGAGCATGAGCTGAGGACACCGGAGGAGGTTGGGGAGACAGACGGGCTCCCACGGTATGTATGGTGTCCCTGTCACCCTGAACACCATGCAGTTGCCTCCATGCTGTGTGTGAGATTCCTTCATATAGTGCTGGGAACTGCCCACCATGCACCGGGAGCCCTGCTATGTGTGTGATACACTGGGACTGTGTGTGGTGATTATATTCGTCCTATGTAAGGGAGAGGAAGTGAGGCTTCACAAGTCCCAGAGCCAGGGAGTCATGGCCCCTAAATGTTACTGCTGGCTGATAACGTTATAAAATTATGTAGTAGATAGATTAGATATATTGACAAAGCACAACTTTATATATCACACATATATATATATATATATATATATCATATATATATATATATATATATATCATATATATATATATCATATATATATATATCATATATATATATATATATATATATATATGATATATATATATCATATATATATATATATATATATATATATATATATCATATATATATATATATATATATATATATATCACATATATATATATATCATATATATATATATATATATATATATCACATATATATATATCATATATATATATATATATATATATATATATATCACATATATATATATATCATATATATATATATATATATATATATCACATATATATATATCATATATATATATATATCACATTTATATATATCATATATATATATATATATATCATATATATATATATATATATATCACATATATATATATATATATATCACACATATATCACATATATATATATATATATCACATATATCTCATATATATATATATATATATATCACATATATCTCATATATATATATATCACATATATCTCATATATCTTATATATATATATATATATATATATATATATATATATCACATATATCTTATATATATATATATATATATATATATATATGATATATATATATGAGATATATGTGATATATATATATATATATATATATATCACATATATATATATATATATATAATCACATATTTCTTATACTCAGTTTCTGACAAGGAGCGCCAAAGGCGCTCCTTGCCAGCGAGGGCCTCAGTTGCTGGAAAGGAGCGCCAAAGGCGCTCCTTGCCAGCAACTACGACCCTCGCAAACTTTACTTCGTAACGCAAACAACATACGAGACACGTTACTACACATTACGACCTCTCAAAAATCGCCCATAACCCGTGGACATCAAAAAATGTAAAACACAATAAATACACACAACCCATACATAAAAAGCTTACCTACAGCAAGAGGGAGCATCCAGGACCTCAAAAAATGAAGTTACACATTAATTTAACTCAAAATAAAAGAGTTTAGACACAAAAAAATTCTCTACGCGAGAGAAAAAATGGCCGCCGAACAAAATGAAAACAAGGCTGCAGCACTCTAAACACGCAAAACACCACCACAAACACGCAAAACACCACAAAACACCTACGGATATTCCGCTACAGACGCATACCACACAGTAGCCGCCATTTTAGAAAAATAACTTATACAATGCGGAAGTACACAGCTACGCTAACGGTTTGGTCTCGCGCACGCACACTATTACACCGCACACATTCATGACGCTTACACAGCAGCTCCACGCCACTAATGCTGCAGCAACCTCAAAACAGATTGTCAGCTCTTCAACAGAATTCTTCCTGCATATATTACTTCAAAATAGGTAAAGTACATTAATTTATTAATTTATTATTTATTTCATTATTATACACCAAACAGCTTTAGCTCACTTACAATTTCATTGCCGTCATTTTTTGACGGGCAATTTGCTAGTTAATTATAATTGTGATAATAGGCGATGTTCAAGTATTCATATTGTGATTTTGGATAGCTGCATTGTGAGGGTTGAAAAAATAGGAATATCTTAGTGAATGCTGTGAATGTGATCTAGTGTTTGACCTCTATTGGCTGTGTGGTTTCAGGAAAGAGCTTTTTGGTCACAATTTGTAAAATATTTTTTTTTCCAGCAGTGAAAAGTAATGCCTACTGGCCAGAAGCAGAGCACACTGAACATGAGGTAGTGTCTGCAAGCACAATCTTTTCTTCTATATAGGGTTGACAAAAATATTTCACCTCTTAGAAGTTGTCAATCCCTCTTTATGCTTTCATTGATTTTTAGATAAAGTCCTGATAGGCCCTGCAGACCTCATTCACATGGACTGTCACAGTTATGTGAACCACAGTGTGAACTGAAGATGGTAAAGAGAATTCTGAGTATTGGTTATAGTTATGTTAATGGATACACATGTAGTTTATTTTGTATTATTGTTGAAGAGCTGGCATTTCAGGGTATTCTTAAAGCACACACTGTAACATGCAATCCAGTCTATACTTACAAAGGATTTCTGACTTAGTTGATGTTTATTCTTTCAAATATCTTCAATGATCTAGTTCAGTAGCTTACAAACTTTTTTACATGGACAACTTAAAAGTTGATAAGATTCTTGACTGACCACTTGAATACAGCTGAGGGCCACCTAATGATTTTTCTGCCTGCTTCTTAACAATTATAATGCACAGTTCTATCCTAAAAGATAGCCTTTGTACTAATAAATCATAAAATCACAAAAAACGGTAAAAAGGTATTGACTTGAGTATAAACCAAGGGTGGAAAAGAGGGTCCTTCCCCCTTGATAATCTTCCTCCTTCCCCCCTTATCATCCTCCTCCTTCCCCCCCCCCCCCCTTATCATCCTCCTCCTCTCCAATCCCTATCGCCCTTCCTCCTTACTTGCTTCTATGCTCCGATGAGCTGATGCTGATCCTGACGCCGCAGCACATCTTCCGTACCGGCATATGCTAATGACGTGACGCACATGTGAGCATATGCAGGTACAGAAGACGCGCTGTGGCATCAGGACCAGCATCAGCTCATAGGAGCATAGTAGCAAGTAAGGAGGAAGGGGGATAGGGATTGGAGAGGGTGTAGTAAGGAGGAGGTTATGGGGGAAACAAGATGACGATAAGGGGGGGAGGAGGAGAAGGAGGAGGATTATGATAAGGGGGGAGGAGGATAATGGGGGAAGGAGGAGGATAACGGGGGGAAGGAGTAAGATAGGGGGGGAGGAGGAGGAGGATTTTTTTTTACTCTAGTATAAGCCGAGGTGGGCGTTTTCAGCATTAAAAAATTTGCTGAAAAAGTCGGCTTATACTCGAGTATATATGGTAACTTGTAAACAAACCTGTTATTTTTCTCTGTCAATGATGATAAAGCATTGGCTTTTTTTAATATTCATAACCCTAGACAGGCCACAATTTTAACTGAGCCAAAAAGTATTCAACAGGTTTTGATATCCCTGTGGCCTGTTTGGTATTTCCAATGTAGAAGTTTAAGAACCACTGATCTAAACTATTCTAGGTAAAAAAAGGAATCCACCAGTGGCTTTTTATCTTAAATTCCAGAAGAAAATATTTCTAGGAAAATATAGTGTGCTGGCACATATTTATTATATGATTATAGGTGATGGCTAATGGCTCTTCAAAAACATTTCTCCCTAGACTTGGACCTAATTCTCATATGTTTAAAAATATACTTGTATAAACATATATAAATACATATTATTTGCTATTTGAATCTTATAGATTATAGACTGGGAGTGGTCGCAACACATAAGCTGGTAGTTCCAGCATTGGCATTATACATTGTATTCCAGACATATTGATGAAAGATTAGCAGGTTGTGAGTCATTTCTTGTATATAAGCTAACATTAGCCCTGTTGTGAACAAGATTCCAGCACATTACTAGCTCATTTTTTAACAGCTGTAATTGCTGTATCGATTTTTCAGGTAACTGGTCTCCAAGCTGAAGGTCTAGCAATTTAGAAGTTCATAGTTGATCTGTGTAGATATCATTGGAAAGATTGGCAAGATCAAGGCTTCTAAAGACCAAGCAATTATTATAACTAGGAAGCTATATCTCTACAATGTCTACTCAGTAGAAGTGGTCCTGACAGCACATCCCTGAACTAAATTATCCCTCGTTTTATCTTGTGGTCCTCACTCATCCACCTCAAGCTGATCTGTCTTCTTGACAGTCATGGAATTAGGGCACTACAGAGCCTTGTCCCAGGTGGGTACTGAAGGGTAGCCATCTGGAAGAAATTGATGTCCTGTATAATCTAAAACACCACATCTGAAGTGTAAAGGAAAAGATGGATATTACCTGTGGTCAAGATACCAGTATGAGATACAGGTAGTATACCCAAAATGTTTAAATACTATATATAACACATGCTATATGAAAGTTGTAAACATAAATATGATCAATTGATACAAATGTAATGCAAACACACTTAATCCATTAATCCACTTTACCTTTGTAAAGTATTATGGATAGCTGAATTCTCATATTTATAGTATGTTTATTTTGAAGAACTAGACTTGATATTAGAAAACAATATTTATAGAAAGTACAATAAATATGGACTTTAATTTATTAACAGTTATACGTAAATTATTCTTTACTGTGGTGCCATTGTTTTTTTTTCTTTCCATATTTGCCACATGGGACGGTATTGTGAGTTGATGATTTATATTAGAGAATAAGGCAAATGTCTTGCCTCAGCAAGAAAAAACTGAATGCTATGACTAAAAAATAAAAGGTTGTTTTCATTTTTGGTTTTACTTTCTAAAGGCATTGTTACGATCTGATTCTTCAATGGGCTTAATAAGGACCTAGTCCAAACCTACCCAGGACAGGCATGTTGGCCATTATCAAGGAAATGTTTTTGAGAAAAAAAAAACATGCTATAAATATGACATTTCTTTACTTTTACAATTCTTTAGTGAGCATCTTGGACTTAACCCATTCACTCCTGGAATTTTCATAGCAAAAAGAGGCAGCATGTATATATCACAAGGGAACACATGATATAACACACAGTATAAAAATATGATGCTGAATTGGCAGAACACTCTGTTTACTGTCAGGATGAAGGCTTGTGAAATCGCTTCATGCAGACCGTCGAGATTCAGTAATTACTATAAATTTAACCTGCAGCTTATGCTAGGTATAAAAGATAAAAATAAACTCTATTTCTCCAGGCAACATAAGCGGTTGTATTAAACGTGTGACTGCCAAGAACAGCAGTGGCTAGCACTTGCGAGTGAGTTGGTTTTAATTGACAACAACCGCTCGTTGGGTCTTGTGTTATTTCTCCCACTTGTGCGCAGGAACAGCTGTAGTGCGGAAAAAAATACTAGGTCATAAGCTGATGAGCCAGCTGTGGCTGTGCATAAAAATGAGAACTGCAGAGCACAAGGTACATTGTTTTGTACAAAGGAAGGCACGCAGTTCCTGAGTTAAAAGATAAACACTGAAAAGCTATAACATAAAGGCTGCTTGTTTAAGTCAGAGATACTAATTTCATTCTCAGTTCAAGCTTGTTTCACCAAGGACAAAGCACTTTCTTCTTGTTACGCCACACACAAGTTATGGTAAATTAAACTGAACCATTTAACATTATCTACAGATACAGAATTAAAATCTAAGTTCTGACATATGCTGCTTATATCAGAAACACACATTGCATTGGAGTCATTCTATATGCATACATATTTATTTTACTTAAAAGAGTTTGGTTTCCACACCCCCAGATATTATTACATAGGCACAGTGTACCTACCAATAGAAACACTGCATTTGGGTATGGTTTTTAAACCTATACTAACCTTCAAGCCAACAGCAGCAATATTCAGAGATCCACATAGCAATGTCTGACACTTCCTTGCTTCCTTGTGCAGGGGATAACAAGACTACATATTTAATGATCCTTTTCTGCACAGATTGAAACAATGATATAGCTGCCTGTGATTGGCCAAAACAAATTATGAAAGTTATGCTAATTTAAGCAGGGAATTTTAGGGATGTTAACTCTCAAAATCAACTGCTAGCAAACTCAAGAGATAGAATAATTTTATTATGGGAATAATATTAAAAAAAAAAAAAAAACAGTGCTAGTGATGTGAGGAATACAAAAGCTATGCTATCTTTTATACCATAAGTAAGAAATATTTCTAGAAGCAATGATCCATTCTAAAGAAAAAATATACATGCCTATATATAGAATCATTAGGTGTCACAAACGTGATACACGTAGAGTAGATCTAGTAATATAGTAATTATCAAGCAGGGATATATATTTTAAATGATGTCATCAAAGAGTGATCCTCATATGCAATATATTTTGCTAATCGAAGATAGCACAGTGTAAAAACACACACAATAAAAACAAAAAGAGATGGGTAGACATTCAAAAGTCCAATAATCCAGTAGTATGCAAAATATAGAGGAGAGTGTAATCTCACTCTCGGCACGACAAGACAGCACATGAGTAAGCCCACAACTTGGGCGAAATGGACCATCAGGACTTCGAGGGGTGGGTGTGGAGAGCCTTACCAGTATGAGGGACCGCATGTGTGGACAGGTCACTGCCATGAATCGCAAGTATATGCTCTAATGATGGCAAAGTTGACCACTGTGTCTTTAACTATTGGTTACTGTCTTGCCGTGCATAGAGTGATATTGCACTCTCCTCTATGTTTTGCATATTACTGGATTATTGGACTTTTGCATGCCTACCACTCTCTTTTTGTTTTTATTGTGTGTGTTTTTACACTGTGTTATCTTTGTATATTTCCTTCTTTTTGATCCTGGGATTAGCAAAATATATCGCATATGATGATCACTCTTTGAAGACATCATTTAAAATATATATCCCTGCTTGATAATTACTATATATACTATATCTACTCTACGTGTATCACGTTTGTGTCACCTAATGATTCTGTATATATGCATATATATTTTCTTTAGAATAGAGCATTGCTTCTAGAATTTTTTCTTGCTTATGGTATAAAAGGTAGCATAGCTTTTTTATTCCTCGTATCACTAGCAGCGTTTTTTTCTGGATTTTAATCATTATTCCCATAATAAAATTATTCTATCCAATTAAGTTAGTATAAACCACTAGGGAATCACAGGTCAAGCCTAATATATAGATTTTAACAGATTTAGCAAATTTATGGGTAAGTTTAATAATAGTTATTTTGGTATTTTTTCATGCAAATTATGTTGTCATACACTATTTATTTTCCACTATCAGATGCATTCATAGTCCATGAAACTTGAATATGCCTTTATATTCTAAAATTTGCTTAAATGGAAATTACATTTCTAATGTTTTTGATTCCAAAAACTAGATTCACAGAGTTAACACACAGGCTGCAATGGGACTTACGAATCAATACTGAATATCAAGAAGACAGGGTGTAACAAGTGCATTGACTTAGACATTGTTTACATGGATCCCGCAGGATCTCCTGCAAGGCTGACTCGTAGCTACAGGAGTTCTTGCAAGAGAAGATAAGTTTCTATTAGGTGGCTCTCACAGGATATTTCACATCAGAAGTTACTCATTTGTATCCAGGAGGATTATCATATGAAGGAAAATAGCTGGCGAGACTCGCAAGGGTCCATATGAGCACACTGAAGCAGATGTGAGTGTGAAGTTGTGGGTCAGAGCCCAAAAATAGAGCAACCCCAATAAAATTAAAGAACATCAGTAAATATTGCAACATTTTGTATATATAGCAATATATGTGGCTTATTATTCTTGCACATCAGCATTGCATTTTATACACATCATATTATATGTATAGCACCACTCAGGGCCACAGTTTGTCTCTTTAAACTTTATACCCCCACATTTTTGGGGTCTCCAATTCCCATGCTTGAATTCTACATTGAATAGACATAGGGCCTCATTCAATTAAGATGTGTCCAATTTAATAGGGCTCTATATAAGCACAGAGCATTTTTTACAGACGTTTTTAGTTAGTGAACTTTTATCCAAAGGATATGCTCTGTGCTTATATCAGAAATCGCAATTGAATAAGGCCCTTATTGTTTAACTGGTAGTAAGTAAAGATCTTGCATGTGTTTCCATGATCCGTGTAGGTAATAATAAGTAATTTATTATTAATTATTAGTATTGAATGTTATTAAATAATATAGCTGTTATGAACAGAAGGGCCGAGTGGACTGGGGTTCATCAGTTATTATATGTGTGGTTAGAAGGTACTAACAACTTGCTTAACAGTTATATCATGGGAGTAATGCATACATGTTGTTATATCATGGATGTAATAAGTGCATATAGTACTGTCATTGGTTAACATTAAATACTGTATCTGTATTAGAAATAGGATAGTAGGCTATGCTTATAAGGCCCTGCGATCGGCCATGTGTGAAGGCTCTGGCTTTAGTCATGAAGGAGGGAGCTAGTTTTATGGGAGAGAAAATGTGTAATAAGAAGAAAGCCAGACTCCCCTATACATCTGGAAATCATGTGGGTTAGGGGGGATAGCGAACTATTTGTCTTGAAGGATGGGCTAGAACCAGGGGGAAGTCTTTTGGTGTTTTGTGTCATCTTTCTGTTTTTTTATATATCTCTGTAACAATAAAGAAGTGGCAGTCTGATTTTGGACACACTAAACAAAGGTAGTGTCGGAGTCTGCTTGTACTAATCAAAGGTACATGGTGTGTGATTCTTAGATCCTAAGAAAAGGGGTCTGATGGTGCCTGTCTCTTCAGAAATGATGCAGTCATCTGAGGTGTCTGCTGGTGTCGAGATCTGAACAAAAAGTTGCTACCCATAGAGAGAGAGAGAATTGGGGTGATCATAGTCCCCCAAATCAGACTGCCACTTCCTTATTGTTACATAGATATATCAAAAATCAGAAAGATGACACAAAACACCAAAGACTTTCCCCGGTTCTAGCCCATCCTCCTAGGCAAATAGCTTGCTATCCCCCCTCACCCACATGATTTCCAGATGTATAGAGGGGTCTGGCTTCTCATTACAAATTTTATATCCCATAAAACTAGCTCCTCCTTCATGACTTTGTGTATACCGCTTTGAGCAATTAGCCTAATAAGCCTAGATACACCCTGGAATCTGCATGCACTCAGTCTTATTAGTTTTATATGGCTTTACACTGGAAACAATAAAGCCAGATCCTCAGAGAGTTATTAACAATCACTGCCAATAATCAATGCTTATTCTATGTTTAGTGGGTGGATCAGAAAGTTGATTGCATTATTGTAAGTAATACCTGTGTTCAATTGATAGAATATTTGATATCACATGTACCTGTAGTTTTAAATTACCATACCATAGTTGAGATATAATCACTTTTGAATTGCTTTCCCAGAAAGTTTGTTACTTAGAAATTGGTTGCATAGAAATTGTGTGTCAGTGTAATAAGCTGAATGTTTCTGGAGGAATTCGTTTACAGACAAAAAAATCACTAATAAATGAAAACAACTTTATATTGTAATGTAAACAATTACAAAAAGAATATCCATACACCGCTGCTACAGAACAAAACAATATCATATAGCAATCACTCCCGATAAGGGACAGCCATGTGAAGCCTTCAAGTAATACACTGGTTAACCTTTATTGGTTTGCAATAAACTGTCTAAATCTACTGCAAATAGTTGTAAGGGGGAATAGAGATGGTGTGGTGTGAGTACATGTGTGTCATTTGTATGTATCATGGCTCTTTGATCCCAACTACAGGATGAGTGTTGTTGGAGAAGTTTCTGATTACTGCTTGTCACCACATTTATGTTCATTGACCATCAGTGATTTCAATGACTGCATTAAAAGGTTATGTTGTGTTGAAATTTGTTTAACCAATTTTACCAAATAGAATGAAGTCTATAACACTTTGTGACATCTACTTGCCTTTTTTGTTCTAAATAAAATATTCAGAAGCAGCGGTAATTGGCATTAGTTGACTAGGTGCCAGCTGTTCACAGACTGGATGTGTAGCCAGTCATTGTTTCCATTTGTTGATCTTTTCTTAACAACCTATAACCATTTTCTGTTACAGGAGAAATCTGTGCATTCAAAATCCATGGACAGGATACCCCGTTTGAGGCTGTAGTTTTGAATAAGACATCAGGGGAAGGGCGTATTAGAGCAAAAGGACCAATTGACTGTGAGCTTCAGAAGGAGTATACTTTTATCATTCAAGCATACGACTGTGGAGCAGGTTCAACTGGTGTAAGCTGGAAGAAGTCACATAAGTAAGTCTTATTGCTTAATATTTGTTTATCATGTCAGCCAAAAGGGGAGGATCCACCACTGGAGCAAGCGGTGCAATGCACCGGATCCCTTCTTTGGGCAGAGCACAGTGCTGTCTACGTTTTTTTTTGTGTTACATTTTTTCTGTACTGTATTGGACACCCGTCCTCACCCCCAGCGCACCCCAAGTACACCAGCTTCCCAGTATACTGGAAAATAAATTGAATGTAGAAAAATAATATATAATATGAAAACTTTTAGTCTGTCTAATGGCATAATTAATCAGGAAAAAAGTCATACAACTAAATTTGTAATTAGAAAATATATAAAGAGGCATGGAAATCACATAATTTTTCTAATTGCAGATTATATTATCTCACCTCCACGGCAGACAACATATTCCATACTAGAGCCTTTTACCTCAAATGACTTCTATTAGATCTCTTCCCTCTCTGACTAAATAAAAAACCTTTCTAACTTGCACTCCTTCCTACCTAAGCATACTTTTACTTCTTTCCTGACCCTTGCTATTCCTTGTCTGTTCTTCCCTAGGTTTCTGACTCTTCCATGCCCGATTGTAAGTAGCGAGTTTCCAATCTTGTAGGGTACTTTGGAAAAAAAACTTCCTGTAAAGATTTTAATATCAGAATAGGGCCCTCCATTTTCTGCAGTTTGTGAATATTGTATTTTTCCTTTTTCTTACCCCTTCACAGCGCTACGGAATATGTTGGTGCGTTACAAATAAAAGTTAATAATAATAATAATAATAATAATTATTATTATTTTTATATATATATATATATATATTGATGCCTCTGCAGCTTCTTGGATAGATTTGTGATACATTGGTGGAAGTTCTGTGTAAGAGGGGCGTTTACATTTCTGAATAGCTATGGTGTCATTGAATGATTCAAGGTGTCTGCTTCTGAGCCAGTAAGGGGGAAGGGTGTTGTGTCAATTTCAATTTATCCTATTATCAAACAAAGCCTCTGAACTTCTACCTGCAGCCATACTTCCACTGCTAACTATAAGCGCACACCCCATCATCCATACAGAGAGTCTTCAATAACTCAGATTTTCCCCAAAAATGTTTCACGACTTACACAGCTGCTAATATTGTTAGTTTGGTGCAGTTTTGACAGACAAATGTTTTTTTTTTTCTTGAACTGCAGTGGCTCTTTAAGCCTATTCACCTGTAATTACTAACTACTTTGCTAAAGTGGAGGCACTTTCTGCTACATGATTATATGGCATTACAGGTGTAGGAGACCTGTCTGAGACCTTGATGTGCTGGTAGGAGTTCTTTATTATTCAGCCCAACATTCCTTGCTGCTCACTTTTGAAATAATCCTTTCATATAGATTTTCCCAGAAATATAGAAACGTTTTACATGGGGATAATATATTTTAATGTAAAATGTGCCAGCCACACAAACAACAATGGCTAGCAAGCTAATGAAAAGGTGCTTTCATTGTGTGTACAATGGTTCCATCATATTGCTCTTACCTCTTTTATTGAGTCGCACCTGGTGTTCTCCTGCCAGTCTCACTGATTGCTCCTCTGGCTCTGTTTTTTCCTCATTCAAATCTGGTCATCACTGCAGTTGTCCAGTTATCATGAGTCTCTGGCCTGTGTAAGAGATGCTGGAAAACATATATGGTCAAGCTCCTTAAATAACCACAATAGTTCTATATTTTCATCATACTATTTTGATAAACTGATTTTATAAGAAAAAAACATATATCACAACTGCTTAATATACAAAGGGGGTAGAAATAAGCTTCTAAAGGTCATAGGTAAATTTTAAAGTTGAAATGCATCTGTCATTCATGTTAGTGCTGTATTATGAATAAAGAAAAACTAATTTTTTTTCAAGAGCCCTTCCTTTTGAGAGAGCAACTCATATGAGTAGCTCAAATAAAGTAATAGTTACTCATAGTAAAAAAGAACTAAAACTTTTTATATATCTTTTCTGCGTTCTAAAAATAATTTGCCTGATGTCATGTATAGTTCTTCAATCAAGAGTAATGTATCTGAGAATAACAACTGAGTTTACCTTGTCAAGGTAACATTTAATAACCAGTGGCATGTGGAAGTATGTTTTAATATACCTCAAGAACTGATTACAGCAGTTATGGAATATATACTGATACTGCATTGATCATATCCCAGATATATATATATATATATATATATATAATTTATTATGGAATAGATGCAAAATATACTGATATATATATATATATATATATATATATATATATATATATATATATATACATATATATATATATATATATATATATATACTCATACAAAAATATAAATGCAATAATATACACCCATATATATAACAATATCTTGTGTACATAACTGAGCATTGGTACATCTGTATATAATGCATCACAAGAAAGCATATATAACATTTTGGCAATGTGCTAGAAAACATTCCAACCTTGTAGGGCAATCATTTAAAAATGTTTGTTAAGCACTAGGGGATTCAGGTTCCTGTACATTATGTTCAATGTGCTAGAAATCAAAATTCCATTTTCAGACCTTTTTGTTTGGAGCTGAAAATTGTTATTATTTTTTTCAATTCAAATGTCTCATTGGTATTTATGAACATAAGAATAATGCAGAGCCAATCCTAAACTCCATTGCAGGTCACACTGGTACCAGCCATTAAAGGGCCACTGTGGTTGTATGTTAAAAATACATCAATTGAAGAAATACACTTGAAAAAATACTGTTTTTTAGAATGGAAAATAAAATAAAACAGCCTGTAATATAGAATTACATGATATATTATAAATAACTCACCTGTTTTAAATGATACCATATTTGGCATCTCCACTGTATCATTTTAATATGAAACCCCCACCATATATTGATGCCAAAACTATCCAATTATATGAATATAATGTCAGAACGTTAACAATATACAGATATTGTTTACTAGAGATATATGATATTGTACAATGTTTGGCTATTATGTGCTTTGCAGCTGTATTACGTTATACTGTGTATTATATGAAGATGTCCTTGTTATCAGAACCTTGTGTATCAGATAGCAGGGACACAGGCTTTCTTCATCTCTTTTCTACGTTCCTACAGTTCAATTACAGGGTTAAATGCGCTATGTTTTTTTTTAACACACACATGGTTATGGACCAAAGGCATTGTTTTCAGTGATGTTTAGATCACTCATTTCAGGTAGTTCAAGTGATTAAAGCTAAGTGAGCCCTGAAAGAACTGTTTTACAGCAATCAATTAATTATAACGCAGACCGCAACAAGTGAAGTGGGAAGCGTAGGAGCATTTGATCTATAAAAGGATCAATCGGCCAGAGAAATAATGCGTGTGTTTTTTATTGTTTAAGTCTTCTTTACTATGAGGTACCAATTTTGTTTTTTGGGAACTGAACTTGTCTGCTACTTTCGAATCCAATGAGCTTTTACCTGTCTTGTTAAAAGCACTGGCACATGTATCTGCCCCCATCTGCATTTAAACTCCTCTCTCATCTGAATTGATCATCTGAAACTAGAATTATACAGTCCACAACAGCATTCATTCATATATATTAGAGGCTATATCTTTTTATTACATTCTAAAAACATATTGCCTATTTTTAAAACATTCAAATTACTATATTTTAAATGTAAGAGAACAGTGGAAATTCACAAAACAAATATGGATTTGGGTGTACATGCATCAGTGCACATTTATTTCTAGCATACATTAATGACAACAACTTCATTCAATTAGATTTAATATTAAATTACATGTTAAGCATATTTTTGAGAAATGTAACAGGGAACATTTTATTTGTTCAATATTTAATTTATTGCTTGAGGAATTCTTTATAAATGAGAATACTGGATTTTCTGTTAAGGTCTATCATAATGTTAGCATGCTTATTATATTGTACATAATAGGGTAAGTGGCATGGATTTAATAAGACTGCATTAAGTTAACCTTACATATTTTTATATTTTAAGTATTTCTGTAAGTGTTGTGAATTTGATTCACCCGTTTATAAGTGTACATTGCACACAATATTGTAGGTGGAACTTTCACAATTGCTATCATGCCTTTAAGGAGTCAGGTTAAAAAAAAAATTTTTGCATGACATTTTTTTGCTTTGTATTTAAATTAAAGTGGTGTAGAATACAATGGGAAATGTTTCCTTCTCAAAAGCTCGGCATGATGTCTAGAGAGATACTGATCATAAAATCAGTTAGTAGTATCCTGAATTAAGAATTACTTGTAAAACCTTTCCGTCACTTATGTATCATTTGACAGTTCCTTCTGCAGCTTTCTACTATATATTTTTACATTGAAAATATTTAGTGCAGAAACATGCACTGCGGAAAAGTACCGTATATACTCGAGTACAAGCCGACCCGAGTATAAGCCGAGGCACCTATTTTACCACAAAATACTGGGTAAAATGAGTGACTCGAGTATAAGCCGAGGGTGGGAAATGTGCTGCCCTGTGTCCCTCTTGTGCCTTCTGTGTCCCCCTCTCTCTTGAGTGTCTCTTCCCCCCTCTCCCTTCCCTGTGTCTCTTCCCCCCTCTCCCTTCCCTGTGTCTCTTCCCCCCTCCTCATTCTCAACCTCCCTCCTCAACCCCACTCCTCATTCTCAACCTCCCTCCTCAACCCCACTCCTCATCCTCAACCTCCCTCATTATCCCTCCTCATCCTCAACCTCCCTCCTCAACCCCCCATCCTCATCCTCAACCCCCTCCTCAACCTCCCTCCTCAACCTCAACCCCCTCCTCAACCTCCCTCTTCATCCTCAACCCCCTCCTCAACCTCAACCCCCCCATCCTCAACCCCATCCTCTACTTCCCCATCCTCAACCCCCCTCCTCATCCTCCCTCCTCATCCTCCCTCCTCCTAAACCCCCCCTCAACCTCAACCCCCCCATCCTCAACCCCATCCTCAACCTCCCCATCCTCAACCCCCCTCCTCATCCTCCCTTCTCATCCTCCCTCCTCCTCAACCCCCATCCTCAACCCCCCTCCTCATCCTCAACCTCCCTCCTCATCCTCAACCCCCTCCTCAACCTCCTTTCTCAACCTCAACCCCCTCCTCAACCTCCCTCCTCAACCCCCCCATCCTCAACCCTCTCCTCAACCTCCCTCCTCATCCTCAACCCCCTCCTCAACCTCCTTCCTCAACCTCAACCCCCTCCTCAACCTCCCTCCTCTACCCCCCAGCCTCAACCCCATCCTCAACCCCCCTTCTCATCCTCAACCCCCCTCCTCATCCTCCCTCCTCATCCTCCCTTCTCCTCAACCCCTTTCCTCATCCTCAACCTCCCTCCTCATCCTCAACCTCCCTCCTCATCCTCAGGCCCCCTCCTCATCCTCAGGCCCCCTCCTCATCCTCAGGCCCCCTCCTCATCCTCAACCCCCCTCCTCATCCTCAACCACCCTCCTCAACCTCAACCCCTCCATCCTCAACCCCCTCCTCAACCTCCCTCCTCAACCTCAACCCCCCCATCCTCAACCCCCTTCTCAACCTCCCTCCTCAACCTCAACACCCCCATCCTCAACCCCCTCCTCAACCTCGACCCCCCCCATTCTCAACCTCCCTCCTCAACGCCCCTCCTCATCCTCAACCTCAGATTTGTGCAACCCAATTCCACACTTGCAGCTCATCCTTTACACTTTGTAGATCTCAAATTATAAATGTATGTATTTATATATATGTGTGGTATGTGAGAAAGTTTCACATATACCACTTAATAAATAAAAGTGTTTTGTTGCTTCACAACCTGGAATTAACATGGATTGGTTGAGGATTTCCATCATGTAATTTTTAGAACATGCCCACAACTTTGAAGATGTTTTTTTTTTTTTTTTTGTGAATCAAACAACAAATAGGACAAAATAACAGAAAAAGTCAATGTGCATAACTATTAACCGCCCTAAAGTCAATACTATGTAGAGCCACCTTTTGTGGCAATCACAGCTCCAAGTCGCTTTGGATAGGTCTCTGTGAGCTTGCCACATCTTACCACTGGGATTTTTGCCCATTCCTCCTTGCAAAACTGCTCCAGCTCCTTCAAGTTGGATGGCTTGCGCTTGTGAACAGCAATATTTAAGGTGAACCTCTGTCCTAGCCTCAAATCACGTACAGAGTGGTACAGGTTTTGCTCAAGAATATCCCTGTATTTAGCACCATCCATCTTTCCCTCAACTCTGACCAGTTTCCCAGTCCCGGCTGCTGAAAAACATCACCACAGCATGATGCTGCCACCACCATGTTTCACTGTGGGGATGGTGTTCTTTGGGTGATCTGATGTGTTGCGTTTGCGCCAGACATAGCGTTTTGTTTGATGGCCGAAAAGTTAAATTTTAGTCTCATCAGATCAGAGCACCTTCCTCCACACATTTTGGGAGTCTCCCAAATGCCTTTTTCCAAACTAAAAAATGTGCCATTTTGTTTTTTTGCTGAAAGTAATGTCTTTCTTCTGGCCACTTTGCCATAAAGCCCAACTCTATGGAGCGTACAGCTTATTGTTGTCCTATGTACAGATACTCCAGTCTCTGCTGTGGAACTCTGAAGCTCCTCCAGGGTTACCTTAGGTTTCTGTGCTGCCTCTATGATTACTGATCTCCTTGCCCGGTCCATGAGTTTTGGTGGGCGGCCGTCTCTTGGCAGGCTTTGCTGTTGTGCCATGTTCTTTCCATTTGGTTATGATAGATTTCATGATGCTCCTGGGGAAAAGCAAAGATTTGGATATTTTTTTATTACCTAACCCTGACTTGTACTTCTCAACAAGCTTGTCCGTTACTTGTTTGGAGAGTTCCTTGGTCTTCATGGCAGTGTTTGGTTAGTGGTGCCTCTTGCTTAGGTGTTGCAGCCTCTGGGGCTTTTCAAAAGTTGTGTATATGTAATGACAGATCATGTGACACTTAGATTGCACACAGGTGGACATCATTTCACTAATTATGTGACTTCTAAAGGTAATTGGTTGCACCAGAGCTTTTTATGGGTTTCATTACAAAGGGGGTGAATACATACACACATGCCAATTTTCTGTTTTCTATTTCTAAAAAATTGATTTATGTATATATTTTTCTCATTTCACTTCACCAACTTAGACTATTGTGTTCTGATCTATCACATAAAATTCAGATTAACAAAACATTGAACTTAAGGCTGTAATGTAACAAAATATGTAAAAAGTCAAGGAGGTGAATACTTTTGCAAGGCACTGTATATTGCATTTCATTTTTTTCCTGTAGTGTAAGAGCTCCCCTAGGATCCCCCCACCCTGGCTCAACCCACCTCCTTGGCTCCCATGTGCCTCCTTGATTGCACACCCGGCCCTATCCGGAAACTAATCCATGTGTGTTTAAAAAGGAGCATTTTCACTGAAGCTCCAAGAGGTGGCAGGGTGGAGCAGTTCCACATGCTGGGGTTGTGTATCAGGGAAGAGGTGAGAAAGCAAATTAAAGGCATTTGGAGAACATGGATTTTCACACTATGCTGCCCATAACCCGTCTTAACATGCCCTTTAAACACTACGTTCTTGATAACTTGCGATGTCCATTTACATTGCTGTTAACTGTGTCAGATGATTATATCAGAAGAGCCAACTAATGTCCAGTGTTAAATGCAGCTTACATTGCATTACCTCTTTCACCTGCCGTTTGCTCTTTGACACATTGTACCAAATCCTGTTATTGTTTTATAAACCTGTTTCTCTATCATTTTTTTCCTTAGGGCTGTAGTCCACATACAAGTGAACGATGTAAACGAGTTTGCTCCAGTATTTAAGGAGAGCTCATACAGAGCCATGGTGACCGAAGGCAAAATCTATGACAGCATCCTGCAAGTGGAGGCAATGGATGAAGACTGCTCCCCCCAGTACAGTCAGATCTGCAACTATGAGATTGTCACAAGTGATGGGCCATTTGTTATCGACAGAAATGGTGAGTGTTTTTACGTAAGAGGTTTCAGCTCAGTGCAAAAGGTGCTGAGTCTGACACTTGCAGTCTAAATGTAATATGGTACAGATTCAGCATACAAGGGCCTGGCTAGCAAAGTAGCTTGAACAGATATAATGTTTAAAAAATAACAACAATGGGGTCGATCCACTTACCTGAGTTTTGTACATCTTCTCATTGTAGTTACCTAGCACGTTGCTTTCTTATTTAAAGCAAAGTATTGGTTCCCATAATGATAACTAATTTATAATTAGTTATCATTATGGGAAAATTTGTGTTTCCTAAAATTGTATTACTCATTCACTGTAACATAAGTATAACAGAGGCAGGCATTATTAAAGGGGCACTATTATCCCAAAATCAAGCTGTTGTTTTAAAAGAAAGAAAATGATAATACATATGATTAGCCATTTTTTTCTAAAGTGATTCATTACTGAAATAGTCAACATTGTTTGTGCAGCACTGTTATGCAATCGAACAACTGCTGAATACTAATTAGCCGATTTAGGGCCTCATTCAAATGTGATTTAGCGAATTGAATAAGGCTCTATATAAGCACATAGCATATTTTTTACAGAAGTTTTTAGTTAGTGAAGACCTTGCTTTTGGATAGATGTTCACTAACTAAAAACTTCTGTAAAAAAAGTATATGTGCTTATATAGAGCCCTATTCAATTGGCCAAATCTCATTTGAATGAGGCCCTTAGTTTGCTAGTTTGTATGACAGTCTACTTGCCCGTCTCTGTGGTGGCCAAATAAGTGATCACCAATGTTATCATACAGTTACATCTCCTCTCTCCCTTTATCACCATTAATTTAAGCCACAAGTTAGCATATTGAGCTGCTCATTAGAATAAAAAAGCCACACAAAATATGTTGAATATCTCAGAAATTCTATTAGCTTACTTTAGATTAGATTAGACTAGATTAGTTTACTTTAGCCTTTAATGTACAGAAAGACGGCAAGTAACGGCCTGTTGCTGATGTGACAGTGTTGCTTAACATAGAACCAGTATTAATATTCTAAGTTGATTCTCATCCTCTGTAAAAGAAATCATGCAGTGGTTTTAAAAACTACCCTGCATTCATTTTATTTTTTACTTTGTCAATTAAATCATGTATTATCTTGTTTTCATTTAAGCATATAGCATTGGGACATAATAATGATATAAACACTGCAAAAAAACAAGGAGAATATGTTTTATCTAATCTATAACATGATTAGCATGATTTCTATTATAAGAAATATCTTGTATATGAGATATCATTAGGAGAATATACACTATGAGAGAAAAACACCTGGAAGCCTATATGTCACTTCACATCCCAGTGTATATAGTAGGGCCACTGGTACTAATGGTCATAGAAAGCCCACCTAACCCCATTACCACCACACACAAATATGATCAGGGAACAATTTAGTATATAAGCAATGGATGAGACAGGTTAGTGAAGACAGGATATAACAAACAAGCACTGCTCCCTGTTCATAATCACTTTGCAGTTTAGTGAATGCAGCCTGCAGTGTGAATTTTCAGCTGATATCTCTGATATAACTTGCTTTATTATCTATAAGTTATAGGGACCAGAAATACTAAGCCAGGAACAGAGCAGGATATATGGAGCCTGAACTAGGATACTAGCAACAACAAAAAACATTCACAAATCAGACCGTAGAAATGTAGCCCAATGTCCTTAAAAATACAGAGAACTGGTTATTTCAGTATATAGAATTACACTTTAACCAGGATCTGTCTATCTACAGTATTTACAGAGGAATAATATACTGAGCAGTTGTGTTTGGTTAAGGAACATATTGCTGTAGGAAATCTTGCAGACGTTGTACAATAGTTACTTCGGTAAATATATGTAATGTAAACACATAAATAAATAGGGAAGTTTATGAATGGCAACATTATTTATGGAAGAATAAAACAGCATTGGTCACCCAACAAGAGGGTCTGAAATCTAATCAGGAAAGCCAACTTTAACATGAATTCTCTGCGACTCTTCTTTAAGGGACTCTGAGCTCTACTGCACTTCACCAATGTGTAGAGAAGTCAGAATTAAGAAGAAGAGTTGAAAAAAAAGACATTTTCATTTGCTTTGCTCAAAGCTGTATAATACAGTAGGCATATGCTTAAAGGAAGCCATGTTTAAAATGGTAATAGGTTATAAGAGTAAAGCCTTTGTGGGCACATTTGCATGCCCCTGCACAGCTTCCCAGAATGCAGTGTCATAACTATTTCTCAGAACTCTGTGCAGGAAACACGTTTTTTAACTTGTTTTAGATGTTGAAATGTGAACACAAATGTACTATTTATTGACTATATACATTCTAGTCGTTTACTCGTCATAAATGATGGTATAATATTACAAGTGTCTCTTCTCCCCCCTCTCCCTCCCCTGTGTCTCTTCCCCCCTCTCCGTTCCCTGTGTCTCTATCCCCAGCTCCCCCCCCTGTGTCTCTTTCCTGCCACTGCCCTCCCCTGTGTCTCTTTCCCTTCTTTACCCCTGTGTCTCTTTCCCCCCTCCTCCCTCCCCTGTGTCCCTTTCCCCCTCGGTTTCTTTCCCCTTTTCCCTGTGTCTCTTCCTCCTTCCGCTGTGTTTCTTTCCCCCTTTCACCCTGTGTCTCTTTACCCCTATCCCCTGTGTCCATTTCCCCCTCTGTCTCTTTCCCCCTTTCACCCTATGTCTCTTTACCCTTATGCCCTGTGTCTCTTTTCCCCTGTGTCTCTTTCCCCCTTTACCCTGTGTCTCTTTCCCCCTCCTCCCTCCCCTGTGTCTCTTCCCCCTTTCCCCCTGTGTCTCCTTCTCCCTTTCCCCCTGTGTCTCTTTCCCTCTTCCTCCCCCTCCGTGTTTCTTCCCCCCTCCTCCGTGTCTCTTCCCCCTCCTCCGTGTCTCTTTCCCCCCTCCTCTGTGTCTCTTTCCCCCTTTGTCTCTTTCCCCCATCCCCCCTTTCTTGGCTGGCAAAGTGCTTTGCGTATGCGCTGTTGGCGCCGCACGGTGCGCACTGCGGCTTGTACAGAAATCCGTACAAATAGTTTACACATGCTTTTTTAGTCACATATAGGTTATAGCAAGCAGAGTGTGTTGCCATTTGCAGTGTGCTTGTGTTTTTTGATAATTTCAGAACATGCAAAGTAAAGGACAGTTAGAGGGTAAACTAGATTATATTAAATAAAGCTCTTATAAAACAATTTTAAAAACTCAAAGAGGTAATTTTTTGTTTTGTTTTCAGTCCTCTGTTTGATGTAGAGCATCAATGATAAACTCCCTGTCCCTTTAACACCAGTACCAATCATCTACATACATGTCCTGTGTAATGTATCACTGGTAACCACTACCCAAGAAAGACTACACTTACCCAATTACGGCACATTCTAACTGGCCCCCACTGGCTACAGATGCAGACTTCTGAAACTTTTTCATACAGAATAAAATTACAGACTGGCAATTGGTAGAAAGTGTTTCCATTGCACAGTGTGACAATTTAATTCTATCTTCATAAACATATTTACCACAAACTGTTTTAATAGAGCCATTTGTAGTTAATTTCTTCAAACAATCAAGACACCATTTTACTCTAAAGCTCGAGACATAGGCAATTGTTATACACAAGACACAGCCACTTTCTACATATTAAAAAAACAGAAAATGATATAAGAAATACAAAAAAAGATAGCTATTACTGTAAAAAGTATCAAATCTCTTGTGGGAGAAAGCATCAATAATAAACCACTTAGAAATGAAGAACCCAGGTCGGCTACATTAGGAACACGCACAGCCTGTCAGTGTTGTTTTCTAAGCATTTGGGCCATCACTATGAGATATTGCGGAAAATGCCTCTGAAATGAGAATTGAATTGTCCTTATAAATGCTTGTCTATCATAAATTGCAGCTGGGGACCTAAAGATAATAAGCTGGCACAAACGTAATGGAAATAGAGCTGGAAAAATGCTTGTCTTCTCGAAAACAGCACACTTTTGGCGTTTACTAATTTGGATATTAAGGGAAGGTTGTAGCGTTGATGAATAAGTTTGGGCTTCCAACTGCCAGCCTGTCTGCCAACCAAATTCTTTCTTGGCTAATGCACTTATCGCAAGCAAGCCAGAGCTGTAACCTTTCACAAAATAAAATGAGGTTTTAGCATTCGAATAATAAATGATTATAAAATTGGACAGTGAACTACGCCCAGAAAATACAGTGAAATGCTAATATTCAGGTTATATTTGGTGTAGAAGACACTTAGAAATGCCTGTAAAGTTCAGAAAATGATGTCTTTGAACACAAAGAACCTGTGTTACTTCACACTGGAAGATAGTTTGCCTGTCATTACCCAGAATCCTTAGAAGCAATGGCAACACTGTTTATTGCGCCCAAAATCACTTTCTTTTCATTTCAGTTATATGGCAAAATCTAATCCCATTACAAAATCTTGGGACATTAGTCATATTAGTCATAAATATAGCCGGATAGCTTCACCCAATGCCATAGGGTTTTTTTGCTTTTATGCTGCTGTAGGCCATTCAGTTTTGTACATCCCACGACCCACCTGCAGCGCCTCCATTGCCCTTGCTATATCTCAAACCAGTATGTGTGTATATATTTGATATGTCACAAAGTGTCAAGTACAGGCAGAAATATCACTGCATAAAGACATTTCTATGCACGTACAAACATATTTCAATGTACTGCATCTTCAGACCGCCCGGTCCCCCCTGAAAATGTGCTTCCCTAGGCCTCGGCCTCATAGGCCTAAGCAGACAAGCACCCCGGCCTTTTGATATAGTAATGCATGCCTGCTTTTTATTCCATAAAACATTAGGCCGTACAAAAACGTTGAGATATATATTTTTTTAGAGATATAAATATCATTCATAGAGGGAAATTACATTTTGACAAGATGGAATCTATACTGCTGACAGTTTATATGGATAAAACACCTTATTGTGTTTAAGGTTTTACATTTTACTATTAAAAGCAATATTTTTACTCATAACTCTAAAAAACAAAACGTAAAGTCAACCCCCAGAAATGATGTGCTTGGGGTTATTAGCAGCATTCCTCCTCCTCCAAATAGGGTGAGTTGAGTTGCTGCCAAAGAGCTTGAGTTTGGTCTCATCTGACCACAACACTTTCACCCAGTTCTCCTCTGAATCCTCTGAATATATATAGACATTGCATTAGAGCATTTGTTCCTATTAACCCCTTGAGTACTGGGTTGTGTATATGGATGTTGTATAATGAAGTGGACGTAATAATACAATATCGTATTTTTTTATTACACGTGTTTATATTGTGTGTATAGTGTTTCAGCATCAATTTTTATTATTTTTTGGTGCTAAGCTGCCTCTTTAACTGCTACCGCGGTTCAGTTTTTTTGAGTTACGGCACTGCCCTGGTTTGGGAGTGATCTGTAAAGACTTATTAACATAGGTTTTTGGTGTAAAAGTCTAACAGAGTAAATTGTAATATCTTAGCACTGCAAAAATCAATGGAGATGGGTGCTGTGCTTTTCAGCTATGGCTTGCCACAGTCACTCGTAGCAGTTCTCTTGCAATGTTTACGGGATGGGAGAATAGCATAGCTCGGTAGAATTTACTTTGAGCCTCATTCAATTCCAAGCCCACAACTCACGGTATACAGGCCATATGTCTGCGGGGTTGAGATTTTCTACAATTACATAGCTATTAAATTGAACAAGCCTGCAAGTTGCGGGTCGAAATCCAAAATCGTAAATCCTGGTTCCATATATAAGCAGTTCAGGGCTTGAACATGCAAGCCCATACCTTCTGCTTAGACAGAGTCAATAGTAAATGAGACCGTCATCATGACGGCAATCAAACCTGTGGGAACTGCCGCATGCTCCCTAAATGAAACCTTGCTGTGGAGATCCCCGCTGCGGATCCTTAAAGGGACTGTAAGTACCCCTGCGGCACCTAACATTAACCCCCTATGCTGTGGGGTCCCTACATTAACCCTTGCTGCTGAGGTCGGGACCCCCACCGCATTTAATATTCAATTTTTCCACCTCGCCGGTCCTTAATCGGGACCCCTATCCTAATAACTCCTATCCTAGCCTATTAATTCCTATCTTATTAACCCCTATCCTATTAACCCCTCTACCCTACCCTATCCTATTAACCCCTACACTACCTACCTAACCACCTAATAAACCCCTAACCCCATGATAATATCCCTAAAACCCCACTAAGTACAAAAAATGAAAACATCCACATTACGGAAAATAGAAAACCCCCCTAAATACAAAAAACAACAAACTACTAATTACATAAAAATAAAAAAGCATTACAGAAAAAAAGACTTATACATAAAATAAAAAATACATAAAATAAGAAACACTATTGAAATAAAAAAAGACTTACAACCTGTAAAAAAAAAATTAGTCTACTGACCTGGCCAAAATGCCCCTTCAGCTGTGTTCACAGGTGCCCTGGTCTTCACTCTTCTGCGCCCGGAAAGGCCCCTCCAACAAAATCCTGACGTTCTAAAAAAATAATTACTACTACTTACAAAGCTCCTCCCTGAGGATCTGCCACCGCAAATTGTGGTTCAAGCGCATGCTCCCGTATACAAAAAAGTATTTGAGCGCTCTGATTGGCTGATATGTGATTGATAGCTATTTCAGCCAATCAGAATGGGATAAAGGGTGTATCCCATTCTGATTTGCTGAAATCTGATTGACAGCATTTTCATGCAATTAGAATGCGCAAATGCTTTTTTTTATACCGGAGCATGTACGGCAGGGGATTTAAGTTTAAGCATGGGGTTAATGTAGGGACCCTTCGGGAGTCCCGATTGAGACCCTTGCAGCATGGGGGGTTATTTTAGGATCTCAGGGGGGCGTTAGGAGCAGAGGAGGAGTTTAGGGGCAGCATACGTAAGGGCTTTTAAAGCCCTTGTGACTTCTCTTTACTACTCGTAGGATTTTGGGCTACATTTGCCATTTACGGGTTTTAACGCAAGTGTGGCTTTGGAGAATTGTAGCAATTGTAGCAATTTTAGCAATTGTAACGTCTGCGGACTTGTATGGGGTTTAAGTTACGGTTGTAACAACCGCAGGGATTTTTAACCTGTAAACTGTAGATCGTTTGAGGCTAGCAAAAATACGTTAATTAAATAGCAAATTAGTTTTCAGGCTACATTACGGGCCCCCCTAAGCTACAATTTCTCAATTGAATCGAGCCCTTTGTTATTAAACCACCCATAATTGCAATATTGGGAATTTAACATTTTGTGGCATGCTTTTGAAAGAAATAAACAGAGATGTTATTTGAATGCAAGATCTTTCCCAGGTGTTTACTTAGGACAAAAATAATATGGTCCCACATATTAAAGTAAAATTGAATATACAAGTTAAAATTAAATTCTGTATCTTTTTAATTTCTAAAAACATTTTGTCCGTTATATAAACAAATTCTTCAAAAGAGCATACTGTAAATGTGACTCTGAAAGCACTCCTTCAATCCTCCTTCTTCCTTTTGCATATATTGCACTGAATATATTGTAAATGAGGTATAAGATGTCCTGCCCATAACAGCAATTAGAGGTTCTGCACAGTGTAAATATATGTGGATTAATCGTAGATACATGTGTGTCTTTCTGCCAAGGCCCGTGAGGGCCAGGACTAGGGCAGCACATTTTCAGTGACAGTAGGCTGCCTGAAGATGCTGGTGCAATACATTGAAGTATGTTTGTATATGCAGAGAAATGTCTATATGCCGTGGTAATCCTGGGTGTAAGTGTTCTTGATACTCTCTGACATACCATAAATACACATACACTTATGATTTAATATTTTAAAAGGGGAAAGGGGGGCACATGGGGGCACACAAATCTGAACTGCCTAGGGCAGCATAAAACCTAAATATGCTCATGTGTCTTTAAGACTCTACACATTACATCTAGAGCAAGCTCTGCATTATATCTAAAATGTGCTACAGTTGTACTCACAAGTTTGCATA
The DNA here is from genome assembly GCA_027410445.1 of Discoglossus pictus. Lineage (NCBI taxonomy): Eukaryota > Metazoa > Chordata > Amphibia > Anura > Alytidae > Discoglossus > Discoglossus pictus. The sequence goes on from CM050165.1 coordinate 362,559,673, forward strand.
CCCTAACAAAAAATACCCTGGCAGAAATTGTGAAATTATTAAAGGATAGTGATCATATGAAGCCATGGGGTTTCATACGGCACCAAATATAATTCCTGTACCATGGGTCACACCCATGGTAATATAAAGTATAATAATAGGGGTCCATATGGCCCCCCATGGTACCTAATATTAACCACTATACCTTTAGGTCCCTACAGAACCCCCATCGTATTCTAAACTATGACAATGAAAGTCCTCACGAAGACCCATTGCACACAGTTGAAATCGGTGCAATTCTGACTGGTAAGAATTTAAACCAATCAGATATTGGGTGGGAGTAATACTCTATTCCAATTGACTGAAAATGTAATTGACACAGCAAATTGGAATCTGGAAAAATAGTATATAAGATATAGGCACAGCATTTTTTCCCACTGACTCATAAAGAAAGAAGAGGATGGAAAATGTAAGTGCCCACTTATTCTGGGCTGTAGAGTGAGTTTTTATTAGTGTTATTTAGTGGGGGGTTTTCTGTGTATTTTGTGTTAGGTACTATGGGGATCCCTGTGAGCCTACATGGGAGGTTACGGTCCATGGTGGTCCTACATGGACCCTGTAGTGGTGGGACGCTGGCATGGAGCTCATTGAAAATCCTGCTGGTATATGGGTTAGTTTAGATAGCATGGAGGTCCATAAAGATGCCCATGGTCATAGTTAAGTATACTACCGAGAGTCAGACTTGGAGTCAACTGTGAGCCGGCTGTTCGCTTACGTTAGACTTAGAGGGCTATGGGCAAACCCATCTGAGTGCAAGTCAGTAAGGTTTACAGGATTATTATTCTGGGAGCCATAGAATTGCTCTGCTGAGAATTGTTAGGGGAGCCATGGAATGGAGGCCATAGTTCTGCATCATTCCTTAAATAAAGTGTATTCAACCAATACTTGTTAGTCTAAATATTTTCATCCACTTAAATAATTTGCTTACTGATGTTTTAATGGGTTTAAAATGTTGTATAATTTGCCCTCTAGGTCTTTCAAAATTTCCATTATGTGATTAAACAACTAAAGTACAGAAGTTAAATAATTAATGTTCAGTCACTATGATTTAAATCAACATGGAGGAAAGAAAGAAACTGCCACTTTGTTATGGTAGTGTATAAATGTAGCATGGTAAAATGCATTATTACTACATGCTCACACACTCCTGTATGATTCTCAATGTGGGGGACACATGTTGCTCTGTGTGCAAGTTTGAGACAACACATACTGCAATATCTGCTGTGCTTGTACCTCACAGAAAGCACACATAGGTAATTAGACTATCTAATGTCATATGGTCTATGGCTGTGTAGGAGTCCTTTAGAAAAGAGACAGTTAGAAATATATAAGACAGTATACACAAATCAGGTCACAGTTCTATTACACTGGTAGATTAATCTGTAAGACTATAGAAATAGATAAAGATAGAGAAAATGTATGTTTAATTCCCCTCATTATTTGGTCTCATGAATTGTGTTTTTGTGATTTATAAATTAAACTATTTAATTTATTACACCACTATACTCTAATTTCTATAAAAAAATCAGCATGTCCCTGGTAAGTTGAGCCTAGGAGAAGCTCACTTAAAAAAAATATCTGCATTCAACAAATGCTTTTTAAAGAAAATTGAGCTGACAATAGGCTCTAACCATCTGGGACCTGATGAACTCATATAAATGATGAACTAAATGAACCTGATGAACTAAAATAAATTGTAAGAAAATTAATTAAGATCTGTATTAGAAAAAAACTATCAACAAAAGAGGAATGAAACTTGTTCTCAGAATGATGACCTGATTGTATCAAAATTAAAAAAGCGAGCTCAAGAGCCAATCAAACTAAAGAGTCCTAAACTCTGACAGTTATATTCATTTTCAATGTTTTTTCAGTTTGTTACCTAACGTACAGAGGTGATGTATCAATAAAAGAAAAGTGCTAAACCATTAACATATGAATGTGAACTGCTCTCTGAGTGAGTTTGTGTTTAGGTGAAATTTTCCTTCTAAGAACGCAAGAGAGTTAAAAAAAAAAAAATCACCTCTAAGCTACTCTAAAGACTTTGACTGTGTGGATCACAACAAAATGTAGCAAGTTCTTAAACAGTATCTTATCCATCTTCTAAGGAATCTATATGTGAACCAAGAAGCTATCGTCAGAACCGAATATAGAACAACTGAATGGTTCAAGATCGGAAAAAGGTGTATATTGTCACCATATTTATTCAACTTATATGCAGAATACATCATGCAGAAGGCTGGGCTGGACAAATCCAAAGCAGGAATCAATATTGCTGGAAGACATATCAACAACCCCAGATATGTGGAAAATACTACCATGATGGCTGAAAAAAAGGAAGAACTAAAGGACCTATTCATGAGGGTGAAAAAAGAGAGTGCAAAACTTGCCTGCTGCTCAACATTATAAAATAAAGATTATGGCAAATGGCATTCTCACTTCCTGGCAAATAGATGTGGAAGTAGTGGAGAAGGTGACATATTTTATTTTCCTGGGCTGCAAGATCTCTTCAGATGGTAACTGCAGCCATTGACTTAAAAGACTCTTGCTTCTGGGAAGGAAAGGTCTGCATAGATAGAACCATGGTATTTCCAGTAGTAACATATGGATGTGAGAACTGGACCATAAACAAGGCTGAGCACCATAGAATTCAGTGTAATTGAGGTGAGATTTTTTTTAACCTTTTTAGATCTCCTCTAATCTTTGTAATATCCAGATTAATTGTTAATTCATTGTTAATTGATCCAGAAGAAGGCAAACAGAAAAAAAAGCACTGTCAATGGTCTCAAAATTGAAAAAAATAAAATTCCTTCCGGACCCCGGATACTGGCAAACATATTTCTCCTTGGATCAATACTCCTTCTCTAGTTATCCAAGATAATCCTGAATGCCCTTTTTATTCAAAAATATATCTACTTTCTTTTTAAACCTATGTATCGAATCCGCTGTCACAACCTCCTTTGGTAGAGAATTCTACATATTAACCACATTACTGTGAAGAACACTTTTCTTTCTTTAAGGTTGAATATTTTTACTTCTAACCTCAAAGGATGTCCTCTTGTCAGTCAAAAAACCTCTTGGCACAAAACGTTCACTTGACAAAGCCTTGTATTAACCCTGGATATATCCCCTCTTAGATGCCTTCTTTCTAGAGAAAATACATTTAATTCAGTTTGTCTTTCTTCATAACTTAGCCCCTCCATTCCTGATTATTAGTTTTGTTGCCCTTCTCATGCCTTTGAAATTTGGTGCAGTCCCATGGACTGCAGGAAGATTCAATAACTCAATATTAAAGGAAACCAATTCAAATTGTTAATGGAAGGTTTGGTCATAAGGCTAAAACTCAAATATCATGAAAATGATTAACTAGAGAAGACTCTGATGCCGGGGGAGATTGAAGGCACACAAAGAAGGGGGCAGCAGAAGGCAGAGATGTATAGAGGAGGTAATTGAAGGGGGCTTGAGGGATTCTCAGAAGGTCAGTGGCTGATAGATGTGTCTGGCGTACTGCGGTCCATAGGGTTATGGAGAGTCGGATACTACAAAAGACTGAACAACAGTAACAACTTCTCTAAGTCTTCAAACAGTTAATATTGACCCACTACATCAAGCACAGACCTATAAATGGTATTCTATTGCTTACTGAAAATGAATATACTAACCTGATTAAAAGTAAGTAATTAGAAATTAGGCTTTTTTTATTGTGTAATGACGCTGTAATGTTTACTTTATAAAATGTCTCAAGTTAAACTGCAGACAAAATATTCATAGCAGATAGTAATTTAAATTCACATTTTGATTAATATGTTGTTGTACTTCTGTATGTTGTTTACTCTGTTTTATATCCTTGTTAGTAAATAGAGCTGTCATTCCATAGCGCAGGTAAAGTGACCTCTATTTCCTCAAGCTGAGCCATTAATAGAATTGAGGTTTTTAATATGGATTGAGTTCTTGAGTACCTTAATTCACATTTCCACTGAAAAAAATCCTGCATTATCAAGTAGTGTTTCTGTTTTGATGCCGAGAGGTATTTTGCAATGAGATATTGATCACCATAATGTTGACTATATTCAGTAAGATGAAAGCTTTCTCACTTGTAAGGTGAGCCCTGTACAGTTCAAATCAAAATAAACTGGGTAAGAAAGACCTAGAACAAATTATTATTAAAAACCCACAATCAAAACAGCTATGATGTGCAATTTGTTATATTTGCAACTTTGCATTGGTGCCTTTAACACATTTAACCCATGAGTTCATATTTGTGTCTCCTCAAAAGCATAACCGGTTACTGGCTTCACATTATTACAAATAGCTTTCAACTGGTGCTTTTTCACTGATGTTTAGTCATTATTATTTTTCTACCGCTCAAAGACCTCTTTAACCGTTAATATTTATGGATAAATAATTTAACCACAAAGAACTTTGTTGGCCTTCTTTTTTTGTTTTTATTAAGATAAGCCAAACTACTACATTTTCTTATTGTCTGATCTCTTTAATGTATTACCATTTCAGGTTCACTTTAGCTGTAAAGTTTAATATTAAAAAGCAGAGTCCATTTTTTAACTGTGATGTTTTAAATTGAGATGCAAGACCCTACTCTATGAAAAAAGTAATTCCCAGCAGTTTTTGTTATCCTAACCAGATACGTACAACTTATGTATATTAAGAACCTTGATTGCATGTTTGAGTGGTTGCTGTGGAAATCTCATGCATATCAATGCAAATTATACTATACAGGGCCTTGCAAAAGTATTCACCCCCTTGACTTTTTACCTATTTTGTTACATTACAGCCTTAAGTTTAATGTTTTTTTAATCTGAATTTTATGTGATGGATCAGAACACAATAGTCTAACAGCCTTATTAAATTGTGATTCAGCAAATTTAAAAGTGCTCTATTTAAGCACATAGCATATTTTATTTACAGAAGTTTTTAGTTAGTGAACTTCTATCCAAAAGCAAGGTCTTCACTAACTAAAAAAATATGCTGTGTGCTTAAATAGAGCCCTTTTAAATTTGCCGAATCACAATTTAATAAGGCTGTAAGTTGGTAAAGTGAAATGAGAAAAATACATATATAAAACAATTTTTTAGAAATAGAAAACAGAAAATTGTCATGTGCTTATGTATTCACCCCCTTTGTTATGAAGCCCATAAAAAGCTCTGGTGCAACCAATTACCTTCAGAAGTCACATAATTAGTGAAATGATGTCCACCTGTGTGCAATCTAAGTGTCACGTGATCTGTCATTACATATTTTTTTTAAAGGCCCCAGAGGCTGAAACACCTAAGCAGGAGGCACCACTAACCAAACACTGCCATGAAGACCAAGGAACTCTCCAAACAAGTAAGGCACAATGTTGTTGAGAAGTACAAGACAAGGTTAGGTTATAGAAAAATATCCAAATCTTTGATGTTACCCAGGAGCACCATCAAATCTATCATAACCAAATGCAAAAAACATGGCACAACAGCAAACCTGCCAAGAGACAGCCACCCACCAAAACTCACGGACCAGGCAAGGAGGGCATTAATCAGAGAGGCAGCACAGAGACCTAAGGTAACCCTGGAGGAGCTGCAGAATTCTACAGCAGAGACTGGAGTATCTGTATATAGGACAACAATAAGCCGTATGCTTCATAGAGTTAGGCTTTATGGCAAAAAACAAAATGGCAAGTTTTGAGTTTGCGAAAAGGCATGTGGGCGACTCCCAAAACGTATGGAGGAAGGTGCTCTGGCTGATGAGACTAAAGTTGAACTTTTCGGCCATCAAAGAAAACGCTATTTCTGTCGCAAACCCAACACATCACATAACCCAAAGAACACCATCCTACAATGAAACATGGTGGTGGCAGCATCATGCTGTTGGGATGTTTTTCAGCAGCCGGGACTGGGAAACTGGTCAGAGTTGATGGAAAGATGGTGCTAAATACAGGGATATTCTTGAGCAAAACCTGTACGACTCTGTGCGTGATTTGAGGCTAGGACGGAGGTTCACCTTCCAGCAGGACAATAACCCCAAACACACTGCTAAAGTAACACTTGAGTGGTTTAAGGGAAAACATGTAAATGTGTTGGAATGGCCTCATCAAAGCCCAGACCTCAATCCAATAGAAAATTTGTGGTCAGACTTAAAGATTGCTCTTCACAAGCGCAAACCATCCAACTTGAAGGAGCTGGAGCAGTTTTGCAAGGAGGAATGGGCAAAAATCCCAGTGGTAAGATGTGGCAAGCTCATAGAGACTTATCCAAGGCGACTTGGAGCTGTGATTGCCACAAAAGGTGGCTCTACAAAGTATTGCGTTTAGGGGGGTAAATAGTTATGCACATTTACTTTTTCTGTTATTTTGTCCTATTTGTTGTTTGCTTTACAATACAAAAAAAAAAACATCTTCAAAGTTGTGGGCATGTTCTGTAAATTAAATGATGCAAATCCTTAAACAATCCATGTTAATTCCAGGTTGTGAGGAAACAAAACCCGAAAAAATGCCAAGGGGGTGAATACTTTTGCAAGGCACTGTAACTCTGCTTTAAAGGAAAAATATAAAATATATAATATATATATATATATATATATATATATATATATATATATATATATATATAATCTATTAAGCAAATCCATGCCTTCAGTTCCTTTTTCAGCTTACTTGGTAGACTCTTCAAACAGTCATTCTTTAGAATGAATTAAATGGAAATTTTGCTAGAAGAATATATTTGATTATAAGGCTGAGTCCTTGACTCTCCTCTGCAATACAAGCGTTTATGAATTTGAAGTATGCAAAAAGCAAGAATACAACAAATAAGTCACAGGATAGAAAAGTTCTCTGTACAGAAAAGAATATAATGAAAACACACACATAATAAACCATCTTTGCTTCTCACACTTTACTTTAAGCACCTTAAACTCTTCTTGTTAACTTCTTAAGACTCACCTTACATGACTTCATCTTCTACAACCTACTGCTCCAGAGCCAAATGTGGCTCATTAGAGATCACTTCTGTTCACCACAAATGCAGCAGTGTGAATGCTGTGAATCCAAATCTTTGATATTTTTGATTAAAATAGACATGCTCTACAACATTTTAAATCGTTTCTCTGTATTGGATTTCATATAGTAACTAACTTATGCAGTTACTTGATTTTTGAACCCTTACTCTGAAGCTCGACTGTTTGGTTTTTCTAGACATTTGCCGACCCCTACTCTATTACATGTGCAAACATATCCATTCAGCGCCCATTTGTCTTTATCAACATTGCAACTTCTTTGTAAGCGCCACTGTATAAAATGTTTTTTTTTAGAGACAAACTACCTATGAGTCACTCTAGGAAGATTCGGTGTCATTTATAGGGGCACAGTGGTGCCCCTATATGCATAGCTGTCCATAGATCTGCTTCTGAGCTTACTCTTAGAGTCTGAAGGGACAGTGTACACTAAGAAGAGAAATAGCACCATTCATACACATGTATACCCCAAAACTACATTGATTGAATGTCAAATTGAATTCATATAAAGCGCAAATATGAATAAAGTGCTGACAAAATACAGAAGACTACGTGCAAAATACACACCTAAAAGCTGGTGCCCTATCCTCTTTGGTGGTAGCTGAGCCCACCACTTACTCCTTATCAGACCGCTAATCTAATTCCCTACCTACCGTGGTCTCTAAACCGGATCTTGTGGCAGAACTGAGGATCCACCAATTACCCCTCTAACTGAAAGAAACCCAAGCCTAAACTAAACTAATACTCCTATCACCATTAAATAGATAACCTCTAACTAAAATGCATAGTGCTAAATTAATAAACAACATAAAAATCAAGTGATACTATGACCTTAGTAATAATATAGCAATAAATTTTAGGAAATTGGTGCACATACAGTATATCTAATATAACACAGACTTTAGATTCTTAATGCTACTATATAAACAGTCTTATAATAAAAAATATCACTATAATAGTTGTGGAGCTGTTCGTAACGCTTACGATGTTGGTCACGCTTTCCAAGCCTCATGGGACTTAGGCTGCAATGAGCAATGAGGCCAATAGGACTTAGCACGGTGCACAACATTACGGCCCGTAGGACTTAGGAACCAAAGGACGTCGAACGGAAGAACCAAGGAACTTGAAAGACCTGCTAAAAACAACAAATATGCCTCAAATTAACTTACACACTCACACATAGCCCAGGGGGAGAGACAGGGAGCCTGTGAGTAAGGTTGCAAGTTAATTTTAGCCATATTTAGCGTTTTTTCAAGAAGGAAAATCGACTGTGAGAAAAAAAAAAGGAGGCCGAAAAAACATAAACCCAACGAAAACGAAGCCAAAGACGTAAAACCAGGACGAAGGACGTAAAAAAATGCTCAAACAAGTAACACTTAATGCAAGACAGTAACACTTAATCCAAGGCAGTAACACTGAGGCCCCTAAAATACACGGGGGGAGAGGCTCACAATGAGTGCTGTGCTGCATAGCGCAGGGCCTTTAAATTACACAGGGGAAGAGGCTCCAAAGGCGCTCATTGCGAGCCCAGCAATGAAGGCCGAACCCAATGACCCGTCACTGCGGGACTGCAAAGGCCAGACCAAAAATGAAACCTAGTATTATTATTTTGATTCCATGTGACTGCATTTGCAGCTTTGATCAGGCATTACATTCCTCCTTTGCTATTGAGTCACTCTAGGCAGATTCTGTGCCCATTTATATGTGATAGCTGTCCATTGATCTGCTTCGGAGCTTACCCATAGAGTCTAAAGGGACAATGTAAACTAACACCCCCCATAATATACATAGAAGCCTCCTAGAGTGACTCGGCAGCAAAGGAGAACATGTATTGCATGATCAGAGCTGCAAATAGTCACATGGAATCAATATAAAACATTTTTTATAATATGCTCAATTTTCAATTGTTGGCACACTGCTTGTATGCCTTTTTTTTTTTTTAAACAACTTTCATACAGTCCGCCATTTCAGTGTCAATGTATTCCCAAATTATCAACAACAAAAATAGAGATGCTCAATCAGAAGATAAACTAATTTTAATAGGTTACATCTATGGACATGGTAATCCACTCTGAGAGCAGCCTCTTTTAGCTCACTTGTGTCATTCACAGAGAGAAATATCCTGTAATATATCAGTCTGGTCTCATCCAGTAGAATGACCAAGCCCCGAAATACCTGGCAATTCTACTCTAAACAGGAGAAACAGCAAACAGTGTCTTTCTGATTAAGCACCTCTAATTAATGTTGCTATTCCCAAATTATGCAGCACAGATGAATGTTGGGGATATACACTGATAAAGATTTAACACAATAAATTATTTAATAGATAAGGACCACAAACACAACATTAAGAATTATGAAGCTGAAGTAACCATGCTGTGCATGAATATTACAATCTTCTTGAAATTAAGCACCTTGCTAGGAATCTACAAATATTTTGTAAAATCCATAGCGAAATGTTAAGCTTAAAGTGCCACTTGAGCGAGAGATGCCTTAGGCTAACCTCAAGGTTTCCCTGGTGGAAATAAATTATGATGTGCTTTCAGTTTGTTAAGATTTTGCATTACAATTATAAAAATAACCATGATGGGATCTGATTTATCACTACAACTATAATTATCAGCAGTATGGATATTATACTATGGATTTTACAACTAGTTCACAATACGAAGAATTGAATCAAAACACATCAACTCTTATGGTTGGATGGTGAAGAAATGATGGTACTTTAAAGCACCACAAAATATTTTCTAGATATGGCATACTTTAAAGGTATTGGTAATAACAAGTAATTTATTATTTGAATGTTTTTTAAATTTTTTCCTTTTGAAAACTTACATCGAAGTTTACAATTTTTGCCTGTCCATCAGCCTTTCTGGTCCATCCACAAAGAATAAAATTCTATATTTTGAGTGTAAAGTGTTTGTTATTATCTATAGTTTAAAGGAAGATACAACAACTGCTTTTTTTACACATTTAAAAGAGCACATTACTAAAATTGCTTTATGAATGAAAAAATATTAAACAAAATCTATTTAAACTTCATTCAAAGTAACAGGAAATGCAGCCCGCATACATTAGTCTGTAGATCTCATTGGATGAAACAAGGCAAGCCCGGAAGAGCAGTTAAACTTTTGAAAAGGTGTTTGAGTTCTGACACCTTTATTTGAAAAAGAAAATACACTGCGACACATTATCACATTTTTTCTTTCTGATACAACAAAGAAAAACATTATTTCCATGTCTCAAGGTGTTGTCGTTTATTCACAACATGTGTCCAGCATTTACTAGACACTCACACACTTGATTTGTGCATGGTATGTCCTTAGAGATACTGAAGAGTCCTAGACAGTTGTGTACATCTAAAGAATGACTTAGTTTTAAAAAAATGGTCTAATAACATTTATGGTCAATAATACTCATTAGAAAGATTTTCCTAAATGAACTTGTTTTGGAGTTTTTACTGAATACTCTTTTCCTTTTTTCCTAAAAGTCATTAGTTTTGGGCAGAACTGAATTGGAAGTCAAATGTATTTTTTGTGAACAATTTGATTAGAGAGATTTACAAGTGGAATTTGCAGAGACGGACCCATTTACTTGAGGATGACCGAGATAGACAACCCAAGCACAGGGACTGGAGCTTAGTGTAGAGTTTGGCATCATTCCCCGGTAGGTGGGAAGACATCACTGATGCAAACTTGTGGGCTACATAGGTGGACAACCAGGACAAATGACAAAAAGGTTGGGTTAGAAGCTTAAGTATTAGACAGGAATAAATCTGATAATAGGATGGGAAACTGGAACAGGAAAATGTACCCTAATATTCTCAGGATCAATGTGAGCAAGCTGCTTAAAGTGACATAGCAAATGGTATTTCAGGAAAAAAGTAAACATATAACTAAATATAATTCAGTTTTGGGTTTAAGTGCTAGATTATTGAATTTGAAAGATGTTTATTTTAATCATACATTATCTATACAGGATCTCCTTCACTCTTTATCTAGAGGCATTAATTAAATTCACAGTAGGGGTTGATAAGAGGATCCGCCCAGTTGAAGTAAATAAGTATACATTTCTACAATAACTGGACCATTGCTATACCACTTTAAGTAGGAATCATGGTCTAAATCAGCAGTAGGGGCTTCTGCTATTTTTGCTTATTACTGTGGATTATTATTATTATTATTATTATTATTATTCCCTTTATTTGTAACTCACCAACATGTTCGGCAACGCTAGTCGAGCTTGTGTTCCCACATATTGTATCCTTACAGTTGATGATAGTGTTCCTATGTGGCTATTGACTTCAAGGTTCATTATAAACAAGTAGACATTACACAAAGTATGTAATAACATGAAAAAATCCATTTAGTTGCTATTTATACTTATTTTAACGAATGCGACTAATCTCAAATCTGAAACAAGGCTAGATTTCCCACTTTTGAAAATGTATTATATAAAGGTGTTATTAACAACCACTAGTTAGTTAGTAATCTGTGTAATGAATGCAATTCCTGGTCCATGTATTTATAATGGTGTCAGCGCTCTACACGCTTCAAGACAAGTATTTTGCTTCAAGGCTCATGTGTCTACAACATGCCGTAATATATGTAAATTGGACCTTCATTATTTCTATTAGACTAATTGTATGCAAATGAGCCTCATACATATGCAGTTTGCATTACTATACCCCTGGGCAAAATCCTACACCTGATTCATTTAGATTTATTTTTGGTAGGGAATTAATTAATACCTAGAATTAGTAATACAATAGATGTTAACTGGAACTTGGCATTCCCAAAATAAATTATTTTTACCTGTCATCAGAGCACTTACTGGTGATATGTACTTATTTTATGCCTGTATTTGTTTTGTTTGATTTTACTGATTTTTTAGCATTTCTGTGTCCTTCAGTATAGTTTTTTTTTAATAGACATTGTGGCCCCCGCATGTTTTAAACATTATGGTCATTTTTTATTCTTTGAATAATCAATGAGTCCTTGTATGGAGAATGGAAATTAAGGGAGCTGTCTGGTCTGTCTGATGTAGTAAGTGATACTAAGGCATGGATTGTCGAAATTCAGATGAATTATTACATTCCTTTAGAAAAGAATAATAGTTTTGAAGTATTAAGCAGTTGACCAGTTTTATGCTTCAGGTTGTATTTTTGTGTAGGGAAGTTAGTTGTTAACATTTAGAATGGAAGTGTTAGAGAATGAAGTTGAAAGTTAGGTATTTTAGTTTGCTACTAACTTTATCTAAGATAATTAATTAAATCAAAAAGTGGCAGGTTATAATCAAGAAGGTATAAATAAGAATAATGGGCCTTATTCTATTGGCCTATTCATACATTTATACACACTGCTCTTAATATTGCCACATATTCTATTAGCTACTCCCAAGCCAATTACGAGTTCCCCGCCCACAATCATTATGGGCGAGCCAAAGACGCAAATATTGCCTTCGAACTCCATTGGTTTAAGCACAGCTTGAATATTACAAGCACTAAATAATTTAAGTTACCCAAAATCAATATTTTATTAGACCCATAGCTCTAGCTCACAAATAAATTCTAACCAGCAAGTAAAAAAAGTATAACTTTTCTGTCAAAAATATTACGAGTACAAAATAGGACTTGCAAGGGCTTTTTCAAACACTTATTATAGCTGTAGCAGCAATTAAACATATAATACTGTACTCTAAAAGCATGTGAAGGCACATTGGAATTAACTGCAGAACAGTCTCAAACCCACAAATATGCAATTCAAAAATATTATTTTGAAATGTTATTTCTGAGTAATATCGATCCCCAGACTCAAGGGGTTAATACATATCATAAAACCCACATGGACTAAAACAGATGATATAATTTATTTTATAGATTACTAGATTGCTAGATTGATCAGCAAATATTACTTTTGGCACTAATTCATTTGTAGCCTTCCGATTGCAGGTAAGTTAAGTGTAACTTCCATGTTTTACTGACGTTATGATTTACTATTGACTGTGTCTAAGAAGTAAATTACGGGCTTGCTTATATATTGTCAGATCATATGATCATTCCCCCTGAAATTAGACTTAAAAAGGCAGAGTTTACAAGCTTGGGTCTAAGTAGGCAAATTGCTGGCTGGAGTCAATAGAATACATCTACAAATTTGGAGAATCTTAAACCATCTGATTGTTCCATGATTAGTTCCTGACCATGGCTTCTTGGTCCACATACAGTTTCCGCTGGAGGCAAATTAGATAATTTGTGCCCCCATCTCTCTGAGAAGTTGCCACATGCAGTCAAAGGTTTTAGAATAGTCTAAGAAGCAGAAGCATTTGTTTTTTAGAACTCCCTTGCTTTCTCTTTTATCCAGTGGATATTTGCAATTTGAATTCTTATTCATCTTCCTCTGCAAAACCCAGCTTGCACATTAGGTAGTTCTCGGTCCATATTTTGGTATAGCAGAGCTTTCTGAATTTTAAGCATTACCTTGCTGGCATGTGAAATTAGTTCAACTGTTTGATTAACGTTGCACTCTTTGCGCTGCCTTTTTTTGAGATTGGGATGTAGTTTGACTTTTTCCAGCCTATTGGCCACTATTGAGTTTTTCCTATTTGTTGGCATAACGCAAGCAACACTTTCACAGCATCATGTTCTAGGATTTCATCTCCACTACCTTTGGCTTTCCTTAGGCTGCTATCAAAGTGTTTGCAAATGTGATAGCATTTGTGTTTCTAGACTCATAAGGCCCAGGCCTAGGTCAGCACATTTTACAGGCTGCGTGCAGATGCCGGTGGAAAGCCATGGAATAGTCTGTGCATAGGTATAACTATGTTTATGAAGTGACATTTAAATCAATATGTACACCGGACTCATTCTGTCATATTGTGTATATTCACAAATATGCTTAAACCTTAATATTGGGATATAGCAAAAGTAAATAAGGAGTACTGACTTGTGAGTCGGGAGTACACAAATCTGAATGCGCCCAGGACAGAATAAGCCTATAGATGTGTGATATGGAGTATTACAGTCTGCTGCCCACCTACCTTACCCAGTAGCACACTGTGAGTAATGGGAGGAGGTAGAGAATGCAACATGGCAGCCCATATAGATTAGAAAAGGAAAATTCAAAACTTAATCATCCATAACTTTAGATAATTGAGCTAAAAGAGCTTACTTATACTAGATGCAACTTATACTTTTAAAGGGCCGTGCCTTCTTTTACCACTGCAGTTTCATTGTAATGTTAAACTTTGTAATATTTGATAGAAGATTCATGTATTCAGTGTGCCTTTAATACAGTTAACATTTCATATCAGGAACCAGAAATGTGAATCTGCAGTCAGTGATAAAAAGAGTAGTTATGTATAAGAAGAATTATATTATTTCCATTTAGCTTACACCTTGCAATACTAGCTCTCCTATCTACCTTTCCGAAGCCAAACTCCATTTAATGAGACTCTGTTATTTAAATACTGTTTCAGCTCACTTTTTACTTTACCCCGTTCAGCACAGTCCTTATTCTTGCATCAATATTTTTTGGGGGATAACAAGGAACTTTAACATTTCTTTACGGCGCCATTTATTTCACTCTTCCTTTGTTATGACAATTCACTGTGGAATCACCTAGTTCCTCTCTATTGTGAGCAAATATGAATGCATAAAAGATTTTTTGGTGGCTGTTAAAATTGACTTTCCTCTGGAAATCTTGTGAAAAGCTGTTTTATAACTCAGGCCAAATTTAAAATTGCTTCTCCGCTGATTCTCTACATGGTTAGATACAAGCTCCTACTTCCTAGCCTCTGATTAAAGCAGCATTTACAGTACTTTGGATGGACTCTTTTGTTATGCTGCAGAGATGAGTATCTAATTTTGAAAAATAGTTATAAAACATATGTAAAAAAAAGTAAACCATCTTAAACACCTTCTTTATTAATTTTAACAACATCGTCAACTAGCAACACCTGCTCTTGTGCAACGCCAAACCTTTACTGAGGAGGCAGTGAATCTGGGAAGAATATAGTGTGCCAGAAAGGAACCAAGTCTGTGAGATAAGGACGAAAAACATCTGTGCCCTCCTGAGAAACATATTACTTTGGGATGGCAATAATAAGCAGAATGATGTATTCACTTCATGCCTTTACAAGATGTGATTTTTTTTTTTTAATAGTTGAATTTTATTAAAGCTTATAAAAATATATGAAGAAGAATAAGTAACAGAAAATATATAACATACAAAAATTCATAAATAAATGAACACGACATATAATAACCAGCAGATTGTTATCTGTGGCAGTGGCTCTTGACCTTTTTGATCCAGGGGCTGGCTGGTTGCCTACTAGTTCTTATGGGGGTCACTCTTGAGATGTACATTTTAAGCAAGGTGAAACATCATGTGGCATTCAGTTTTTATCTGGATCTGCAGTGAATTGAATGGACACAATTTAGCGGCAGATATCTTCATTAATCACCTATATAGTTGTCGTACAGCGAGTTGTCAGCGCGGTTTGCGAGCATCGCTAAGATAGCCACGCCATCGACCATGAGCCTTGCAAATTGAGGCGAGCAGTTGAGGCATGCAGGACTTAGGCTGCAATGAGTGCCGAAGGCAGTTGATCGCCAGAGGCAGTTGAGGCATTCGGGACCTAGGCTGCAATGAGCACCAGACTAAGCTGGCACTCATCCCGAGACACGCGGGACTTAGCTGCAACAAGGCCTCATCGTGAGGCCCCAGGACTTTTCAACGGACGCAAAATTACGGCCCATATGACTTAGGACCCAAAGCACGTAGATGGACTGCGGGGCTCGCAAAAATACGACTTTAACTGCCAAACCACCAAACTGGAAAAGCCTGCAAAAACACACAAATATGTCTTAAATTAACTTACAAACTCACACACAGGGGGAGAGCCATTTCATTTGAGGCATATTTTGTCTTTTTTTACGATCGAAAATCGCCGAAGCGGGAAAAAAAACGGTGGACGAAAAAACATAAAAATTCTAAAACAGGATGAAAACGAGGCTCAGCAAGGCCAGGCATGCAGAACTTAGAAAATACACAACACAAAAGATAGTAACACTTACACAAACAACGACAGGCACGCAGGACTTTGAAAATAAAACTAACGGCAGTCAGCGCGAGCCACTCAAATGGTGCTCAGAGGAGCAAAAGCCTCACATTGTAAGGCTGGCAATGCTGTTTGCCACACAATTTTATTCCCGACATTTTCGATGGCCAATTTCCTCTCATCATCTCTCTTCCTCGTGAGGACCAACATACTGTATAAGATTTTAGGGACCAGAACTGGAATAGGACCAGCTACTGAAAACAACTGATCTAAAGCATATTCAAATATAAAGATAAAAGTGTGGGATTTATACAAGCATTAAAATAAATCTACAATTTTGTGAATTATGTACAATATGTAACAAGCAAACACATTTAGCAACTGTATAAAGTATGATCATAAAAACATTTTAAAATAAAGTTATAATTTTTGGAGACTTTGTTGAAAGTGTCATCTTGTCTGGTTTCATCAATTCCTAACAGACTGAAGCCTGAGGGATGTTTTTTGTCTAGTGGAGGATGATGGAAGTAGATTTGTTAAACAACTGAATCTTTTACAATTTGACACTTACCCTTTCCCTGGAAACATACCCAGTACCAGACAGTTGGCATCTACCATCACCAAACTAACATGAAAGCCTCCAGGATTTAGAAGAGACATTTTTTAATTAGAACTATAAGTTGAAGCCAAATTTCAATTGTATTCATCAGTGAAAACCTTAATCTACATGTTTTTTGATTTGCATTTATTCGATGTGCTTTACATGTGACCATCCAGAGGATATGTGACTTTGTTTTCCCTCACACACACATCAAGAGCTCACCCAAAATAGACATTTTCCTTGTAAGTGTAGAGAAGGTAATAGCTGTAAAGACTTTCAAAATGGCAGAATTAGACACTGTTCTTCAAGTTTAATGTGAACTTGTGCTCCAGGCATGAGAAAGTAGCAAGTGAGCTTATCAAGCTCATGACCATAATTATTCTTGCACTTGCTCGCAGCTTCAGCTCACACAAGGGTTCGTGTATAATTTAACCCTTGATAGGAAGCTGAGTAACATGATGCATGTGCCAGTCTGTCCTAATAGCTATATATAATCTATTTATTTTATAGTATTGCTATTTATGTACAAAGATGTGGATATTATATGAGATATCTCCGATAGCTCAAGCAGGTTCACACACGTTGCACAGTATTTTGTTGGTTTCATTTGCAACTAATAGAGGAGAACTTAACTAAAATGGCTTATGTCTCTACATCATTGGTTCTCAACCTGTGGGTCGCGACCTTGTCAGGGGTCGAATGACAATTTGCCAGGGGTCGTCTGGAGCCATCGGTGATGTGTTTTTTTGTCTATTATGGTCTGTAGTTTTGCTGTTGCGGGTCTTCACGGCTTGGGAGGTTTTGTAAGGGGGGTTACGGGAGGGTTGAGAACCACTGCTCTACATAAATTGTTTTGAACCAAATAAAGTATAGAGAACAGCAACATATAGCTTCAGAGCAAAATGTAACTAAGTGTAAATCAACCTACGGCTCATTTGTCCATTTGCATGGAGCCACCTGAACAAGGAAAGATATTCTTTGATTAAAGTTGCAAATGTATGAGTTTGCTTGTATCCTTATGTGTTCATCCCAACACAAATCACCTTCCTACTCTAAAATGCAGGTAACTGGGAGCAATAAAAGACAAAATAAACAATATAACTTTTACATACATTTTGATCTTCAATCGGTGTGATCGCTCATATTAAACCAACTGATATTAATGTATTGTACCACTTTTCAAAGAGGATACAAGTTATGTTATTAATAAAACATGCTAATTATAAGTAAAGTTAAATCGTGCAATTGCTGTTATTGTGTGTACTAGTTTTTGCAGATGTCTGGCTCTAAAGTTTAATGTTAATTGGCTTATTAACATAAAAGTTTACAGACCTCTGGTTATTTGAAATTGTTTACAGAACAGGGCAAGACAGCATAATAAAATTTAATTAAAAATTTCAAGCTAAATCAAAGACATTTACAATGTTTACCTTACTTTTACAGAAGAAAAAGGGTGATAACATCAATGTAGTGGTTGAACCAAATTTGTGGACTATTATGAACATGCCACATTACCAGATATCTCCTTAGCAAGCATCATAGAATTAAAAAAAATGTCCTTTTAGAGCCCCATGTCCAGTTTTAGTCGAGTAAGTAACATGAGTTTAAATGACTTTGTAAAGTTGACAAGATCGATGATGAGGGCAAACGCACTTCAGATGTACTGGCCTTTCCGAAGAAAATGCTACATTGGTCTCTATTTGCAGGAGGAAAAGTAGCACTGGGCATTCTCAATTACATTGTTTTCCTTTAGGTGGTTTGTATAAATAAGTTAATTTGTACGTGCAGTTTTTACGCATCAGCTTTTTAGGTTCTGAAATATAGCCTTGACATATGCAAGCAGAAACATATCAAAGGTGTAAATTGGGCATACTTTAACATCATGTTAATTTCAGTTCATTCAATAGTTATATTTCTTTTTACCTTGTCATTGTAATACATTTAATGTATCTGTGAATAAATCAGGAAGTGTTGCGCCAATACCTAAATAAGATTGTTCTGTTCTAGTCAGCCATCATATAAACCACTATTAGCCCTATTAAATTCCCCCAATGTGTAAAACCGGATCCCATAACATAGCCCGCAAGACTTATGGCTAATAAATTGGCTTTGTAAAGCTACCCGCAAACAACATGCGGGTTACATGTGGAAAAACCCTACTGGCTGTCAAAATCTGAACTCCGTTGCAGCAAAGCCTTGGATCTGTCAAGCTCGTAACTGTTACGTTCCACTCACACTATTAAATTGCTACGAATCCACTGGCGTTCAAACCCATAACCCGCGAATGGAGCCAAAATGCCAATGGGTACTAGAGAGGACCCGCAAGGAGGGGAAGTCCTATCCGTAGCACTGTAAATGCCAATATACACACTACTGTACTTAGAATAACCGAGAAAGTGATGTTAGGTATTAAAATTAATAGCACATCATTCTCAAGCTAGCAAATCTGCAATATAAAATACATTTATTTCTGTTTAATTTCAGTGTTATATCGATCCCGTCAATCAGTGTATTAATACATATAATGGACTTGAGAATTATATTTACTGATTTATTAATATTGCGCTATTTCTGGAATGTGGGTCTGATCGAAACTCGTAATTGAAACTCGTAAGGCTTTGAAGTCTAACCTCCATTTTTCAGTGACGCAATGATGATGATCTCTTTTACCATTGGCTCCGCCCTAAACCTGTGACTACGGTTTGACTAATTGATCATGTTCAACGCCGCACATGCAACTTGAGCAAGAATGGTTTACGGGTTAGCGTCTCAAGCCTGTAACTTGCAGCATGGTTCAATTTAATAGCTCTGTAACACAGCTGCATTTCAAGCCCGCAGCTTTTGAGGGCTTGCCGATACCGCAACGGGCTTCAAATTTAATAGGGCTGTATGTCTAGTTCTTCCTGGCTTTAGTCAAACTGGCTATAAATAAGAAGCCGTGCTTGGCTGGGGAGTTTCCACTGTCATATGAAGCCTTGTTCAGGGCACTGGTGTGCTCCCATATTGAAGTAGTAAAATATTGGTCCTACTCCCATCTGGATTCATTTACACTCACTCTCCTTGTTTAACTTTGTTTCTATTGGCAAATTTCAGCTTTGATTTATTTTTCCCTTATAGATATCTGGTGACATGATTATTATTGTTTTCTTTATTTTTGTGATTGGTCAGCATATATGTCTAATTCCTATTAAACCTTAAAAATATATTAATACATTAAAAACTATTTTAGAGAAGGGAGATAAACATAATTATTATTAATATTATTATTATTATTATTATTATTATTACTCTTTATTTATAAATCACAAGCATGTTCTGTTGGTTAATAAAGTACAGTGGGTTCAATTAGCAAATTACAAAAATAAGTAGAAATGCAAGTACAAATACAATACAAATATGAATGGAGAGAACAGCTTGGAACAACAGAGTTGAGGTCCCTACTCTGAAAAGCTTACAATCTAGAAGGTCTCAAGGACTAAAACCTTGAAATATATCAATGGATTTACTAATGAGCAGGAAGAAAGAATCTTCGAGAAAAAAAGAGGAATGCAAGAACACAAGGTTGTGATTTGAAGTTTGAAGATTTAAGGGCAATGCATAAAAGTACTATTTTATAGAAAGGGTAGTAGATATGTGGAGAACCTTCCAGTCACATGGTAGGAACAAACACAGAAAATAAGATAAGCATTAGGTCATCCTTATGGCTAATTACACTTTTCATGTAGAGAAAGTTGGTAATTGGACATGTTGGGTTTTATTTTCAATAATATTTCTGTTTTCTTTATTTCTATACACACACACATATATATATATATATATATATATATATATATATATATATATATATATATATATATATATATATCTACTATACTGTATATATATATATACTGTGTATATATATATATTGCACAATGGTGATCACTATAAATTTCTAAACATAAATATGTCATCTACACATTTTTCAGAAACATACTTTAATATAGCAATAGTATAATGCTTTTTGAGACATAACTAACATAACTCTCTAACCATATACTAGTAAATAAATAGTTTTTGTCTGCATTTCACTGATTCGGATCACGTTGTTCTACAATACCAATAGTCGTTGAGTCATCTTGAAGCAATGTCATTAACAGAGATCCCCTGTATATGAGAAATTGATGTCAAACACAAATATGCTGCTGTTCATAATGTCAGTCAATAGGAAATGATCAATCTTAATCTTGTTTCTCTAGATATCTTCTACCAGCTACATTAAATAGATCCCTGACTGTTTCAATTTTGGATTTTAATTTAGAAATCTACTGTTGAAGCTGCCGTGCAAAAAAAGTTAAGGAATATGGTCCTTAATGTAACAGATCTCTAAGGAGATTTTATTTGTTAAATAAGTTAAAAAAATGAAATTATCCCAATTTATTTGTTATTCTCTGTACTTTCAGAAAAGTTTAAAACCCTTAGTTTTGGCCAATTGAATAGTGCTCTAAATAAGCACATAACATATTTTTTTTAAATAAGTTTTTAGTTAGTGAAAACCTTTACTAACTAAAAACTTCTTTAAAAAATATGTTATGTGCTTATTTAGACCCCTATTCAATTGGCCAAATTGCAATTGAATGAGGGCCTTAGTATTTAAATTACAAAAAGACATGAGTACAAAGAAAGCTGTAGTATAATGTACAAGTTTTTTTATTTATCTCTATTGTGGAACACTGTAATTCTGTCAAAAAATGTTTTAAGCTGTTCAGTTCAACCAGTTTATTCCAAATATTAGATTAATCTAGCATAGTACAGAGAATGAAGAACATCACATATATAGTTGTCAGTTCAAGAACGTTGGTCACGTTTGCGGGTTTGTAACGCTTTGCGAGCCAAGTTGCGGCCACGTCGACCACGCAGGACTTAGGCTGCAATGAGCGAGACTAGCAGTTGAGGCACGGGAAGTGCGGGACTCACGATGAGCTCCGGAGGTACAGCATACCCAGGCCTAACATTTTATTCCCGTCATTTTTGATGGGCAAGTAGCTAGTATATATATATATATATATATATATATAAATTAAAAATAAAAGGTTGGATAAATCCCCAGTAAAGGGCTCTAGTTTGTCTCTATAAAAAGCCAATAACTATCAAATGTAACTTTTGATGAGCTATTAAAAATAATAAAAATTACAAATAAGTTACTGTCTCCCAAAAGAAAAATAGTTTTCTTGAGATTTTCCAATTGAAATGCGATAATGTTATTTATGAGTAGGATTGATTTAGATTAGTTCTCTCAGGCTGTCTGAAGAGCAGGCTCTCCTCTCAAGCAGCTGAGTCTGAGTATTGATCCTCATGTTGCCGTTTGTCTTAGGGCTATCAGTGTGGACAGTCCATTGGGTATTGGGCAGTTCTTTGGGCTGAGATATTACAAACACTGAAGATAGTATAAAAGACCACAGTAGACTTAGACTTTACACAATGAATGCAATAAAGCTGCAGTGGACTCTTTTTGTTTCTGAACCACTTCCTCGGGTTGGAGAATACATTTAATTCAGAAGAAGCTTATATCTACTTAATGGGAATGTGGAATGTCTGATTTCAACAGGACTTCTAGCAAGATCTTTAGTTTACAAGACACATCCTCCTGAGAATGTAGCAGCAGAGTCAGCTCAGAAAAGATAAAACTCTGCAGAAAAGAATAATTGCAACTAAGCTTTTAAAATATTACATTGTTTTTATTTATTTGTTTTGACCATTCTTACATTTAGATATTCAGAAGATATGTAGAAAAAAATAATAAAAACAACCACAGTGTCCTTTCATTTTTCATTCAACTTTTTTTTTTACAGAATCACTAAACAATGAAAAAAAAGGATATATTTGAAAATGTTGAGTCTAACTAAAAATATTCGTTTTTAGTTAATCATAAAAAAGGCATACAGCAAGATTTTAATTAGGAAAAGTATATATATAGATGCCTCTGTAGAACAATGGAGGGATCCATGATGCATTGCTGGAAGTTGTGTCTGTGAGGGGGGCGTTATATTTCTGTAGAACTAAGGTTGTATTGAATGATGCCGGGTGTCTGCTTCTGGGCTGGTGAGGGGGAAAGTGTATGGTGTCAATGTCAATCTTATCCTGTCTTCAAACAAAGGCTCTGAACTTCCCTATTATCCTGCTCTAAGCATGTGAGATAACAAACACAAAGTGGATTCATGCACTCCTAAACAGAGTCTTCAGAAATTCTGATTTTTCCCCCAAAAAATGTTTTATGTCCATGGCTAACGCAGCTATTAATAGTGCAAGTGTCCTTTAACAACTCACTTTTGTTTGCAATATGCTCCTTTCAGCATTGCCACAAACACACGTATATATATATATATATATATATATATATATATATATAAGCATTTATGTGTGTGTATATTTAGGCATTTCACTGTATATAGAGCTTTCAGTGCCTATGGACATACTTATCTATGACAATGCACCAGCAACTAGGGCTGCCCTAGACTTGTCAGTCAATGCAGAAAAATATCTTTGACCTTTTGATATATATCTCCTCTAAGTCTATTTCAAGCTTCCCTAACAGCATTACATAGTAGCTGTACTATTAATACTGGTGTCATTAGTTGCTGAGCACCTACTATTATGAACACTTTCTATTAACTAGCTAATAATTATAATGTATTATCAATGCAATTAGTATATTAAGCACATATTATACTCAAAACGACATGTAAATATGTATTATTTGGGCATTATCCTGATAATCATATTTTATAGCAATTATATAATTACATGATAATGTTCATTATGCTATAATTCTCCTAATCTTTTTAAATGGCTCATAAGAATATTTGGAGCAGGAAAGGGGATTAGCAACCACTTAGGAAATCTGGTGTGCAAACTGTTAAAGCAGCATCTGAAGCAGCTGCGTATTTCCTTTTGTTTGCAATTTTACAGCTTTGAATTCTTTAGAATGTCATTTTTAAAATGTAGAAGGAATTAATAATTCTGAGTTAAATTGCTGCACAATACTGCACTGTGTAGTAATGAGGCAGGCGCAGGGAGCTGTGCTCTAGTAGCCAAAATACAATGGCAGGCGCTCCAACAAAAACAGGGTAGGATAACAAACTATGTATAATGTCATTTTTCTCACCAAGAATGTTTTTAAACAGTTGTTGCTACTTAATCGTTATAAAAGCTGGACTATTATATTGGCCCTGTCAGTGGATGGAAACACAAATGTGGTCCCTCACTCATGCACACAAGCAGACAGATGCAAGGATGTATTTAAGAACAGTTCCTGCAGAAATGTAAATGCCCCTTTAATACATGCAAATGTCACAAAGTATCAACGATGACTCCAGGATCCAGTAGATGCATCAAAAATATATTCTTTCTAATTAAAAACTTCCTAATGACACTTTTTATTGGCCCAAAGGTATCGGTTTAATCTGAAAATAACATGTAAGTTCAAAAATGCTTAAAGGTAATGTATTTATTGACGTTTTCATGGATGGAATATATATATATGTCACGATCTGCTTCTTCTTGGGGGCTTGATATGAACCTAGTTCAAACCTACCCCAGCAGAATCATGTAGTTCCTGTTCTCTGTGGCACAAAGATGGCCTCTGAAGAGGGCAAGGCCCAACAGCTACAGACAGAGAATACTGGATCCAGGTTACTTAGTGGCCCATAGCAAGACCACTCCCCAAGTCAGGATACAACACACAGAAATAGTCTCACACCTTGTTTATGTGAAAACTATCTCTCAACAACCTTTATTTTGGAAAACACCATCTTTTAAACATGCATACAAAATTACCAGGAGGGGCTACCTTTAGCCAGCCCCTAACTGCCTCTGGCCAATCAGACAGGGTCCCTACGTGGGAACCATGAGACTCCTCCCAGGTCCGCCCACTAGGTGTGGCTACCTAATTTATTTGGTCTCTGGCTTTCAAGGGAGAAACATCTCCCTGCCCTCTGGACTTTGCCCTGATTCTCTGAGTGGGAATCCCTGTAGACCCCCTGGGGTTATGGTGCCTCTATGTCTGTGGAGATCCCTTTGTTCCTGACTACTATCATTTCAAGTGTTTACCTTCAGGACCATATGGGCAACTCCTGACTGAGAGTTTATACAATGGGGGAGGGTTGACTAATCAAAACATAGCTATCACTCCATAATACAATATACAATATAATACTAACATATTATAACCCATAACATATTTCCCCATTAATATATTATACCTAGGATACATAATAACCATGTACAGGCAACATATAACCACACAATAACACATAATCCCAATGTAACAATGTCATGCTCCCTTGGACATACTCACAAACCACTGACAATATGAGTCCTTAAACATATATAGTGTAATTTAGTTATTATTAATATATATATATATATATATATATATATATATATATATATATATATATATATATATATATATATATATAAATAATGAGTACTGCAATATAAATTGAAACCTTTGGTATTGGACAAACGTCTTATTTATAATGACAAGCTTTCGAGAGGTTCAACCTCTCTTTATCAAGTCTCAAGCAATACTAATATATTGCTTGAGACTTGATAAAGAGAGGTTGAACCTCTCGAAAGCTTGTCATTATAAATAAGATTTCCAATACAAAAGGTATCAAATTATATTGCATTACTCATTAATATTCTATAAATATATAGATTAAAAATTACTAAATTACTAGATTACTGGACATTCACGGCTGCTTCAATCTTCAATATATATATAAGTTTATGTGTATATATATAAGTGTATATATGTATGTATGTAAGGGGCACTATGGTCATATATGACATTTTTAATAACTAAGCTTTATAATGGCCAAAAGGTTTTTAGAAGGTAAAAAGATAATCGCAGGTTTTGCATTTCTATATTTTAAGCCAAATCATGCTTTACTGCTTGCATAATTTTCTTTCTTCAGCTGATTCTTCCTTTTACTTTGAATCTGATTTTCCATTACTGCTGCTGAAAGCACTGGCACTTTCTAATGCCAAATCCCCATTGTGTAGGTAAAACTTCCCGTGCAATCAAAGTCTCCTCCTATTTCAGGAAGTTGTTTACTACAAACCAAAATGGCAGGCCCCGCAGCAGCATAATGGCATATAAAAGGCAATATAGTAGAAACTGTATTATTTTATTTTCCATTCTAAAACCATTTCCCCTATCTCCATGTGCAGTTCTTCAAAATAGTATATTTTAAAAATGTCACCACAGATTTCCTTTAAATATGAAATCATGTAAGTTCAAATCGTGCATGCCATGTACTTGCTGTAAATATTTTTTACAATTTATATGACATTGTAGAGAATTAGAAATGTCCTTCCATAAAATTAAATACAGTACGTTCTATGGAAGCAGATTCTTGGACATGACTCTGATCTGTGTGATCTCTTATCTTCAAGGTAACATCAGGAATACGGAGAAGCTGATCTATGATAAGAAGCACCAATATGAGATTAAAGTCACTGCATATGACTGCGGACAGAAGCATGCCGCGGAGGAGGTGACCGTCAGAGTGGATGTAAAGCCTGTGTGCAAGCCCGGGTGGCAAGGTAAGAGATATACTGTATCTCCTGCTGTGTACTAAAGAATCTCTTATCTACAGTCAGTCTGAAAAATGCCCCCCAGTACCAAACATTCACATCATAAAATCTTGTTTCAGACACTTCTTCCCGGCAGATAAGTGCTAGAGGCTGGTCTATGACCTTATACTGTAGGTCGAGCTGCTCACACTCAGCAGGACTCACTCTCTGTTGCTCTTATGTTCCCACAAGACGGGATATGAATCAGGACAGTAAAACCACATGCCATCAAATGAGAGAATAGATGTCACCTCATACTGTAGGGGGTGGAGAAGGTGTCATAAAAGAAACATTCAGGTTAAGTCTTTGATATAAATGTTATTGTTGGGTAAACTTGTTTTTAAAGGTGCTGTCCCACCTAATCGAAAGAATACAACAGATTGAAATCTAAGGTTTATTTTTTCTTATTATTTCAATAAGACAAAAAAAAAATATATATATATATATAAGCGTCAAACATTGCAAATCATTTTTTTTGCACAAAATTTAATATAACTATTATGAAAATAAATGAAACTGAATATCTACAAGAGGAACTGTTTGCTAGCACTGTCCCTTTAAATGATTCAAGTGGGAGGAAGGTATGGCAAGCTGGAACCACTTTGAATTATTACCTCCCTTTAGAATGTACATCTGTTTCTTCTCTTAACCTGCTACAATATATATTTAATGATCAGTTGATAGGCCAGTAAGGACAGTGCTAAACTCTATAAACAAATGTACCTTACACTTTAGACAATTATCAGCCTTATTAAATTGCGATTCGGTAAATTTAAAAGGGTTCTAATTAAGCACAGAGCATATTTTATTTACAGAAGTTTTTTGTTAGTGAAGACATTGCTTTTGGATAGAAGTTCACTAACTAAAAACTTCTGTAAAAAAAATATGCTCTGTGCTTAAATAGAGCCCTATTAAATTTACCGAATCGCAATTTAATAAGGCTGTAGATTCTTAATACAATTACCATAAATATTCAGAAAAAACAGAACACTTGCTTAGGAAGCACGGAGTGTGATTTATTTTCTGGATACAAAATACTTGATATTCTGCAAAGTCAAGGCGACAATTTGTAAGGGATCAGCAGCTAGCATTATTATGATTTATCTGTGCAATAAGGAACCCTGTGACCTCTGACATATACAATGAGAGGACAACATGAAGACATGATCACTATTGTTACCAGTATAAATAAATAAGAGGTAGATAAAGTCAGAACCCAAATCTGATTAATAGCCATGAGTGGATCAGGTTTAATAACCTATGCTTATAGAGATATAGGTATGTGCAATATAAACCCAACCATGATGAGTAAGCAGCTTGCACTGTATCATGTATCACTGTTAAATCTTCTGATCATTTTTTTTTTTTTGCTTTTGTTATCGTACCTACCAATAAAATCATGTGTACTTTGTCCACACAGGATTGTGTAAACACTGCATTTTAAATATATATTTTAACCATCAAAGCACCAATTGTTGAGCAATATCAGCCTTATTAAATTGCAATTCGGCCAATTGAATAGGGCTCTATATAAGCACATGGCATTTTTTTTTTACAGACGTTTTTAGTTAGTGAATACTGTGCTTTTGGATAGAAGTTTACTAACTAAAAACGTCAGTAAAAAAATATTCTCTGTGCTTATATAGAACCCTATTCAATTGGCCGAATCGCAATTTAATAGGGCTGTATGCTTGTAACCCCAAGGCTCATTTGAGATTATGATTGTAAAATTTTTATTTTATTTGGCAAATGTTAAAAAATATGACCTGTATATTTCATCAAGGTTGGAATATGATACTGAGATCCTAGGAGTTCTGCACAATGTGGCCAGTTATAGGGTTATGGAAAGCTTCTGGATTTTACTAGGTATGTCATATATCTATTGTAACCGTCATACAAGGTGTTTATGTGAGTCACAGACTCTGTAAAGCCCTATTCCCTCAGGAATACTAAAGGAGTTTACCATTATGTGAAGTTAATTAGCTGCACCTGTGCAACCCCAATTTAAGCCAGCTCCTGGAGTAGTGGAGGAGGAGCTGCAGGACTGGATATTAGAAGAGATAGACTACAATAAACATACAGCCCTACAGAGTCATAGATGTATTACATACCTACTTAAATATGGAGACCTTCCATGTCCCTTTAATGTATAAACATAGCACTAGTTCTAAACAAAGCCGAGAATATTGTTTAGCAGAGAGCTAGAAGGGCTCTGGTGCTTGTCGCTTATGTGTCCTCCTCCACGTTCACTCACCTTTGTTTAAAATTACCACACTCAGGTCCAATGACGGGTGACTGGGGGTGTTAATGTTGTATGTAAAATTCTTAACCATCATCTTCATGATATTCACTAAGGGCCGCATTCAATTGCAATTTGGACAATTGAATAGGTCTCCAAATAAGCACATATCATATTTAAAAAAAAAAACGTTTTTAGTTAGTAAACATCTATCCAAAAGCAAGGTTTTCACTAACTAAAAACTTATTTAAAAAAAATTGTTATGTGCTTATTTAGAGCCCTATTCAATTGGCCAAATCGCAATTGAATGAGGCCCTAAGCATTTACTATTTAGAACTCTTGCTAATTAACTTTGACTTTATGATGATGGTGATAAACCAATGATGAGCAAATCAGTCCTTGGAGGGTTTCTAATAGTCCAGAAGTTCAATAACTCTTTATGAGCGCAGGTGGACCTGAATACACAGAAATCCAGAAATCCGGAATCTGGCCTATATGCTTACTTAAGTACATTAGCCATAAGTTTCTTAAAGGAGAACTGTAGTGTGGGAAAAATTACAGATGTTTAAAGTTTGTATCAAATTAACATTAGTAGTTGTGTAAACGGTGGGCATAAAACTATTTTTAGTTGGAATCTTTATTTTATAAGACACTGCTTGCACCTTAAGCATGCCATGTTTGGGTATTACACACTCCCTGCTGGCTTAGAGACATACAGCCTTATTAAATTGCAATTTGGCAAATTCTAAAGGGCTCTATATAAGCACACAGCATATTTTTTTGCAGAAGTTGTTAGTTAGTGAAGACCTTGCTTTTGGACAGATGTCCACTGACTAAAAACTTCTGAAAAATATTTTGCTCTGTACTTATATAGAGCCCTTTAGAATTGCAAATTAATAAGGCTGTGAGTGTTTGTCTATTTTTTTAAGTAATCAAAAGTAGGAGTCAGGAGGGAGGAGTATTTGTTAATTCATTGGTAGTTTAAGATAACATTTCAGCACATGATATTTGATAATCTACAATGACTCTTTATTTGGCCAAAATAATTTTCTGGAGCCTTTTTTGTGAAATTAAATACCAAAAGCAATGCCCACAATCTACATATATTCACATACCGATACTAGGAAAATAAAAAAATAAGTCATGACATAGCCTGTGACATCTGAAACATTATGTTATGGGACTAAACAAATGGTTAAAAAAACATGTATTTAGATGTTGGTGCTGCCATTACCACAGGATAAATCTAAATGACAACACAAATTGAATGTATAGATTTTTGTGTCTCTCTCTTGAACTGGTATGTATTTAAAATATAATAAACTGTTATTGTTAACCTTAAACAGTGGAAACCCCAGCGTACATGAAAACATTTCAAATATAGGAAAAGTTGGGCAACAAAAATCATATACCATGGATATTGTATTGTGTGAATGTGAGGTGCCTATAATATGTAACAACTTTGGGCCCCATTCCAATCCCAAATGTAGCTGCTCAAAAAGGCTTTCTTGTAACTGTGGGAGCTTTTTTTACACAAGCTACATATTGATTGCAATCGTAACCCCTACAAGGCTAACAGTAAACTGGGGAACACCCACGAGAGGTGCTTCACCACAGCCCTGAAGACTTACCGTCCCCATGCAGTAGAAGTAGCAGGAGACACTGAGCTGTCAGCTCACTAGTCTCCTCATCAGTACTGCATAGTAAAACACACTGCATTACACTACACACACACCCTCCCCCATCTGTCTATATAAAACCCTTCTCGTGACAGGGAAGGGGTTAAAAATTATAAGAGATCGGTGGGGGGTTTAAGACCCCTCTGCCGATCACTCATATAAGCCCAGGGAACCCCTGTGGTTTCCCTCCTCACCATGATCGCTAGCTAGATCTTTAACTATGGTGTCTATTTAGACTCCCATGGCACCTAACTATTAACCTCATGCCACAGAGGTCCTTAAAAGCCCTCCATGGCACCTGAAAATTAACCTGTGACACAGAGGTCCCTAACAGACCCACGTGGCACACTAAATTAACTCTTATGCCATGAGGGTTCTGTAAGGATCCCTGTGGCATGTAACTGATAACCAAGCAAGGACCTCCATGGCACAGTGCCCTGGTATGCCATAGAGGCCCTTAAATGACTCCCATCACATGTAATATCAACCTATATGCCATGGAGGTCTTAAGCGCTTTTAAGATCTTTTAGCTTAAGCTAAAATATATGCTGGACCTCCATCACATATCGGGGCATTGTTAGTGCAATGGAGGTTATTCAATTCATGTCTTGATCAGATGTTAGTGGGGAGGAGAGAATCTCCTTTAACATACTGTGTTTGTATTATCTACATTCTGTACATCCAACCTTTAAATTACACTGTAAGAAGGTAACATGTACATAGCACATTTTCATTTTACTGCCAAAGGAATCAACTTAACTGGTTCATCGGTTTCAATTTTAGTTTTCTATATATCAGCTAGTCGCGCAGACTTAACGAAAACCTCATCCAGAGCAACAGAAAGGAACGTATCAGCTAACAACAAGATGCTTAGGGATACAGGACAGCACCTGAAAGGCTGAAATAGTCCTGTTCGTTATCACACCACACAATTTAGGCACTTTTTAAAATGTATTTGCTTTCAGAGAGGAAAAAAAAACAAGCTGCAAACTCAAGGTAATGTTTTTAGTGTTCAAAGTATCCGCTGTGTCCTTGTAATTTATTTGTATTTCAAACCAAAAACTAAAAAGACAAAAAAATAAAAGTCTGCATCTTGTCTCTGTAGGCTGAGCTTTTATTCCATTCTCAGAAGCATTATAGTTTTCAGCCCTGCTGAGAGTGAATCAATTTCTTTTGCTTGGGAAAGAAGAATCTCAATAACGCTTGGCATGACTGACCCTCTCACATTAATAGTGTTTTTAAATACTAATTTCTGAACCACATTCTCTCACTTGGGACTTCAGCAGTTTATTTACAAGTCCTGCTGCATGCTGGGTGCCTAAATAGGGAAAGAGACCCTCCTATGGGAAAGGAAGACTTTAGACTATTAGTTTCTCTGAAACACTGTAGGATATGACTTTTTATTGGATTCACATTCCTTACAAATCTTTGAATTGTTATTTATCCGTGAATGTGTCTTTACATTTAAATGTATTTTAGAATCTTCTTTTCTAGTTTAAAAATACAGTGTCGAGTCACATTATTATGACCATACTTTTGACACTAGCAGGGCATAGCCAATGAAAAAAAGGCACTTGTTGTGAGCTGGCTTGGTGGGTATATAAGGTAACATGCAGGAATTCTGCAACCATTGCAGTCATGGGTAAAACATACAATTTATTAGACTTTGAAAAGGGGATGGTCATTGGATTTCTGGCCAAGGGTGGCAGTATTTCTGAAACAGAGCAGTTTGTGAAGTGACTGGACAAATGGCATCATTGAGAACAAACGGTGTGGAAACTGCAGAGCACTACGTGTCATTGATGTCAGAGGTGAACGTTGGCTGCAAATGTGTGTGAGGGCCAACTGACATGCTACAGTAAAGCAACTCACCATCCAAATGAATAAGGTGGCTACCGGACGTATGTCTAAAACGACAATACAGCCAACCCTTTTGTGTATGGGGCTCCGAAGCAAACGGCTGGTCACTGCACCCATGCTGACAAGGGTTCATCGTCAGAAAAGGCTTCAATTTGCAGTAGCAAAATTGGACCTCTTCTGATTGGCAACTGGGTCAGCTTCTCTGATAAGTCATGTTTTCTGCTCCATCGACTGGACGGACATTGGTGTGTCAGTTGCGAAACTTCAGAAAACAAACACTCTGCAACCATTGTTGGAAGAACACAAGCTGGTGGCGGCAGAGTTACGGTCTGGGGAATGCTTTCTTGGCATTGTCTGGGTCCACTCATTCTGCTGCAAGGTGCTGTCAATCGATAGGGTTATCTATCCGTCCTTAAATGTTGAATGTCTTCCCTGGAGAGGATGGGATGGTTCAGCCAGACAATGCAACATGTCATATGGCCAGAATTGTCCAGGAGTGGTTGGAGAAGCACAACAAAGGTGTCCACGTACTTCCCTGGCCTCCACATTCCACGGACTTGAACCACCTTGATATCCATGTTTGCCATAAGGATGCTCCACCAAGCACTCTTCAGCAGTTGTTGGATGCACTCAACCATGAGCCCGATTCATTTGAGCAATCGTAAGTTACTGGAGCCCGTAAGTGAAGCCGTAAGTTAATTTGCTATTTAATTGGCGTTTTTTTTCCGGGCTCCAAACGGTTTACGGATTATTGATTACTATTCAATTGCTACAATTCCCAAAGCCCGCAAATTTTTTCACACTGTAAATGGCAAATGTAGGAGAAAATTCTACGAGTACTAGAGAGGACCCGCTAGGGGGTTTAACTCCTGTCCGTAGCACTGTAAATGCAAATAAAAAATCAATACTGTAATGTAAATGATTAATGTGTCCTTAAGTGGTTATATCAATTTTGGGAATCAATTATTTATTACATATCGGTCCACCCATATGAACTAGAACAGAATTGGCATTCATTTTTATTATTTTGTATTTTGAGGGTTTGTGAGTCCCATCGATATCCAACCCCCGAACCTAATTGATTGACATGTAACCTCCATGTTTTACTGCGTAATGATGGCAGTCGAATTTTCTATTGGCTGTTTCTAAATGGGCGGTTACGGTCTTTCTTAATCGATCATTGCGCCTGAACTGCTACGCACGAGTGCATGGTTTACGGCTACAGCGTTCAGTCTGTAACTTGCGGGCTTGTCCAATTGAATAGCAGAGGAATCAGAGACAAACAATAGCCTGCAGCATGCCCGCAGACATACAGCCTGTATACCGCGAGATGCAGACTTGTAATTGAATTGGGCTCTATGTATATAAGCAGCAATGCCACTCCCATTTTTAGATGTTTAAAGGGAAATTAAA
This sequence comes from Discoglossus pictus, assembly GCA_027410445.1. NCBI lineage: Eukaryota > Metazoa > Chordata > Amphibia > Anura > Alytidae > Discoglossus > Discoglossus pictus. The sequence continues at coordinate 362,593,187 of CM050165.1, forward strand.
TGTATCATTACTGCTCTACATCATCAAGCATAGCACTGAAAAAATAAGATTGATGCATATTTCACGCTCTCATTTTTATGAGCGTTTTTGTTTAACCAAGTAATTGTCATGCCCAGGGCCTGACTGGACTGTTTTACACTATGGCCTGGGCCTGGACTGGCAAGAAGTTACCCTGTTTTATTGTTATAGTTATGTATTTTGTATCACTTATGGTTAAAATGACATATATATTGTATGTATTTTGAATATGTTACTGTGTTGTTATCTGGTGATGACTCTCCCAGCCCCACCTAAATAAACAAACACAAGGGGGTCTTGGGCAAATAAACAGCTAGTCTGAGTGTTTACAGCAAATTGTTATAGTTAATATATCACCAAGATAGTTGTACAGGGTTTCCCAGTAAGCGATGGCAGCCTATGGCTAATTGGTCCCTCTTCTACGTATCTAAGGATGAGGCTTACTGTGATTGGCCAGCCTGTGTGGCTAGAAAACTGTATATATAGTTGCTAGTTCTGAATAAAGAGTGAGTCCTGATTTTTCCACATAAACAAAGTGTGGAACTATTTATTGTGTGCCTGTATCCACTGCACATATTCTTGGGCGTGGTCCCTATCCTGAAGCCCTCTTCTGTACCAGAGGTAGTAAGAACTACATGGTCCTGCTGGCATGTAATTTCATATTCATTTAGGACCATCAAGTAAATAGACAATTTGATTGCTGTAAAAGTGAATACTGCAGCATTTAGAACAGTGAAAATAGCTTCAACTGTAAACATTTTACACATTTTCTACTTGATTGTGCTCTACATGATATGAACAGAGTTTATTTCAATGGATGATATGAAAAAGAAACACTTCATTCTGTATTGGATAGGTGTCAAATTCAATACAATCCATTTATATATCAAAAACTCCCTACCAAATCCTCCTAACTCTTCCCGACTCCCCTGCTCTGGCTCCATTTCTCAGGAAATGTTAAAACCAGACAAGATGGAATCTGCTCTACATAAACAGAAATGTCAAATTTTTTTATTTTTCTCATTCTATTGTTTTGTATACATAGCTTCAACAGCTGCTAATCTTGTTAGTTTATTACATGCTCCACAAACATGCAATTTTTTAATTGCAGTGGTCCTTTAATGTTATCTTCTTTATTTTATAGAGATGTGAAAACACAAAATAACAATAACAAAAAATACTTCCCCCCACAAAAGACAAGTTGGTATTTTTTTGATTATAAATTCATTTTGGGCTGTAGCATGTGATGAAGAACATACATTCAGCTGCATCCACAAAATTGCAAAGGGCAGTTAACAAAATTACATTTGTCAACAGAATGGTTAAAGCATGTCACAAAACCAAGCTCCAATGTACAGAATATATCCATCATCCCACTCACATTTAATTACAGCTATTTACACTGTGCTGTCAAGTGGCCAAGCTCCACTCTGCCCCAACTCTCAGCTTTCAACAACCATTTTCCAGGCACATATAACATGTACCATTCGATCAAGATAACGATTGTGTCAGCACTATTTTGGGCATCAGGGAAACAAAAAGCAGGCTTGGTTGTGAACCTGAATTTTTTTTTTCCAGCAAAATGCCAGTGTAGATGCCAACTTGTCTCTGTGTCTTAAACTTACTATGTCCTTACCTAAAGCATTTCACTGGCTGTGGGGTCACGGGAGCTTTATAGAATGGAGAGAAGTAAAATAAGTTTATGTGAGAAGAGGAATAGTTTAGAGAGGCCACGGAAAAAAAATAATAAAAAAGTAATAATATATATATATATATATATATATATATATATATATATATATATATATATATATATAAAACATAAAATAGGTTAAGAGGAGCCACTAGATCTCTACACATTCAGGGAGTATTCCTGACGTTAAGATATGAGTAAATAAATAGTACATCTGTATTCATATATACACAATATAGATATACAAATCCCCCCCAGATTTTCCAATGTGTGTGTTTGTGTGAAGCAGTTGTGTGGTATCCCCCCTCCCTCCCAGATTTTCTTTGGCTCCTACACCCATGGAGGGTGGTTACAATAACTGCTTAGTCCAGCCATGTGCTTGTTTACTACATCATCAACAAGAGCAGTATCAAGCAATATTGCAGAATAATTGCAATCTGTAGGGGAATTAAAAGCGTATTCTCTCCCTGAAAAGTGAAGCGCCCTCCATATGTTTATAATATACCATATACAAATCAATACCTGGTCTTCCAGAATAGCAACAAGTTACCTAAAGCGAGGGTGGAGGAATGACATTAATCACACTTCCCATCAAATGTCTTGTCGTAATTTCCCTTATAACTTCTTTTGATATGTGTATTCATTGTCAACACAAACATACAGATTACACGAGTACAATAAACAAACAAAATGTTCTTTGTTCTTTTACTGTGCTCCTCTTTCTTGTTAATGTGTACTTGTGTACATACTGACTTGGCATTTTCATTGCCCACCTTTATTCATTTTGACTACAGTATCAAAAAAGTGAAACAATATTAGAGAACTAATCAACCTTCAGAAAATGCAAGAGACGGCGCAAAAAATGAAATATATACATCCCATAGCTGATACATGACTCAATAAATGGGTTCTAATAATATTTGCCAGGGTTTCCCTGAGGATAATGAAAACTCATTTTACCTCCCACGCTCATTCAGCATCTAAGCATGAAGTGGACATAAAGCAATTAGGAAATTTAATATAAAACAAGTGGAATTCTCTTTTAAATTAGTTATTAAGATGATTTGTTTCATAGACAGAGAAGTTTATAAATTTAGACCATTGTGTGTGGAACCATTAAAATAACTTTTTATGTGTACAACAAAATATCTTTCTTAATGCATCAAGAGGATTTGGATTATGCCTTGCCGAGATATATTGTATGTGTTCTTCAGTTTAATGATATCTGCATTGAACACATGTCCATTCATTATCCTCACACAAAACCTCATCACAAAAGCAGAAGAGGATAATGTGACTCAGATAATACAAGTTCTACAGAACCAATGCACAGCAATAGATTTTGGGGGTAAATACTCAAATTAATCATCAGCAATCGCACAGTGGTTCAAGTCTCAAATGAACATTTAATCACCTTAAACCCTAAGGCTGTTAAAATACTTTATGCATGTAATTATTTATTGATTAAACTTGCTATATTTTGTTAAAATATTTAATTGCTGTTTTACTGAAGTTTCTAACTTACTGCTCATCGCCCTACAATGGCCCCTCCCTCATATTAGAGAGTTACAGCACTACAGAGTAATTACAGAATAAATTGTGTCCCTGTAGGGACCATGGGGTGTGAGCACGCTAATTTAATTATTTAGCTCTAATCAAATGTCAGCGTTTTAGGATAATTAATAGATACAAAATTTAAAGTACCACAGGCAACTAAAAATAACTGATTTTGAAATTCATTATTAAAGTGGATGTTTCAAGTATGGTATAATTTAAAACCATAGATAATAACACGTTGTTTTTTTTTATCAGTTGAATTGTATTAATAAACTTGCATTTTCGTCAGTAAACTAAAATTGAAGTTTGCCATCTGAGCTGCCAGTCATCCTTTCTGATACAAATAAGTGAGATTTTAGCTATTAGTTACTGATAAGCCCCCAAAGCACTGAGTCAGTTGTGTTCAGTACATTCACCTGCATATTGATCATGCCTAGTCTCAATTTGTGCAGGTGACTGGCTACACTGAAGACACTGAAACCTACAGCCTCAGAGAAGTATCATTAATTAATGGCAATGGTCTCATTAAGAAAATATATGAATGTCAGTGTGGTGGGTGGATCAGAAAGGCTGACTCACAGCTCAAAAGGGCAAGCTACAATCTGTATGAAATAAACTAACATGCAACTGATAAATTACTTGTTATTACATATAGCTTTTAATTGTACAAATTATACCTTATTTGGAACCTGTATTGTGTGTCTATAAAATGTATATTTATTTGGCTAGTCACCTTATCAAGATATATTAAGATGACTGAGCTTGGCATTTATGCCTTTACAGAGTATGGGATGTGAATAATTGAGATGATTGATCAATAGCAGTTTGGATGAGCTGAATGTGTCAAGGTGACGATGGTGAAGACTGGTTTGGGGATGCCTGTAAATTTTGAGTGAGGATTATAGGCTTTTTTGGCTTTATAAAAAATGCATAAAAACCTCTGCGGTCATTTAAAAGCAAAAAAAATGAACAGAACATTTACATTTTGCAAATTGTATGTGCAATTATTCTTTACTGCAGGGATCCATTTTGCTTTCTTGTCTGTTGCTGCCTATAAATTACTCTGGAGAGTGTGTCCTTGTGTACTAATAAGCTTTCCTTAAGTCCTTCTGAGAGTACTGGTGGTTGCATATGACACATTCCCATTGTACAGACATAAACTTCCTGTGTTCTCCTGCCCACCGCAGGAAGTTGATCTCTTGGAATAAAAAACAAAAGCATATCTGCACATAAGAAATAAGAGTCTACATTATATATTTTAGTTTCTATCGCCTATTTTCAAGTGTAGTAAATCAAAATAGTAAATCTTAAAAATATGACCACAGTAGTCCTTTAAAACTGGAAAGCTGGTATAGAGTCTGATGTAGTGAGTGATGTAGGGATATGATGGAATTGTTAAAAGGCCATTTACTTCACTGTACGTCCTCTTTGTGGTGTGAAAGAGCACAAGATTGTATGTTAAAATTATCTATTTTTTATTTTATTACACTAATAACAGCTGAAAAAGTTTAAAGTCTGTTAAATAACAAAGTTTCCCTTGCCTACTGCCTGTTGCATGAGTAAAACAGACAGCCAAGCCGTGCGGTGAAGACAGTGATCGATAGCAGTTTTCCCCTGCACTCAGAAATGCATTGACAAGTTAACCCATAACTGACTTGTTTCGGTGATTCAAGCATTCCATTCCCTGCACAGATGGAGGCAGTCAGTGACACATGCAAACACAGATATGATTTGATTTGATATCTTAGTGAAAAATGCACATATTTCAAAAATTCTAAAAGTATTTCAACATGCTTTTTGGAGATCTTTACTGTGACATGGTCCAAATTGTGCTGAATTAAGTGGCCCTTTATGTCTTAGTATATATATATATATATATATATATATATATATATATATATATATATATATATATATATACTACAAAGGATAATATTAGAATGTACAGGATTTTAAGGGCGTATTCAGCCATCTCTAACACTTCATCATGTCCTATAGGCAGTTCCAGCTCTAATTTATATGGGACAGTGTCCAGGGCTCCAACTTAAGAATTGCAACATCATGGGTGTCACATTTTTCTCAAAACTTGAGCTTTAGCAACCTTGAAGACATTGGAATAGGTCCTATTTTTCATTCAATTTCTACCTTATAGCCACTGTTATTCTGTTAACAAAACTTGACCTTGGACTTGATATTAAGCACACTTGAATTTTATAAGGTTTTTCAAAGCAACTCAAGCAGGTGTTTCCTTTTCCCATACTTGTGACTTATATGGAGTGCAGTATCTAAGGCCTTGACTATGAACTGAATTAGCGTGAGCTAGCCCTGATTGTAGGCAAACCATATATAGAGCCACGCAAAATATTTTCTGTAGTTTGTGAATATGTTTAGTTGTGCATTGCATCATTGAAGATATTATACAAAAGCATGAGCTAATTTCTTGTTTGTCTTTCAGATTGGGAAAAGCGCATTGAGTACAACCCTGGCTCTGGAAGCATTGCCTTATTCCCCAGTGTCCGCCTGGAAACTTGCGATGGGCTTGTGTCCTCAATCCGAACCAGCATTGAGCTACAGACTAACCACAATGGAAAGGGTTGTGATCGGGAGACCTACTCTGATACATCCTTACAGATGTTATGTGGTATGTGAAAAGTGATATCTAATTTACCAGAAAGTTTTATCCACAGTTATTATCCATTCCTCTATTACCATGTTACCTACTTAGGAAACTTCCAAGACTAGATATTAGTGCTCAGAGGGTAACGAATAGCTAAAATATAGTATATTAAATGTAATTGTGATTCTAAGCAAGTCATTTGAATAAAGTCACTTACATGTAGAATAAATAAGTTGGTTAACAAAACCCATAAATTGTATATTAATGAGATTCTGAAGTTTGAGCTGAGTAAATCCCCATTAACAAACTACAGATGGGAAAATACTGCTTTGCTAGCAGATTTCTTTTAATAAATGATGGGGTTTTTTTAAGTGGAAAAAGATTACAGTTACCTGAAAATATATAGTTTAATATTGATAAAAGTGAAATTAAAGATGTAATAAAGATGTAATGTGTATAAACAACAAAAACGGATCAGCTCTGGGCAATAATATAGATGCTTACAGGACTATGTTATTAATCATGGCTGTTTACTTTGTGTGACTTACTTTCCAGTTTTCATACCACTTGTATCATTTATATATAACACATATATAGCAGATTACGCATTTGACCTGTTTCCAGGTTCTCGTGAGGTCCACCATTTTATGACAGTTAAACCTCCCATGGTGCACGTCTCTTCAGATGTTATTTGGCATTTGACAAGTTGTGTGGATGGTCATAGAGTATCTGCAAACATTCTGACTGAAGTCACCCAGAGACATTTGACATTACATAAAGGCACCAGTTAGAAGCACTGCATGTATCTATGATGTGTAGAATATAGACATCTTCTCAGAATTAGCAGTAAATAACAATTTGCATTCCCAATCTTGAATACTGGTTACAAGAACCAAGCCCGGATCTTGTACCCAGTATTTAATATTGGGATTGAAGACCAGTTGTATGCCGAGTTTCAACAATAAATCTTCTCAAGGAGGAGGGTATTGCTGAAGGTTTCCTTCAAAGTCTGTAAATACTGTAGCAATAGGACAATAGTAGTACTCTCTGTATTCCCTGTAGCAATCAACAGAACAGGAGTTGATGTGTGCACAGACTGCCATACCCTGACTTTTAGCTGCCTAAATCTCAAGGTCTAGCCCAAGTTTGCTGCCATATATCACACCTTGCTTTTTCCACCAAGCCTTTTCAAATATGCTTTAACCTGTGGACCATGCAACGTTTTAGTATCCTTTTTATGAACTGTATCTAATTTATTTATGAACTGCTGCAATGGAATGAACAGGCCACATATGGCTTATATTTTATAATCAAATACAAGTCTACAACATTACTCCATAAACATGCAATGGAATATACAGGTATATGAAAATACAAGCAACAGAAAACATTTCTCAAGACGTGTGAGCCTTTTAGGAAGATTTACAAAAGCTTCAAGAGAAATACTAAATTATAATGAAATATACAGAGGTGCTCCCCACACTCTAAGACACATTAGAGGCTACAAGGCTAGCTTATGTCAGGATAATATCCATAATAAAAGTCATGTTTTTGGTTTTATAGTAGTCTCTGAGCCAGTGTTTCCAAATGAACTCAGCGATTGGACCTCAGCAAGGACGTAGAAATAAAGAAAATCTGGGGGATAGAATGTGTGATAATGGAAAGATAATAGCTGTTGTGTCTACTTCATATGCGCAGATCCGAATAGAAGGGCACCCAATACGAAGCCATGTGTCAAATGCATTAAGTATACTGATCTGAAGTCCATGACATGACATACTATTCCTAAAAGTGCTTGTAGGTTGAACTCTACTAATATAATGCATTTCTCAACAGCCAGTCTCTGGAACCTTATCTGCTGATCATTAAGGACAAAGTGGGATTGAGAAGGGCCTAATACTCTAGAAATACAACTACAGTTATTTATTGTTATAGATAGATTATTGAGAAACATATCTGTTTTCAGATCAGTGCAAACCTAAATTAAAATATATTATGCCACATGTATAATCACCTGTTGTAAATATTCTGTATCATGATGAGCTCTGTACGGTAACCGGCCAATTCCTTGATCAGCAACATTGAGAGACTGACCTAGCATATAAATTAGCAATATTTTCTATAATTGAATGAAATGAAGTTGAATGTATTTGAACTCAACTAAATTTCAACCCAGAAAGAGGTACTAAATATTGGAAGATGCCATCCTACCTGCTCTTGTGAATATACACAAACGTAACATCACTTTTAAATTATGCTTCACTGTCACCAGTTTACTCAGAATATCCAGCCTTATTAAATTGCGATTTGGCCAATTGAATAGGGCTCTATATAAGCACAGAGAACATTTTTTTACAGAAGTTATTAGTTAGTAAACTTTTATCCAAAAGCAAGGTCTTCACTAACTAAAAACTTCTGTAAAAAAGCGTTCTCTGTTCTTATATAGAGCCCTATTCAATTGGCTGAATCGCAATTTAATAAGGCTGATAATATTCTGTAGCTTCAACAATTATATAGCATCAAAAACATATTAAAATTAATTTAGTGTGATTTAGGATGCATTTGCAAATACAATTATTACACAGGCTTAAATAGAAGTATATTTCACTGAAAGGGGAGTTTGGTAAATAGCAGATGATATTCTGAAGCTGGAGAGTAATAAGCTCAGGGAAATGGGGAGGAAGTACTTCCTTGAGGAGAAGAAATTGAATTGCCTCCTAACAGAGGTGGCAACGTCTAGCGTAGTAAGGGAATACAGTAGTGCTTGGATAGATAAGGAGCCCTCATGAATATGAATGAAAGCCAAGGATTAAATAGGACACAAGGGTTTATGCAGAAGACAAGAGAAGGAGTACAAAGTCAATAACGGCACTGACTTACAGCACTAAGGGGAGATGCTAATTATCTGACAATTAGATTACCACTTTATCACTCTATATTTTAATGTTGGCTTGTTTAAAGGGTTGTGTTAGGACAATGCTGAATTTGTATACACAGTACTCTCTAAATTGTGTCTGTTATTTGATTGGACGTAGCATAGTTCATTGATTTTACACTGTGTCCTAGTGGGACTAACAAGATGCTTGTAATGCAAGAATGTTAGAATACTATACAGACCCTGGGCTGTCCCAAAGCATCATGACAACCTAATTGTGATTTTGCTAACCTGTACCACCAACATTAAAGGGCCACTGTACTCTTTTAAAGAACTACACTTAAAAATATTCAACAGGTTTTTAGAATGTCAAAAAATAACACAGCCTTTAATTTATTAGCTTTCATATGTAGTTATGCTGCTGTGGAATCCATCAACTTTGTCAAGTGAACCTTTTGTGCCAAGAGGTTTTCAACTGACAAGAGGTCATCCTTTGAGATTAGAAGTAAAAGAAAAGGGTTCTTCACAGTAAGGGTGGCTAATCTGTGGAATTCTCTACCAAAGGAGGTGGGGACAGCGGATTCAATAGATAACTTTAAAAGGGATTGGATATATTCTTAAATAAAGGGCATTCAGGGCTATCCTGGATAATTAGAGAGGGAGTATTCATCCAGGAAGGAGTGCGATCACCAGTATCTGGGGTCAGGAAGGAATTTTACATTTGTACAAGCTAATTATTTTAGAAGGGCACATACCAATGAGAAAGTAACAGGAGCATATATCTATCTATAAATATATCTAATATATATATATATATATATATATATATATATATATATATATATATATATATATATTATTTTTTTTACATTTCTCTTATGTTTTAGGAGAGATAGATAGATAGATAGATAGATAGATAGATTTGTTTTCTAATTGTGGATAAATAAATAAACTAGTTTTAGACTATATGTGAAATATTGTGTGGATGAGCTGTGGGGGCAGCCCTTGGCAGGGACTGTTTGGAAAGTTTGAGTAAGTGAGCTTTTAAGCACTTGTTAATTAAATGATGTTTAGATATGCAAACAAACACTTAGGTAATTTATTTTAATAATAAAAACAGGGGAAATTCCATATACAGAACATTTGAACACAAAAAAAGATATATTTTCAAAAAAGATACCGATAAGTGGAACTCACTGTTTCCAGGAGAAAATTACTTGTTTTATTAATATTTTTAAGGGCCAATGTAACAACTCTTCATGTTAAACCAATTGTTCACTATTAATTAATGTTAATGATACACATGCAAACAGTAGCAAAACAAAGATTTAGCCACAGTTTACCCCATTGATAGCAACTATTGTAACCCTCTGCACCTCTCTCATTACCCTAAACACTAATGAAATGAAGGGAAAGATTTCGACCAAAATAAATTATGAAGATATGGGGGAGGTGAAACTGGGATGGTAAAGAGAGCCCTATAAAAGTGTGTCAGTCAAACTAATCGCCTCAATTCATCGACTAGGCCCCTTGGGTCTTAGGAATAAGGTCTACTTATAAATATAATTTTATTGGGGCCTAGTCTAGGCCAAAGAAGCCTGTCTAGATTTATGTGTTAGCTTGTTTAGCATGCAAGTTATGTTAGACAGAAAATGTGTGGGTAATTCGGTGTGTGTATATATTAACAACCCTTTACATTTTGTAATAACAATAGACAGAATCGGATACATTTATATTTACTTATTTTCATAAATAAAACAATATAAAATTCTGCTGTAATACCTCACTATTAGATATAAGAATGATAAATAAAATAATTATAACTATATTCTTCATGATACAGAAACATTTCTTCATTGCATAAAAAAATATACTGAGCCATTTCCTTATAAATAGTGCAGCTAGCTATAATTTGTGTAGAACCAAAGAAAATTAAATTACCGACAATGGAAATCATTACCACCCATGCACTTATTAATGATAGGCGCACTGTAATCAATAAACAATATATAGAATAATGGACTCCTGAATTAATTTAAAGTTAATTGTTATTCATGTGTAGTTCTACCCAATATTAATTTACACACCTGTACATTTTTTTATGGAAGGAACAGATTGCCTCACAGAACTCTATTAACTGTGGTTACAGGTTATCTGTTTCTTATTTATTTCTCAGCTGTTTTTGGAAATGACTGATCATATTTTTCAGGTATATTTATATCAGTTTTCCTTGATAAGACTGGACAGGTTCTCTGTTTGAATTTATCAGAACGGACAGGATTTCCATTTAAATTATGTTCTTTTTCAATTACAGCTTTATTTGCTTGGGAATGTGCGAAAACTAGATTGAAGCGGGCATGTTTCCTGTAAGAGGTGGCCTAATGTTATAAATATCTGAACTCTTTCCAACAAGAACATAATTGAGACTCAAAGTGACAAGTTTTTGATCTCTGCTGACGTTTTAGAGTTTACTATTAAGACGCCTCTGTTCTGAAAATTGGCCAACCTTGTGCTTTAATTGCACAGTTCTTAAATCAACATTTTGGAATAACAGCCTCAATCATGTCATAAAACAACTGATCAAAGATCAAATGTGAAGAGCACAAAAACTGACACTGCAAACAATTGTTTGTTTCTGGGTTCCGGACTGTCAAACCATTACCCATGTCCTATTTTGTCTATATCAAAATATTATTATTATTAGCGCTACGGAATATGTTGGCGCATTACAAATAAACAATAACAATATTATAATTACTTCTACAAATAACTTATGGAATGATGTAGCCCCGATATCATATAATTGTGAAGAGGCATTGGAACCTTTAATCACAGTATGCCTTTTGCTCCATAATTTTTTGTGCTGTATTGTTGGACTTCAGTTGTACATAACAAGTATATAGAGGTATGATGCTTACAGGCCTTTGTAAAGAAACAATTTTACAAATTTGTTGTAAAAATAGAAGGATCTAAGTACACCAGAGTCTAAAAATGTTTTTGGTACAAGCTGATTTGTTTTATTTTAGCTGTTTAAAAGATGTTCCCATGAACCTCCATAACTTGCCTGGTGCAGTGCCGAGATATAGCCAAATTTGTTAGAAGGAGGTCCTTGTTTTTTCTTAAAACATCTGTAGAGCGAAAATATTATTTTATAACATTTATTTTACATGCAAAACTCCTCCTTTTTTATATTTAAAACCTATACTTTTAAATGACTGACAGCAATTTGTCCCTTAAACTGCTAGGTGACCATAAAGTGACATCAATACACAGTCTCTGATAATGGAACATTAGGGTGACGGTATATTTGAAACTAGTGATAATATACATGACTGAAAAGAAATGCTTACACCTTATAAGGACATATACAATCTTTAAAGAAACGTAGACAGCTCCATGCATATAACAGCATTGTATTTTCTCTTTTTAACAAAGTCAAAAGTTATTTATGGATTGTAGGTATGGCTGGCTACAAAAGATAGGAAAATTACACATGGAATTATTTTTTCTCGTAGATGGTTATTTGTGATGAATAAAGACCAGCAAATTGAGTAAGGGGGTGTCTACAAGTTATCCCTCAGCAGAACAGCAGACTTGTTTCCTATTTGCACTGGGACAATTATAAAGACTATCCCAAAAAGGGCTTCTTATTAGGATAATGACAAACAAGTTAAACACACCCCACTAATATATAGAGTTCTGGGCCTGAAGCCAACAACATGACCCACAGGTGCTTGTTGAGAGGCTAACTGCATCAGTGCTGTAACAGTGAATATGTAGAATGTACTGCCTGGGGAAGTTGTAGCCTAAGATTCCTGGAATAATATTATTTATTATGATTTTGTTTATTGATAACAGTATTTAAAGATATCAGTTTAAAATTAATTCTTCAGAGACACTGAGTGTAGATCAACTGTTACATATTAATACTCTTATTCTGGGATCTGTCTATGCACCCTGGTATAAAGGTCCAGTGTGTAGTGTCAGTTCTGGAACAGAAGAGCCCACACTGTGTGCATGAAGGTGCAGTATCAAGATGTTGTGTGTAGTGTCCGGAATAGCAGAGCTCACACTGTCTCTATGAAGGTGCAGTATCCAGATGTTGTGTGTAATGTCAGTAGAGGAATAGCAGAGGTCACACTGTGTGTATGAAAGTGTAGTATCCAGATGTGGTTTGTAGTGTCAAAACAGGAACAGTGGAGCTTGCACTGTCAGTTTGAGTGTGCAGTATACAGATGCTTTGTATAGTGTCAGTACTGGAACAGCAGTGATCACATGGTCTGTATGAAGATGCTGTGTGTAGCATCAGTGCAGGAATAGCATAGCTCACACTGTCTGTATGAAGGTGTAGTATACAGATGCTGTGTGTAGTGTATGTATAGGAATAGGATAGCTCACACTGTCTGTATGAAGGTGCAGTATCCAGATACTCTGTGTAGTGTCAGTACAGGAATAGTAAAACTCACACTATCCTAGCAATCCTACGTTGCCCTCCTCTCTCCCTCTATCTCTAAATCCAGCAAAACATTGTTTAACCACTACTGACAATTCACAATGCATAGAATTGACAGTTGGTCATGTGCACAAGCCATGCCGATTACAAGAGCATGCCCATTACATAATTTTTTCCAACTATTATTAACTCATAAGGTTTAAGCTATCTAAATAATTCCAAAAAGGCATGAAGACTGTATAGTTCACTATTAAACTGCTGACTTTCAAACAAATCTATTGAGCTAATTTCGGATACAAGTGAGCCAAAATTCCTACCCCAAAATTCAACATAAATTAAAAAAAAATTGGTAGGACAAAATGTTATGAAAATTGGCCAAAATAATTCAGACCTGCAATCTCTCCTAAAATACAACATTTTAAACAGATATGTCAAACCAAAGCAAAGTTATAAGCTCATGGAAAATTAGTTTATAAGGATAAGTTTAAGAGAATCTTCAATATTAGAGCATGACTGTGCTCCAGTAGTGTAGATGAGACACATATAGTAGTTGCACTGTCCCATGTTGAGTACATCTCTGTGTCTCTTTAACATAAAATTGTACAGCAGTGATGTCAGAACTGTGCAATTATAATATTATGATGTCACAGCTGTGACATTAAAAGGATGTTATGTGCAGTAGGTTGTATGGTAGATGTATTATGTTTCACAGTTTATTATAATGATACTATGTTTTATTTACAAATTATCAATATATCACTATGGATACATTTGGATGGGAAATTAAGGAAAAAAGAATTATTCAGGAAGTGAACACTATATTATTTCACAAAATGGTTAACAATATTTTCAGTTTTCATATTTTTTATTGCAATTCTTTAAATGTGTGGTGCCATTTTGAATATTTATCACCAATTTGACTTAAATATCATTTATGTTAATAGTACAAATGACAAATGTAATTCCAGTAGCCTGAGTGCCACTTTTTATGAAAGATACTGCCTTTCTATTCTTAAATATAGGATATAATTTACTAGGAGTACAAATAGGGATTCTTAACTAAAGTCTATTACATTTAATCATGCTTTCATTGTTATGTCTAGGTTTTAAGCTTTGGCTATGAGCTGATTAATTAAAGGACCAATTTAGTTATCTTAGAAAGGGTTCTCTAAAGGATAGTTAGGTAAGGCTTGATAAGAACAAAAACGTTATTAAACTTTTACTGTGCATTTAAACAAGTAATCACTATTTTTCAATCATACCGTTAAGGCTGTATAAGCTACAGATCTCCACCCAGAATGAAGCATGTGTGAGGAGGGATATCTAAATTGGCATACCAGAACTGCAGTATGAAAGTGGGTGGTGACTAGAAAGTATGGCCCCCAAGCTAATCGCTATATCACAAAACGACACCATGTTTAAGAGCAAAGTAAGGCAACCTAGCTATGTTAATCACCCATCCTGGAAACATTGCAAAATAATTGCTACAAGTGACTGCGGCAAGCCTGAGCCAAAAATTACGTCAAACTTTTCCATTGATTTTCCAACTGATGAAAGATTACGCTGTTAGACTTTTACACCAAAACCCTATGCTAATAAGTCTTTACGAACACTTGAAAAATAGGGTGGGCAGTGCCGTAACTACAAAAATATTAAGAAAATATTACGAGTACCAAAGACCACTCACACATGGTTTTAAAACCACTGTGGAGTGCAGCAGCAGTTAAACAATAGAAAATTATGAATATTTGACATTTTCGACACTTAACAGTCCTAAATACACATACGTGTAATTAATTAAAACAAATTACATTTTATTATTATGTCTTTTTTATTATACAGCATCCAGGATAGCACACAACCCAGTACTCAAGGGGTTAGTACATATCAGGGAACCAAATGCTGTAATGCATTGTCTATATACATATATACACACAACATAAACAAAATTATATATATATATATTATATATATATATATATATATATATAAATATAGTTGTCACATATATTTAATTTATATAAATCTAAATACATTTTAAATAAAAATATATTTATATATATAAATACATAAGGTATCTTGCTGCAGTTATGGCACCTGTTCTCACTCATTATAATAATCATGATGTTCTAATTTTCTATTGGTTAATAGAGCCGTTTCTCATCTGTAAAACTTGGTTTGGTGCTGCACTGAAATCTCTTGCGGAAAAAGGCTTAGTGCTGTAATATTGCGAGTGATACGATTAACATAAACCTGTAATGTAGGAAAAAAAGTCCCCGCACCCGATTTTTGGGTATATCACTGCTCGATTAGCATGAGGGGACATATTTGTATATGACTAGCAACTTGTTACACCACTCCCTGCTACAAATTTGTGTTTCAGAGTAGATTTTAATTCAACACTTCCACCTGAGCTGCACCACTCCAGCCACAATACTTCATTCAGGGGATGGAAAGATTCAGATCTTCTACAGCCTGGAATTTCACTAGAACATATAATTTTTTGAAATGCACAGTAAAAGTGTACGTTTTTTTTTTATCATGCAACTATTCTTTAAAAATCCCTGTATAAGATTACTAAAGTGGTCTTTAATCATTCGGTCCTGACATTTTAGTTCCTGGTTTTAGTATTTTATGTTCATGGGGCCTTGTGTTACCATATCCCATACTTTACTTGCTTTTGAAATGACCTGCTGTTTGGATTCAACGACAAGCAACAAACATTTCTTACTCGAGAAAATACACAGATCGGTGTAATTGAGGCAGTAAAATACAAAGTGCTATTTAAATTACCTAGAGCTGCCTAAACTTTCTTATTTGAATATAGCCTTTGGACAATATAATATTATTATTGCTGGTATTTTAAAAACCAGCAAAATCTACACAAACAAAAGAATGGCTAAACATTTAAATGTTGTTAAACAGCAACTTCATAAGAAATATGTCCATTACAATATATTACCAGGAATTGAGCTGCAAAGAGTAGAAAAAATGTCCTATTAGAATTCAGCAGTCGATGCCAAATAAATGGCTGCTATTATTTTAATATGGTATCATAGTTCACAAAATGTTGCAGTAGAATATTAGAGAGAGGAACCTGAAATAAATACATAACATTACATTCAGTCTAACAAATAGGTTTTCTTTATATGCTGTTTTGCAATATTTTTAAAGCAAAAGTATTTGCTCTATGACACTGTGTTTGTTATCTTCTGTTTTTAACAAGTATGGAAAAATGATAAGAAAAAGCAAAAAGTTTAAAAAATACATATATGCTATATGATTCCATTGACCCTTTTAATGAAAATGTTTAAACATTTAGACACAGTGACAGATGTATTGAATTAAGTATTATAGAATGTCAAGTTGTAAATCCCAATCTTTACTAACTTTGAATAAATATTCTCCACCATTGATCTTAAATAGAAAATAAATTATGTTAAATTTGCTAAAATATAGACAAAAATGCATCTGTACATACCGTAGATAATGTGAACCTGTAGACAGATAAAGAAAAACGTAGCCCATAGGTTGAAACTCAACTGTTTCTATTAATGTTTACTGATTGACAAGGCGTACTCAACACAAGGGTCTCAATTTTAAACTACCCTTATTCCGATGAAGCAAATAAAAATGTGTTTTTAATGCTTAGCATTTTATGCTTCATATGTGGCAGCATTTTCTGTAGAAATGAGGAAACATGTAAAATAAAAACAATACCCCAGTGCTTATCATTTATTTTTTTCCAAAATTCACCAAGGTTGAATGACCTTATGAAAATGAAGTTATGTCCAGATTCCACATTATTATGGATACACATGCAACATTTCAGTTAAAAGATTCAGAAGTGCCATTGGAATGAATTTACATAATGAAGGGGCTTGGGAAAAGAACTATATGTAACTTATTATATTTATTATTTATCACTCGGTAGATTCAGTTGATATATGATGCATTTAATAGTGTAGTTGAGACCTTGAAGAAGCGAAACAGGGTCCTGATTTCTTCGACTTCTTCTTCTTCTTCTCCCCCCCCCCCCAAAATATTTGGTTGCAGCTCCATTAAATTCCACCAACAAAATTTGTAGCCTGTAAAGAAGCCTGTAAGACTTAGGGCTATTAAATTGACCTCTTTTAGCTACCCGCAAATGTTCTGCGGGTTACAGACAGAAAATCCCTATGGGCTGTCAAAATCGTAACTCCATCTCAGCTAATCCTTTTATCAGCCAAACCTGTAAATGTTACAATCGCAAATTGCTATTAAATTGCTACGAATCCCCAAAGACGCACCGGCGTCCAAAGCCGTAAACGGCAAATGGAGCCAAACACCCTACGGATACTAGAGAGGACCTGCATGGGGTTAAAGTTCTGCCCGTTGCACTGTAAATGCAAATCTAAACACAATACTGTATTTTAAATGAAAGGGAAAGTGATGTTAAGTATTAAAATGAATAGCACAAGCTCGCAAATCTGCATTATAAAACATTTTATTTTATGTTTAATTTCCTTGTTACATCGATCCCGGCAATCAATGTGTTAATACATCTAATAGAACTTGCAGGGACTAGAATATCATATTTATTGTTTTTTTAATATTGCATTGTGTCTGGATTGCGGGTCCGATCGCAACTCGTACTTCAAACCTGTAAGGGATTGAAACCTAACCTTCATTTTTCAGTGACGTAATGATGATGATCTCTTTTACCATTGGCTCCTGCTAAACCCCTAATTAATTGATCATGTTCACGTCTGCAACCTTTGTGGTGCACCAGGGCCGCTGCGGGCTTGGAATTTAATGTGGCTGCTAGTTTCTAAGTTTTATCCTATCTAAGAATTCAAAACGAAAGTCTGTATATATTAAGAAGAATTGTTGTCTTTCGTAGGAGCTGCCTCTGGTGCCATTGACTTACTCCCAACTCCAAGTGCAGTGACCAACTGGACCGCCGGTCTTCCCATGGACAACAGTGGCATGATCTTTAAATTTGATGGCAAGCAAGGGGTGAAGATCCCGGATGCAATTTTACCAAAGAATCTGACTGACCAGTTTACAATCACCATGTGGATGAAGCATGGCCCTAGTCCAGGACTGAGGGCAGAGAAGGAGACCATTCTATGCAACTCTGATAAAACAGGTAAAACCCATAGGATAACATGTTATCAAATGTATATGTTTGTCAAGGATGTCTATCTTATGGAACATTCCAGCCCTTTTGTCCCACAAACATAATTCAGTTAGCCTACCAGATGCCGATTACATTTAACGATGTATAAGGAAACTTAATAACACTTAAATGATTACTGTACATTAGGAAAAAAATATTAAGTTTAGTGAAGTATGCAAGTACGCAAGCTGGGTGAGCTATAGCCATAAATGCATTTTCAAAGAAAATGTCTCAGCTAGTGCTTGCCATAAAAGTAATACTTCCTTTCATGCCATGACAAGCAGGTACAGAGCAGGGCTAGCAAATATATTGAGCATGTGTGAGGTAGGAGGAAGATGTCATACTCTAAAATATTATCTCAATCAACCAATCTATCAACAAATCCCTCCCTCCTCCATCCACTCCAGACATACACCCTTATGCTCCAAACCAGTAGGAGGCATGCAAAATACAAACATGTAATTCTCCAGGTACAAGTAGTGCCTGCAAAAATAAAGATATTACCTGAAAATACTTTCATGCTCTTGGCTTACACAGCTGTTGATGTTATTAGATATTATTATTTAATTCACAAATATTTTACATACTTCAAATAATTTTCCAAAGTACAGTAGCTTTTAAAACCTATATGTTACCAATCTAATGTATTCAACTGAACATGCTCTTCCACCCCCATTGGGAGAGTTAATTAAACATTCTCACTGAAGATCGTTATGCAGAGAAAGGATCCGTGAAGGTAACAACCAGTTGGATTTTTGTGTATATGTGTCCTTTAATTTTTACAGTAATTCAGACCTTTATTCTGTCTCTTTAAGGGAACCCGTTTGTCATCACAATTGTATGATATGTACCTACATGCTTATTTTTCAGAGATGAACCGCCATCACTATGCATTATATGTGCACAATTGCCGTCTTGTGTTCCTGTTGCGTCGAGATTTTGACCAAGCTGACACTTTCCGGCCAGCAGAGTTTCACTGGAAGCTGGATCAGGTACAGGGACACTTTCTATTAATATTCTATTTTGGTTCTTGGCCATGCTGAATCTCTTGTCTCAATTCATTGCAAGTTTGCATAAATTAGAGCAGAGATGTGACCTTCAGTTTTTTGCAAACTCTCTTTTCTAAAAGGTTGCTTTTGCAAATTACCAAGCATTATCTAGGGGCATTGCCTTGTTGTTCTGCTTGAAGGCTGAAACAAAACATTTGGACTGTGTGTTTAGTTTGTTTTTCGAAACAGATTGGGGGTTATTTGTCAAAGAGAATTAAAAAGCAGACACTTATCTGTATGTATATTTGTATACACTTGCATGTATGCATATTTTTATATTAATTTGTTGTCATATATATCATGTTTTCATTTTTTCCTCTTACATAGCAGAATATGTTGATGCTGAATATAAGCGCTATGAATTTTTATTATTATTATATTTTATTTCTAAAGTGTCAAAGTTTAGACATTTTCAAACATTCCATGGATTCCCATAAAAAGTGGGGTTATTAAAAACACTAGTTTCTCTTCCTATTTTCTTTCATCATCTGCAACGCTATTTAGAAACATGTTACTAATCATTGTTAAGCCTTACTTTAAGTATTTCTGCAGTATTTTTTAACTCTCCTCCCTCTTACATTCAAGTCAGTGGGTGTGCAAATCATATTAAAATACCACAATACAGAAAAATGGAGATTAAGTTTTTTCTCATCTATAAATAATAATATCATATCACAAGTGATAGCTATTTCCAAAATGTACCATAAGCTTTTTTTACACTGATGTTTATTACTTATGTTCATAGATCTAACAATCTACAAATAAAACCGTTTATATAAACATTTTCCTGCTTGAATATTTACTCCATACATTAGTGCTGCCTCTATTATCCACACATATTGGGCATATTTTATTCAGTAATTTAATACTATAACTGTGCTCTGTGCCTGTCTGCTAAATGATATTTACACTCATACAGTAATCATGCAGGCTCTTTGGTGTATACACTATCTCACTTAAAATTATTCTGCAAAAAAACTAATTTCATCTGCATAATGTTTTCAATTTATTGCACTCTATAGTTCTATAGCTAAACTGGACAATCAGGCTTAAGGATGTTTTTTTCTGAATTGTGTATAATTGTTAGCATCTTTAAATAGTGGACATAAGTGGGATCTGCCACAATGGCTCAGGGACAATGGGGTGTCATAGAGACCACATCCCAGCTTTTCCAGCCTTATGTAGTTTCTCTAGGGCATCTGTGTGAGCACCTATGGAGCATTGGGAAGTAGTGGGCAGTGTGCATTGGGGCATTGAAGGGACATGGAACAATTTTTCTTTATCCATTTAATAAAGGTTTTAAATAATAGAAAACATTTTTGTTTGTTTTTTGCATTAAAAATTATAAAGTGAAAAATGTTGAAATGAGCAAGAAATGCAGAGAACACACTGTAGAACGTAGATCTTGTTGGCAAACAAGTATGACTTAAACATCTACAGTGGATATAAAAAGTCTACACACCCCTGTTAATATGTCAGGCTTCTGTGCTGTAAAAAAATGAGACAAAGATAAATCATTTCAGAACTTTCTCCACCTTTAATGTGACCTATAAACTGTACAACTCAATTGAAAAGCAAACTGAAATCTTTTAGGTAGAGGGAAGAAAAAAATATAAAAATAAAATATTATGGTTGCATAAGTATGCACACCCTTAAACTAATACTTTGTTGAAGCACCTTTTGATTTTATTACAGCACTCAGTCTTTTTGGGTATGAGTCTATCAGCATGGCACATTTTGACTTTGCAAGATTTGCCCACTCTTCTTTGCAAAAACACTCCAAATCTGTCAGATTGCGAGGGCATTTCCAGTGCACAGCCCTCTTCAAATCACCCCACAGATTCTCAATCGGATTCAGGTCTGGGCTCAGGCTGGGCCATTCCAAAACTTTAATCTTCTTCTGGTGAAGCCATTCCTTTGTTGATTTGGATGTATGCTTTGGGTCGTTGTCATGCTGAAAGATATAGTTCCTCTTCATGTTCAGCTTTCTAGCAGAAGCCTAAAGGTTTTGTGCCAATATTGACTGGTATTTGGAATGGTATTTGGAACTGTTCATAATTCCCTCTATCTTAACTAAGGCCCCAGTTCCAGATGAAGAAAAACAGCCCCAAAGCATGATGCTGCCACCCCCAGGCTTCACTGTGGGTATGGTGTTCTTTTGGTGATGTGCAGTGTTGCTTTTGCGCCAAACATATCTTTTGGAATTATGGCCAAAAAGTTCAACCTTGGATTCATCAGACCATAATACCTTTTCCCACATGCTTTTGGGAGACTTTAGATGTGTTTTAGCAAAATGTAGCCTGGCTTGGATGTTTTTCTTCGTAAGAAAAGGCTTTCGTCTTGCCACTCTACCCCATAGCCCAGACATATGAAGAATACAGAGATTGTTGTCACATGTACCACACAGCCAGTACTTGCCAGATATTCCTGCAGCTCCTTTAATGTTGCTGTAGGCCTCTTGGTAGCCTCCCAGACCAGTTTTCTTCTCGTCTTTTCATCAATTTTGGAGGGAGCTCCAGTTCTTGGTAATGTCACTGTTGTGCCATATTTTCTCCACTTGATGATGACTGTCTTCACTGTGTTCCATGGTATATCTAATGCCTTGGAAATTCTTTTGTATCCTTCTCCTGACTGATACCTTTTAACAAAGAGATCCCACTGATGCTTTGGAAGATCTCTGTGGACCATGGCTTTTGCTGTGGGATGCGACTAAGAAAATGTCAGGAAAGACCAACTAGCACAGCTGAACTTTATTTGGGGTTAATCAGAGGCACTTTAAATGATGGCAGATGTATGCTGACTCCTATTTAACAATATTTGGAATGTGATTGCTTAATTTTGAACACAGGGTGTGCAGACTTATGCAACCACATTATTTTTCTTTTTTCAGGGGTGCATAAGTTCGGTCCTGGAGGGCCACACACAAGCCTGGATTTGAAGATATCTCTGCTGCGCACAGGTGAGTCAATCCCTTCTTCAGTCATCTTTATTGACCCACCTATGAGCAGCAGGGATACCTTCAATTCCAGGCTTGTGTGTGGCCCAATAAGACCGAATCTGTGCATCCTGTCTTAAATATTGAAAGGTGAATTTTACATATCCTTCCTTTCTTCTGGTACCTTATATACATATATTCTTCTTACTTTTAGTTAAATATCGGATCTTGAGAGAGATCAGTAGATCATGGGTAAAGCCCTACCCAGTTCGGAATAACTTAAAAAAAAAAGCTGTTATTAGCTTTTAGTAAGGAAAGAAAAAACATTTTGAGTACACATACATGCACCAAGCAGGTAATTTTCCACTGCTGCTATGGATTATGGATAGTGGTATACAAATGAGGCTCACACTCTACCACCTATTTGCCTCTAGCCCACTTAAAGTAGCACAGTGATGGGTTCAAAGATGATATAATGTAAAACTAAAAGTAATTGCAGGTACTTGGTCAACTAAATATTATATTGATAAAGTATTTCTACAGTAAGGTAACATTGACGATTGCCATTCTGGACTGGTCTTCAGTTCAGTCTCCTGTACATTGAGCATGGATGGTCTCTTTTTGTGTATGCAATGGAACTGAAGACAATGGACCCAGTCCATCAAGTATTTATTAACAATTAATTGCTAAACTTTGATTTGTCTCTGTTTGTATATGTATTTTTTAATTGTAATTATTGATGAACTACAAAATAGGTTTAAAATATCACTTGCACTGTCCATTTAAGTGGGATAGAGGCAAAATAATGGTATATTTAAAGCTTAATTTGCTAGTAACATAAGGATGTGAGAGCTAGACCATAAAGAAGACTGAGCACAAGAGAATGGATGCCTTTGAATTGTGGTGTTGGAGCAAACTGATTAGAGTCACTTGGACTGCAAGAAGATCCAATAAATCAGTACTTCGGGACATCAAATCAGGCTGGAAATGGAAAGTATGATCATGAGGGTAAAGCTCAAATATTCTGCCCATAACTTGAGAAGACGGGATTCCCTAGAGAAGACTTTGATGCTGGGGAAGATTGAAGGCAGCCAAAGACGGGGACGGCTGAGGCAGAGATGGATAGATGAGGTCATTGAAGCAATGAACATGAGTTTGAGGAAGTTCAAAGGGTCAGGGGCTGAAAGATGTGCCTGGTGTGTTGCAGTCCATAATGTTACAGAGCGTCATACATGACTGAACAGCTGAATAACAACATCACAGAATACTTAGTGGACTATCTCTGCTGTGTTCAGGCGGGCTCCAGAACATGGATTACAATAAAGTGGCATAAACCCTCTCAGACTGCAGTTTCACCCTTTATGGGGTGAGATTGGTTCTGGATACAGTGAAATTAGGCTGGAGAAAGACTCTGACAGACACTAAATATATTATGGTGGGTAGAAATACCCTCCATTTTATATAAATTAAGGATAGAACTTTTTTTTTCAGCACATACATGTTCCATGCTGGTCTGGGGACTTGTTTTCCCACATAATTCCTTAGTGAACAGTGTTGCAACTGCAGCTAAGGCTGATAATTAATTGCTGTAGATAAAATCATTAGCTCAAAGGGTGGATCTTTCAGTTAATTTATACATATAATCAACTTCTACATCAATTACTTCCACCTAGAGTTTTTTTTTTTTACATCCATTTGCAATAATACTTTTTATGTGCAATTTTTATTTCTGTGTAACCTTTTCCGTATCATTTTAATAGAAACTAATGTGTGCATTTGCTGCCCTAGTTACATGTTTTAAGACTAAAAAAAAAAATGTTTGCATTTGGTACTTTTTGTTCTGCTTTTAAAATGTCATGCTTGTATAAAATTGTATACTGCAAGTTTTAACTTATGTAAAATGGTAAAAAATGGCAAAACTGCAGCATTGTCATTATCCTGATGCCAGCTCATTGTGATTGTATAATGCCATCAAACCCAGAGATAGTGTATTTTGCTGAGGATGGAGAGGATCCTATTGCTAAATCAGAATAAGCATCTTAAGAACAGCATGAGCTGACTTCATTACAGAGGAGTGTGCAAATCATCAATGCTCAGAGGGTACATTCTTAACCCTTTCAGTGCTTTTGGCAATCAGTAACACACCGCATAGCTGCACTCCCAAACTCTCTGTTCACTCAAGTGGTTAAGATTATACACAGTAAATTAGAAACCAACAAATTTACCTAAGCAGCTGGTGAGGTAAATGATAAATGACTCATGTTAATCCTACCAGAGAGAATTATTCCAAGTTAAATCCACTGCATCCAACAGGGTCTAAGTCCATTAGTTTTCTATGCCTTAAAGTCTTTTCTGACATGGTTTATTTACTAAGCTTCTACCTCTCTTATCCTTGTCTGCTCAACTCACTTGAAATCACTTCTTACAGATCAGTAGGATTACACTATAGTGCTATGCAGCTCGCCAGGTGCATTCAATCTTATGTACATCCAGCAAACCGTTTCTCTATGTGTGCTTCCCACCTCCAAATCTGCAAAACCCAAGAGGATTGGCCCATTCACACACACACACAGGAAAGTGTTTTTATTTTGCTACGAAATGTTGTATTAAAATAAAGATTGGTTAACACCACAAAACTGTTTTACTTAAATTTGAAGATAGTTATTCTCTATAATCTTTATTTCTACACTCCGAAGACGAAACAAAAAATGACCCTCAATTAACAAGACTGAACAACCTTACAGTTTTTCTCCATGAGATTAGATTAGTCAATCTCTCCAATTTCTCCAGAATGGGAAAGAAAGAAAAATCCAATCTTCAAAATAAATAAAGTCATGTAATTTGTAGGTGTCAGTCTCCTTTTAATGTAAATTAGGAAGGTACACTTTTGGAATAGCATAGGACAACGTATCTGTTTACTGTTAGATCACATTGTATTTACATTGCCAAGCTATAGGTATATAAATATTAAAAATAAGTTGGTATCACATATTGTTTTGGTTATTTTTAAACATTTTCCCAAGTGCTGAGCTGAGCATCATGTAGGGCTATTGAAGAAGTATGTTTTGTCTCCTTAGTTGTGCGTACTTGTGCATAGGCCTTCAGGGCCTAGGGAGGCAAACCTTCAGCAATCCAAAAATCAGGCTTCAGGCTCTTCAGCCTATGTTGCAACAGAGGAGAAAATAAATGGAAGACTGGAAAAATAATAAATAAAAGAGTATGAAAAGAAGAAGTAACTAGCATGAGTGGGGAGCACATCCAAGCGGATCTAAAGCAACAGAAACCTAAATATATCTCTAGTCTTAATCTATAAAATAAATCTGTTTGTGGATAAAATAGCTAATATATTTAAATAGAAATAGGACTAGATATTATAACCTTTAGTAATGATTTCCATCATTTTGATCTGAGGACTGACTGGTTATTGTCAAATTCTCATGGGGACCAACCTTTGATATCCAAAACATTTTTGAATATGGTGATACTTATTTTATGTGACTTGCTAAATTTGCATCTAATTCTACACTGATTTGAAAAGAGTACGTATTAATTGCAGATATGTTCCTCAATAATTTCTTTATATCTATGACTAATAACAGTGGTTTGATTAAAATGTCAGACTCCCCTCATCACATATATAGTTGTTAGCATGCGAGTTGTTGCTAACGCTTGCGGACTTGCGTAGCGAGGGCAGCAAGGGCCTCAGTTGCTGGCATGGAGCGCCGAAGGCGCTCCATGCCAGCAACTGCGACCCTCGCAAACTTTACGTCGCAGCGCAAACAACACGACACACCAATTACGACCCTCGCAAACTTTTCCTCGCAAAGCAAACAACTTACGACACAAGTTAACACACATTACGACCTCGCAACACTCGGACGCAACTCGCGAACATTACATAATTCAAAACACAATACATACACACAGCACATACATAAAAAACTTACCTACAGCAACAGGGAGCATCCAGGACCTCAAAAAAACAACTTACACCTTGATTTCATTCAAAATAAAAGAGTTTACACACTAAATAATGTAATAAGCGACAGAAAAAATGGCCGCCGAGCAAAACGAAAACGAGGTTACACACCCAAACACCATACGAGATATGTTAGCACACATTACGACCTCGCAAAAATCGCACGCAACACGCGAACATAAAAACATTTAAAACACAATAAATACACACAACACACACATAAAAAGCTTACCTACAGCAAGAGAAACCATCCAGCACCTCAAAAAAGCAAGTTACCGTACACCTTCATTTAAATAAAAATAAAAGAGTTTAGACACTAATAAAATCACTAAGCGAGAGAAAAACTGGCCGACGAACAAAACGAAAACGAGGCTACAGCACTCTAAACACGGAAAACACCACAACACACTCGCAAAACACCACAAGAAACTTGCAAAACACCACTAAGCACCTACGGATAATCCGCAAAGACGCATACCACAGATTACCCGCCATTTTACGCCAATGCGGAAGTACACCACTAAGCTAATGGTTTCGTCTCGCGCATGCACAGTATTACACTGCACACATTCACCACGCTTACACAGCAGCTCCACAACACTAATGCTGCAGCAACATCAAAACACATTGACAGCTCTTCAACACAATGCTTCAAAATAGGTAAAGTATATTAATTTATTAATGCATTATATATTTCATTATTACACACCAAACAGCATTAGCTCACTTACAATTTCATTGCCGTCATTTTTTGACGGGCAATTCGCTAGTACCTTATATTCCTGAGGACCCCAGATAAGGTTTCCAGGAGTGGCATAGGTCTCATGGACTGGTCTTTGGGTTTTATGTGCAAAAAGGCAAATATTGCAACTGATTTTCTCTTGTTTTTTTCAGTTATATTTATATTTACTCAGTGTTATAGTTATGATCGTATGGCTGTATTCCTGAAGAGTCTTTGTTTATATGTATATGCTTTTCTATGGTGTAGGTTACTGACTGTGTTAAAGGGCACAGCAGAAGTGGCAAATATGACATAATTTAAAACTAAAGAAAATAACAAGGATGTTTCTAGATTGTTACTAAAACATACGTTTCTTACAGTAAAGCTACATTACATTTTGCATTTTTTATACCTGTCAGTGTTTTTATGATTCACTTATCAAGCATGGTTTCTCATCATGTTCTTATAAGTGATTAATGATGATTATTGAGAATACTGAAAGAAAATGCAATACTTTCTAACATCATTCAGCTGATAAAGAACTTATTAGCTATATTTTTATATAATACTGTATTTATACTTTAGCTCTTTAATGATATAATAGATGTAGTTGGCCATAAATTGATTTTCTTACACCATGCAGCCTGATATTTAATATATAAATATGTAATACACTATATTCTCTGTGCTATGGATTTTTTTTTTAACTTTAATTATGGTAAATTTCCGGCCACTGTTATAGCCCACATTTCACTTTGATTAATAATTAGCTAGCAATCTAAAATTAGTATGTATGTCTGAAAAGATAAGATAACTTCCAACTTGCTGTTGCCAGAAGCATATGAAGAAGTTTTCTTGGTTATGGAGCTTGGTGAATATGCACTTTGATTTATTTGCCTTTCGTCTCCTAGGACATTACTCTGAAATATATAAGTTAAATGTGCTTCTCTAATGTTAGAAGCAATCTTGTGATCTAGCATTGCTTAGTATAAATGGGCCACAGCCAGTTGATTTTATTGGATTAAAATAGGATTTACCAAATCTGTAATCCCTTCAGAGACACAAGAGGCATCACAGAGTAAAACCTTCCTCCTCCTCTGGCAGTGAAGGGATTAACGACACATCTTGCTGTCTTATAACTAAAGTAAATTGTCAAACACATGAAGCTGTCAGTGTGTATATAAATACAGAACTTTCCCAAGTAAAATGAAATGTAATAAAATGAAGCTTAAAAACACAAACCCATATTACACTGGAAACCATGAAAAACTGTTTCTAAATGATAGGAGAATCAGAATATTCATTGAAATCAAATTGTTTTTTTTTTAAATAAATTTGCCTCTTCAAGAGGAACAGAAGTCACATTTTTCTATCATGCATTTAAAAAAGCACAATTTAAACATTGCTAATGTATCTTGCAAGAAAATAGTGGAATTGAATTTATAATGACACAAAGCTGAAAATGGTTGCACTCCAACTCCTGTTAAATGATGCTTGGGAAATACATTTTATTTTCATTATTTATTTTTACTAATGGGAATTTATTCATTTTTAAGTGATAAAACCAAACTCTCACTTCCATTCTGTAGCTTTTAAAATTATCTGCCAGGAAGGAGCAATCAGCCTCCCTTTGTAGTTATATTCTAATGGAAATGGAATTCACCCCAAAAAATATTTAAATTTAAATATTTTAGCTATAGTCATTATTTTGTATCCCTTTTATACTCTTGAAACCCTCCAAAAGGAATCTGCAGAGATAATGGGGTAGAAGTTGGCCACTTAGCGAGTTAGCTGCTTTATGTGATGAGAAAAACAATTTTATGTGCCAGCAATAAGAACTCTCTTGGTGCATCTCATTTACAACAAAGGTGGGAAATTAGTAAGCATCTCGAGTATATCTCACTTTATTTTCTGATTTACTATATACTGTTTTCTATGGGAAAACAGCCCATCTTGGGTTAGCTATTTTCACGTCTTCTCAGGTGACAAAGTACTTATTTAATTCCCCCAATATGTGATGTATAGACATTTTCTGTAAGCTATTATCAATGCACCAAGCTTGACATCTTCAGAATGTCAGAATGCACAGGGGCCACTGGGGGTCTCTTGGGGTTGATTCAACCAGCCAGTGCCCAGGGAAGGGAATGGGGTGCGTGGCCATAATTGTGGTACTCCCTGGATGTATGGGTTGGGGTTACATTAATGGCATGTGTAGTTATGACTGTGTGTATGGGTGTTATCAGGGAACCTAAAAATATAAAGTCAGTGGCCCTAGTGTGTTTGGTATCGAGGAGAAAGGGGGTCCGTGTTATATGGTACCGGGTATAATAAAATCACTTCTCCCCATTTTACTAAAACCATTCCCAAATAGGTACTTGGACGGTCACTACCATTTGCCTAAAATATCATGGGAGTTGTTTTGCTGTTACTATGTTTAAAATGTATGATAGCCCTGTGGCCTCTTTAAGACTCTGCAAACTAATATAGGCTCTGGGTGGCCATGGGTTAAATTGGCACAACTGATCCCTTTTATTCAAAGCGATTGCTCCACCATCTGAGTACATGGACTGGTTTGCCCTGTTGGCATGAGTTGGTTAATATTGCCTGTGGTATGATGTAACATAGAAGACTTATAAATGTACTGTTAAGTACATGTTTGGTATCCAAATGACGGGTTTTCCCCAAGGATGTCAGCTGAATCCTCGGTGAATAGGGTCAGAGTTATGGGGTAACAGGTTAAGGGGGTTTGAGAAGGGGTCAGACTTGTAGGAGCCCAGGAAATGTAATTAAGGTGAGAAAGGGAGATCTAATTACCCCGAGTTGTTTCCTTGTGACATATGGTCATTATCACTTTGAGAGCTTGTCACATAAACTTGACATCTCTGACCACAGTTGGGCTTTTATCTCAATAAAGGCCAGGATACATAGTCACAAAGGCCACTAGACACACTGTCTCCTTCCTTAATTAGCCAGCTAGGCCTTGCCTCCAAGGTTCCTGGGGTCATTTGAAAGGCTGACATCACTTGACTGACAGGTGGGCCACATGGCTAGGAGAAAGGGGGCTTGTTGATTGGCTAAGTGGTATGACTTGATGGTGATGGGTGACTGATATGGATAAATATGCTGGATTTTTGACTAATAAAGAGTTCTCAGTGTGATCATACATAATCACGTGTGTTCATTCTTGAGGGAAGGGATAAATCTGATCATTGGTATTAATACTGCTACATCTGCTTAAAGAAGAGCTACAGTCCATAATTCTGCTACTCTGGCTAGTGGTCCCTGTGCTCCTGTGGTCGTCCTGAGGGTCCAATACCAGTCTGGCTCCATCTCTGCTATAAGGCATAACAACAAGAATCATCACATACTGCTGGGTGGGACAGAACCAGTTTCTTGGTGAGCCTAATTGAAGTAGTGGTCATGATACAGAACAACACACTTTTCTCATAATCTATTTAGTACCAACACATCAGCCCCTATTCAATTGAGCAATTGTTAGTTACTGGAGCCCATAATGTAGCCCATAAACAAAGTTGCTATTCAATTGTCATCTTTTAGCTACCTGCAACGATTTGCGAGTTACAGGCTGAAAATCCCTGTGGTTGTCAAAAATGTAACTCCAACCCATCTAAGCCTTTGATTTTTCAAGCCAATACATCACTATTCAATTGCTACAATTCCTGATAGGACTCGCAGGGGGGTTAAACACCTGATCGTAGCACTGTAAATGCAAATAAAAAATCAATACTGCACTTTAAAAGATGGGAAAAGTCATAAAAGATATTAGAATTTGTCATGATTTAATTGTTTAAGGACTCATATTGCCAGTAATTTATGAATATGGCCAAAGGAGCATGACATTGTTGCATTGGGATTATGTGTTATTGTGTGGCTATATGTTGCCTGTACATGGTTAATATGTATGCTAGTTATAATATATTATAAGAGGGAAAATATAGAACATAAGTGGAATTGGTAGAAATGCTCTGCATAGAAGTTAGTTGCAGATCATTGCACACTTACACATACAGACCTTGGGTCAAGACAGATGTATGTACTTCAAGTAGTTCTAAGCAAACACTTGAGTTTAACATAAAGGTTTGTTCACAAGAGCTTTGATAGCCCAAAGTTGCAAGCCAGATGGGCTGACATCACACATACACAAATGTACACAAGGGCGTGGTATTGGAGAGTATAAATATGTTGTTTGGATCATTCAATAAAGGTTGAGAGATAGTTTTCACATATACAAGGTGTGAGACTATTTCTGTGTTGTATCCTGACTTGGGGAGTGGTCCTGCCATGGGCCACTAAATAATCTGTATGCAGTATTCTCTTCCTGTACCTTTTGGGCCTTGTACCTCTTCAAAAGCCATCTTTTGTGCCACAGAGAACAGGAACTGCATGATTCTGCTGGGGTAGGTTTGAACTAGGTTCATATCAAGCCCCTTAAAAAACAGCAAATTGTGACAGAATTAATTGCACAACAGTCTCAAGCTTGCAAACCTGCAATTACATTTTTTTTTTTTTTACGATTTATTTCCGTTTTATATCAATCTCTGTAAACAAGGAGTTAATACATATCAGGGCACCTACTGAAGGGGTTAACATATTCTGCTGATGAAGGGGTTAACATATTTTGCTGACACTTGGCCTAACCATAATATTATGTGCCTATCCTTGGGATGTTTTTCGACCTTACTAAAACACAAAACATTTCTAGTTGTTCTAGAAACAAACACCTGATTATTTGTCCATGTACCAACTAACATGACCCGTAAAGATGCTGCTAATATCCGCCTTCTTTTGCAAGTATAAATTCTATGCAATGACGTAGCAATAAACGGAATTAGTACTGAGACTGATTGTGTGTGTGTTACATCCGGTACGATTTCCACAGAATTCTGTTTGGGCCCTGTGTTTTAGTAAGGTCGAAAAACATCCCAAGGATAGGCACATGATATTATGGTTTGGCTATGTGTCAGCAAAATATGTTAACCCCTTCATCATTGTGAGTCGATCGCATATCGGACTTCTAAACGCAAATTGATTGACGTTTAACCTCAATGTTTTACTGACGTCATGATGACTGTGTCATTTACTATTGGGTGTAAATTGATAGTTAAGGCCTTACTTAATAGGTCATGATCATGCTCTGAAATGCTACTTCCATGTGCATGGTTTACGGTTTAGGCTTTGGGCCAGGTAGCTGCGGGCTTGATCAATTGAAAAGAGTCCTTAGTATAGTGGACCAATATTCTGCAATGATCTGTAAGTGGTGCTAGTGGTGGACAGAGTGATATTCTGAAGGTGAGTAGCGGGGGAATGAGTTACCATGAATGTCAACATTCTACAGAGCCCATAGTTTTCTTATACTCACCTCTTAACATATACTTGTATACGTGTTCTCTATTTGTTTCCTAATGTGAACTTCCTTGCTATTCCTTATCTGCTCTTCCCCAAGTTTCTGCCTCTTCTATTGCCTTTAGATAGTAAGTAGTGAGTTCTAATCTTGTAGGGCGCTTTCTACATAGATAAGCTCAAAATAGGGCCCTCCATCTTTTACAATTTGTATTATCATCATTTTGTATTGTTCTATACTGACACTTTAACTGCTGCTGCGGCACACCGCAATGGTTTTAAAAAAATAATATTTTCTTAATTTTTTTAGTTATGGCACTGCCCTGATTTTTGAGTCATCTGTAAAATCGTATTAGCATAGGGTTTTGCTGTAAAAGTCTAACAGAGTAACTTGTAATCTTTTATCACTGCAAGAATCAATGGAGGTGTGTGCCATACTTTTTGGCTTTGTCATGCAGCTCTCTCGTGGTGTTTATGGAATGGGGGAATAGCAAAGCTGGATAGGATTTATTTGTTACTAAACCCCCCGTAATTGCGATAGAGGGGATCAGCATAGGGCCCCTAGATTGCAACTTAGTTCCATGTCCTTTTAATTTAAATTTTTATACTTTACAAAAAAATACTGTTTTGAAGTTTATTGTAGATAATTTTAAAGGCATAAAATAAAACATTCATATTTCTATAAATGATTGTATAGAAGACAGACTTTTTTGATCAAAAGAGATTTGGCATAAATCTGTATAACAAAAGCTAGTTTGTATTTCTTAGAATACTTTTAATGAATATTAAATGCAACAGAGAATATTTAGCCTTTTAATAATAAGTGGTATTTAATATCTCCTCATTTACTCTGACACACAAGACTGCATTTCGTTATTCTGTAATGATGTATCATATCCCATTAATTTCTTCCAACAGCCCAGTGTTCTTCTAAGAGCAGACCAATTAATCTGAAAGCAAGGCGAGGCATCCCAAAAATGCTGTCACGTTTCGCTAAATAACTTATGGCATTGTTAACAGTCATGATGAATTACTGGATAATAGAGAAGACATTGTAATAGTTTTTGGAGTTGAATTTATTGTTACAATATCATAGATTTCTCCCCATAGGATTCTATTCAAAAGCCTGTATAATAAATTATAACTTATCACATTCTCAATGTGTCCCATTAAGCATGCTTGCACAGCATATCACTATTACAGTGGTAATTTTTGTACAATGTGTGTAAAAACTAATCCCAACAGGAATAATTCAATAAAGTTGAATGTGTTATTACAAGGTGCATTAGAGCTTTGTGACTTATCCCCTATGTATCAGAAGCATTTGATGCTAATGTTTGCAGGCCACGTGAGCCACATCTGTACATAAGTAGCTAATTTGATAGTAAATGCTAAAGAAATGGGTTAACCATTCAAACAACACTAAGGTAATTAGGTGGCTTTCAGCAGTGTTATTCCAAAGGGAATGTGCAGATTTTGTTCATTTTTGGTTCCACTGTCTTTCTGCTTTGATAGTCACCTGCCCCTGAGATTTCCCTTCTCTCTGATAATAAATTAGCCATGTTCTCAGATGTGGTGTTGATGCGACAGATGTGCTTGGGCAAACCTGGATTCTCTGAGGACCTGCATACTGCTTCCAGGTATCTCTGATGACAGCATATTCAATATTCATATTATGTCTTAGATATTTTAGACTTTTATGGGCCAACGAACGTATTTGTTAAGATTTACAGTAAGCAGTAGTAAAACCGGAAAATATTATTATTATTATTGAGAACATTCAATTTTGAATGTGTGCTCACAATATTATTTTGAGCAATGACCTCAGGAGATGTGGATCTGATACATATGATTGCTTCAAATACTGGATACAAATGTTAAATAATCCTCATTATAAAACTAAGTTTGTATGGTTTGATTATTTTCTAAAATTGTACGATTTACCTGTTGTCTTTAAGTACTTAAGAATATGTAAAATATATTGTTGCAAAAAATACTTTATGAATTGGAGAATTCTGCTTATTATTGTAAGAAATTATTTAATTAGTGTATACCTATATATCTAGAAAGATACAATTAAACACAGTTTTGCTTTTTTTGATTATCATC
Organism: Discoglossus pictus; assembly: GCA_027410445.1. Classification (NCBI taxonomy): domain Eukaryota; kingdom Metazoa; phylum Chordata; class Amphibia; order Anura; family Alytidae; genus Discoglossus; species Discoglossus pictus. The sequence continues at coordinate 362,627,715 of CM050165.1, forward strand.
CTTAATTTGGCATTATTGACTCATCACATGCAGCCCTACTAAATTCCTCCTACGTGTAAAACCATAGCCCATAATGTAGCAAGTAACACTTACGGCTATTAAATTAGCCCTGTAAATCAAGCCGCTGCCGATCTGCGGGTTTGGAGCGAAAAAAGCCTACGGGGCGTGGAACTTTGCGGTTGCAAATCCTTTGTTCTCTCAAGCTCGTAACATCTACAATTCCAATCATGCTATTAAATTGCAACAATTTCACTTGACTTCAACCCCATAACACGCAAATGTAGGCAAAAACCCCAAAAGGGCTAGAGAGGACTTGCAAGGGGGGTAAAGTCCAATCCGTAGCACTTTAAATGCATATATACACACACTGTACTTTTATGAACAGGGAACATGATGTTAGGTGTTAGAATTAATAGCACAACATTATCCAGCTCACAAATCGGCCCAATAAAATACTTTATTTTATGTTTGATTTCCGTGTTATATCAATTCCGGCAATCAATGTGTTTATACTTATACAGTAACTCGCATATAATAGAATATCATATTTACGGCTTTCTTAATATTGCATCAGATCTGGAAAGTGGGTCCGACTGTAGCTCGTAATTCAAAACCATAATACATTGAAATCCCACCTCCATTATTCAGTGACGTAATGATGATGATCTAATTTGTCATTGGCTCCATCTAAACCCTTAACTATGGGTTTTGACTTTTTAGTACAAACATGATTGAAAAGAGAAATGTGATGTTCAAAAGTTGTATGCATAATCCAATTTTTTAAAAAGAACACACATAATGGTATTTTTGTCAAACAGATTAAAAGTGTGGATCAATAGGCAGATGTGGAGTAAAAGGGAGACTGAATGTACCATATATGCTCTGCAACATCAGAGAGGGGGGGAATGCACATGGAAAAGGTATTTTCCTTTTTAAAATTGCTAGTAAACTCACTGAATTATGAGCTTTTGAAGTGTTTTAGGTCGATTCCTCCCTTTGCTATGGCAGAATACATAATGCACTGCCCTCGTAGCACTAATTCAAAAAAGGTGTGCAAATTATGGAAGAAAATGTTACTTTTCCAGTAACTTCATATGTAACTGTAGTTAGTAGATCGGTATTTGATACAATAGCAAAACTTTAGTAGGTAATTAAAAATAAAAATGAATAGATATACTGGGATATAGTTTTCACATGTAATATATTTAATTTAGCCGATGTACTAAAGAGGGTCCATAGAAAAGAGAGGAAGTGGTATTATTATCCCGCTTTTTAACCACATATTAAAATGCTTCTCTTTTCTTAGGTCCTCATTCAATTGCAATTTGGCCAATTGAATAGGGCCCTAAATTCGCACATAACATATATTTTTTAAAGAAGTTTTTAGTTAGTAAGCATCTATCCAAAAGCAATATTTTCACTAACTAAAAAAAAAATATGCTATGTGCTTATTTAGGGTCCTATTCAATTGGCCAAATTGCAATTGAATGAGGGCCTAAGTCTTTAGAAAATGTCACAGGCAGATAATTCATTATTTTCCAATTTGATCCTGATCAAGAATATTATAATAAGCAACATTAAAAAAGACATTTGTTTTCTTCACATTTTAATTAATTTACCAAGTGAATCACACATCTTCCGTTCTTTTGTTACAGAATATTAACACCACGCAACAACACTGTGGCTTATGGCCTCCACTGAGGTTTGAGATTGGTTCATTAGCAGATAGCCGATTATAAATGGAAGAGCTAGAAACAGAAATGTGATGCAGATAAGCTTTAGTAAATATACACAAGAATTTGAGGTCTTAATTGAATGAGGATTATCACAGTCATTTTTGCACTGCATAGTACTGATAGCACATTAAAGTAATTAGGCATCATTGGAGTGGTGAGATAAGAGATTGTATTACAAATGGAGGACATTGGTTCTAATGGATTTTAAAGTATCACTCGTATTATTTAAATGTAGTTTTTTTTATTACCTTCTGTGTATTTGTGATAGTAATTATCCATAATTCACATAGAGGACATCTTGTTTTATTCTTTGTATTATATTGTGCATCTCCTTGACACCATTTTCAACTAGCTCTCCAGAGCATGTACTTCATCTTCTCTTCAAGTAAATATTATCTATTTTCCTCTGCTTTAAGTTACATTGTTCTTATTTTAATCTTATATTAATAGTTTCTTGTTTCTCCTCTTACATACCTACATTGAGCTCTTACATACATTGACAATGCATATAACCTCACACACAAAGAGAGCTATATTGAGATCCAAACCTATCAACCTGTGTTTTGATTTGATTCGATGATCAAATCATTTGAAGTAACCTATGTAATGATGAAATTACAGGCCAGTTTTTAAATGATCCATTACATTTTAATGATAAACATTGTTGCTTTGGGAACTTCAGGGGCACACAAGTTTGGAGACTGTAGACAAGGTGAAGGTTAGTTCAATCACAATGATATATCCAGTTCACATTGTAGATGGCAATTAAAAGCTTTTGTATTCAGGTTGTCTTAAATAAGGTGAATTGCCCTTAAGGTTAATTAGATGCCCTGGTATCCATTTTCTGAATCATGACAGAGATTATAATTACTGTATGGTTACAATCACAAACCAGAAAAAAAACTTGTAGTCCTCCTCTAATTGAGCATTGCAAATTGCGTTATAACGTAAAATCGGCTGCAGGAGCTTTTTTCCCTACATTACACATTTATTTAAAGCATTGCCCTTGCAATATTATGGCACATGGTAGTGATCCTATTCTATTAGTAGCCCGCAAATGTCTCTAACCCATAAATTTGGCTGCAGGTGTTTTTTTTCTCTAAATGTTTCTATGCATTCTATTGACTCAAGCTCGCAATTTACCTCGTTAACCCTGCCTGTGCTTTTTGGGGGCGTGATTATATGATGCTCTGAAAAATGTAACAAGCCCATAATTTGCAAACACATGACATTCCTAGGAACCAATAGGTAGATGATAAGATAAATATGGTTATTGTTCCAGTAATAGCATGAAACACAATTCTGTAAATACAGTTATTTATAGATTTTTTTCCCTCTTCATTTTTTTTTATTTTTACCATCATTTTTTATTGTGTTGCTGATTTCCAGGAGTGTTTGTGTGTATTTGAATTACATAATCCATGAGTTACTGCTTCTGTTTAATTGAGCAGATGAAGACCGTATGTAAGTGCTATGATCATTACTGGTTACTTCTATTAAATAGAGTGATGAAGGATGAGATTTCAATTAATCAGATTCTGGTTAATGTGGTGTAGTGACTGTAGATGCTATGCATCATTATTATTATACAATATTACCTTTAACCCCTTAGGATACCACTTTTTCCAGAAACGGCCTCTTGTCCTTCAGGGAACCACTCACACCCATGATATTAATGCACAGTTGTATACATTTATGAGTGTGCTCTGTGTATATACTAAAGTTTTGTTATACCGTTATCACTGTTTCTGTGTGTTTTAATGGTTTATGTTTAATGGTTTGTTTTGGCACATCAGTATACACAATATTTTTGTAAGGATCACATATTTGTATGTAGATCATCTTCCTGTCTAGTCATCCCTTCATATATTTCCATTCGCCTTTAGGGTTGTTCATCACATGATAGTATTTTTTAATTAATTAATTATTACAATAAGACTAATGTCACATAATTATTATTGTTAGACATCTTGCCACAGCAGTGACATGGACATTTGCAGGATGGGTGTACCCAAGATTGCCTTTGATGGAGGTCAGTTTGCTATTGCCTCTCCACAGTCATTGTGTATTTGTTGGCTTTCCTCAACAGCTTGAACACATTAGTGCAATTCCCTTTGTCATGATTTGTCCCTGAAGCCCCATGTCTCTGTACCTCCTTACATGCTCCCTGGGACAATTCAGTGCCTGGCCTGTGCTATGTAGCGATATACACATGTAGCCAGCATCAATGTCACCCCCTCCTCTCTTTAAGGCCTGAGTCTTTAATTGCTTTATGCATTTTTCAGTAACACTTTTAATATTTCATATTAACATATGCATGACCAGTCAAAACTATAATAAGAACATTTTTGTTTGTCTATTGTTTGGAGACCATTGTGCAATTAATTCCAATGTGTTTCCACAGTATTGTGTGTTTAATAGCTGTTACAGCTCTAATAATTGTTTGAAAAATGCCTTGCAAGCCTTTTTAGTACCCATAATATTTTTGACAGAAACGTGATACTTTTTTCATTTGATAATCAGACTTTATTTGCGAGCTAATGCTATAGGTCTAATAGAATATTGATTTTGTGTAACTTAAATTAATTAGCGCTTGTAATATTCAAGCTTTTCTAAAACCATTGGAGTTCTAAGCCCAAATTTGCTTTTTTGGCTAGCCCCTAGTGATTGTGGGCGGGTAACTCACATTATTAAGAGTGATTTTAAGTGTGTACCAATTTACGTATTTGGCAATAGAATAGGGCCCTATGTTTTTTATTGCCTGTGGACAAGCAATGATCTTTGTCTCAAAATCTTGTTTCTCTCTTCATCCTTATGGATGCAAGAAGCAAACACAATATATATTTATATATATATATATATTTTTGCATACAGTCATCATACATATATGTCAATACTGTGTCAAAACTTATAATGATGTTAAATAATAAAAGTAATAGTAATAATAATTATAATGATGATTATTATTATTTTCCTATTGTGGCTACTACCTGCTTTAATAAATACTTTTTTAATAATAAATGTTTTTTCTGTTATATGATGTTTCACTTCTCCATATACAGTATAGCATTACAGCACTTTATGACGATTCCTTTATTTTTGTTATTCAGATTTGGTAACTTGTCAACTTAACTTTCCATATGATCTTATGTAACTTTTTCCATTTGATTCAAGTGAAAAAAATATATAGTTAAATATCATCTATTCTCATAGCACTTGGTGATATGTACATTAATTGTGTATAGCATCTTCCTGAGAACCATTCTGCAATATGAGCCAGTGGATATCTGTAAGTTCCAAAGCCTTATTTGGTTGCTGTACATAGACATAAAGACAAATCCGCTGTCTTCTGTATAGCCATTACAGTTGGAGAAGCTCACTCAGACAATTCAATTTACTCTATAATTCCATTTTGTAATAGGTTTGCCAACTCTTGGAACAACACATTCCTAACTGTATCAAGAGAAAGTGATAGAATTGACATCTGACATCGGTTATGGCAGGTAGTGTCTTAGTAAAGTTATAAGTCCAACTGTAATGTAATTATGTACTCAACAGCAGTGCATTAGAGTCAGGAAGGAACACGGTATCTGCAGGCAGTTAAAGATGATGATCAACAGTTTATCTTGATATTGTATAACCTATATTTAACTGGACATTGCCTGTAAAAAGTCACTGTTCCTATAGCTTTTTAAGTGGGGAAATACAGCAAGTGTTTTTATAAAAACAGTATAAATACAAGATACCCCACTGCTGTTGGGCAATATACACACATGCGCACACACACATACATACATACATATATATATATATATGTGTGTGTGTGCAGCATTCTTTCTCTCTTTGTACACATGGGTAAAATTCCATATGTTTTATTGCTTTCTGCCTCTGTAGTCTAGTCTAGCTGTAATCTAATTGTTTTTAAAGGCCCCAAAATAGAAGCATACGCCTTTTCAATTTCACATTGGATTGTGACATATGAAAAACAGAGCAACCATCTGCATCAGCAATAGGGATATCCTGAATCACATAAAAGTAATTGCAGTAGAAAATACTGATCTGGTTCTGTTTGTCCTAATGCATTTTGTAAAATGATCTCTATTAATAAATTCCATCATATGATTTTTGCATTGCTTTTTAAACAAATCTTGCCCCATAAGTATATTTAGACCCACTGGTAGAGCTAGAGCAGGTAAAAAAATATTTGAGCAGAACCCCCCTTGGTAGCAACTCACTCAGTGCTCCTTCCATAACAGCACCCCTCCTCAAAACCCTTTCCCATAGCTGTTCCCCTTTTCTTACAATCTGCCTGCAAAATGCTCTTCTGCCTGCAGCACTGTTCCAGGATGAGCATGCTCCACTTTACAGGTAAATCCTCCACAGGTTGAGGGGTCTGCTGCTGCCAAGGGAAATAGCATCCAGTCCTTGTCAACATCCAACCCCTCTCAGCACCCACCTCACATATCATCCAACCCCATTTAATTTGCTTCCCACTCACAGAACCAACCTGTACTTTGCTGTCACTTTTCAGTCCTTGCTCTGTCACCTGTTTCTTGATACACATCCCCAGACTGCTGAACTGCTCCACTCTACCACTTCCTGGAGCTTCAGCAGAAATGCCCTTTTAAAAAAAAGAAAAAAAAAATACAGAGCAATGTGCCCCAGAGGAGGGCCCTGCTGCTTTGCACCACCTGCACCACTGGTAGCTTCACCCCTCTTTAGACCCATCACGTGTCGCTCTATTTTCTCTCATTTATTATAAAACAAGAGCAAAATGCCTCATTAGCTTCTCTCCTGTGCATTGGCCATTGGGTCTGTGACCCCCACTTCCCATACAATAACACTTTGTCTCCTCTCCTGACATGCATCTTTCTTCTGTCAAACAAAACAGATTTACCAAGGCTAAATTTGTGTCAGTCTTTCAGATGATAATCTACTTTTTTCTAGCTTTTACACCTCAGTGTTATCACCTCCTCTATGTAAAGAGCTAGGATACAAAATTGTTGTTAAATATGGAAACAATAATATTTTTTGATACACTATAGTAAGCAATTTACTTTTTGCTCTATAACCCACCGTGCTGATTTAAGTATCCATCACTTGAAGCAAATGGAATGTTTGCAAATATAAGGAAGTACTCATCCGTGATGTTACCCTTCTGCTTTTTTGACTACATTTGCTATTCATTTATAATGTTTTTACATAGATACATAGAATTCCCTGACACATGAGGGCCAGCAGGGTCAGTAAATCTTCACATTCACTTTCAATGCATAGCAGGTCTTTTAGCATTGCTTTTTAATGAATGCAATATAGCTGTTTTGTATTCATCAGACTCCTTCTGTAAGTAGATTACCATGTGCTATAAACTACCATTTTCAAAGGCTCTCAATCACTAGCAAGACAATACTGATTAGAAATCCCAGGTTATTGTGACTGCACAGACATTTGAAGAAGAGAAGAGCACTTAATATTTGCACATAAACTCAAGGAGCAGTTTCTACAAAATTATGAAAAGTCTTTTTTATTCTATGTGCTTTAAGCTTTCTGTAAGTAATGTATGGGTTTAATTGTTTTAGGAAGACATCTTTTTTTTAAAACTTTATTTTGTTTTATATTTATTTATTGTAACGAAACAACAGAGGAAACAAAACACAGTACCTTTCACAGGTCAGGTATATAAAGTCAGCAGAAAAGAACAAAGATTTTAAATATGTAAAAAATATGGATTTACCATCAATATGTTTATGGTATCTTAGTGGTAGACAAGCCTATATGTATGTACATATGACTGGTGCTACAATTCATAGAATAGCCTTCTAGTGGAAAAGAAGTAAAGAAGAGATGGCCAAACTCAAAGTGAGGTTGGATCTATTTTTCTGTAGTCCTTCTATCAAGATGTGAGATGGGATCTACTTATCAAGATCTATCAAGATTAAATGTCTACCAACACAGGGTAAACTATCCCTCATAATTGCATATACTATTTATACTAGCTGAACCAAGAGTTCTTCAAGCAATGAAGCTGCTGTTATGGCCTCACAGTAAAGTTTACATTTGTAGATTTAACCTGGGGTGTAGTCTGTCACTCCAACCTACACCACCCGGAGATTTACTTTTTTGGTACTAAGGGAATGCAAACATCCTATTATATGCATGAAGTTATCCCTGTGATTTATTAAATCAAACTTTACTTGGATATCAGGCAATAGACCCATTTTGCCTTCCCTTGTTTAAGGTGTTACTGGATATTGATGGCTTCCAAAAAGAAATGGGGCTTTGACTCATGGCAAAACATAACACAATCATAATTAATCTGTATAGACACAAAAACACACACAACATAATGGCAGCAAATCTAAGCATTAGCCAGAAAAATATAATCAAAAAATTCTGTTTACCTCTCTAATGATTGCTGCTGTACCTGTTTCCTCAATTCTCCTTATCCTGAACTCTACTGAAAGGAAGAACAAACATTTCTATTAACTAAGTTAAAATTAATTGGGCAGAGTGGGTAACCTGTCTAAAGCTTTGCTGCTGTTTGTTCATGTATTTTTAAAGTTAATTAATGGTTGAACTATAAAATATATGAACATGAAAAGCACTTACAATTACCGTAATCTATAAACATCCTTTCATAGAGCCTCATTCAATTTCAAGGCCACATCTTGCGGTTTACAGGTTGTATGTCTGTGGGCTTGCTGCGGGCTCGCAGTCTGCTACAAATCCGGTGCTATTCAATTGATCAAGTCTGCAAGATATGGGCTGAATGCCGAAGCTGTAAACCATTCAATCGTATATAACATTTCAGATCGTGAACATGATCACTTAGGCAAGGCCATAGCTAACCATTTAGAAAGAGCCAATAGAAAATGAGGCTGTCATCATTAGGTCAATAAAGCATGGAGGTTACATGTCAATCAATTAGCGTTTAGAAGCCCGATATGCGATCAGACTCGCAAAACTGCAAAATCCAAAATAATAAAAATGAACGCCAATACTGTTCTCGTCCATGTGTTAACTCATTGATTCTCAAACGATATAACCCCGAAATAAATCGTAATTTTTTTTTGTTTTATTGCCGATTTGCAAGCTTGAGACTGTTGTGCAATTAATTCTAATGCCTTACATCACTTTCTCCGTCATTTACAGTGCAGTATTGATTTTTTATTTGCATATACAGTGCTACGGACAGGGGTTAAACATCCTTGCGAGTTCTATCCGGTACTCGTAGGAATTACTTCTACATTTGCCATTTACAGGTGTGAAAACATTTGCGGGCTTGCAGAATTGTAGCAACTGAATATCGATTTGCGATTTTAGCGATCGTAAATCGTGCAGACGTCAAAGATCAAAGGCTTAGATGGGGTGTAAGTTCTGGGTTGTAACAACCGCAAGGATTTCAAGCCTGCACAATGTAGACCGCTTGAGGCTCGTAAAGAGACGCCAATTGAATTGCAAATTAGTTTACAGGGCTCCATTACGGGCTCCAGTAACTTACAAATATTTTTTACAAGATAAACAGAAAAAACATTTAAGGAGAGTATTTACACACCACGCAAGCTAGAACAAGCTAGTAAAAAGTAAAGATATAAAATAATCAACAATGGACCACATAGTTACAACTATGTATTCCCAGTAGTAATATACAGATGTGAGACTTGGACCATAAAGAAGTCTGAGCGCCGTAGAATTGACGCCTTTAAATTGTGGTGTTGGAGAAGACTGCTTAGAGTCCCTTGCACTGCAAGAATATCCAATAAACCTGTACTTCAGGAAATCAAAGCAAACTGTTCACTAGATGGTATGATTGTGAGGCTGAAGCTCAAATATGTGTCCATATCATGAGAAGACAGGATTCCCTAGAGAAGACTCTGATGCTGGGAAAGACTGAAGGCACAAGAATAAGGGGGAGACAGAGGCGGAGATGGATAGATGAGGTCACTAAAGCAATGAACATGAACTTGATGGAGCTCAGAGTGGCAGTGACTGAGAGATGTACCTGGTGTGTGGAGTTGGATGCATCTGAACAGCACTAGCAACATAAACATTAGGTGTGTCAGCTTCCAACATTTGTCTACTAGCAAATGAACTGGCACATATATGTGGTAGACAATTCAACCAAATTAGAAAATACGGATATCATTAAATACATTGTAATGAAAGTGACATATTTAATTCATTATTTTTTAATGCATGGAACAATTGTTAAAAAGTTATTGTTCAGAAATATGTTTATTAACATATATTAGCATATTGATAGTCCTGTTCCCATTATGAACAAAACAACACTATGCAATAAATACTGTGGGGATTATGGAAATAATGAACTACTGTACTTTCAGGTCTAAAATGTACTATTGATTTGTGGGAGGCTGTCATCCCTAGTGAAGAAGGCTATATCACTTATTCTATAATCCATGTTTGATTTTTGTGCCCCATGTGTGATATTTCGCACACCTATATCAAATTGCTTTGTCAACATTAATTTCCAGTCCTCTAATTTGACATACTTGTTTAAGTAAATCCCAGTGTTGCAGGTGTTTTGGTAATAAGAGAAAAGATCATTTAATTCTTGGTTAGAAGTGTATTCCCAATAGGGAAGCCTGGTTTTATATTGATATTATATTTTTATATTCTTGTGTTGGCTCCTTTTCACCTTTAGGTTAATCTTTAATGTCAACTGTACCATAGGGAAAAAAATACATAACACGCTCTGTAAGGCAAGGACCTGGTATACCTAATGAATTCTACATCCAAAACAGCTTATAATATCAGTGTTTTCTAATTATATAAAATTGATTCCTTTCCTAATTATGGAACCTCGTGTAGGTGGGCTCCTCAACCTCCCAGGATGTCTTCTCTCCCCGCTGGATGTAACATTTTATGTATGTAATGTTTGTTTATTTATTTATTTTAATGGTATTTGCATTGTATTTTATGTTATGTAACAAATGACTGACCAAACTTATTAAAAAAATAAAAATAAATTTAAAATAAATAAAATAGATCTCGATGTGAAGAGTGTGTTGTGCAGGTTCAAATAGTGTATCATTCTTTTAATACAAGATCTAAACTAATTTAGAGTTACATTTTATTGGCAAAATTTAACCCATGACAATTTACTATTTTTTTTTAAAACTGCCTTAGCTTCTCTCTGCATAGAGCAAGTCACATCTGACGCAGCAGGGAATTTGCTGGTAGGGTTACAGCAATGTAAACATATCTGAAAATCTTCCAGTGGGCTGTCTAGGCAGATTGAATCGGTATTGATAAAAATATAACATAATCGATATTATAAGTTATTATTAAAGTTTTTTTATTCTGTGGCATAATATAGCAAATCACAAAAAACATACTTATTTGTATGTATTCTTTAGGGAGCCATATAATCACAATATTATAGACTATTTTCAATATTAATAATGATATAGAATGGACCCTAGCATAGATCTCTAAATCACTTCCTCTGCATTTTTATAATATAAAGTTTCTTATAGTAGCATAGAAATGTTTGGAAATTGTTCTTCACTTCTGAAGTTCTGCAGAACTTTTAAAACCCACAAATAATTATTTCCAGTACTGATTTCTATGTATGTATGTATTTGTATATTCTATTTCTATATTTTATACTGTTTGATTGCTTATCTTATAAACAGTCACTAATCTGATTTATTAAAATCTATATATGCCCTAAGCACTCCACCCTGAGCGTTTATTTTGTTACCCATTTAGAAAATTGTTGGTTTGTTTGACATGATCTCCTTCTCAGTTTTACATATTAGTAAGCCGTTCGACTTTCATATTCTGTATTGTTTCTATCAATATCGAGACTACTGATGTGAGAGTGAGACGTGCTGACTGACATACCTTATTATCATTCATATATTTTATTTATTAAGTGCCAACACATTCTACAGCACTTAACAATGTGATAACACATTACAAAATCAGTAATAAGAATTGTTGCAGCAGACAGACAAAAAATAAAAATAAACTGAAGGGAGTAGGATGCAAATGAGAATAAAGCAATTGTAATGTGTTCAATAAAATAAAGCACAATATGTGGGTTACAAGAGCCACAGCTGCACACTTGGAGCCTCATTCAATTGAGGCTTTGGGAGATCCAGGCTTCGGAAATGGAGCATGTAAGTTATTTTGCTATTCAACTGGCGTCTTTTTGTGTGCTCCAATCTAGTTACGGCCTCCGTCTCTGATCCATTGCGATGGTTACCATTGCAAGTTAATGCCCCTTCAAGCCTTTGATCTTTCACCTCTGCAAGAGATGCGAACCCTAAAATCGCAAATCGCTATTCAATTGCTCCAATTCCCCCTCACTAACAACCCTGCCAAGGCCTCAAATGGCAAAAGTCGCTCCACAAGTTAGGGGTTCCAAGGAGGACTCACAAAGGGCTTAAAGACATGTCCGGAGCACTTTGAAAGCAAATAAAAAATCAATACTGTACTTTTAGTAAAAGTGAAAGTGATGTTAGGTCTTAGAATTAATAGCACAACATTCTCAAGCTCGCAAATCGGCCAAATAAAATACTTTATTTCATGTTTAATTTCTGTGTTATATCGATCCCGGCAATCAATGTGTTAATACATATAATGGAACTCGCATATAATATAATATCATATTTACGATTTTATCTTGCAATATTTCAGGAATGTGGGTCCGATCGTAACTCGTAATTGAAGCTCGTAGGACTTTGAAATCCAAACTCCATTTTTCATTGATGTAACGATGACGATCTCTGTTTCCATTGGCTGTTTCTAACTCAAGAGTTACGGCCTTGTTTAATTGATCTGTTCAAGATTGCAAATGCAACATACGATGGCATGGTTTCCGAATTTCGCTATCGGCCCATAACTTGCGGACTTGAGCAATTGAATAGCACCATAACTTGCGAGCGATGCGGGCCCGCAGCAGGCCCACAGACATACGGCCTATACTCCATAACTTGTGGCCTTGCAATTGAATGAGACTCTTGGTGTTTTTGTGTAGGGGTTTGTGTTTGGACCACAACTTAGAGCTTTCTAATTGACATTGGGAGAGGACTCGCTAAATGAAAACTACTGGGAAATGTAATTTTGCATAATGAATTTTTAGTGAGTGTCCTCCTTTTAAATAGTCCAGTAGGAAATGTTAAAAGAACATCAAATGATTGTGAAGTATGCAAACAAACTAATAACATTATCAGATACAGTGCCTTGCAAAGGTATTCATCCCCCTTGACTTTTTACCTATTTTGTTACATTACAGCCTTAAGTTCAATGTTTGGAAAATCTTTATTTTATGTGATGGATCAGAACACAAAAGTCTAAGTTGTTGAAGTGAAAAGAGAAAAATATATAGATAAAACTATTTTTTAGAAATAAAAAAAAAGGAAAATTGGCATGTGTGTATGTATTCACCCCCTTTGTTATGAAGCCCATAAAAAGCTCTGGTGCAACCAATTACCTGCAGAAGTCCCATAATTAGTGAAATGATCTCCACCTGTGTGAAATCTAAGTGTCACATGATCTGTCAATCCATATACACAAATTTTGAAAGGCCCCAGAGGCTGCAACATCTAAGCAAGGGGCACCACTAACCAAACACTGCCATGAAGACCAAGGAACTCTCCAAACAAGTAAGGGACAATGTTGTTGAGAAGTACAAGTCAGGGTTAGGTTATACAAAAATATCCAAATCTCTGATTATCCCCAGGAGCATCATGAAATCTATCATAACCAAATGGAAAGAACATGGCACAACCGCAAAACCTGCCAAGAGACGGCCGCCCACCAAAACTCACGGACCCGGCAAGGAGGGCATTGATCAGAAAGGCAGCACAGAGACCTAAGGTAACCCTGTCGGAGCTGCAGAGTTCCACAGCAGAGACTGGAATATCTGTAAATAGGACGACAATAAGCTGAACGCTCGATAGAGTTGGCCTTTATGGCAGAGTGGCCAGAAGAAAGCCATTACTTTCATCAAAAACAAAATGGCACGTTTTGAGTTTGTGAAAATGCATGTTGAAACTCCCAAAATATATGGAGGAAGGTGCTCTGATTTGATGAGACTAAAATTCAACTTTTCGGCCATCAAAGAAAACTCTATGTCTGGCGCAAACCCAACACATCACATCACCCAAAGAACACCATCCACAGTGAAACATGGTTGTGGCAGCATCATGCTGTGGGGATGTTTTTCAGCAGCTGGGATTGGGAAACTGGTCAGAGTTGAGGGAAAGATGGATGGTGCTAAATAGAGGGATATTCTTGAGCAAAACCTGTACCACTCTGTGCGCGATTTGAGGCTAGGACGGAGGTTCACCTTCCAGCAGGACAATGACCCCAAACACTCCTAAAGCAACACTTTGGTTTAAGGGGAAACATGTAAATGTGTTGGAATGGCCTAGTCCAAGCCCAGACCTCAATCCAATAGAAAATCTGTGGTCAGACTTAAATGTTGCTGTCCACAAGCACAAACCAACCAATTTGAAGGAGCTGGAACAGTTTTGCAAGGAGAAATGGGCAAAAATCCCAGTGGTAAGATATGGCATGCTCATAGACACTTATCTAAAGCGACTTGGAGCTGTGATTGCCGAAAAAGGTGTTTTTACAAAGTATTAACTTTAGGTGGGTGAATAGTTATGCACTCTTTTCTGTTATTTTGTCCAATTTGTTGTGGGCATGTTCTGTAAATTAAAAGATGCAAATTCTCAAACAATCCATGTTAATTCCAGGTTGTGATGCAACAAAACACAAAAAATGCCAAGAGGGTGAATACTTTTGCACGGCACTGTATGTAAGTGATGGCCATAAAAGTATTTACAGAGAAAATCATAGTTTTCGTATCCGCTGCCATTATAGTCATTCTTCCTTTTCAAAGCACAAGGGTATATTGGAGGGTGGACAAAGGTGTCCAGTGCTGAAATCTCATCTGAATCCATAAATTAATCAACAAATCCTCACCCTGCTTTCTCCCCCTTCTTCTCCTCTTGAATAGATAATAGCAATTAGGAGAACACTCAGTCTCAAAGCCAGCAGGAAGTGTGGAAGACACCAACATGTCATCCTTTTGGCACAAGTAGTACCTACCAAAATAAAGGTTCTATCTAAAAATACTTTTATGACCATGCTTAATATAAATGATAATTGTTAGTTTGTTACAAATATCACGAACATATTATGTTTTTACCAATCTGCAGTGGACTTTGAAATATTAACGAGATTCAGCATGATTTTAGTATAAAACATAAAAGATTGTTTTTTTTTTGGAAGCAGCACAAAACTTATATTTTCCTAACCATAACATTTATTTTTTTCTAGTCTTTATGTTCAGACAATGTCACGTGTGTTAACATGGAAAATATATTAACATATTTTCACAAAACATATCCTATTCAGTGTTATCTTCTCTGTCAGTATTCCAGGGTAACCATAGTAACTTATGAAAATAAATAATTATCATTTTTAGGCAGAATAGTTCTGTGCATCTCATCACATATATAGTTGTCAGTGTTGGGAGCCGTCGACCCAGCGGGACTTAGGCTGCAATGAGCGCCGAAGGCAGGTGGGACTTAGCCCGCAAAGCGAGGCGAGCAGTTGTGTACCTCACAAAAATACGACTTTAACGGCGGAACCAAAGAAATGAAAAGACATGAAAAAACAAGAAATATACCTCAAATTAACTTACACACACCCCACAGTGGGAGAGGCATGGAGCCTGTGAGTCACGTTGCAAGTTAATTTGAGGCATATTTGCCTTTTTTTACCAATCGAAAATCACCTAAGCGAGAAAAAAAAATGGCTGCCGGAAAAACACAAAATGACAGAAAGGTGGACCAAAGACGTAAAACTAGCCTAAATGGACGTAAAACTAGCCCGAAGGAAGTAAAAAATAGCCCTAAGCAGTAATACTTAACGAAAGCCAGTAACACTTAACCCAAGCCACTAACACTTAACCCAAGGCAGTAACATTCAAGCGCAAGCCCTATAAACTACACAGAGGGAGAGGCTTGCAATAAGTGCCCGAAGGTGCTCAGAGGGCCCATAGCCTTGCATCGCGTGGCAAACAGCATTGCTATCCTTACAATTTTACTCCTGTAATTTTTAACGGGCAATTTCCTAGTCACATTTATAGTTGTCTGGTCACGTTTGCGATGTTGGTCACGCAATGTTAAATAATTGCGGTCCTCACAGAGCGAGGGCCACAGTTGCTGGGCTGCAATGAGCGCTAAAGGCGCTAAAGCCTGTGGGACTTACTTAGGCTGCAATGAGCCAAATAATAATAAAAAAAAATAACACACTCACACAAAGCACAGGGAGAGAGTCAGGAAGCCTGTGAGTGAGGTTGCAAGTGAATTTGACTAATATTTGGCGTTTTTCGTTTATCGAAAATCGTCTAAGCAAGGAATAAAATGGCGTCCGAAAAAACGTAAACATTTTCAAACAGGATCAAAACGAGGCCGAACAACGCCTCACCGTTGTGTATTTGAAAATATGCAATGGTGAGGACAGCAACACACAAACAACGGCAGGCATACGGGACTTTAGAAATAATACCAACTGCAGTCAGCTCGCACCATGCAAAGATTCTGCAGACACACAGGGAAGGGACAGGGGGAGATGGTGGAAAGAGACACATGGCATTCCCAAGCACACAAGTTGCAGTTTACCAAGGCCTGCAATGAGCACCAAACGCTCATCGCAAGGCCCATACAGTAGATGGGAGGAGAGGCTTGCGATGAGCACCGAAGGTGATTATTGCGAAGAACGAAAATTGTGGGTTGACAAGCCCTAAAATGAGTGGCCCATACAGTAGACGATGGTAGAGGCTCGCAATGAGCGCTGAAGACACTCAGAGCGGCTATCGCAAAGAGCATCAAAGGTACAGCATTCCCAGCCTTAAAATTGTACTCCCGCCATTTTTGACGAGCAAGTAGCTAGTATATAAATAATAATAATAATACAAAGCTAATATATCTATTACATAAAAGCCTATTTCAACTAAAATAAATTAGATGTCAGTGCTTTCACTGTGTGCATTTAACTATATACATTTATTTAAAACATAAAGTGGCAGATAAAGTTTGATTAATAAAAAGTTACTACATTAAACAAGCAGAGAACAATTCCCAATAGCCTACAAATAAGGAATTGCTTAATTAAATATCTAACTTCATTGATCCATTTGGTGAGGTCCCAGTTGGCTTACCAAATAAGATCTACTCATTACCATCTTAAACTGGTTTTGTTGAAGTGAGCATGGATTTTGGTAAAGTGCATTTTTTAAAACATTCTCCATTCCTGCTTGTTTTATTTAATTGTTTAATTGGATAGTTGTATATTATCTGGATTGTTTTCTTTACTTGTTTGTTGTGAGTTGCCTGTCTTAGATTGGTTTTGTTCAAGTGAGCATGGGTTGATTGATTCTGTCTTCATGGCTCATGTTAGTGCTTTGATGTCTATAAACATTACTTAAATAATAAATCACTGAGATCATAGGTATTTTCTCATTCCACCGTATTGCTAGAGAGATACTCTACTTTTTCTTATTACATCCTGAACTGTTAAGTGTATTACTATTACATTTTGCCTTCATCTGTTAATCTTAATGTGACAAAACCTGCTAATTAATCTCTTTGTTTATGGGTTTTTAATTTCGGCCTATGGTTGACTGTTCCATTGCAATCCTTCTAAATGAAATAACCTTACAAATATTTTAACGGCTCAAATTAGAATAATGAGACTCAGTTAGAAGAGATATTATGTTTGGATCAACTGCAAGTTAGATTCCGAATAAATAACATAAAAGTGATTCATGAAAGGTAAGGTTTGTGTTCTTGGTCACATATATTGCTGGTACCTTCAGACAAAGAATCTTTATGCAATCACCTCAGCAATTTGGACCTTTTGTAGTATTATTATTATTATTATTATTATTACTGTTTATTTATAAAGTGACAACTTTTTCTGTAGCTATATTTACAAAGTAGAACAAGGTATAGTGTGTACAATTGTAGAATTACAAAGGTATAGTCAGATTTTAAGGTAAGCAGAAATACATGTACAGAAGAGAGGATCCATTTATTGACTTGTCCAGGTGGTCCGTCCTCTTGACAAACTGGTGGCTGAGGTGGGATCAGTGTTATCAATGAGAAATACCAAACAAGATACTAGAAAAATAGCTGTAAAGATGTTCCAATATAATGAGTTCAGCATGACCAAACTAAAAGGGATGACCTACAGTAGGAGGGTGTCTGTGCCAGACCCAAGACACGGAATGCCATTCTCGCAAAGCTGCACCACATGGATGAGGAGCAAGGGGTTCCCGAGGTCTCCATGGATGCTGCCATGAAAGACCCAGATTATGAGGTTTCCCTGTACAGGGCTAAAGAACTTGAGGTGGCGAGGATAGCTTTCTGCAGGACTTTGAGCTATAGTGCCAGTTCCAGCTGGTCAAACCCAATAACTGGGTCTGACACTTGGTGGGCCTGCTTATATAGGAGGCCAGCACGGATGAATAGGCTATTCCTTGCCATCTAGCAGAAGATTAACATTAAGCTGGTGCTGCTGGCTGAGACTAGGTGATTCCTGAACATTACAGGAAGCAATTCTGAGACCTGGCACATATGGTGAGCCGGTGGGGAAGAACTGCTATGCTTGTGATGGGTGGTGGAAGAGGCAACTGTTCAAGCCCATTGAGGAGGGTGCCGAGTTGTTGTGCTAGAGCCATTATTCAAACGTTGCCCTCCAGTCATGATAGCCTGGTCCAATATCCACCACTGCAAAAAAGGCCGGTTGCCTGGTAGACCAGGGAGAACTGGGAAGAAATGGGAGTACCTTCCCAGGTCCGGTGGTCTCCACCCCACTCGGCCACTTTACTACAGTGCTCCCCGGCCCAGTAGCTGAGCAAGGACCACAGCTCCATCCAGAAGGGTGACTCTGGCAACAAGGCTTTTTAGGAGGAAGGATGCCTCTTCCATGTCCCAATGTTTTTTTGACCATCTACTTAATGGGTGTTCACCCATACGTACGTGGGTGACATTGCCATATTCAGCTATACTTGGCAGGAACATGTGAACCACCTAGCCATGGTCCTGTATCGAGAGAGAAGGCGCAGTACCTGGCACAAAGTAGAGCTTGGGGGGTCCAGCCAGAAGCGTCAAGGGTTACCTTGATAGAGCAATGGCCTATCCCAGTGAGTTAGAGGCAGCTGTTAACATTTCTTGCTACAAAAGGGTATTACTGCCAGTTTGTTCCCCATTACAGTACCCTGCAAAGCCATTGATAGACCTAACCAGAAAGAAGACAACACAGCAGGTACAGTGAACTGCCAAAACTGAGAATGCCTTTGGATGCCTGAAGTCTGCTGTTAAATTCCTTCCTGTCCTAGTTGCCCTAGATCATGCTCACCTTCTTTGTTCAGGTGCATGGCTCCACCTATGGCATTAAGGCTTTTTTTGAGCCAGGTGGATTACCATGATGAGGACCATCCCGTTGAATACCTGAGCATAAAGTTGTAACTATTGAGAAGGAGTGACTGTCAGTCATCTGGAAACTAAGAAACTACAACCCTACCTTTTGGAAGGGTTTGTGGTTGTCACAGATCACAACCCCATTGAGCTGTCTTAATAGAGTGGCCGAGGATAATGGTCGCCTGTTGCAATGGAGTCTAGCCCTGCAGACTTATAAATTTACTATCTGATACAGGCAGGGTATAGATTATCAGAATGTTAATGGTCACTCCAGAGAATTGGAAGTCTCTGATCTCCAGTTGCACAAGTGCGACATGAGCTTTCTGCATGAGACAAAGTGCTGGAAGGAGTCACTTGCCAACTGCCATCTTGCCATTCTTTACCAAGTCTATTTACTATTTGAGCTGAGGCAGCAACTTGATCCATATCATTCAGCTGGACAGAGCCACTTACCAACAGCCATCTTTCCTGGGAACTCTTTCCATGGGAATCCCCAGTACCAATACGCAGAAACCTCCAGAAGAGAGGGCCCAATGGTCGGATCCATTAATTTGCCGGTCTAGCTGGTTTCTCTTGACATAAGGTTGTAATGTGGGACGGTATTGTGACAGATGCAAGATGGCAGTGATCAAGGCAGTAGGCTGATACAAGTGAAGGTGGCTATGTGCTATAATTTAGATTGTGTGTGAGTAATTTGACATGCAGATCGTGCATATTAAGGTCGACAGTGATAAGCTTCTTTAATCTGATCTGTTTTGATTTATACATGCATTTTACATGCATGTAAAGTGTCAGCATATCTCTAAACTATATCCCTTTATGTCCTTGCTCATAAGTATAAAAAAATACTATAACTATGCAAGTGTAGTTTTGATTGATTTCACTTATAACAATGTTTGCAGCAAACAGAAGGCAATAGACAAGCATGATTTGATTGCTAAGCTGCATCAGTCAGACATTAACACCTGGGAGTAAAATGTCCCAGAGCAGGTGCCTACTGTTAAATACACACTTGTGGGTATCAGAGTTGGGATATATTATGAACCAAGCGTGAGCTTTAGTCCTTATAATTATTGTTATGCGTGAAGATTCTGACGGTAGTGTAGTAAAATTCGAAGTGCAATGTGGGAGACGTTAGTTATAGATGACTGGATATTACAGAATGAATTAGACATAATAATGTAAGGACTCAAACTGAGCAGGGCTCAAACAGGAAGGATGGCATTACTGAGGATCCTGTATAGAGTTTGAATTTAGTTCAATAAAATTGGGTGCTAGTACACGGATTGAAGACTAATGTAGTGGGTAAAGAATACTGAATGTGAAAGATGAGGCTGGCAGCAGAAATAAGGATGAATTATAATGAAGACAGATGGAATGTCCCTTCTATTTTTTTTAATTTAGATCTTTTATTCTATACATTTATGTTTATGTGATAAGTTATTTGTTTTGTAAACATAAGAAAATATATAGACATTGTAATGAATAATAGTTACAACTGACCTTTCAGTAAAAGATTGTGGATAGGAGATCATGTGACATTCAAGAGGTGAGATATTAGGTATTGTTATGCCCTAGACCCATTCAGATTTGTGGTCCCCACACTCGTTACTAATTTTCCTACATTTGCTCTTGCAAAATTATAGGATTATACACCAATATATAAAAAGATAAGTATGTATGGGTTTATGTATATATATCATATGTGAGGTACACTTACTTTTGTAGAATGTGCACTTCTCAGTATTTTGGACTTGCATGTATTTGTAGTGTAATATTTTATCTGGTTAGTGCAACATTTAACTGTACAAAATTTGAAATCTGGCACTGACATATACACTAAAATATTTGATGCAATAAACATTTCATGATTTTGGCTTATCATGATTGTCAGTAACCTTTCTACTTTTGTATTCAAAGCACAGACTGAACACCTTTAGCCGCTGCTGGGAGATGCATCTGTATCAGGTGGCATCATTTGCATAGAACATGTTATCTCTTGGTTGGCAAATGGTTCTGAAAAGAAAATATAAGATCTTATCTTACATATGTAAATAATCTGTGAGAATGTAAATATATCACTGATCACAATTTAAAAAGAACGTACATCTGAATATACATGCTTTGAGTCAGTAGGACAAAATAAGATTAGCAGCTGCATAAACCTTGAACATAAATTTATTTTTCGAAAAACACTTTATTTTTTCAGACTGTGTATAGGAAGTTTCTGTCTTGTCTGACTGTTTCTATCTTGCTTGAGGCCTGAAGACAAGTTCTTATATAATGATGTAGAGAGGGATTTGGAGAAGGTAGAGGTACAAAGATTGGTTATTATTGGAGTATTTGGCATTTGATGGTTGTGATGGTTGGTGATTGCCCCCACATATGGTCAGAAACTGGCAGGGTTGAAGCTGTGATTATGCAGACATGTAAACATCTGTCAGACTTGTGACCTTCGCCAAGTTATCATTGATGCCTCCAGGCATTATTTTTGTATTATAAATTAGCTTCATGATATTTTTCTGTCTTATAAATCATATTCTGACTGAGCATAATTAAACATGTATGTTTTATCATACAGTGGTCCTTTAAGAAAAAAACAGCATCATTGATCTTTTAGTGAACACTTATTTTCCAGACATACAGCCCTATTAAATTCCCTCAATGTGTAAAACCCTAGCCTGTAACGTAGCCCTGCAAGACTTGCGGCTATTAAATTGGCCCTGTAAAGCAACCCGCCAAAGACTTGTGGGGTAAAATAAAAAAAAACTACGGGATGTAAAAAATTGAACTCCGTGGCCGCAAATCCTTTGTTCTGTCTTATAAATCATATTCTGACTGAGCATAATTAAACATGTATGTTTCATCATACAGTGGTCCTTTAAGAAAAAAACTGCATCATTGATCTTTTAGTGAACACTTATTTTCCAGACATACAGCCCTATTAAATTCCCTCAATGTGTAAAACCCTAGCCTGTAACGTAGCCCTGCAAGACTTGCGGCTATTAAATTGGCCCTGTGAAACAACCCGCCAAAGACTTGTGGGGTAAAATAAAAAAAACCTACGGGATGTAAAAAATTGAACTCCGTGGCCGCAAATCTTTTGTTCTGTCAAGCCTGTAACTGTTCTGTTCCAATCACGCTATTAAATTGCAATGAAACCACTGGTGTTCAACCCCGTAACCTGTCAATGGAGCCAAAAAGCCAACGAGTACTATAGAGGACCAGCAAGAGGGTTAAAGTCCTATCTGTAGTACTTTAAATGCAAATATCAACACACTACTGTACTAATAATGAAAGGGAAAGTGATGTTAGGTATTACAATTAATAGCACAACATTCTCAAGCCTGCAAATCTGCAATATAAAATACTTTTTTTAATGTCTAATTTCTGTATTATATCGATCCCGGCAATCAATTAATACATATAATGGAACTGGACTAGAATATAATATTTACTGATTTATTAATATTGCATTATTTCTGGAATGCGGATCCGATCACAACTCGCAATTGAAACCCGTAAGGCTTTGAAATCTAACCTCCATTTTTCAGTGACATAATGATGATGATCTCTTTTGCCATTGGCTACGTCTAAACCCGTAACTACAGGTTTGACTAATTGATCATGTTCACGGCCGCACATGCAACACGAGCAGGAATGGTTTACAGGTTTGCATCTCCGGCACGTAGCTCGTGGCTTTTTTCAATTTAATAGCTCGGTAACGCAGCTTTGCGGGTGTGCCGTTGCTGTTAATGGCTTGGGGCCTCATTCTATTATCGGCCGTAAATCGGCCGCAAAGCTGCGATTCCTTGAGGGGCTCCCGTTACCTTGCAATTCAATTATACGGCGCCGCAAGGATATCCCCTTACGGCCGGCCGTATATCTTGCAACCGACCGTAAGCTCAGAAATCTTTAAAAGCAAAAATAAATTCAAGACGGCACTGTAAAGCTCTGTAAATGCTAGGGATCATAATGGGGGACATGAGGATTAATAGCAACCCCCTCTCAAGCTTGCACATCAGCCCAAATCCGAGATTCAATTAACTGTTTATTTTCCGGCCGCAGCGTGGGCGGGTCTGAGGTGCTCCAAGCCCTCTGGACTTTTTCCACAGATATTTGACATAAATTAAAATAAAATTTATTTACGGATTTTAGTGTAGGGGAATGTTGTGCTATTAATGCTAACACCTACAATCACTTTATAGTCTCCTCAGAGTGCAGGATGGCTTTATTATGGCTTTATAATGTGCTTAATGGTGTGACTGCGGGACCTTTTTGCTGCAAGTAAGCTGCGGCTCGCTTTTAGCCTTGCAGAGAGGGTTCCCGGAGCAATTGAATAGCAACCAGGATTTTCTTGCGGCCGAAACTCTTGCGGCCGTTTAAGATCAAAGGCCGCAAGGGATAACAAGGCACCGGCCGCAAGCCTGCCGGAGTTCCCGGCCGGAAGGGAATAGAATAGCCGAATAGCTTGCGGCCGGTCCTTGCGGCCCCGCATCTCCTACGGCCGATAACAGAATGAGGCCCTAGAAATTTAATTGGGCTGGCAGACTATCATAGTGAACTGTTTTATGTTTTTCCTAACAATTACCAGCCTTATTAAATTGCGATTCGATAGTGAAGACCTTGCTTTTGGATAGAAGTAATGATATAAGTGATATAAGTAATTATAATACAAAGCTAATATATCTATTACATGAAAGCCTATTCCAATCAAACATTTTTAGATGCCAGTGCATACATGGTATGTATTTAATTAAAAGGTAAAAGGGTAGATAAAAGTAAGATTAATAAAAAAGTTACTACATCAAACAAAGTTAGGAACAATTCCCAAACATTTGCAAAGATTACATAATTAAATATTTCACTGTAATGATCCATTTCATGAGATCCCAGTTGGGTTACCAAATAGGATATTCTCATTAATATCTTAGATGGGTTTTGTACAAGCGAGCATGGATTTTTCAAAGTGCATTTTTTCAACAACATGTGCCGCTTTCTCCATACCTGCTTGTGAGACATTCTGCTTTATATCTGGTATTTAAATTGTTTGTTGTATATTATCAGAATTGTTTTTGTCACTTGTTTGTTGTGAGGTGCCTCCAATGCATCATATGGTTTTTTTTAATTATTTTATCATTTATCAGACTTCTTGTATCTTAATTAAACAAAAACCTTGAAATTTATTGTGGAACTGTTTTTCACCTTCAGAAAGAAATTTGAAAATGATGTAAGAAAAAAAAGATCAATAGCTAACTTACTCATACAGCCTTTTAAAGCCTGCCACAAGATCTGCACCAGTAATGACAATAGAAGCTTTGCTGACTGCCAATGAGTGTCTTCATTTAGCCAGTAAGTCATGGCATGGTGAAGTGATGAGAGTTCCCAAAGTCCCTCACATCAGCTAAATCAAGGTGAAGCAAAAAAAGCCTTGGAATCAGCAAAATAATAATAAGATAATTGCCATATTGTAGTATCTGGCTCCATATCTGCAGGGAGATGTGCTGTTCTACAATTCTCTGCCAGTGATTCAAATATGAATGTGTGTAGGGGGGAAATTAATTCACTCCCATACTTGTTTCATATAAACTTGTTGCAGATTATACATTCACTGTGTTTTATCCTGTGAACACAATAAACATTGTTAAAAAAGGACAGCAAATTTTAACCAAGGACTTACAACACTGAAGACGTATGTCTTGCCACTGCGCTATCTTACAACATTGATGAAAAGCTATATAGCTCTAAAATGCAGATTTCAATGTCTTGGTCGATATAGGGACATTATATGTATTGAAGGAGCTTCAAGGAGGGAATAAAAATATTAGACCCTTAACTAAGTCTCATCTATTTCCATCACGTCAGCAGCAGTTTTGAAAAAGAAGAAAAATTATGCTATGCAATTAGGGTACTTACAAGTGTGGTAGATGAGTAATTAAGTAAATGTGTTTGGGAGGGAAATGAGTGCATGTAACTGTCAATGCACTACAGTGCCATAGTTGCATTATACCCACCAGTTATACTTTCTACCCGTTCTGGTCCTGTTTTTTCCTGTCAACTAGCACATTGTATAAAAACTGTACTTGTATTAGATCCACTGACAACTCACATTGCTGACTGAAGTCCTACAACATGGCTAAAGTTGATTGTCATAAGCTATACAGCACAACAGAATATAATGTCTTGGTTAGTTCACATTTATTATATATACAGATGTTTAGGGGGAAATACAAACACTGCCCTAAAGGAACCATTTCAGAAAACTTTTTTATTCACTTGTCCAAACATTTATCAGATTATTCAGGACACAGTTGTTCAGTGTTGAGGATTTAAACTAATACTTTTCACAATATACAGCAAATCTATAAAAAGACAGTTGACACTATTGAATCTTACAGCTAGTATTCTTTATTTCCTTCCAGATAAGGATGAACATGCTAGCATGCTATCTTAGTTGTGGAAGAATTCCAAGCTAATTACAGTCCCAGTAGGCAATGTCTGTAGCAAATGTTTTTTATTTCATTCCTTAAGTAATCCTCATGATCGATAGGAATTTAGACCTAATTGAGTACTGTAACACATACTATGTTGCTGGGGAAGCTTGAGATTGCCAATCAGCACAACATCAGGATAACAAGTCCACAGCTGGTTTTCTCATTGGATTTTCCATAGTCAATATGAGAGGTATGTAATCTGTACTGTCTGCTAGGGGGCATCCATTTTGCTGAATACCAATCTAACTTTTATGATTATAGATCAATAGAGAAGCAAGCTATTGAAATCTATGCAAAATATTGCATAAAGTTATTAATAAAAAATAATTGTTGACAAACAACCATCTTGGACTTTGATATAGTATTTCAATTATGGCAGTTGGCAGTCTGTGCTACATTAGTTTAGCTTAGTAGTCAGAACAGAAGTGAAATATTTTCTAACATCTACAGTATAGCACAATAGTGATGGATATTCCAAGACCTCAAACTGATACAAACACTTTAAACTTCTCTCTCTGGTGCTTATGACAGTCCACACCAACAATCAAAATTAAAAATGGTAAAACTTTTACTAAATTTGAGCAGATGATGCTGAAGAGTATGAAGGAATTTCTACTGTGAGAAAAGGAGTAAACATTATGGTACATCAAAAATGCACACATGCATCAAAATTACTGCCACCTATTATTGATATGGTTGACATAAGGTAAATGCAGCTCCAGTGCCGTGTGTATGTAAGACTACATTTAGCTAACCTCTTTTCATTATATACATATTTAGATTGTCTTAAGTATCTGGATCTGACTCTCAAAGGGAGCAGTGGAAGATAAATAAAGGCGTAGTATGTGATGGGACAGGTTGAATCCATTGACAGCCACCCAGGCAAAGTGGAACAATATGTCGATACAGGCACCCTGTTGAAAATGTTGTGAGAAAAGGACTAAATCTATTTCTTCATACATAAGCAGAGGTTTGACTGCAGAAGAAAACAAGAAGCTGGATATATTATAATAAGATGTATCTATGGAGATACATTAGCACTATAATGTCTAGTTTTAAAAAAGACACATTAAACTCAATCGTAAAAAATAAGGAGAACAATGCAGACTTCATACAATAAACAAACTGCTCTTTACACTCTTACAAAATGCATTTGCACACCTACGTAAATGTATACTTTTACAGCCCAGTGTTATATTAAAGTAATTGCTAAAAATGCCAAAAAATGCTTTTCTTCCTATTTTCCTACAAAATATGTTTTCATTAGAAAGAACAAGAGTCATTTAATGTTGTGTATTTTGGTTCAAATTATGTATTGTTGGATATACGTCATCTTAATTGTGTTTGGAAACAGTGGATTGTTGCAGTGTATACTGATACCATTTTAATTTGACTAACTTACAATAGTAATGCACAATTCTATCTTCCCTTATCAAATATAAACAGCTGTACAAGCTCTTTTCTTAACAAGTTAGACCTGTACAAAAGATAACAATATATAATGTAATAGTGTGACAACAGCTTTGAGGATAATCTTGAAGGGAAGTGCTGTGGTTTTGTGGGTTGCCATGGCAACAGTAACAGTTGAAATGTAAACTTTAGATTTCTGTACTACGTTTAGATTTCTGTTCTGCTACGTTTCCTAGCAATTTGTTCAATTGCAGCTTACATCCCTCAAAGCCTTTGATCTTTCATGGCCGCAACTCTTGCGGCCGCAAAAAATCCCTAATCGTTATTCCATTGCTCCGATTACCCTCCGTCAAGCCCGTAAATGGCTAAACTCGAACCACAGGTTATTTGTACCAAGCAAGTGTCGCAAAATGCTTAATTATAAATCGTAGCACTTATTAAGCAAATAAAAAAGCAATCCTGTACTTTTATTAGAAGTGAAAGTGATGTTTGGTCTTATAATTAAAAGCACAATATTCTCAAGCTCACATATCAGCATAAATAAATACTTAATTTCATATTCAATTTCCGTCATAAAGTCCTACGGGCTTCAATCTCAAAGCCCGTAGGACTTTGGAATCCAACCTCCATATTTTATTGAAGTCCTACGGGCTTGAATAATGAGTTATGGGCTTGGAGGTCATTCAAGCCCGTAGGACTTTGGACGGAAATGAAACATGAAATAAAGTATTTGATTTTGGCAATGTGCAAGCTTGAGAATGTTGTGCTATTAATCCTAATGTCACCCATTGTGTCCCTCATCATTTACAGTACTTTACAGTTCTGGATTGAATTTATATTTGCATTTACAGTGCTCCGAGTTTGCAGGCTTGAAAACCGAGTTACAGCCTTGCGGCCGCGATCATGTTCAAGCCCACAAATGCTTACTGACGAAAGCATGGTTTGCGATTAGCGGGAATGGGCACTAACTTGCCGACCCGCCCAATTTAATAGCAGCGTAAACGTAGTGCAACGCGAGGACGTAAATCGATTGCAGGAAATCGTCAATTTGCGTTCGAGTTACGGCCTCTAATTTAATGAGGCCCATAGTGAGGAAACTTGATTCATTAAAACCATTTCCTTTTCAGTGCTTGGGACAGAGTCACTTACTAACTGCCATCTTGCACAGTTCCTGAAGCAGGCCTCCTTACAGGGAATGCTGAGCACTAATATACAGAAAACCACAGAGGAGAGGACCTAACCAGTAGAATCCTTTTATTGGCTTGTCCAGCTGGACTGAGAAAATTTTAGGGCACAACCAGTATCTTTTATATACTTGATTAGGTTGATCTGATAACTCTACAAGTTATCCAAATCTAACAATCTGTGACCCTCCTCAAAAGACTGAGTGGCTAACCTTGGAGTCATGTCTGTTGAATCCTGGTAGCTGTGGTTCCTTTGTCTTTGAAAACAAGATTGCAACTGCCACAGACCTATGTAGCAAGGTTATGTAGATGGACATCACAATAGAGTCAAATCATCAACGTTGCTATTACTTCCCCAAGGTATTAGGCACTGAATATATGCTGTGTAAGCCAGAGAGGTTTCTAGGATTGTTTTAACATATTCTTTACACATGGTGCACCCTGCAGGCAGATGCCCCCAGGCAGCATTTTAATGTGAAATACAGCCTTTCTCCATATTAACTGAATTTCACCGTGATATAGACTATACATTACATTTTATATGACTTAATAAAAGTATTTAATTTGAAAGTATGCAGAAAAGTTTCTTATTTCAGAGAATAAAGGATCTTATAATGCATTTTTTTTTTGCATTTGAAGAGAGCATTGTGAGAGCTCCTGCTGTTTTCTATAAGGCAAATGATAGCCAAGGAAACCAATGACTGGAATAGACATGAAAACCTCAAAGCTATTACAAATACCTCCTTAGTAGTTTCAAGTTTCTCTTTCATTTACTTTCTCCTTGAAAATATTTGTGAAAAAGCAAAATGACAATGACAAATTTAATTTACTGCCTTAATCTGTTTGACCTAAATTACAAGTGCAATTAGAGCTTTCACAGTTTATTTTTTCCACTTTATAATGTTAAGAGCCCATGGGAAAACAATAGGTGTGGTAAAAGTACTTAAGATTCTCAAAATAATGGTGAAGACATTATTAGTTTTGTTCTGGGTACACAGTCTGCTCCCAGGCAGGGAGCTTTGGTTGTTTTATTGGTTTAGATATGTGGTGTGTACTGTTTATATTTCTAAGGAGCTATATTAATATTATGTTAGAAATTGCATTTTAATGAAAGTTTTAACTTATTGCCAAGACATATTCTCATAAAAAACACTGCAAGGCAGAAAAATATATCTTCAATCAAATTTTTTACACTGCTCTTTTTTTACTACATTATCTTTATTTTAGATTTCAATATGTCATTCTTCTGTACATTGAGCTACATTTCTCTGGCAGAATAGAAATGAAAGATATGTCCCTTGAGTTGGCATTTAGCATAAATATACAGCACACATACCAATGTTTGGACTATATTCTCTCAAATTCGGTTCAAGGCATAAACACATGTATGCCAGTACATTTTGTGTAACATCACACAGACTTACTACCAAAGATAAGATATACAAAGGCTGAAACCAAACTTTAGAGACAGACTATGGAGTGTACAAGATAAAAAGACATGGTGGAGGTTCCAAACATGGCATCATTCCATTCAACAAACTAACACTGATTTTACATTTTTAGTTGTCAGCCAAATTTTCATTTGAAAAACAAGAGACTGGGCATGCTGCCTTGTGTCTGAGCATGCAGTCTTCTGTGTTGCATATGACTTACACTGAAGATAACAGTCTCGCAGCCCCAGGTGGTAATCAGTAATTATTATTAACAATAGATATGACTGTGTTTGTGGGTAGTTCATGAAGGTTGAAGGCTAAATATTATAAGCTTCAATGTGCAATGTTAGTAGGAAAAAGCATTTTAAAACCATTTAACTGAAAAAGTAATTATTATATACTACTAGCACCTTGCCCATCATCAATGTTATCTTCAGTTATCTGTGTTATCTCTCTGTGTGTGGTCTCTCTCTCTCTGTGGCTTCTCTATCTCTGTTCTCTCTGTCTCTCTCTGTGCGCCCTCTCTGTTATTGTGCCCTCTCTTTGTCTGTGAACTCGCTCTCTGTGCGCTCTCTCTGTGTGTGCTCTCTTTGTGTGCTCTCTCTCTTTGTGCAGCACGCCTCTCTCTCGCTGTCACCTCTCTCTCTCTCTGTACCCTCTCTATGCCCTCTCTGTCTCTCTGTGTGCCCTCTCTGTACCCTCTCTGTGCCTTCTCTCTGCACCCTCTGTGTGCCCTATCTGTCAATTTCTGTGCGCATTCTCTCTCTTGCGTTGAAATTGTGCATGCGCGACTTCAAATTATATTTGATATTCCTTAAGTCTAGAATTGGACCCATCTCAAGCATAGTATAATTTCTTTACTGAATTGCTCTCTTATATTTCTAATGGGAGGTATTCCAAATGATTACCTGTTGTAATGTCTTGCTTCATTGCATGATTTCCAGTACAATAGTAGCACTTGTCTGTCTCTGAAGTGTCCTCCATTTCTTTTGATTCTATATTATACCTCAACCTCTCTGTCCACTGCTCTAAAATATGCAATGAAAGATCAGTACACCATCCCTGAACAAATTTGTAAAAAAAAGAAAAAGTCGACTACTAAATAAATTTGTTCTTATAGTATTTAATAAGTTGTGTTGTCCAGCCCTGTACACTTCTAGCCATCAAGCACAATCAGCAGCCAATGTTTACTCCTGTGTGAGCACTGATGGTCCGATCTAAAAGCCATATCCATTCCCATTTTGGTGTAAAAACTGCACTGCTACTGTAGAGATATGGGGCTGTGCATTACAACCCAGGGACACTTGCACTCTTAAACAACTTTTTATTGTGATTCTATATGTTAAAAAAGTGTAATTACAGTGCCTTGCAAAAGTATTCACCCTCCTTTGGATTTTTCATATTTTGTTGCCTCACAACCTGGAATTAACATGGATTGTTTGAGGATTTGCATCATTTAATTTACAGAACATGCCCACAACTTTGAAGATGTTTTTTATTTTTATTGTGAAACAAACAACAAATAGGAAAAAAATAACAGAAAAAGTCAATGTGCATAACTATTCACCCCCCCCTAAAGTCAATACCTTGTAGAGCCACCTTTTGTGGCAATCACAGCTCCAAGTTCCTTTGGATAAGTCTCTATGAGCTTGCCACATCTTACCACTGGGAATTTTTTCCATTCCTCCTTGCAAAACTGCTCCAGCTCCTTCAAGTTGGATGGTTTGCACTTGTGAACAGCAAACTTTAAGTCTGACCACAGATTTTCTATTGGATTGAGGTCTGGGCTTTCACTAGGCCATTCCAACACATTTACATATTTCCCCTTAAACCACTCAAGTGCTGCTTTAGCAGTGTGTTTGGGGTCATTGTCCTGCTGGAAGGTGAACCTCCGTCCTAGCCTTAAATCACGCACAGAGTGGTACAGGTTTTGCTCAAGAATATCCCTGTAGTTAGCACCATTTCCCTCAACTTTGACCAGTTTGCCAGTCCCGGCTGCTGAAACTGGTGTTCTTTGGGTGATGTGATTTGTTGGGTTTGCACCAGACATAGAGCTTTCTTTGATGGCCGAAAAGTTAAATTTTAGTCTCATCAGACCAGAGCACCTTCCTCCATACATTTTGGGAGCCTCCCACATGGCTTTTTGCAAACTCAAAACGTGCCATTTTGTTTTTTGCTGAAGGTAATGTCTTTCTTCTGGCCTCTCTGCCATAAAGCCCAACTCTATGGAGCGTACGGCTTATTTTCGTCCTCTGTACAGATACTCCAGTCTCTGCTGTGGAACTCTGCAGCTCCTCCAGGGTTACCTTAGGTCTCTGTGCTACCTCTCAGATGAATGCCCTTCTTGCCTGGTCCGTGAGTTTTGGTGGGCGGCTGTCTCTTGGCAGGTTTGTTGTTGTGCCATGTTCTTTCCATTTCGTTATGATAGATTTGATGGTGCTCCTGGGGATCATCAAAGATTTTGATATTTTTTTATAACCTAATTCTGACTTGTACTTCTCAACAACATTGTCCCTTACTTGTTTGGAGAGTTCCTTGGTCTTCATGGCTATGTTTGATTAGTGGTGCCTCTTCCTTAGGTGTTGCAGCCTCTGGGGCCTTTCAAAAATGTGTTTATATGTAATGGCAGATTATGTGACACTTAGATTGCACGCAGGTGGACATCATTTCACTAATTATGTGACTTCTGAAGGTAATTGGTTGCACCAGAGCTTTTTATGGGCTTTATAACAAAGGGAGTGAATACATACGCACAAGCCAATCTTCTGTTTTCTATTTCTAAAAGTTGTTTTATGTATATTTTTTCTC
The DNA here is from genome assembly GCA_027410445.1 of Discoglossus pictus. Classification (NCBI taxonomy): domain Eukaryota; kingdom Metazoa; phylum Chordata; class Amphibia; order Anura; family Alytidae; genus Discoglossus; species Discoglossus pictus. Next base: position 362,660,251 of record CM050165.1, read on the forward strand.
ATTTCACTTCACCAACTTAGACTATTGTGTTCTGATCCATCGCATAAAATCAGATTAACAAAACATTGAACTTAAGGCTGTAATGTAACAAAATAGGTAAAAAGTCAATGGGGGTGAATACTTTTGCAAGGCACTGTATATAACATGAACAACCACACAAAAATATGTAAGTAAGAAACTTTTACATGTTGACTACCATCAAGGTGCTCACACACAACTGAAGATATATTTGTAAGAACAGCACTTCCATCTTTTTATGGCTACAGCCTTTAACTGAAAGGGTTAACCAGTTTTGTGTTTGAACAGTATGTGCTCACAACTTTAGGATGTGACCTTCTGAGTGAAGGGAAATCTTACCGTGTACATTTCATGGTTTATTTTGGTTTTGTAGGCTAAGCCAAGCTTTGATTCTGTTCCCCGTGTACCATGAAATCCCAAGGATTTAGAGAAAATGAGTAAGAGGCTGCAGACAGAGTAAACGAGACAACGGCGGTGACCCTGCTCTGCGCAAATTTGCATAGCTAATACCTGGATGATTTCTTCCCACATGCCTGAACGAGCGGAAAAACATTTTCAACAAACGCACTGAAATGAGATCAGCTTCCCACTGGAGCAAAATGTATTACTAGAATTATTCAGTGCAAGCTTCTTCACTGGGGCATTGAGCGAGGATATGCCAACTAAATTCTAATCATGTTACTCAGCAGGTTTCTTGCTTCCAAATGAAAATAACACAACCCCAGCCATGTTGCCCGGCCACCATGCAAATAGCAATATTGTCATCTACACATCAGTATGATAGGAAAATGTATTAGCAGAACATGATACTGCATACATTTGCTATTTTATTTTTCCAATATTCAATTTCAACGTTACAGGACTAATATTTTCTTTGATGATACAATATTATATATGTATTATCCTACATTATACAATTACCAATTCCCTACATAACATATTATTTGCATCTTGCAACTATAAGGCAGCATAGAGAAATTAGTTACGTGTTCAGACATTTTTTTTCCGTAAGAGACTTGTTTTAAAGTGGAGTACTCATTTCACATCAGACAACCACTAGATCTTCTACTGGGATCAAGAACTCTGCAGAAGAAATGGTGCAGCCCTCCTAGTCAATGAAAGGGTGGCCAAAGCAGTACTTGGTTACATCTCAATAAATTACAGAATGATTTCAATTTGAATTCATGGCAAACCATTTAACATCACAGTGATCTAAGTCTATGCTCCAACCATGGATGCTGAAGAGGATGAAGCTGAAATGTTCTATGAGGATATTTAACACCTCATAGATATAACACCATGAAAAGATGCTAATCTCATCATAAACGATTGGAATGCTAAAGTAGGGATCCAAAAGATATCTGGAATAATTACCAAGTTTAGCCCTGGAGTACAAAATGAAGCAGGTCAGAGATTAGTAGAATTCTGTCAAGATAATTCGCTGGTCATAGCAGACACCCTCTTCCAACAGCCTCAGAGACGACTCTACACATGGACATCACCAGATGGATAATATACAAATCAGATTGAATATGTACTTTGTAGTCAAAGGTGGAGGAGTTCTATACAGTCAGCAAAAACAAGATCTGTAGCTAGAGCTTCATATTGCAAAAAGTTCAAAATTAAACGGAAGAAACGAGGAAAACTCATGAGACGAAGAAGATACAAAATAAATAATATCCCTTGTGAACATGCAGTGGAAGTAAAGAATAGATTTCAGGTACTAGACATGTTATATAGAATGCCTAATCCAGGAAACAGCAACAAAGAATATCGCTAAAAGAAAGAAAAAAGAGAAAACTAAGAAGACAAACTGACTGTAAAATTAGCCCAGGAAGAAAGGAAAGTGAAAGGTAGTGGAGACAGGAAAAGATTTGTCTAACTGAATGCAGAATTTCAGAAGATAGCAAGAAGAGACAAGAGATGAGTGATGTAAAGAGACAGATTACAAAATGGGAAAGTCAAGAAATCTCTTCAAGAAAATTGTGGATCTCAAAGGAACCTTTCATGCAAATGGGACAAGATAAAAGACAAAAGTGGCCAATAGACTGTAAAAAGTTAGTCTACATCCCTATCCCAAAAAATGGCAGTGCCAAATATTTTTCCAATTATCGAACAATTGCACTCATTTTACATGCCAGCAAGCTAATGTTTAAGTTCCTACAAGCTCGGTTCCAACAATATATGGACCTGGAACTACCAGATGTGCAAGCCGGGTTCTGCAGAGGAAGAGGTACAAGAGATCAAATTGTCAATGTCCTATAGATAATAGAGAAAGAAAGAGAGTTCTAGAAAAACATGTACTTCTGCTTCGTAAACTATTCTTAAAGCTTTGACGGGTGGGGATCACAACAAAATGTGGCATGTTCTTAAAGAGATGGGAGTACCAGATCATCTCATCCTCCTCCTGAAAAATCTGTATGTGGACCAAGAAGCCACGGTCAGAATTGAACATGGAACAACAAAATGGATTGGGAAAGGAGTGTGACAAGGTTGTGTATTGTCACCTTATTTATTCAAATTATATGCAGAGTACATCATGCAGAAGGCAGGGCCGGACAAATCCAAAGCCAGAATCAATATTGCTGGAAGGAATATCAACATCCCCAGATACTACTCTGATGGCTGAAAGTGAGGAGGAACTAAAGGACTTACTGATGAGGGTGAAAGAATAGAGTGTAAAAGTTGGCTTGCTGCTCAATGGTAAAAAAAAATATCATTGAAATCTCGGATCCTGGCAGATGAAAAAGAAGTGGAGGCAGTGACATATTTTATTTTCCTGGGATCAAAGGTCTTGATACAAAGAATTGATGCCTTTGAAGTGTGGTGTTGGCGAAAACTGCTTAGAGTCCTCTGGACTGCAAGACAATCCAATAAATCAGTACTCTAGGAATTCAAGACAAACTTTTCACTGGAACGTATGATCATGAGGCTTAAGCTCAATTAATTTGGCCATGTCATGAGAAGACAGGATTGCCTAGAGAATACTCTGATGCTGGGAAAGATTGAAGGCACTCAAAAAAGGGGGAGGCAGCGGCAAAGATGAATAGATGAGATCATTGAAGCAATAAACATGAACTTAATGGAGCTCAGAGGGGCTGTGGCTGACAGATGTGCATGCCATTTTGCAGTCTATTAGGTCACAGAGTCGGACACAACTGCATGACTAAACAACAATTGATCTGTTGACTAAGTGACCATTTTTATTATACAGTTATTTAAAAAAAATATTGACAGCAAGCAGACTGGAGTAAAGGGAGGGTATTAATTCTTTAGGAGACAAGGGCAGATAATTATTTTATTGAAAAAAGATTTGACTGCCTTAGGGATGATATGGCTCTTTATTCACCTCTACAGCGATTTACCTTGTATAGAGAAGTTTCAAGGAATGGGATGGACCCCACGATATTTTGCACAAGGGCTGTTCATTCACTAGGTACGCAACTAGGTTTATAAACCACTCTTTTATTTTTATGTTTATAATGTTGTTGTTTGTGCGCTATTAAGCACGACTTTGAAATAGTACGTTTCCTGTGCTTTGAAAGTGAAGCAATGTTACAGAGTATTTTTTGGACTGTGCTATTGAGGCAGGATCTTCTGTAATTTGTTTACAATATTTATGCTATATGGCAGTAATTCCCAAACCTGTCTTTGAAATCCACCAACCAGGCCATGATATAGATTTAACACAGTTTGATTACATATGAGGAAAATAGAGTTTGTTGCATGCTAATTGCTCCTCCTGTATTCATATAGTGTTAAACCAAATTCATGGACTGTCTGGCGGGTCTTGAGGACAGGTTTGGGAACTGCTATAAAATGGTATAATTCCAAGATCTACTCACTGTATAAAATACACCATAATTGGCTTAGCTAACCTAATGACCTGCATATCAGATAGTGTAAGACCTTTTTTTCATTAACCACCGCTATCCTTACATTAGTAACAATGTTGCTTATTTTAAAGGCCACTTAATTCAGCACAATTGTGGTCCAAATCACTGTGAAGATCTCATCAGAAGAAATCAGATAAAACGAAATCTGTGTTTACATGTTATACTGCCCAGATCCATGTCTGCTACATTGCTGCAACCAATCAGGTTGCAGGCTCCTTCCCATTCAAGTCAATGGTAAGGTTTTGTCAGACTGCTAATATTTAAAGTTTGACGAAACAGAACTTCTAATGGGTTTTTCTTCTCTTACTGCAGAAATTCAGGATTCTGCTTTTCTGGAATTTGAGCAATGCAGGAATTGTGCTCTAGGATCCATGCTTGGTGGGTGCTCTGTCCTCGCAGTGATCTTAGCAAATAATTTGACCCTTACCACATCTATCTTTGTAGGCATGGGATGCTGGACTCACCTAAACAGGTCAGTTATGGGTTAACTGGTCAGTGGACAACTGCTATCAATCACTGTCTACCACAGAGCACGAAGAGACTATCTGCTATTACTTATTCAACAGCCAGGAGGGAGGATAAACAGAGGCTTAAAACTTTAGAATTATTATGTTATTAGTGTAATTAAAACTTACAGTGAGGTAAACGGCCCTTTAAGTGATGTAATGGTGTAAAGAAAACAAGTTTGTGAAGCAGTTATAACATTAATAGCGGGATATGGGGTCGAATAACTAAGCTATGCCATTTTACAACGGCCATTGTAGCCTTCAGAGAAGTGTTTTCCAGCTTTTGTAAACAAATCTTGGGATGACAATTACATTTTGAAATGAGCCCCTTTCCAAAAGTAGTCTGCATACTTGCTACCAGTCTTAAAGCTTCAAAAACATATGAGCAGACTGTTAGACTGTTGATTTGTCATATTCAATATGAGTAGGAGGGATGTAACTTCAGAAAAAAATATTTTACTTTTGTGGATTCAAAGGACAACTGAACTATGAAACAAACTTATATAATTAAACAGGAAACAATCAAACAATTAGTTTTAAATTAAAAAAGAGAATGTTGATGCCTCTGAAGGACCCTCAAGGAATCCATGATACGTTGAAGGAATCCACCAAATTGATTCCTGTACTCATAAACAAAGTCTTTAAAAAATACAACTTAGAGACCCCAACCTCTCCTTATTCAGACATGCTTCCCAAGTGTCCACAAACAATGCTGCTGCTATTCCATAGATAATATCCAGCTACATAGATGTTAATAATGTTAGTTGGGTACATCATTTAGAATGGTTGTGATGTGATGTTTTTCAGTGACCCTTTAATAAAAGGACCAAATGCTGCAATACATGAGCAATTTATTTTCCATCCACTTGACTATTGATATTCAATCTATATTTAATGGTTGGAGATTCAACTTTTAGACAAACGTATTTCATGATTACCTGTTACATGTTATTCTCACAACATCTTCTGTAACTCCAGACTTCATCTTTATAATAAAATAAGAGGTTACAGAAAATAGATTTCATTGAGGCATGAACATTTTTGCTATTAAAAGAAGATGTATAATAAGAGACAGAATGTTCCTCAGTCCTTTTTTTAAAATCCTTTTAGCAGAGAATAAATGAATAAAAGCAACATCTCCAGTGAGAGTGTTATGAATACAATTGTAGATCAACATTCATGGATGTAAAAATGAACTTTTCATCAACCCTTTTTCCACAGCTGCATTAACTCTGACAAGAGTGTGGGCAGAAAAATCAAGTTGAAAGCACAATGTGGTAATATTGCAAATCTCAAGTTTGTTCTCAAAGGCTACATGTATTCAATCACATAATAAAACTTACTTGGATACCAAGGCCACCATTAAGTAAGCACAACTATACGTCTGAATCCAACCTGTAAACGTCTGCATATGTGAAATAACCCAAGAAAACTATAATTTTTTCTACGTAAATGAAATTATATGTTTATCTGGTATATACTTTACAAGTTGATTTTAAACATTATTTATTTTCATGATAAAAAGTGATCCAAAAGAAACTTGGTGAATGCAGGAAAAACTGTAGCCGCAAGGAAACTTGTTCTACTTCTAAATATGGACCACCATGGTGTCTAAAACGTAACCCCCCATGTGCCATAGGGGTCCTCAAGGACCCCCATGGCACCATAAGTAAAAAAAGATAATCCTACAGTAAAAAAAAAAAAACGACACTATTACAAAAAATTAAATACATACAATTAAACTAAATTACATAAATACATTTTTTTTAATTACAATAAAATAATAAAACTAAATACAATAAAAAAAACAAAAAAAACATTTGCAGTAAGATTAAGATTTAAAAAGATTTACAGTAAGATTAAATTAGAAAAAATACAATAAAATAAAACCACTAAAACATTTTTTTTTAATTATTAATTATTGGGATAGCTTAGAGGGAACTTTGAATGGGACAGCTACACTTGCCAATGCATGTAATTTTACACTATTCACCATTGCCTTCAGGCAATGCTGAATTTTTTTGTGGATTTGGATCCATACATTGGAATTTATGTATCAATTTGACACAATTATCAAGGTAAAAATTGTAACGGGGCCCATAGTTAATGACAATATCCAACCCTGAAATAAAAAGAGAAAAGATCCCTCTTACATGTGTGTTCTTAATCAACTCTGTCAGCAACTTTCAGTTTCTGATTCAAGCTCACTTTTGCTGTTTTGCACAAACCAGAGTTTCTTTTAAATTAAATCGTTTTGGGGTATCTACTTCTCTTTAAAGGACTACCGTATGATCAGTCATATACGTGTGGAAATTGTGAACCTGACTAAGAACATTATTAGGCAGCATACATTTAATTAAACAAATATAACATTACAAAATAATACATTTTGATGCCTCTGTGGGTTACCGGAGGCATCTATTTTATTTTGAGGGTTGCATGTGAGAGGTGCATGCATTTATTAATGTTAGCTTCAGAGCATGTGAGGGTGTCAAATGCAAAACTTCAATCATTTAATAAGCACCCCCATCCCTCTCCCATCTTCCTCTTCTCTTCCCTCCACTATTCAGTTAACCCTGTGGAGGTCGCGACTGATTTGACAGATTCAAACAAATTGTGTGTGTCATTTTGTTACAAAGACTTTATTATTTCATTTTTTATTTTTTTTGTTCAGTAAGTTTTAGGTTGTGAATGGAAAAAAATAAATAATCTTATATTATATTTTCAGAGTTTTATTTTATATGTTTTATCGTATTTCAGCATATATTAGTACTGAATGTATCTCTCAGTTACACGCAACCCATGTTGTACACCTTTCGACCTGAGCTCTGCATGGTTAATTAGTACATAATCTCAGATTTCAAGCTTTAAGGAAGTGCTTAAGTCAGACATGATGGAAACTTGCATTTTATAAACTAATCATCAATATTTAAGATATTTTTAATGGTTTTATGTTCATGACTCCTTTAGCTGCTTATGTTTTTGTTTGTTAAACATTTCATATATATGTAAAGATTTTCTGATAATACAGTGGTCCTTAATTCCAACTCATTCTGTTATCTTATGTGGAGAGATGATTCAGCTCTATATTTCTGTTTGCCCATACAGCAGATAAAGTATACACATTAATTAACATTTACAATCCATGTGTTTCACCATAGTCCATAAAGGATTGATTAGACACATAAGCCATCTCAGTACTTCTTTACAATAGATATGTAAAGGAATAACTTTACCAGAGAGCTTCCCTGACCTTGGATGGGTGAAGATGGGATAAAGGCAAAATCCTATCTGTAGGGAAACGTATTTGATTGTTTTCTGTTGTGTACAGAATTGCCTCAGGGTATCATATTAAATGAAAAGCCTTCTTATGGGATCATGCGATCTAAATTGTTCATATTCTCTTAAACCAAGAACACACATAAGAACTTCTATGGACTACACCAAGGCATTGCATTAGATCAGTGAGAATACTGAATCACCTTCCTTCAACTGATAATGAAGTTAACTCAAGAAATGACTAAAATACTATAATTGTTAAATATTTAGAAATGAATAACTGTGATTTCTGAGACATTCAACTTTAAACAATGGGGAGCAGGTAACACGTCATTGTTGCCATGTATTTAATACGTTTTTTTTTATATATTACAAATGTTTTTAAATGAAAAAGTAAAGCAACATCGAAACGGATAAAAAGAAGATCTGATCCAATTTAGCCTGATAGTGAATTCAAGTAAACTTGACTTTGTTTTTGTTTGCATATCTAGCTTAACATACAAATGAATAGCAATAAAAACATAAGCTTTTGGGTGTATAAACACCCAAAAGTCCCCTGTCATGAGGAGGGATCCCACTGGTTAGGTCTGCGGGTTTCTGGAACACAGAGGCAAGGCTGCTTGGTAACTGGACTGAAGCAAAGTGATTAAAAAGCTCTGTAAACTTTCAAATGGGGTAATGCCCTTTATCGAAACATTCAAGGACTGGTATACATGGGAAAACTAAATATATAATTAGCCTAGGTGGAGTGTAAAGAAAGGTAACATAATTAAGATAGGGAGCCCAGCTAACTTAATCGTTCAGCAGGAGGTTTTCAATGTGTAAGTTTCAGAATGGGCCTCTTACACCTGTCCTTTAAAACAATGATTGGATTACAGTATATTAATTACAAAACAACATTTAAAAAATATATACAAATATCAGGGATGTTTAACACGGACACATTCAGTACAGCAAGTGGTTACCCACACATTATCCAAAACATACAGACACAATGAAGATCTCAAGACCGCAGACAGTCCAGCTAGATGATTAACACAGGGGTAGCTTGGGGCTGGAAACTATAGGGGTGTCATGTCCATCTAGTGCTGGCCTGAGGAAAAATTCCCTTGGGAAAGACTGGACTAGGCTCTTTTGGGGAATAAGGAGATGCAGGTACCACAATACTTTATTACAGGCTTCTCCTCCATCAGGGTTGTTGTCACACAGTCTATATCCAGGGGCGGAGTACAGATGCCTTGCTTTAGTGGAGGGGCCACTGCTGTCCCTGGCATGGCCTACCTTGGCCCCATGTGGCCCCCCCATGCCCCTCCCAGCCCCCCTCGGCCTGTGTCTGTAAGAGCCAATGTGCAGCCTATCTGTGCCTGTAAGTACCAATGTGTAGTCTGTGTCTGTAAGTGGCAATGTGCATCCTGTGTCTGTAAGAACCAAATGCAGTCTGTGCCTGTAAGAGCCAATGTGCATCCGGTGTCTGTAAGAGTCAATATTCATCCTGTGTCTGTAAGAGCCAAAGAAAATGTGCTGAATATTGGTAATATCATTTTATTTAACTATAAAATACATTACTATTGTAGGGTTTAAACACTCAATGCTGAATATCAGTTTTGTATCATTTTTGTTTTCAAACAACAAAAAAAGGGAAATGTGTATTTGGAAATCTTTACCACAAATCCCAATAATGGGTTAATGTTATTTGAAAGGAAATATCTACTCATATACCTTAACAGACTCAATACATAATCCCAATGAAATTGTTTATTATATATCAGACTGAGAACTTAGCATCCAAATAGTACTTGATATATATACAAAAATAGAAAATATAACTTTTTCTATTTGTGTGTGTATATATATATATATATATATATATATATATATATATATATAGTAAATAAAAAGTACATCTGTGTTCACATCTTAATGTCTAAAGCAAGTAAAAAAACCTGCTTCCAGCTCAGAGTTCCGAGAAAAACAGTTATTACACTGCATTCTGGGAAGTTGAGCTGGGACACACAAATATGGCCACAAATGCCTCGCTCTTCATTCCATAGCCATTATCAAACATGGCTTTCTTTAAGCTTATGCATGCTGTATTACACAGCTTTAATGCAAAGCCAAGGTTGGAATAAGAACAGGCTGAGTATCCAATCCATGTACAGCTGTTTCAAGCTTACTGGCTATCATCAGCATGGAGCGGGATCTCAGCCTGTGTTGTGGAAATTATGAGTAGGTAGTTAATATATGTTTATATATGTATACGTTATTAGCTATTCTGTGAAGTTATAGATTATTATGGGTAAACAGTATTTTGTTTCAACTTGATTTGTCACCTGGAATTGACTTTGAATACGGATAAGCTCTCCAGCCAAGTCTCTGGAAAAGTTTACACAACAATGTGCAATTTGCAATAGATTTAAATGTTACATCCACAGGGAAGGGTTTCACTCTAACTGTAATATGCTGTACTGGTAGTGTAAAGCCTCCTCCTGTGGCACAAGTGTCCAACATAACATCTCTCATGAGAGAGGAGACCAGGAAAGGGGAGACTGCAGATGGTGAGAAACTGTTACTATAGGGACTTCTTAAAAGCAAGTGAAGTGTAAAAAATCACCATATGTGCTCTACACCAATTAGAGGAAAATCATATGGAATTTTATTTTACATTTTTAAAATTGACCAAAAATTAACTTAGATATTGTCATTTTAGTTTAGCCCCTGAAGCCATCCCACAAGAGCCTGCGTAAATAATTAGGAGTCTGCAACTGTTATACAATGTATTATAGATTTACACTGTATTTAGTAGTAGAGTACGGTGGTGCAGTGGTCATTTGCTTAAAGATTTTTTTTTTATTGGTAAATCATGGGTTTAATTCCCCTGCCTTCCCCTTTTTTTTTTTAACTAATGTACTTATTTATAAATAAAAAAGTTGAAGTCCTTGATTTGGGTCCAATGAGTTAATAATGAAATTATTTTATGAAACCATTATTCCAACATACTCTACTTTAAAAGGTGAGTATAAAAGTTAGACTAATTTCATTATTTGAACTATATATATATTGAATAATTATGTGAAGTAGTTATTTGAAATTATATATACAGTAGTATATACTAGTTCACTTATTCAAGTTATGTTATTTTTAAATTATACAGACAATAGGGGATAATTTCTAATATTATGACAACTTTTATTCAATTTAGGGAACAACGACGAGTAAAAACTATTAAAATTTACAATTCAAAAAAAAAAAAAAAAGGAACTGATTTGCTCCTTTGGCAGGAAAGTTCTTGGCATTTAATGCCTTTACCACATATATTATGGGCTAATCTGCCTCTTATTAATTTCAAAGTTACTTAATATATAATATATATCGAAACGCGTCAGGCGTGGGTTAGAACGTGCGTCATTACGTCGGACGCACGCTAGAGTCACATAAACGAGAATCAGGAAGTGGAGACGAGACAGGGAAAGTAACGTCCTGAGCATTGCAGAGAACCTGAAATAGATCATTTTGGACAGATACTAATGAACTCTGAGTGGTTCTAAAGATATTCTATTAGTTCGTAGGTTTTTCTTAAGACGACCAAAGCTATATAACTTTTGGTAAACGGAGATAGACCAAGCATGCACTAGGTTCTATATTTTTAAAGAGGCCATAGACTGGCCACCAGAAAATGTTTGTGGCATACTCTCTCATGACTACCTCTTAAACTCTCCAGTACCCAAGTAACAAGATCCAGAGATATATTAGATTTAGTTTTTCTGTCCCAAGTTAAGAGCAATAATAGCTTCTTTCTGTCTCAGAAATCTATAGTGGTACATAAAGAGAAGTAAAGACCCACCTAATTCCTTGTGTATGGAATCAGGAAGTGGGATTATGTATTGATTTTTGTCTCCAGTACTGCAGTTTATCCTGTATATGCCCAAATATGTGTCATAAAACATGTAGAACATGAGTAAGAATTATAGATATATGAAATAGAGTGAATGAATCACACCAATGAATTCCAATGCAGTAACCTTTGGTCAATACATGTAAGAAAGTTGATGAGAATATTGAAAAGATATGTTTGAATAATTATATGCTGAGAAAAGAAACCTAGGCATGCTGCTTAGAATGTAAATATCTTATTTTCTATGGTCATAACGCGCATATAAATCCTTGTATGTATATTAAAGTAATGCTTAATAGGATTGAAGAGTGTGTTATTTGCTCTATGTCTGTTCCTGGGCTTAGCCTGTATCTTCATATATATAGACCATGTATGCCATATGACAATCTTTATTATATAACTGTTATACAGTTTAACAAACAAATTTCAGTAGACTGATAGTATCTTGTTTTGTTTATTAATTACACAAGATAATGGGCAATTTTTATGTTAGAATGATCAAAATCACTTTATTTTACTCATGTTATTTACTCTTAGACTAAAATATCACTTTACTGCAATTACTAAAAGTGCACATTAATTTAAATGAATTTTTCTAATATATGAATATTTATTATGATTCCTTGTTAAAGGACCTATATTACATTCACTTGAATCTTAAATTCACTTATTCTACATTGCATAAACTATTCTTTTAGGTTTACAATATATATGAATACAGCTATGTGCCAATATTTGTATACCTATATTAAGGAATATTAATGTTAAATCTATTGGGGATCTATTGTAGGTTTATTCTAATGCTGCCCACTCTTTGATATATATATATATATATATATATATATATATATATATATATATATATATATATATATATATATATAAATATATATATATATATATATATATATATATAGATAGATATTTATTTATCTTATAAATAAGACATGTTGACCTATCATCACAGAAGGCTGACAGTCAGATTTTGTTAGTACCTGATATAAATACAAATAATATTAATAATAATACCTATCTAGATTTGAGGCTTGGGAACAATTTGTTGTATTCCATATTTTATAATGTTGATAAAGTCTTCAACAGTATTCATTGAAGCAATATTTGGCATATTTTTGATATACGATATAATATGGCATTAGATTTTCTATGTTTCCCAATTAGTTTTCCACCTATGGTTAATCTGTGTTGCAAGCAGAGAATGTGGTTACCATGACGACACGAACACTATAAAGGGCTGATTCAAATGTTTAATGTCAAGTGCTTCCCACTTTGACAAAGACATCTAGGACGTCGAAACACGTCAGGAATAGGTTAAAACGTATATCCTTACGTAGGACGCACGCTAGAGTAACATGAGCGCGAATCAGGAAGTGGAGATCAGACAGGGAAAGTAAGATCCTGAGCATTGCAGAGAGTCTGAAATAGGCCATTTTGGACAGATACTAATGAACCCTGAGTGGCTCTAAAGATATTCTATTAGACTGCAGTCTATAAGGAGAAGGTTTTTCTTAAGAGGCCCAAAGCTATATAACTTTTGGTAAATGGAGAAAGACTAAACATGCACTAGGTTCTATGGGCCTCATTCTATTAGCGGCCGTAAATCGGCCGTAAGGCTGCGATTCCTTGCGGGGGTTCAGTTAACTCGCGATTCTATTATACGGCCCCGCAAGGATCTCCTTTTACGGCCGGCCGCATATCTTTGAACCGGCCGTAAGCTGTGAAATATAAAAACTGAAAAATAAATTCAAGCCTGCACTGTACAGCTCTGTAAATGCTAGGGATCATATTGGGGGACATGAGGAATAAAAGGAACCCACTCTCAAGCTTGCACATCTGCCCAAACCCGAGTTCAAATTAACTGTTTATTTTCCGGCTGCGGCGTGGGTGTGTCTGAGGTGCTCCAAGCACTCTGGCCTTTTTACATGGATATTTTACGGATATTAAAAATAAAATATTTTACGGATTTGAGTACAGGATAATTATGTGCTATTTTTTCTAACACCTAAAATCCCTTTATAGTCTTCTCAAAGTGCAGGATGGCTTTATTTGAGCTATTTTATGTGCTTAATTGGTGCAAGCGAGACCTCTTTCCTGCAAGTAAGCTGCGGCTCGTTTTTAGCCTTGCAGAGAGGTTTCCCGGAGCAATTGAATTGCAAATCTCTTGCGGCCGTTTTAGATCAAAGGCTTTCCTCCGGCGCGAGCGGCCGCAAGAGATAGCAAGGCACCGGCCGCAAGCCTGCCGGAATCCCCGGCCGTAAGGGAATAGAATAGCAGAATAGCTTGCGGCCGGTCCTTGCGGCCCCGCAACGGCTGCGGCCGCTAATAGAATGAGGGCCTATATCTTTAAAGAGGCCATAGACTGGCCACCAGAAAATGTTTGTGGCATACTCTCTCATGACTACCTCATACACTCTCCATTACCCAATTAACAAGATCCAGAGACATATTAGATTTTGTTTTTCTGTCCCAAGTTAAGAGCAATGATAATACTTTCTGTCTCAGTAATCTATAGTGGTACATAAAGACATGTAAAGACCCACCAAATTCCTCGTGTATGGAATCGGGAAGTAGGATTATGTATTGATTTTTGTCTCCAGTGCTGCAGTTTATCCTGTATATGCCCAAATATGTGTACTCATATTAAGAAACTTTGAAATTAATAAGAGGCAGATTAGACCATAATAAATGTGGTAAAGGCATTAAATGCCAAGAACTTTCCTGCCAAAGGAGCAAATCAGTGCATTTGTTTTTAAATTGTAAATTTTAATAGTTTTTACTCATCGTTGTTCCCTATATTGAATAAAAGTTGTCATAATATTAGAAATTATTCCCTATTGTCTGTATAATGATTGATAAAGTGGTAAACACTCAATCTAATTCCCTAGATTGTACTATATTATGTTCTTTTAAAACAAACAAAAATCCACACAATTACCTCATATTAACATATATTTTATTATATAACCATAAATACATATTTCTGATTTTTAAACAGCAATATTAGTTGTGTGCTGCAAACTCTCGTGCTACTTTTGCTTGCTAATGCAGTTACAAGTTGCTACAAATCATTTACCACTGCCTGATTCAAAGCTTATATACCTGATTCTAATGAATATTCATTATGTTCTGTGTGGTACAGAACTAACTACTCATTCAGATAGAGGCAACTCACTGAACTTCAATTGATCATAACTACATGAATTCAGCATCAATTTTAAAATTGAAAACACTTTTTTTCCACATGCTTTTTTCACCCTCTGTCTAATGGTGCAGAGCACAAATGGGGGAGTTCTGTAGTCTTTTAATTACATTGAGGAAAAAAAAACTATTTAGTTAATCTAGACTTTTATAAAAACTAAAACAAAATAAGTTTAAAAAGTTGCTTTAAATTGTTGGTTTCTTCAGTAATAAAATAGTAAAATATTTTGATCCCCACTCACCATACAGTCCAAGAGCTCATAGCTCTGGATGAATATATAAACTTATTTACAAAAAGCAAAGTCCACACACTGCCCATTATTTTAGGTTTACCTGTTGGATTCTATAAAAAATTGAACAGAAAACAGCCATTTGCAGCCTAATAGAAAACTTTATGCATCTAGGAGTTTTAGTGAAATTGTGAATCTGTGGAGTACCTATCTATACATGCTCTTTATGTGTTTAAATATTGATGTGCTGTGTGATTTCATGTGTGAATTGGTGTTGAAGCATGTAAAATCAAGTTTACACTGTCTAGAAATACCAAGAAGCAGTACACTCACGTGATACAGAGTGCCAAAACCCTTTTTACTATACATCCCACTGGATCAGATATTCACTGCTGTAAATCAGCTGCTTGAATAGATAGCAGCATCAAGCTTTATATTTAATCCTCTTAGCCAGAGACAAGGTCTGGCAATCGTGTAATAAAAGAAGGCAAACCTTCAATCAGCATGTAGGATAACTGCAGGGTACGGGGAACAGCATAAAGGACCCAAACCTCACTGATAAATTGCCAAATCTGTTACTCGGCAGAAAACAATCATCATAAATCTATAAATAAAGGGGACAAAATACAGCTTTAAGTGAAAAATTATTACAGTTACTAATACACTGATAGAAGCTTCCCAAAAGTTTCTAGCCATAGCATGTTTTAGCACAAGGGTGTGCAACCCATGGCTCTGTTTTCACCCAGTACATCTCATATATGAATCCTTTGTAATTACAAAATCTTCTGGTGTAGCTGACCAGCATTCAGTTTCCCTGGATGTTAAACAGAGTACAACTGTGAATTCAAATCAGTGTAAATTTCCTTCTTGACTTTTATATCCAGCACAAATATATCCAGGCTTCTTGGATGAATATAAAAAATCCAAAACAAAGTGTCTGCTAATTGTATTTAGAAATTTGAACTTCTCTCCGCATTCTCAAAAACACATTATCTAACAACCTGCCAATCATAGTTCTGCTTTGTTAGTATGATCCCTTCAATGACAAACTAAATTGCAAAGTCCAGAAATCTATATCAACCAGCATCATAATCTGGCCATTATTTTACTAGTAACTTTAAGAGGCTCCATCCTTTACTGAAGCTAGAGCACTGGAAGAACCTACATATAAGCAGTGTAAAGATGGAAGAAGGAGCACTGTGCCGTAACCAGCCACGCTGGGCCAGCCTATCACTGGTGTCAGCTGCCAAGATGCAAATACTTGTTCCATGTAACTACCTTGTACAATCTGAGCACAGCTGTGACTACAGCGCATTTCAACCAAAGTTATCATTGCGTATCATGGAACAAATTACACTTGCTAGCAATATAAATATGCTCTCTCTCTTCTCAGTTTCTCCCAAAGATGGGTGACAAAAAGTGGGAACAATCTAAAAGATAATATATAGACGGAAATAATATATATATATATATATATATATATATATATATATATATATAGATATATATATATATCTATCTATATATATATATATATATAGAATCTGAATAAGAGCTTAATTAAGCAGAGAAAAATACATTAAGCAGTTCCGTGGAGGGATCCACAATACATTGGTGGAAGTTGTGTTTGTGAGAGAGTTGTGTTTCTATTTCCTAGAGCAACGGTTGTATTTCCTAAATAATGCTATCTACTTCTTGGCAAGTGAGGGGCAAGGGGTGTAATGTACATTTTAGTCAGATTCAATCTTCTGACAAAGCCTTCCCTCCACTGATAGATCAAAATACACACTGTCATGATCCAATTATCTTGAATTGATGTATCAAATAATAAATTAGAGTCCTCAAAATTCCGATTTGCTCAAAGTTTTTATGTCCATGGCTGATAGAGCTGCTAATATCAGCTTGTAACATCCTTCACAAATAAGTTTTTTTTTTTCTTGAATTACAGAGGTCATTCAATACATTTTAAAAGGTTAATGTATCAACCTCCAGTTGAGCTAAGTGTCTTCACCTTGATAGGGTCATCAAGAGGGATGGGTGTGCTGACAGAAAGTCAGGTCCAAAGTGTTTTAAGAACAATTTGATTAGATAAGAAGCCAAACAATAATCCATAGGCTTGCCACCGCAAAAGCTTGTTGCCAAGGGAATCCATTTTAACATGGCAAGTCTCCAGCCAATGGAGATCATTTTGTTGATATAACCTTGTGCCTGACAATTTCAGACTGTCTGCTAGACAAAGCTGCCTCCTATATTGACTTTATAGTGGGTATAGACCAGCAGCGGTTGAGTTTGATATTTGAACTTCAGCTTAAAATTGAATGCTGATTATTCTTTTAAGTCACTGAATATGGATTGTATTGAGGGTCAACACATTATTCACACATCTAGTTCCAGTAGTTAGTGCATTACGATGGTCCTTCAAGTCAACTGAGATTGTCAGATAAATCGGAAGACTTGCCTGTTGCTTTGTATGTGCTAGATTTTTTTGACATTATGTATTTTTCCCTATTTTACATGGCATTTAAAGTAGGAAGAGTAAAGATGCTAAAAATATATCATACCTGTACAGCTGTGTAAAACATAATCTGATAATTGGATCCTTAAAGGGCATCTTGCTGCCTCAATTTATGACAAAATGCTCAGCCTATTCAAAAACTAGACTCTGGAAACTTCCTCTGATTTATCCTTCAAGTCCCCTTCATCCAAAAGCCATCAATCTCATAGGAAAAAATATTATTTTACTCCTAGAATAGCTTCTGTTCTTATTTCTTAAGAAATATGAAATAAAATGGAAAGAAAAACCTGAGTGGAAAATTCAATTTCAACCCACAATGCAAAGAAATTATTAAATGAATTCTTAAGCTTGTCCCGCTGGCTTTCTCTTATATATGTTGATCTCTTTCCTGCTATTATTATTTTTTCAGGTAGCAAACAGCACAGATATTGAGAAGCACAGATGGAGATGTTATAGGGTCTCTGTAAACTCCATTAGCTTTGGGGCACAGTTTTGTTGAATTTTGATTCCATTTGGAATTGCTTTGTTATTGGAGCACAATAACCCTTTAAGTGCTTGAAAAGCCCATAGACTTTTACTAGGACAAAATGCTTTCCGAACATAATGAGAAAAAGCCCACAGGCAATGCTATTAACCTGATTACTTATTTTACAGGATGTACTAAGAAAATATAAAAAGTTAATGCCTATTTCCATAAAAATATTACAAAACATAGACGAACACACCAATTATCTTGCTGGGATAATGAAGTACCTTTATATCACAATACTGTTCAAAAATAGTATACACTTCAACTTTTGAGGATGCCAAAGGGAAGACAAGGCAATATTTTATAATGCAATTTCTAACAATTTCTTTAGTACAAAGGCAAAATCAACTGTCTGAAATTGACTAGAGCATTGTAGGACTTAAATGCAATAAACACCCTTGCTCTCTTGTCATTACAATGTTTAAAGTGCACACAGGTTCTGCAGAGCCATACAGTTCTTAGCATTATTTACTCAGTCAAAAGGCAAATAGAGAAATACCCTATTCAAGAGGAATCCACTCTTGTAGGGGTAGAGCATAATGTTGAAACTGAAAGTACATAGATTGTGGGTCAGTAATTGGGCAATACTTGAGCTTAGTTGATGCCATTTACAATATAACTCCCAATGTTTCAAATAGCCCAAACGTGTGTGCTATTACAATGGACAGAGAGACATTTGCCTCAAAAAAGGGCCAGTCAGAGGTAAATTGAAAAGATACATTTCATGCTTCTTCAGCAAATGTTTAATCTTGAGAGTAAGAAGTTGTACGCTTGTGAACTCTAAGAGAAGCAAAAAAAGCTCAAGAGAAATCAGGGAATTATGAATAAGATGAGGGGTAATGAAAGAGCAGGAGGCAGCATAAAGAATATTTAGAGATGCAGATATATATTTTAGTGAGGAGACAAACAGCCTTATTAAATTGTGATTTGGCCAATATTATTCTTACAGAATTTTTTCGTTAGTGAAGACCTTGCTTTTGGATAGAAGTTCACTAACGAAAAACTTCTGTAAAAAAAATATGCTCTGTGCTTATATAGAGCCCTTTTCAATTGGCCAAATCACAATTTAATAAGGCTGAAAGTTAGAAAGTGTTTTGCATTTCAGCATCAACATTTTTCAATTAATTCTGGAAGATATTCTGAGGCACTTGTAAGTTTATTTTGCTTACTGTCTGGCATCCCTAATTATCACCTTTGCCCCTGTCAGGTGCACTAAACACAATCATCTCACTATCCCTAAGTTCCTTCCTTTTTTTCCCTTGCTGGTCTCTCAATTGACTTCCACTCAAGCTGGGAATAACTTAAAGATATTCACTCTTCTGCACCTCCTTATATCTCTCTTTTCATCTATCTCTACTTCCCAGCTTGTCTCCTTCGCTCTGCTCAGTAAAGTCTCCTCACTATTCAATAACGTTCTAGAGCATCTCTCTTGGATAAACCCTTTCTCAGTAATAGTCCCATGATTCTAGAACAAATTGATGCACAATATCAGACAAATCATTACTCAAGGTTCAGTATATAAGATACCTGTTCAAAGATGCTTTCCAACACCCCCCTTAGCTAATACACTGTTATGGTCTCCCTGCCATATGTACTTATCTTTTTACCATGCTGTGTCATTATGTGTTTTTCCCCATATAACTAGATTGTAAAGTCATTGGGACAGACTCTAGATAAACTACTATAATGGCCAAGTACAATATAAGATCTGTACATAGTGACAGGCATGTGGATATTATCCATTCGCTCCTCTTTGGTGCATGTGTCATTTTTTTATCTGTGACAATATATGTGTTTCTATGAGAAATGGAAGTACATGGAGCCTCATTCAATTCGGAGGCCATAACTTCTGGGATGTAGGCCATAAGTCTGCGGGCCTGCTGCGGCCCGCAGCCCCCGCGACTAACGGTGCTATTCAATTCGGGAAGACCACAAGTTAGGGGCTGATAGCAAAAAACGGAAACCATGCCATCGCATGTATCATTTGCCAGCTGAACATGAAGGCCGTAACTCCCGAGTTATAAACAGCCAATGGAAACAGGGATCATCATCATTACATCTATAAAAAATGGAGTTTGGATCTCTAAGTCCTACGGGCTTGAATTATGAGTTATGATCAGATATAATGCAATATTGATAAAGGCGTAAATATGATATTCTATTACATACGAGTTCCATGATATGTATTAACACATTGATTGCCGGGATCGATATAACATGGAAATTAAACATGAAATCATGTATTTATTTTAACTGATTTGCTAGCTTGAGAATGATATGCTATTTATTCTAAGACCTAGCATCAATTTCACTTTTAATAAAAGTACAGTAGAGTGTTTATATATGCTTTTACAGTGCTCCTGACATGTCATTAAGCCCTTTGTGAGTCCTCCTTGGTACCCGTGACTTGTGGTTTGCCATTTGCGAGCTTGACAGCTTGCTTTGCGAGGGGGAATCTGAGCAATTGAATAGCAATTTGCTATTTTAGCGTTCACAACTCTTGCGGCTGTAAAAGATCAAAGGCTTGGAGGGGCATTAACTTGCGATATGAACCATCACAGTGAATCTGAGGCTGGAGCCCGGAGCCCGCAAAAAGACGCCAATTAAATAGCAAAAAAACTTGCGGGCTACATTTGCAAAGCTTGGATCTCCCGAAAGCTCAATTGAATGAGGCTCATGGAGTTCTAGGTGCACATAGAAGAAGAAAGTAGCAAATTACCCTAAGACATATTTACTGTTCAGTTATGTTAACACAACTGTCTAATTGTCATTATTCAGCAACATGAGATTATGTATTTATGCACTTAAATGTGATCATAGATATTGGGAGTCACATTTTAGTTTAAGCTAGAATTAATATATTTCCACCATGCTGCTTTATATATAACTACTAAAGGTCATGGGAGAGAAGTTGTGAAACTGGGTAATAAAGTACTGCTCATTCCTTTGCAGAGCAAACTGGAAGCTGAGGTTCAGTTATAATGATAACAATCTCAATGCAAAAGATAAATTGAAATTGCACTATTCATTTGTATCCGCTTTTATGGTGTGATTATATATAGATCGGTATCTAGATAGATAGATATTTTTTTATTTTGCTTAAAAATTTAGACAAATTTAAGATTGACAATTATACAAATATAAGATGATTGACAATTCCTGGTAATGGGCCAAATAAATTAAAGTTGTTAATTTAACAAAATACTTTTTTGCTACAATAGCTCAAGGAGCTGCTGGAAACCTAACATTAGCTAAGGACTAGTGGGAAAATAGGTTAAGAAATCCTACAGCATCCTGAGACATGTGGCCCTTTTAAATTCATCATTAAGTCTGCGGGCTTGAAAATTGCAACAGTTACAGATTGATTTAATTGAACAAACCCGCAATTACCTGGCCAAAATCCAAATCCATAAACCACGTAACCATACATAGCATTTCAGGGCATGATTATGATCAATTAAGCAAGCCCATAAGTAACGATTTAGAAACAGCCAACATTAAATGAGACCGTCATCATGTCATCAGTAAAACATGGCATTTAAACATCAATCAATTAGGCCCTCATTCTATTATCGGCCGTAAATCGGCCGCAAAGCTGCAATTCCTTGCGGGGCTCCCGTTACCTTGCAATTCAAATAGACGGCGCCGCAAGGATATCCCCTTACGGCCGGCCGCATATCTTGCAACCGGCCGTAAGCTCAGAAATCTTTAAAAGCAAAAATAATTTCAAGACGGCACTGTAAAGCTCTGTAAATGCTAGGGATCATAATGGGGGACAAGAGGATTAATAGCAACCCCCTCTCAAGTATTAACTGTTTTTTTTCCGGCCGCAGCGTGGGCGGGTCTGAGGTGCTCCAAGCCCTCTGGACTTTTTCCACGGATATTTGTCATAAATTAAAATAAAAATGTTGAGGGTAGGGGAATATTGTGCTATGAATGCTAACACCTACAATCACTTTATAGTCTCCTCAGAGTGCAGGATGGCTTTATTATGTGCTTAATTGGGTGCCTGCGGGACCTTTTTGCTGCAAGTAAGCTGCGGCTCGGTTTTAGCCTTGCAGAGAGGGTTCCCGGAGCAATTGAATAGCAACCAGGATTTTCTTGCGGCCTAAACTCTTGCGGCCGTTTAAGATCAAAGACTTTCCTCCGGCGCGTGCGGCCGCAAGGAATAACAAGGCGCCGGCCGCAAGCCTGCCGGAGTCCCCGGCCGGAAGGGAATAGAATAGGCAAATAGCCTGCGGCCGGTCCTTGCGGCCCCGCATCTCCTACGGACGATAATAGAATGAGGGCCTTAGTATTTAGACGTCCAAAATGCAATTGGACTCGCAATCCAGCGACTTAAAAATCAATAAAAACTAATGAAGAAACTGTTCTAGTCCATGTGGGTGGCCTGATATGTATTAACTCCTTGATTCCCGAGATTGATATAATTGGAAATTAACATTAAAAAAAAATATTGCTGATTTGCAAGCTTGAGACTGTTGTACAATTATTTCTAATGTCTTTTAGCACCTTCCCCATATTTTAAAGTCCAGTATTGTGTTTTTATTGGCTGTTATAGTGTTAAGAAATGGTGTTTAACCCCCTTGTGAGACCTCTCTAGTACTCATAGAATATTTTTTGCTACATTTGCCATTTACGGATTTGAAGGCAATTGCGGGCTTGGGGAATTGTTGCAATTAAATAGCCATTTGCGGTTTTAGTGATTGTAACATTTGCGGGCTTGAATGATCAAAGGCTTAGATGGGTCAAGGTTACTATTTTGACAACCGCAGGAATTTTCAGTATGTAGCTCGCACAAATATTGCGGGTAGCTAGAGTAGCCCAATTGAATATCAGTAACTTTTGCGGGCTACATTATGGGCTTCAGTAATTGCGATTTTGACATTTAATAGGGCCTGTGGTATAGTATTCCTAACCATTCTTAATTGTAATCGGCATTCCAACAGACATCAGTGATCATACCCAGGGTACAAGGAGATATATGCATGACTATCCCAGATAAGGGAAAGCACTGCACTGAAAATTAGTTGCTAGAACATCTTTATTTATTATTTGTTTGTTAAAAGACCACTGAAGTGTCATATTTATAATATGTTTTTTTTGAGGAACTTGACCTCATAATGTGCAAATTGTTTTACAGAATATAAAATAAATGAATGAAAGAAGCCTTATTTTCTAGTTTTGTATTCAATTTTGGGTTCATGGAACCAGACATTTTATCTTTCTTCCAAACAGGATTATAGATATGAAAAGAGTGGTGTGAATAATAGATTGAGGTACAATTTATATACAGTTATTTTGATAGTCCAACTGATAATAGAACTCAGTAGAACAGTAAGGATAATGCCTTTCTCAAGCTACAGGTACACTAGCAGTCCCAGGTGGAAGTGCACATGATAAAGTCTGTTAAATATAAGATTTTCTCTTAAAATGTTTTACATCCTTGGCTTATATAGATGCTAATGTAGTTAGTTTGCTATACACAAGTATATTATGTTTTTTCCAGATTATTTGTGGTCCTTCAAGTTTGTTAAGTTTACCCTTCTGTAAAGGTGTAGTAGTGATATTCTTCTGGGGTTTTTTTTGTGCATCGTTGAATTATATGCTCCACCGTCTTGCATTACCACTGTCTATAGATCTGGTGACCTGTTGGATTGCATTGAGAATGTGTACTTTGTGATATATATTTTAATGGACTCAGATGCCCCAGGTTCACTTTTGTTTTTTCTTTCTGTTGTAATTTTGCATCGGGGACTCTGCTAACACTCACACATGGAGCATATACTTGTAGGATAGTCTCATCCATTCCTCTTGCACTGTCCTTAGAAGGTCTGGGATCCTGATCTCCTTGACTGCTTCACCCTATCCCCAAAGGCTTTGCTAGGACAGTGAGCTTTGTAATGAGGCATTTCCCCTGATAATGATGTTTTTCTTGATAGCAGTATAACATACACCTGTCCATGTTATGAGCTGCCTCTGTGGTCAAATTTTGTCTATGTTTTTTTGAATAGCTAAACTTGATAATTCCGATAGCAATTCAAAAAGTAATATAAAATAAACACAGTCTTTACATTTTGTACTTTTATATGCAATTATTCGTTTACTGCAGGCTTCCGCTTTTTTTCAAGACGGAGAGTGTCCCTGTGAACTGTGCATTGGTGCTAATGAGCTTTTTTCAAGTGCAGGATACTTAAAATATATGACCACAGTCTGATGGGTTAGTTCTTCTATGTTTCCAAGGTTTCTTGATTCTGCCAATTTTAATGGATTGGTTGATCACTTGCTAAAGTCATTTTTGCCTCCACATCATATGGATCATCTTTTAAATATACTGGTCCATTGAACCAGAATGCACCTATATGTTTATTAAAAAAAAAGGTTATATTAAGAGTGTTTATTAAAAGATTGGACTATTTTAGACTATTGCAAATGGTAATGCCAAATTAACCACTTTAAACTGCAGCCAACCACCTAACCCCGGGTTTTATTTTCTTATTGGTTCTTATGACTAAAGTACATAAATAGTTGATGCAACCTCATTTAAGTTCTCTTCTTAGTGAATCTAAGCTTTGGTACTAATACTTTGATTTCTTTGATGATTTTGGCCCTTGGGTAAATGCCTATAGGTGAATTAAACAATAATAAACTCACTCATTGATCAGTGGACCAAAAACCATTTAAAGTATTAAAAAACAAAGTAAACACACCAAGAATATTTATTGTAAAGCAGTCTGAATGTAATCTTTTGGCTTTGATGATGTTCCTATAAAAAGCATCTTCAAATAAATCATTAAAGCCCTGTGTAGGAGCCGGTTCCCCTGTGAAAACACCTTTGAAGCTTCTCACTGCCTACAGCTGATTGTTTTACTACAGAAATGAAAGTATTGACAGTTCATATGCTTTTTTTTTCAATCATAGCAAGTTATATTTAACAATTTTTAACACTTTAAACATCCGTATCAAGCTTCAGTTCTCAATGGTTTAAAACAGACCAGGGCTGTTTGTGTCTTATGAGGAATGGAGCTTGATATACAGATCTACCATAGGATTCTGTCACAACTAAAAGGTAATGATTAAGATGTTGTTGTATTATTATTATTATTTACATCTCAAAAACATTTGGCCTGTTCTCAAGTGTTGTTTTGCAAAATATTATATTTTAACTATAGGCCTACAGTCATCATTTAAATATGGCCATCATTCTCATTATATGATTATTGTGTTATTCATTTACAGCTTTGCTCGTTTTATTATTTAACTGAATAACTATGTTGAAATGTAATAATTTCCAATGATCCCAAGTACGTATCAGCACAAACCTCACTCAATGTGTCCTCTAGTACCGTAATAGTTAACAGATGTTAACACCAAAACTTCACCCTGAACTGTAGCTTTGTGGCATGGACATACGGCCGAACCAATTCTTATACTGTGTGGAACATGGAATAACTTAAATTTGGCGTCTTACCATAATAAGGGAAATGCAGGTTCAAGACCCAAGCCTAACTTGTTTTATAATAATTCCAAGTAGTTTTGACGTCTTAGACTTTTACTGACTTGCTAGTAAGTCTTTGTTTGCCTTATATGTTCTACACAATGTGCAGAATACATCTATTGGGTGATGGATTTACTGTTTCTGCATTCTAGTCTTGACTTGGAAAATTCCCATGTACATAGATCTGCAAATTAATATGTAACCTGGACGGTGAGGTCATCCACTGGATGTATTCTGTAAATCTGCTTGTACCTATCTTTTTACAGACCTACTAAACCTTAATCCCTATAATATTACTGGATTAGGAAAAGAGGCGGTCCTCTGAGTAGGTGACCAGGCCTATAGAAGAATTCCCTTTAGGTGGTGTTCCTTCTCAGTTTAATCGCCTCTGACTTTGTTGTTGCGTATGCAAATGACCCTTTGGAGTTTTGTCCCCCTAAGGGTGATAGGGAGCTCCAGACATGGACTCCTTGCTCACTGTGCCTTAGGGAGATATCAGCTACACCTCACTGATGAGACCCATAGAAGCCAAAATATATTTATGGAGTTTGCTGTTTCTCCTGTTCAGGTAGAATTGCCTGGTATTTTGGGGCTAGATCACTACTCAGACCAGACTGATATACTACAGAATATTTCTCACTGTGAATGGCACAACTGAACTAAAACAGGCTGCTCTCTGAGTAGGTGACCAGATCTATAGAGCAAACCTACTTAGGTGTTCTCAGTTTGAGCGCCTCTGACTTATTTAACAAATTAAAAACATTAGAATCTATGCAGATCATAAGCATAAAATAATTTTAGAGAAAAACATAAATTTAGTAGACTCTACTTGTGACATGGGTGCTTCTAACTGCTAAGACTTCTAATTTGCCTGTAGGAAATGTGAATCCTCTTCTATTAACTTTTATTGTAAAGAGTGCTATTTAGAGTGACTGAATTGAGATCTCCCATTCCTCCTTGTTGTTTAATCATGTTAGAATCAAAGGCAAAATGTCCACCACCATTAAAGCAAAATTGAATTTAAGAGTTAAATATTAAATACTGTATTTATTTATTTTAGAATGTATAGAAGCATTTTTGACATTTTCCAGTATTGTTTTCACATCAGCATACTATAAATATGACACTTATGTGGTATTTTAAGCAAATTACTTCCTGCTCCATGTCCTGTCGTGTCCCGTTTTTATTCAAATCAATGGAGATGGTTGCCAGTTTGAGATACCAGTTTGAGAAAACATGGTGAATGAGTTTTAGCAGAGATGTATATTGGCACTGTGTACAATTTCTTATGGTGCTTATTTCATGGGTCTAATGAGTTCACATTTGTGCTCCCTTTTGTTTTTGGATGTATTATGCTTGCCAGCCACCACAAGCTTACAAAGTTCATTTATCATTCCACATCCATTTTTTGCATTGAAAATGCATTTAAAACTTAAATTAGATGCTTTGGATCGAATTCAATAGGATATTTTCCCACCTGAATGAAAATATCCTGATTTATAGAAACATGCATCTTTTTTGTTAATATTTCAGTCCCTCTAACCATGTGGTGTATAGTCACAAATGTGACCTTGGAAAAATGTCTTCATTCTTACTCAAAAATGTCTCTTTTATCTTGGAAATAACTTCATTTTGTACTTCAATACTCACGACTGTGTAACATTATACAGAGTAATTTGTAAGAGTCATAACTGAAGCATCTCCATGGCTACCTTAGACATCTACTTCATTATTATGTTCATTTTATTCAAAGTGTCTATTTAAATGTGTATTTATTGTAGTCAAGCTCCTGGCAACTGGACCTGGTTCTTCTAAAAATACAGATTGAGACTATGCAACAAGTTGTAATGCTACTAAAGCAACAAGATACAAAACACTGAGCAGACCACATTGCAAGAACAATCCCGTCCTATCCACCATAGTATAATTAATGCACATTACCTCTTTCATAGGGCCTCATTCTATTAGCGGCCGTAAATCGGCCGTAAGGCTGCGATTCCTTGCAGGGGTTCTGTTAACTCGCGATTCTATTATACGGCCCCGCAAGGATCTCCTCTTATGGCCGGCCGCATATCTTGGAACCGGCTGTAAGCTGAGAAATATAAAAACTCAAAAATAAATTCAAGCCTGCACTGTACAGCTCTGTAAATGCTAGGGATCATATTGGGGGACATGAGGATTAAAAGGAACCCACTCTCAAGCTTGCACATCAGCCCAAACCCAAGTTCAAATTAACTGTTTATTTTCCGGATGCGGCGTGGGCGGGTCTGAGGTGCTCCAAGCACTCTGGACTTTTTACATGGATATTTTACGGATATTAAAAATAAAATATTTTACGGATTTGAGTATAGGATAATTATGTGCTATTTTTTCTAACACCTAAAATCCCTTTATATTCTTCTCAAAGTGCAGGATGGCTTTATTTGAGCTATTTTATGTGCTTAATTGGTGCTAGCGGGACCTCTTTCCTGCAAGTAAGCAGCGACTCGCTTTTAGCCTTGCAGAGAGGTTTCCCGGAGCAATTGAATTGCAAATAGGAATTTCTTACGGCCGAAACTCTTGCGGCCGTTTTAGATCAAAGGATTTCCTCCGGCGCGAGCGGCCGCAAGAGATAGCAAGGCACCGGCCGCAAGCCTGCCGGAGCCTCCGGCCGTAAGGGAATAGAATAGCCGAATAGCTTGCGGCCGGTCCTTGCGGCCCCGCAACGGCTGCGGCCGCTAATAGAATGAGGCCCTTAGTATCTTAATTTTATAAAAATGTTCAATGAGCTTTATATTATACTAGCGACTCGCCCGTCAAAAACTCCTAAGGTGCTCATCTCCACCAGCGCAAGGAGCGCCAAAGGCTGCAGCGGGTTCGCTTTGCTAGCCCGCAGTTTTAACATTGCGTTACCAACGGATTTTGGCAAGGTCGTGCTGCTGAGCACTATATATGTGATAGTAAATATAGTACTTGACATTCATTACTTTTATTAAATATTATAATTGAAAGATAAATAAATAAATTAAAGGTACATGGGATGTTTCTGGATTTCACTAGGAATATAATATCCCTATATATCTATTTACTCTATGTATTTTATTTTATTGAGAAGTGCTGAAAAACTCCATATGTCTACCTAAAATCATACAATTTTCAAGTGCAGTGTTTTAAATGAGTCTGTTCGTGATCCCTCTCAATTTGCATGTTGCAGATTGTTGCCACTGATTGGTGGCTATGAGACAGAACAATCCCTACACTTAAAAGTACATTGTCTGCATGAGCTGCAGAGGGAAAACCAGTTAGGAACTATTTATAAGAGTTTAGCTTAGAATCTTTAAGCTGCTTTACTGCTTATAAAAATAAAGTGCATAAAAGTAAATTCATATATTTTGTTGTTTAGTCGTTCAGTCATGTCCAACTTTCCATGACCCTATGGACTGCGGCACGCCAGTACATCTGTCAGTCACCGCCTCTCTATGCTCGATGAAGTTCATGTTTATCACTTCAATGATCTCATCTATCCATCTCTGCCTCGGTCGTCCCCTTCTTCTTGTGCCTTCAATCTTTCCCAGCATTAGAGTCTTTTCTAGGGAATCCTGTCTTCTCATGATATGGCCAAAATATTTGAGCTTCAGCCTTATGATCATAGCTTCCAGTGAACAGTTTGTCTTGATTTCCTGAAGTAGTGAATTATTGGATCTTCTCGCAGTCCAAGGGATTCTAAGCAGTTTTTACCAACACCACAATTCAAAGGCATCAGTTCTACGGCGCTCAGCCTTCTTTATGCTCCAGCTCTCACATCCGTGTGTTACTACTGGGAATTCCATAGTTCTAAATATGCAGACCAGACTTGCCATAGTTTTCCTCCCCAGAAGCAAATGTATTTTAATGTCACGGCTACAGTCACTATCTGAAGAGATATTGGATCCCACATCATATTAAAATCCAGAAACCTTCCATGCCCTTTAACGTTTTTTTAAATGGCTGGTTCATTTTACACACAGTATCTCAGACTCCCCCTTCTGGATAGCTACCTTGTGGTATTTCAAGGAAGCTGTAGACTTCACCATGTAGGGTCACCCAACATGGGCAGGTCATAGCAGAGAGTTATGACAACTTGTGGTCCACTAGAGAAGGAACTGACAATCCAGTCTAGTATCTTTGCCATGAAAACCATCTGGATAAGCACAACCAGAGACATAACAATTATGTCTGGCATGCTGTGGTCCATAGAGTCACGGAGAGTCAGATACGACTGAAATAATGAACACTACAGAATCTCTGACTCAATGATTTCAAGTTTGATTTGGATGTAGAGTACCACAATTCTACTTTGCAGAAAGAGTAGTTAGATAAGTGGAGCAACCGTTAATAGGAAGTGCTTGAAACAAATCACTGAAGCATTCAACAACAACTGGCATAAACATATTAAAGGCTAAAGAAGAAGGGGTCAATCCATTATGAATGCCTCCGCTAGACTCATCTATCGTACTAAACGCTCAGTGTCTGCATCACCTCTCTGTCAATCACTCCATTGGCTTCCCGTTACATCCAGAATAAAATTTAAAGTCATAACCGTAACTTGCAAAGCCCTCAACAACCCTACACCCCCTTATATCTCTGCTCTCATCTCTCAATATTTCCCCACCAGCTCTCTTCGCTCTGCTATTGACCTTCTTCTTTCCTCCTCTCTCATCACCTCCTCTCACTCCAGCCCTCAGGACTTTTCTCGCTCTGTCCCTATTCCCTGGAACTCCTTGCCTCCCTCCACCAGTTTATCCTCTTTCTTCAAATCCTTCAAAAACTCACTAAAAACACACCTGTTTAAAGAAGCCTTTAACCTGCCTCCTTAACATGGCCAGTGCATTTTTCACCCTCTTGTACCACGCCCAAAACCTTCAGAACATAAGTCTGCGAGTTTTCAATCTTGCATGGCGCTTTGGGTAAAGCTCTATGGACATTGGATTCTAAGCTCAAAGACAAGGCCCTCCATCTTTTGTAATGTGTTAATATTGTTTTGCCTTGATCACAACGTATGTATAGTGCTACAGAATAAATTGGGGCGTTACAAATAAATAATCATAATAATTATAATAATAATTATAATAATGGATAGATGAAGTTACTGAATCAATGAACACAAGGATGATTGAGCTCAGAGGGGCAGTGGCAGATATGCCTGGCGTGCTGCGGTACATAAGGTCATGGAGAGTCAGACACGACTGAACAACTAAACAACAATAGAAAACATTATTATTCATAATAATACTATTACCTTTTATATAGTAATACTCAATTTATTGTTATTAACAAAGTTTGATCTTTGTGTATGGAGGAGACTGCACTGCAGCAGACATTACTGCACAGCCTTGTTGGCAGAGTACAAAGAAATGTGATCCACACTCTGTCATAGGAAAGAAAAGATGGGAGGAGTCCAGGCCTACAATAAAGAGAAAATTGGCTATGTTCATTGTAAGCTTCCCCACTCAAATTTATTACAATGAATTGTTAAGCTATTTAGTCTGGTTTTACTATTTGGAAAAAAAAACAGAACAATATGCTAATTTACGTTTGCTTTAACAAATTTAGGAAATATTACATTTGCTAATTTAAAAATCTTATGTGCAGTGCAATTTTCTTGACACGTAACCCAGAAAATGCAAAGTAATTACACAGCTTGCCTAAATTTATGGAAATAGCTTGTTTGACTGTTTTGACGATGTTTTGTTTTCCCCAGCAAAACAAAAGGGAATACACTGAAAATGGCATGGCCATGTGAATTAGATTGCATTCGAGTACTGACCTATGCAGAGAAATAATTTCTAACGTTTGCCCCACAGTGGAGATATTGAGAATTATCTAATTATTCTTCACTTTGGTTTCAGATTGTGTAGCCGAGAAAAAAATTCCCCTGACACATCCATTATCCGAGTAGTGTATCTTAATCCTCTACATTTACATAATGTAAGAGGCAGGGGAAAATATATTTGTGTGTGTTTCTTTTTTCTTGCAGTGCTTTGTAAAACTCCTGTCGTACAGCAAGTAAAATGAATTCAGAAAATAAATGTTTTCAGTCTTTGGTTCCAGCTGTAGAATATGCTTGTGATCTTGAAAACTTGTGCACTGTATTTTCTCTTTCGGACTTTGTAACCTACATGTTCAGGAACTGTTTAGAGAGACATGGGACTCTCATAGGGGTGTATCAGGCATTTAAAGGGAAATTGAAATGGTTAAAATAAGTCATGGAGGTATGTAAGAACTTGCGATACCTAGGAATAAGGGGAGTTATAGACCACTTTGGTCACATTTTTGCATTTTTCACTTTTATATGCAATTATTATTTGCTACGGGCTTCCATTTACTTTACTGTCCTGCTTGCAATTTCTATCTCAAGAGGATATGTCCTTGTAAAATAATCAGTCTCCATTACTCCTAATGGAATTGATAGTTGCCACATTTTCATTGTCCAGGTAAAAGTTTCCTGTAACTTCCACGTTTCCTCCATCTCAGGAAGTAGATCAGGTGAAACTAAAACGTCAGCATTCAGCTGCAGCATAATGGCATATAAAGAGTAATACACCAAAATATGTATTCTTTTTTACCTTATCAAATAGTATTTGAAGTATAGTATTTTAAAAGAATATATTTTAAATGTGTCATTAAGTGGTGTGAAGCAGAGTTAAAATATAAATTATCACTGCTTCCTATGTTCCAGTGGAACTTATTCTATCACGCTGGGATAAACTTAAAGTACCTATAGAAAACATTATTAGTTCAGTTATATAAAGTGATGAATTGTTACTATTTGTGTCATTTCCCTCCACTCACCTCAAGGAGGCTGCCATGTTGGTTTAATTCAGTCCTGTGAACATCTGAGAATCTTCATATTGCATCGTCTGAAGCAAACATGCCCCATGGTCAACATGATCATGGTGCAGCTTTCTCTTTCAAATACATGTTATTAAAGCGACATGGAACACAACTTTTTCATGCATTTAAGGGAGTATGTTTGAAATATTACAAAAAATATTTTCTTTGCATGATAAATATTAACTAAAACCTACTGGATTTATAACACGCACTTTTTCTCCCTGAAAACAGGGGGCAAATGTTATACGCCGATGTGCGTGTTATACGCCCTCCTCAACCTCCCTCCTCAACCTAAACCCCCCTCCTCAGCCTAAACCCCCCTCCTCATTCTAAACCCCCCTAAATTGAGGAGGGAGGAGGGAGGTTGAGGAGGGGGGTTGAGGATGAGGAGGGGGGATGAGGAGGGGGGTTGAGGATGAGGAGGGAGGTTGAGGATGAGGAGGGGACTTGAGGATGAGGAGGGAGGTTGAGGATGAGGAGGGAGGTTGAGGAGGGGGGGGGTTGAGGTGCGTGTTAAACGCCGATAAATACAGTATTTAAACTTCTTTAAAAAATATCAAGTAATGCAAAAGCTTATGGTAATATGTAGGTCTCATTGAATACAAAAAAGACTCATATATCTATATTACTGCTCATTGGCTGACAGGGAAAGCCCCCCAGAGCAGTTAGACATTTTAATTGGTTTAATGCGTGCTGAAAGTATAATTTCTGGAAAAAAAAAATACATTGTTACACAATTCCATATTTCAGAGGCAACATAGAAGAACATTATTTCCATGTCCCTTTAAGACGCACATTAAAACAATGCTTTGTGACCTTGCAAGGAAAACACTAAACATGCATATTTTTGATGGAAGGAAAGCTATACTCATATTTCATATTAAGCAACAGCTGGTGAGATATTTTAGTTTAATCTCTTGAAGGGTCTAATATAAGCAGTGTGGAATAAGTAGGTGGAACAGGCATCTGAAGTTTGGAATTGCAGTTGTATCATTCATTATTTTTTATGCTGGAGGAATGACAGATGATGAATTATCTTAGTTTATGTTCAGAATAATAGAGATATGATAAGACAGAACCAACGCATCTTATAAATCTCTAGCCTTGATTCACATTATTTTGTATTTCAACAAACTTTTCAATTTTGCCAATCTATTTACTTTCAATTTCCATCAGAGACCGTTTCACCTTCAGAAAATACTTTCCCTTCTGTTACAGGTATGGATTAAAGGTCACTCCTTATTGCTGCATTTATCTCTCGCTCCTGTTTGGCCATGATGCCTGTGATAATAGATATATCTGTTTGAAATGGAAAGCGATTACGTCCATTTGATGGGCCGTCTGGAACAAAACATTAGGAGCATGGAAAAAATTTAACCTGATCAAGGACAAAATGTCACATTTACTATGTTGCTCAAAATCCCTGGTTCTGAAAGATAATCAGGGCTTGGCAGTACACAGACAGAGTGCTGGGGTAATTGAGTTTTATAAAATGTGGAAAGGTACAATTAACTGAGCAAAATGTCATCTACTGAGGTGGCGACCCTTAAAACGAATTTGATTACGGAGATCTTTTTTGGAGAGAATTACTGTGAAATCAGATGAACATTTTGACAAGGAAAAAGAAAATTGTACTAAACTTTACTGGCAGTTATTGGCTACTAGACTTTGCAGACTGAAGATGGCAACATTTCTATATAGAGTTCTAGAGGCCAATGTTTTAGAGTGCTCACTCTAAAGATAGATAGATAGATGGATAAATAGATGGATAGATAGATGGATAGATAGATAGATAGATAGATGGATAGATAGATGGATGGATAGATAGATGGATAGATGGTTAGATGGTTAGATGGATAGATGGTTAGATGGATAGATGGTTAGATGGATAGATGGATAGATGGTTAGATGGATAGATGGATAGATAGATAGATAGATAGATAGATGGATAGATGGATAGAACTTAAAATGTACCTCCAAAAAAACATTTCTGTCAAATTTATGAATTATAATATTCAACCCAATATTTGGAAACAAATGTGCATTATTTAAAAAATATGGGCCCAATTCATAAATGTATACACATCTAAAGTTAATAGATTGCATATAAACATTTATAAAAAAACAAACACCCAAAGCAAAATGTATGAGTTCAAGACATTTGCAAGTAGATAATGGGATAAGGCTATTTGTTTCTTTATATCTTTGCAGTGTATTAAGAACCAAATGTTGACACTCACCTACAAAGCCCCCAGCAGCATTGTACCTCTTATGTATTAGATCTAATCTCTAAATACTCACTAAACCACTTCCTTCACTTTGCCCATGACATATGTCTCTCTTCATTAGTCATACTCCTCACACTCTTGTCACACACTCACACTCTAACACTTTTCTAATGCTTATGTATGCACTATATCCCTTGTAGTTAGAGATATGAATTATACTGGTGCTTTGTAAATAAAGGATAATAATAATATTAACAGCTTAATGAATATCCTCAGGCAGTGGCTAAATGTATTGATTTTGTACCAATCCTAAAGCTATTTATTAGCATCTGAGATTGCATTTAATAATTAGCATAGGCTGGTACCATGAGGGCAATGGAAAAATAGAAAACATCTTGAGTAAATGTGATATCTTTAAATTGCTGAGTAGAGCTACATAGTAATCTTTCAAACTGGACAGGCTCCATCCTTTGTAGTTCTGAAAAGCAGATATCTCTGAATAAAATGATTTATGAGTAGTCCCTATTTAGACATCTGTGACTTTTAAGGTTTGCTAATCTCCATATTTGCAAGCTTCCCTTTGATCCCCTGATTTTGTTGTTATCATAAGATTTGGTGTCAAAGAAGGACGCTAAATGTCATCAGATATTATAGGAGCTCTATTCTCTTAAAGGGTAACTTACCTCACTATAAGAGCACAAGATTCTATTTTAAAATTATATATTTCATTTTTTAATTCCCCTAATAACAGCTAAAAATCTGCAGTCTTAGGTGTATTTACAAACACACTGCTGACTGTTCATGATTAACAGCATCTGCCGACAATGGGCGTTCCAAGCTCCGTGAAACCAAGGGTTATTGCTTCTCTCTGCTTTCAGGAATGTCATCAGCCATCAGTTAACCCTCAAGTAACATATTTTGGAGTTTTCAGCAATTATTTCCCTGCACAGATGAATTTGGGAAGAGTAAACCCGTTTTTCTGAACTGCTGTTTGCACAGAGCTCTTGCTGTGACTCTGTCTGGAGGCATGTCTAATTCTAAACAGACACTTCATTTATGATTTTTTTCTGTGAAGAAGGCCTCTATTTCAAAAATTCTAAAAGTATTTAAATTTGTTTTTAGGAGTCTATAGGACTGTCCCTATTATTGGGGATACTTTCATAATGTCCAGATTCATGTGAAACACTATTTAAAAGGCCATTTACCTCACTATAAGTAATCTTCATGGTGTGAAAGAGCATAGGATTCTATGTTAAAATTATCTTTTTTTTTAAATTACACTAATAACAGCAAAAAAATTACAGTATTAGGTCTGTTTACAAACACACTCCTGACTGTTCCATGATTAACATCTGCCGACAACGAGCAGTGAAGACTCCGTAAACACAAAGATTTTATAGGTTTTTTAATGAACTTCAGGAATGTAGCAGGAGATGTTAACCCCCAACTGTACTCTTTAGTTTATTCCAGCAGTCCTTTATCTGTTGCTGTGACTTTGTCTGGGGAGCCCTGTCAGTGACTCAAGTAAACAGACACTTCATTTATGATTTTTTCTGTGAAAAAAATGCCTATTTCAGAATGTAACCATGTATTTCAACATGTTTTTAGGAGAACTTTACAGTGGTGTGCTCCAAGTTATGCTGAATTAACTGGCCCTTTAATGATTTTTTTCATACTATTTAAAATGTAAATAGCGTTGCTCAGTTGTGTCCGACTCTCTGTGACAGTGATACTGGAGTGGGTTGCCAGTTCTTACTCCACTGGGCAACAGCATACAGCTCCTGGTATTCCCAGGGGGTATCCCATCCAAGTACTGACCAGTGTGACCTCTTGGTTCCCAGGCTGGATTTAAACCCAGGATGCTGTGGTGAAGGTACTGAAACCTAACCACTGGGCCACTAGGGAACCCTTTCATATTATAGTATACCTGTAATTTTCTGTATTATCCACTTTTCACCATGAGATAATAATTATTATACTAGAATCTGCAATAAATCTGTAAGAAATTGCAGTTTACAAACATTAAGTCAAGGTTTCTGTTATAATAAGTACCTTGTGAATAGTGGCTAAATCTAGCAACAGACGTTAGTTATATTGTGGCAAACATATACAACTCCAATTACTATAAGTGATACTGTACAGTTCACTAGGATCACTGCCACTTTTTTCTGCAACAACGACAAAACACATTTTGTAAAGATGACCTTTTACACACCTTGCTTCATGTGTTGCCAACATAGTAACATAGTAATTGAGGTAAAAAAAGAACGATTAGTCCATCAAGTTCAACCTTTTTTAGATCTCCTCTTGTCCTTATGTGAATTGTTTATTGTTAATTGATCCAGAGGAAGGCAAACCTAAAACCTTCCGGGCCCTAATACTCCCTAGATCAATAGCCCTTTTCTCTCGTTAAACAACATAATACCTGTATGTTCTGTTCGTTCAAAATATTGAATCTGTTGTCATAACTTTTGGTAGAGTTCCACAGTCTGACTTGGTTTATGAATTTTCAAGATAATTTTATATAAAAAGCGAATTCTTTCAGAGCGGTCGTGTGAACAGTAATGCTCAATCTAATGCTCATGATATTTTTCTCTTTTATGTTAATTTTAATACTAAAGGGTGTGCAACCTGCTGCCACTGGTATTATTGCGGTTAAATATCAATTAACTGCTGATTTATAGCAAATGATTACATGAGAATATATAATGAAAGCCTTTGACTTTTCCTTATTATTATTCTCATATATTGCACAGCAAACAAGACACAATTATAAACAATATCTTTGACCGAAACTCTTGATCTAATTGAAGTAAAGCTTTTACACTACAGGTCTGATACAGTAAGTGGGATCTATGACTTCTCTTAATAACAGTGATTTACGTCTAACTCGCTCTTCCTTCTTGCTGATATTAGCTGCCCTAATCAATTTGACTATTTAGTTATTATTAATTGGTGCTGGGTTTTTTACTGAGCATCTATTATTAATGGACTCAGTGGCTGCCAGGATTTTCTCGTCTCGTCTCTTAGTTGATTACATGTCTGTTGTGTTATTGTTTGTATCTCTTTTATTGCTTTTCGTTATTCCTTGCTCTCAATATCACAGGTTTATTAAAATTGAATAAATAAATATCACAATGTAATGCTGCTATATTTTCTCAAAACCTTTATTTTTTATTTTTGCATGATTGGCTTTAAATTATATAACTATGTACTTGTTATACCTAGGGTTTTAGTCTTGTTTGTTGGCAAAATTACTTTGTTGTGATTTTGATTTATAGAACTCAACACATTTAATATTAATCACATGACAAGAATTCATGGTTAAACTCACAGATATAGAAACCGTTGAGGAGTCTGCTTGCAAGAGATTGTGATATACTTGGGTTGGTATGGAGGCTTAGGACAAGAAATGAAATAATGGCCTTAGGAAAATCTATATAAATATATGGAAGTGTCGCAGAATGGGATGATTGGGCTCTCCAAATTTGGAAGCTCTACTTGATGGTTTGAAGCTCTTTAAACTGTGAAAGGAACAGAGTATGTGAATGAAAAGGAGATGCAAAGATCCTAAACAGAACAGTGGGAGAGATTTGGGACTTTTCAGTGATTTGATGTATTAATAATGCATGTATTAATAATACATCAAATCTCCAAAAAGTCTCAAATCTCTCCCACTGTTCTGTTTATGATCTTTGCATCTCCTCTTCATTCATATACTCTGTTCCTTTCCCAGTTTAAAAAGCTTCAAACTATATGTTAAGACCAGCATTTTAAATGTATTTTATCACTGCCAGGTTGGGTTTGAAGTTGGTGAGGGGTGAGTGAGATAAATAAATCTGGCATTAATAGCCGTAATTTAATGGCGTGAAGTAATTTGGCTGAATGAAATGGAAGACCTGATGGGAAATGGGCCCCAGTACTAAAAGGCCATCGTATTTTAGGAAAATAACTTGCATTTCTGAAGTGTGTGGCACTCTAACAGCATTAGCATCCTTCTCATATTCTGTTGCAGTCTCTCCACTATCTGTGGGTCTCTTCTCTCACACTCTCTCTCTCTGGATCTACAATCACTTCCCTCCCCCCCCTGCCCCTCACCCACCCGCCCCTTGTTTCTCTTGATTTATTGAGTCACTCAAATTTCCTACAGCTGATCAATTAGCAACATCTGCTAACTATACCTAATTAATCTTTTACACAATGTTTCCTCATGCCTTTTCCTTCCTCATTACATCCTGTTTTTTCCTCAAGCTTCTCTTCTCAACTTTGCCACATTATGTCTCCAACCTAACCATCTCATCTTACATGCTTTCCTCTACTCTTTTATGCTCCCATGAGCTACTCTTATTCCTCCATTCACCATCTCCTCCCCCTTCTAAAGCTCATAAGCAGAAACACTTCTGCAAGTCCAAATCCCACTTCCTCTCCCTCTCTCTCTTTCTTCTGCTGACTTCTTGGGACATACCTCCTAACACAGGCCCCTCACCTCCCACTCGCAGATTATACTATCTGACCACTAGGGGCAGATAACATATTACATACTAGGATCACTTACCAAATTACTTTCTCAGTTGCTTTCCTTTCCCTTCTAACTTTGCATACCCTCCTACCTAATGAAACTTCACTTTCTTCCTGACCCTTGCTTTTTGTTATCTGCCTCTCCCATCCCCTTTAGATTGTAAGTAGAGAGTTTTCAATCTTGTAGAGTGCTTTGGGAAAAAGCACTTTCTACAAAGATTCTAAGCTCAAAACAGGGCCCTCCACTTTTTGCAGTTTGTTAAAATGTATATTTTTCCTTGTCCATTTCCTCTGTATAGCGCTACGGAATATGTTGGCGTGTTACAAATAAAAGTAATAATAATAATAATAATTAGCAGCAGCATAAGGAACCCTTGCCAAGATTAGTGAGTTTTAGAGAATGGACTTGAGGGGTGTATTGTATGTACTTACAATATGTAATTCTAACAAGGAACTGATAATATTTCTAAATACACAATAGCCCTAAATATTGAACCCATAAAATGTAATATACTGTATGCTGAACATGTATACCTTTAATTACTTTTAAGTATAGTGATACAGTATTTTATTCTATCCATATTGGATAAAGGTGAATGCATCTTTAGAAACTCAATTTCACTCAGGATGTAGCAGGGTTATAAGTGTCATTTGTGTTTATTTTTTACTCTTGTTTATTGGTAACAAGATACAATATATTATTTATACACTATTACACTGCAATCTTATGACATATTTGCTACAGTGTCTTATTTATTGAAGCGTGCAAGCTTTATTTAAGCACAGATGAGAACATTTTGGAACACTAATGGTAATTTGTTGTTCATTGCACATTTTTGCACATTATAATTCTACTTGTGTAACACTTTTATTTATTGACATCAAAAGGTTCCTCTGTAGATGTATATTCTGAGTATTGTTCATGCACCAACAAAAAAAGATCAATAACTTGTTACTATAAAGCAATAGGTTTGGTGTGAAGTCATATAGCTTTACATTGTTTGTTTGTTTCCTTACAGATCTGTGACAAGGAATGGCACTACTATATAATCAACATAGATTTTCCATTGGTCACGTTGTACATGGATGGAGCAACATACGAGCCATACCTGGTAACTAATGACTGGCCCATCCATCCTTCACACATCGCAATGCAGCTGACTGTGGGTGCTTGTTGGCAAGGTAATTCATTCAAATAAACTCATTGCTTTGATTCAGTCAGTTGGACAGCTGTATAAGCTACTAAGGTCTCCAAACTTGTTTTACTCAAATATAACATCCTGCATAGAATTGACTCTTCTTCTGTTACCTGTCCATGCATAATAAGTTGTTGTTTCAGGTTCAGTTGTTAGATAACCTATCACACAATTACACATTGCGGGTTGTACTGTGCATTATTGAGCCTTAAAGAACTGAATGAGTTACACAGGCCATATTTGAAGAAAAGTAACATGGCATTGCACAGAGTAAAAGCTGTTTTTAAAGGCATATCTAAGTTGCCTGGATTATGAATGTATCTGATAGAGGAGAATTAGTAGTGCATGAAAATATTTTTTGCATGAAAAAATCCAAAAGTAAACATTAATTAGCTTACCTAAATTAACAAAATTTCTTATAGTGTTTCCTAGAAAGACTCTTACTCACTTGGGATGTTACTGCATTTATTACTAAATGCTGCAGGTCTCTCCCTCACACACAGCAGCTCTGTCTGTGCTGATCTCTGGTGTGGGCGTGTGCACAGCAGAGACTGCAGCAGGAAGCAGCCGGGCTGATCACATACCAGCAGTAACGTTGGGGCTGAAACCAGTTTTCTCCTATTGACTGATGAAGTCACAGCTGGTTACTAAATATTCAAATTGGTTTCCAAATGCTATATGCTGATTGGGGGATATTAATAAAAATAAAATGTTTTATGAAATGTGCTGCATATATCAAGAATGCTTTTTGCCTAAGGATTGCAGAAATGTAATAATTCAGAAAACTTAGATATGCCTTTAAGGTATTCTACAATCATTTCAATGGGGAATCTTATTTGGAACTTTAAAATACCCAACTTTCATACTTCTTGCACTGAATATGGTTAATAACATGTATTTTTGATTTCTGTGCCACTGTTATTACTTAAAGCTGCTTCCACAGGCATAGTGAACCTCCCAATAGAAACACTGCATTTGGGTACAGATTTTAACTCTGCACTGTGCAGTTGTTGTTTTGAAATTTAGTAAAGAGATACACAGAGCAATGCCTGGGATCCACCTTGCTTCCTTGTGCAGGTGATTGCATATTCCATGATGGTTTCCTGCACAAACTGCCATCACAGATTGATACAATGTATTAGCTGCCTGTGATTGGCCAAAAGGAATTATGAATTGCATGCTAATTTTAGCAGAGCTTTCTTGCGGTGTTAACTCTGAAAATCATCTGCTTGCAAACTCAAGAGCTTTAGGAAACTTTAGGGTAAATATAATAGTGTCTATTTTGTTACTAGCGACTTGCCCGGCAAAAATGACGGCAATAAACAGTGAAGCCTGGCAATGCTGTTTGCCACACAATGAGAGCATGTCCCCCCTCTACTTTACTGGCCTCTCCCCCCTTTCCCTCCCCTGTGTCTCTTCCCTATGTCTCTTCCCCCCTCCCCTGTCTCTTCCCCCTCCCCTGTGTCTCTTTCCCCCTCTCCCTCCCCTTTGTCTCTTTCCCCTTCCCCTGTGTCTCTTCCCCCCTCCCCATGTCTCTTTCCCCCTCCCCTGTGTCTCTTTCCCTCCCTCTCCTTCCCTGTGTCTCTTTTGCCCCTCTCCCTCCCATGTGTCTCTTCACCCACACCCTGTGTCTCTTTACCCCAATCTCCCTCCCCTGTGTCTCTTTCCCACCTCTCCCTCCCATGCATCTCTTCCCCCTCCCCTGTGTCTCTTTCTCCCACTCTCCCTCCCCTGTGTCTCTTTCCCCCTGCCCCCCTGTGTCTCTTCCCCTCCCTTGTGTCTCTTCCCTCCATTTCCCTCCCCTGTGTCTTTCCCCCCATGTATATTCCCCCTACTCTCCCTCCTGTGTCTCTTCTCCTCCTCTCACTCCCCTTTCTTTCCCCCCTCCTCTCACTCCCCTGTGTCCCTTTCCCTCCTGTGTCTCTCCCCCCTCATGTCTCTTCCACCCCTCTCCCTCCCCAGTGTCTCTTCCCCCCCTCTCCCTCCCATGTGTCTTCCCCCTCCCCTGTGTCTCTTCACCCCCCCATGTCTCTTCCCCTCCCTCTCCCTGGTGTCTCTTCCCCCCTCTCCCTCCCATTCGTCTTTCCCCCTCACCTGTGTCTCTTTCCCTCTCCCTGTTTCTCTTTCCCCCTCCCCTGTGTCTCTCCTCCTCCTTCGTGTCTCTTCCCCCATTACCCTCACCTGTGTCTTTTTCCCCCTCCTCTCCCTTCCCTGTGTCTCTTCCCCTCTTCTCACTCACCTGTGTCTCTTCCCTCTTCTCTCATTACCCTGTGCTTCTCCCCCTCCTCTCCCTCCCCTGTGTCTCTCCCCCCTCCTGTCCCTCCCCTGTGTGTCTGCCCCCCTCCTCCCCTGTGTCTCCCCCCCTCCTCCCCTTTGTCTCTCCCCCTCCTCTCCTGTGTCTCTCCCCCTCCTCTCCTGTGTGTCTGCTCCTCCCTTTCCTGCTTCCCTTCCATGTCATCTGGTCGCTAGCACGGCCGCCTGCTCTTGCATGCTCCCTAGACGCAATGCGCATGCATGGCTGACGCCACGCAATGCGTATCCGCGGGGGTGTTCGATCGATCATTGTTGTCAAACTGCGATTTGTCGCAAGCGTGATGACGAATTGCAGTTTGACAACTATTATATGTGATTTTTTCATGCAAAATTTGTACATACACTACTGATTTTACTCTGTCAGATACATTCATAATCCAGGAAACTTTAATATGCCTTTAATGTATCTAACATAATTAATAGATATCCTTCCTTTGTATAATAAATTTTCTGCAAAAAAAATACGGTTATAAAAGGAGTAGAAACAAAACATAATTGTATAGTTAATATCACTCATACATCTGGTTTATAGTATGTAAAAAATGCCAAACATACATTTTCTTTGGGTTGTGAAATATGGCTACCATTATCTTAATAACACTGTGCTGTATGTTAGTTTATGCATATTTTACAGCTTATGCCTCAGAGTATTTAAAAGAAATCAAGTTTCTGAATATTAGTGTTTTGCTTTCTTTTGCCTCTTTCCAAAATGATTTGGTAGAGACTGCATTTTAACAGTGTTGTAATATTAAGGGATTCGCTGTTCCAGCTGTCCTGGGCCTCTCACAGTCCTGAGCAGATGAAAAATGTATGCACACAAATTAATGCTTTCAGTGTTGTGAATTATAGAATAATGCTAGCTAAATGTGTTAAATAATGTACGCCTGACTGTTGGTTAGAAAATCCAGCCTTAAGAATAGTAATCTGTATGTATATGTAATGTTTCATCATCTTTGTGCTTCAATTTAATTCCTTCCCTTGATATCACAAAGTCATTTTAAATTTGTTATAAAGCACTCAAAACATAAATCGTTTGTTTCATAGCTATGGATTTGTATAAAAAGCTTATTAAAATCTGGTTTCTATTCTAAATACAATATTCCAGAGAACATCACAGTGTATAACATCCACAGAAAAAAAATCCAGAGAAACCAAAGGTTGCACTAAATAGTAGTGATCAACGAGCAGTCTCGTTCTTGGTATAAAGAATATAGGGATGCAGAAGTTATATTCATCAAGATTATTTTGTTGCAGGATTATAGTCACCGT
This sequence comes from Discoglossus pictus, assembly GCA_027410445.1. Lineage (NCBI taxonomy): Eukaryota > Metazoa > Chordata > Amphibia > Anura > Alytidae > Discoglossus > Discoglossus pictus. The sequence goes on from CM050165.1 coordinate 362,704,206, forward strand.
AGGAAGAATTGCAAGTGGTATAATCACCATGATATACTTCTCAGCTGTACATCTTTTGGAGGGGTGGTCTCTCTTTTAAGCGTAAAACCCTCTGTTCTGCTTAGGCTTTCAAAATCCCTTTTTGATAGGACTTCCACACTATTTTATTTTGGTAATGTTCCTCTTTCTTTTGCTAAATCAAAATTCAAGAGAAAAAGAGAGTCCAGAAGTGTGGTGGGTATAATAAGCCAATTGAATAAGGCTCTATATAAGCACACAGCATATTTTTTTAAGATTTTAGCTTGGATAGAAGAACTAACTAAAACTAAAACATCTGTAAAAAACTTCTGTAAAAAAATATGATGTGCTTATATAGAGCCCTATTCTATTGGCCAAATCGCAATTTAATAAATAAATTGCATATCCTTTTAACTCATAGTGCACTACAGAGGGTCCCTGGAGTGGAGGGGTTACTTGTTCGCAGGGACAGAAGGTGCCCAGCAGAAAAGATGGTGGGCAGCTGACCCAGTATATAAAAGGGTCTATGTAGACACTATGTGCCATATTTAATTTGAAGCCCGCAACTCGATTGCAGACAGCCGATTGTCTGGGGGAGTGTTTTGGTCTCACGTTCATTTCTGATTGCGATGCTATTCAATTGCTGAAGCCCGCAAGTTGAGGGCCCGAAGCCAAAACCGTAAACCATGCACTGGTTCGGAGGAGTTCAGGGCAGGAATATGATCAATTAAGCAAGCCCGTAACCTCCCATTTCGAATCAGCCAATAGAAAATGGTTAATTATGTTTGGGGCTCCAATATGCGATCAGACTCGCAAACTCTCAAAATAAATTATTAAAATGAATTGCCAATACTGTTCTTGTCCATATGGGTGGCCTGATATGTATTAACTCATTGATACCCAAGATCGATTTAACCCCGAAATGAAGCATAAAATACATTTTTATTTCCTGACAATTTGCCGGCTTGAGGCTGTTGTGCAATTAATTCTAATGTCCTACATCTCTTACCCCATTATTTACAGTGCAGTATTGATTTTTTTTTTGCATTTATAGTACTACGTATAGGTGTTTAACCCCCTTGCGGGTCCTCTCTAGCAGTCTTTGGATTTTCTCCTTCTTTTGATATTTACTGGGGTGAAAACATTTGCATGCTTGGGGAAATTGAGCATTTGAATAGCTATTTGCGATTTTAGCCCTGCGAAAGTGACAGATCAAAGGCTTCTGGAGGCTGTAAGGTACGAATTTAACCATTGCCATTTTTCAGGCCCATAACTCGGAATCCAATCGGATCCCGCAAAAAGACGCCAATTGAATAGCATATTAGCTTGCGACCTCACTTACGGGCTCCCGGATCTCCAGCTTTGTTGAATGGGGGGCCTATGTCTACAAATGTGTTTTTATATTATCCCTCCCTCTACCATTTGGCTCATTGCCAGAGGAAATACTAGCATGACACTGATGTGTTAATTCCTGAGCGAACATGGATCAAAGAGATCTAGCCCTTTGAAGTCAGTCACAAAGAAATGGAGGAAGGTGCAGATTAATCTTATTAATCATATTTAAAAAAACTTGTTTTCCAATGTTTTTATTGAAGACAATTTGGTAATATTATTACAGCAGTTTGTATCACATATTAAGCCACACACCACATATAATAGTTGTCAAACCACGAATCGTCGTCACGTTTGCAAGCTCGCAGTTTGGTCCGTAAATGCGGACCCTCGCAAAGCGAGCGGCCGCATTTGCAGAAGGTGGAGGCTCCAACATCAGCTGCAGTGAGCCAAAGCCTCATTGCAGGCCGCAAATGCGGACCCTCGCGTAGCAAGGGGCCGCATTTGAGGAGATGGAGGCTCTAATCCGCCTCACAAGCACCCAAATTACACACACAAGCACCCAAATATGAACCGCGGCTCTTACAACGCAAAATTTACAGACATAAAAAAAATACGAGACGCAGGACTTCGAAAAAAAAACATTACGATCTCGCATAATTACCACCTTAACGGCCGAACCGTACTCACCTAAAAACATTAAAAACACAAGAAATACACACAAGAAATACATAAAAAGCTTACCCACAGCAAGGGCGGGGGGTGGGGAGGGGGTGATACCCAGGACCTCTGCATTGAAGTTACACCTTTAAGTCCTAATCCCGGAGTTTTGACACACGAAAATCCCCTAAGCAAGAGAAAAAAGGGCCACCGAAAAAAACAAAAACAAGATTACACGACCCTAAAGCCGTAAAACAACACAAAGCAGAGACGGATTTTCAAAAAAGCTGTACGAGCTAAAGATACACTTTTAGCAAGGTCGCTAAATCCTCCACACACGCGTACCACATCCACATTCGCCGCCATTTTACAACACAGACTTACACAATGCGGAAGTACACAGCTACCCTAACGGCTTTCCCTCGTGCAATCAGCCTATTTACACTACACACTGCACACATTGCTGACACTTACACCTCAGCTCCACAACAGTGCAAACCTACATTGTAAGCTGCAGGAACATCAAAACAGATTGTCAGCTCTTCAGCACAATGCTTCCTGCATATATTACTTCCAAATAGGTAAAGTATATTCATTTATTAATTTATTCATTATTTCATTGGCATACAAAAATACATATACACAAAAAAAAAAAGAAAAAAGTATCGCACTAAACACAAAAGACATTCACCGCGCGCCTCACAACCAATGTCAACGCTGCTCATACCACACAAAATACACCAGGGGGCAGCCTTGCAATAATCGCAAAAAGCACATAAGCGAAATAACAAAAAAAACAACATCGCAGGTGCTCATTCCGAGGCATTTGATAAGCGCCGAAGCCGCTCAGCGCAAGCCTTGCAATGAGCGCCAAAGGTCATCCACGTAAAAAACGGTTTACATTATGTCTCAAACAGCATTCCCTGGCTACAATTTCATGCCCGTCAAAAAAAATTTTGACGGGCAATTCGCTAGTTACATATATTTGACACAGCTTGTATACATTCCTCTGATTGCTCAAGGAAAGAGAAATAAAGATGTTATCATATCAGGAACAAAATGTTTGTCTTCTTTTTATTATGTTATTCATATTTGAATTTACAAAAAACAATTATCAACTTGATTAATGTATTAACCTTCTTACTTTCATTTCTCCACTCTCAATTAAATTCTTAAGTTAAACAGTCTGCCTATACCAAATTCGCCTGGTATAATCAGATTAGAGACTGTATGTTTTTATCTAATTAATTAATTCAGTCAGGCCTATGCCACCCTTTATATTAATACATAAGGGAGGATATGGCTGAGTAATTATAAAGTGTGAATTCAAATCACATATAATAGTTGTCAAACTGCGAGATGTCGTCTCGCTTTGCGTGGTGCGTAGCACTTAGGCGAGGTGAGCCGTTTACCCGTAGCACTTAGGCGGTACTCATTGCCGCGAGCCTCCGAAGCGAGGTGAGTCGTTAATGCGTAGCACTTAGGCGATGAGCACCAAAGGCGCTCATCGCCTCTCGTAGCAAGGCGAGCTGTTAAGGCAATTAAATTCACAGCACAAAGGCAATGAGCGCCAAAGGCGCTCATCGCCTGTGAGCCTCAGTGAAGGCAATTAAACACGTGGGACTTAGCCACAAAACACTTAGTAAAAGCGCAATCGCATTAGCATTTAAGGACTTGACAAACGCGGGACTTTGAAAAAAAAAATTACGACATAGTAAAAATACGAGGTTAACGGCCGACCCGCAAACATTCGAAAAACACAAAAAACACAAAGGAAATAAAAATAAATACAACAAAAATATCACTTACAGCACGGGGGAACAGGCAGGACGTCTGGGAGTGAGGTGGAATGTGAATTTAAGCGTCTTTCACCACACGAAAATTGCCTAAGCGAGAAAAATGAGAAACGAGGCTTCACGACCCCGGACCATACAAAACACTGCCAAATGCGTAGCACTTTCACACAGGAAAGACTGAACTACAAAATACCTTATTACAAATGGCTGAAAGTGCTGCTGAGTCGCGTAACACATTAATAACATTAACAATCTCTACAATGGCGCTTTACGAGACGCGGGACTTTTTTTACGACATAGCAAAACTACGAGGTTAACGACCGACCCGCGAAAAACTATAAAACACTGAAAATACAAACAAAATACAAATAAATACAACAAAAACATCACCCACAGCACGGGGGATCAGCCAGGACGCGATTTAAATGCAATTTCAACGACTTTCAACACATGAAAATCACCTAAATGAGAACAAATATGGCCGATGTAAAAAATCAAAACGAGGCTAAAAGACTACGGACCACGCAAAACACTGCCAAACGCAGAGCACTTTCACACAGGAAAGAACAAAATACAAAATACACTTACAAATTACGGAAAATGCTTGCGAGACGCGTAACACATTAATAATATATCCTAGCACATAATCACCCAGAGAAATATTATTGTGCTGGAGCTCTAATCACAAAGAGGAACATTAGTTTGCTAGGGCTAAAATCGCAATGATGAATACTAGCGTGCTAGGATATAAGTGTGTTGGAACTAGAATCTCCAAGAAGAGCACTCATGTACTGAAGCTACATTCACAAAGGGGAACATTATGGTGCAAAATTTAAACTCACAATGATATCATACAGGCTGCAAAACTATAATTTCCCTAAGAAACATTAGTATATGAAGGTGAAGGAGCTTAAATCATCATGATGAACATTAGGGTGAATGAGCTTGAATCATCATCGGAATCATCAGGGAGCAAGAATAAAACATATTAGGTAGCAGGAGCTAGAATCATAAAGAGGAACATTAGGGTGCAGGGTCTATAATTATAATAATTAATATTAGGTGCAGGATCTCTAATTATAATGATAAATATTGAGGTACAGGAGCTATAATTATAAAGAAAAAAAATGAAGTAGCTGCAATTATAATAATAATGAAGAACATTAGGGTGCAGAAGCTATAATCACAAGAAGGAAAATAGGATGGAGGAGCTACAAACATCATAAAGAACAGTAGGGTGTACAAGATATAATTAGAATGAAGAACACAAGGATGCAGTTAATTTAACAATGGACACAATACTTTTATAACCAATTCAAACTTTATTTAGTCTTACATTCAGTCATACTTTATTAGGTTCCATCATTTTCTTTCACCTTACCTGATTTTAAGATAGTAAATCATCATAAATAATGTTATGGTGCTGAAATGATGATTAACTATTGGTACCCTTTGGTTGCTCAGGACAATGGCAAACAAGATTTTTTCCAATATTGTGGTTAAGCAGTTTGTTTTTGTTGCCACTGAATTAGAATTGCTCTGCAGTTCAACTCTTAACAGGCACCATCTAGTGGTAAAATATGACAATTGAATAAGAAATCATTACTTTTATGGAGTACAATGAATATGAACACTTCAGTCCAGCATTCACAAACTGTGATGCATAGAAAATATAAGTTCATTTGGAAAATTGCCCCAATAATTCTGTCTGTTGAAAAGAGGTAGCAGGGAGGCAGCTGCGGGTGTTTAAGGGATAGGTTTTTGTTTCTTTGAATATGTGTTTTTGAGAGTTTTCCATTGGACTCAACTGTTGTGTCAACATTTTTAAAGGTCAACATTTTCCATGATTGAAATAGATTTGGAAATACTGCTATGCCGAAGTACTAAACACCTCAATCCAAATAAAGTGAACAATTACATTCAAGCTTGCATAATATTTTAGTGAATTTGAATTTCCTGGCTGTTAAATAACTGTAATGTTGCTATCATGTTATCCAAATGTGTCCTTACGAGCATAAAGCATGTAACATGCAATGAATCCCATAACAATTGGGAATTTATGGCAACCATGTTTCTCAAACAACCATGTTTCTCAAAAATCTTGATATTACAAGTAGTCAAGTTATCACTGAACTCATTTGAATACAAAATTCTGTGCCAAAAACACATGCAGCATTAGACTGAACACATATTTGTTATAAGGTATAATTTTAAAGTACAGTAATGCCTCCAGTGTAGTGACTTTGAGGTTATTTTTTATTGAAATTTTGGTTCAAAGTATTGCAGTGTTGGCTTAAAATACAATATACAATGACATTATTATATTACAATCTATATGCCATTTGTAACAAACACATGTAAAAAGCACCAGGCTCATATATAAAGTTAATTGTCCCTTATGTTGCATTAGACATTATGCCTTAGAGTCCATGCCATAATGCCTATTTTGTATGGGTTCAGTCCCTTTATATCTCGCTTAGAGTGAGATGTCTAAACCCATTTTCCATGAAACCAGGTCTCCTCATGACCCTTTTGTCTCTAAAGGAATGGTTCTGTTAAAATAGAGCATGTGCATAACAGTAGAAACTTTTTTTGCATGAAAACTAGGTGATCTGGAGTTAAATAGTCTTACTTTTTTTACTGCAGTTAATATGTGCAATTAGTGTTCCGCCCTTTATTCCCATAATTGTGTATGACATTCCTCCATTATTGTCAGCAGTGTCAATGATCTGATAGGCTGGACAAACAAAACCTTTTTGGGTAGCACTTGGATTTAGTTTGTAAGTATTGTAAGTTTGCAAGTTTTCAATCTTGCAAGGTGCTTTGAGGAAAGCACTATGGACACTGGATTCTAGGCTCATAGACAGGGCCATCCAACTAATGCAATTTGTTAGTATTGCTATTGTTTTTGCTTTGAGCTTACCCGTGTATAGCCATACGGAATATGTTGGCGCATTACAAATAAACATAATGATAATAATTAAAAAGGTTGCACTTATTTTACATGCAGAACATTTTTACTAATCTGTAAGACATTTTCTTTCAAATGCATGACAAAGATGTGGGCATTTTACTGTTTGCCATAACAGATTGATTTTAATACAAATATGCAATTTTCACTTTTTAAATGTCTACTATTGTGACAAAGTATTTTCAATCCAATGCGACATTGCAAGTATTTTCCAAATGCTGCTGAAAATATTTCTGGAAATCATTATTGATGTAACCAATATATATATATATGTATACACTTACAAAATATGCATCCCTAATATAATTCACTGAGGAACCATGAGACATAAGCAATTGCTACTCTAATTGTCTTGGGGTAACTTGTAATCAGTGCTACTTTCAATTACTTGCAAATATTGACTACAAACGTCAATATGCACAAAATAATTAGCCAAAAGCAGTGGTTCACGTAAAGGACTGCTGTAGTCATATTATTTTCTATACCATACTTTGATCAATTAAACTTAATAATGGGTAACATATTTTCAGAAAGCATAAAAACCTTATAAAATGCTTGTTTATAGGCAGTTATTATCTACTGTTACATGTTCTTTATTGAATTGCTTACAGCTGTATTTCTCAGGTGATGGTGTCATGATTTTCATTAGTCTTAGGAAAAACAATAATCCTCATTCAATTGCCCGAATTTGAGATCCGGAGGGCCGTAAGTGAGATCAGTCACATTTCCTATTCAATTGGTGTCTTTTTGCGGGCACGGATCGGGTTATCAGTTACAAGCTTGAAAAAATGTTGGCTATCCAACTCGTAACTTACACCATCCAGAAGCCTTTGATGTGTCACTTTTACAGGGCTAAAATCGCAAATTGCTATTCAATTGCTCCAATTGTCCAAGCTCCCAAACGTATCCACACTCAAAAACCGCAAATGGAGGAGAAAATCCTACGTGTACTCGAGAGGACCCGCAAAGGGGTTAAACACCAAATTCAGCACTGTAAATGTAAATAAAAGATCAGTACTGCACTGTAAATAACGGGGAAAGGGATGACAGACATTAGAATTAATTGCACAGTCTCAAGCCCGCACAACTGCAGGAAATAAGTTTCATTTTTATGTGTCATTTCGGGGTTAAATGATCTTGGGTATCAATGAGTTAATTCATATCAAGTCACCTAATATGGACTAGAAATGTATTGGCATTCAATTTCATAATTCTTCATTTTTAAAGTTGTGCGAGTCCAATCGCATATCAGAGACCCAAACCTGATTGATTTACATGTAACCTTCATGTTTTACTGCCGTATTTATGACAGTCTCATTTTCTATTGGCCAATTTGAAATGGGCGGTTACAGGCTCAGCGAATTGATATGGTTCCCGCCCACAACAGCTCCGAACTAGTGCATGGTTTACGGAGCTGGCTTTAGGATCGCAACTGGAGACCTGGAGCAATTGAATAGCCTCGCAAATGGAGACCAACTGGAGCCGCAACTCGATCGCAGACCATCTGCGATCGAGTTACGGGCCGGCAATTGAATGAGGCCCAATGACTTTTCTAGCTATCTCTTTTCCACTGTGTAGAGGGAAGCATCCACTGTGCTCAAGGATTCTTCCCAATTCAGGAAGTAGATCATTAGAAATCAGAATGTTAGATTCCACAGCAGTATAAATACGCCTAAAATGTAATAAATTAAAGGCTTGTCTTCTTTAAAATGAACTATTTTAAAATAGGGCTACATACGTTTTTAAAACATGAAAATATATTGGAACTAGTATACTTGATTAAAACATAATTATACAACTATAATTCTAACTACTATACTACTAAAATCTGTCTAGATACTCAAAGGCTAATCCATACGTATTTCAGGTTAAAAATAGATGCCCCCTTGTATTCCATTAGTAGATTTCATGTTGACCTGAATATTTTCTAGATTAAAAATATAAGCTTATATTTCAATTAACATATAAAAAAAAATACCAGTATCATATTACCAGTATCATGCTGCTTCATACACACAGCATGTTACTGGTAAGTATGAAATCCCTCCCCTATAGGTTTGACCTTAGGTAACAGATAGGGAGTCTCCAGAGGAGGATACAATTAATTAAGTAAACTACTGTAGATAAAACATCTATATAAAACAAAGCAAATGCTATCTAAAGAGTTCCTTTATATTTGGTTTCCAACATGGTATATGACAACATTTTTATCATCATTATTCATTCTTTCCCCATCACATTTGAATCCCTACCTTTGATGATAGCAACAGAAGAGGAAAGGGACTTGAGAGATCATATAGGATGATGTGCAAGAAAGCTGCAAGCAAAGCCAGTGGAATTATTGGGTGTATAAGGAAAGGAATTATATTTTAAGGTCTCTATCAGAAACATGAATAAATACATCAAATACATGAATACATTCATCACTGTTGGAAAAAAAAAATTCTGTATATCTCTTTCTACTTATCCATAAAATCCCATTTCTATTAAAATTGGCTCTTATTTAGAATCCAGTCTATGTATATATACATAAGTATTTTTTTATGACAAGTCAACCAATTCACTTCTTAAATATTCCAAATGTGCCAAATACTCGACTTTTGTTTTTAGTTGTTTATTGTGGAGTTCAGTAAAAAAGAAAGAGTGCAAGAACACAAGGTCATGGTTTGAGGTTGAAAAGTGCACAATTTAAGGGTAATTTACAAAATTACTACTTTACAGAAATATTTTATCTATCTAACTATCTATCTATCTATCTATCTATCTATCTATCTATCTATCTATCTATCTATCTATCTAACTAAATATCTATCTAACTAAATATCTATCTATCTATCTATCTATCTATCTATCTATCTATCTATCTATCTATTTATCTATCTATCTATCTATCTATCAAACTAACTAAATATCTATCTATCTATCTATCTATCTATCTATCTATCTATCAAACTAACTAACTAAATATCTATCTATCTATCTATCTATTTATCTATCTATCTATCAAACTAACTAAATATCTATCTATCTATCTATCTATCTATCTATCTATCTATCTATCTATCTATCTATCTATCTATCTATCAAACTAACTAACTAAATATCTATCTATCTATCCATCTATCTATCTATCTATCTATCTATCTATCTATCTATCTATCTATATCGGTCTGTCTATCAATACAGATCTTAATTATTATTCATATCACTCTCATTTGTGGCCTTCGGTACGTAGTGTCACCAAACTGGTTGGAATTAATGGAATTGAAATATTTAAACCATCTCCAGTTGTATGTAACTGTAGTTTGTACAGATGAAGGTCAGACCTATCTCTAGATGACATTGTTCTGAATAGTGTGGTGCTAATGTTTGTGCTGCCAGCTACAGCGTTAAGCACTAAATTATGACCAGATTTAGTGGCCCCTTAGGGTGGGATTATATGATGCCAAGCCAACTTCTAACGCGCTTTATCACTGTGAAATTGAGGAGTAAAAAGTTGCGTTTTATTAAGGACGTGACAGCAGACAGCTAGCTGCCTTTAAAGCAATACTTGTTTTTACTATACAGATACACCTATTTATTAGAGATATAAAGCTCAGGTTTCTGAACTCAGAGAAGCTGCTTTGGATTTTAGGGCGTTAAGTTAACTATGATCTCATTAGGTTAAAGAAAAGGAATAGGAAGCATTACAAGATCAATTTTTATCAAATATATTCAAGGCTAAAATCTCATAATTCACAACCATTGTACTTGATTCTATTATTTTGTATTGCACCAATAATTGCCTTTTATTCTGTTTTCTTTTTCCGCGTGAGGAGTTTATACATTCAAGACTTTCTAAATATGCACAGTTTCTATTGTGAACGAATTACACAGTCAAACAGAAAATATTGTGTGAGAAATGTATTCTAGAACAGATAATAGAAGAGATGCATTTACATAACATGCTGCATGAATGCATTATTACAAAGGAAAAATATAAACTACTAAAACTAGTAATGTAAAATTAGTATCATCTATCAAATATTATTAACTTCTATATTTAATACCGTGTTCTATACTTACTGCAATGTACCAGTGCTCACAACAGGGTCTGTTAATTTATTAAGGGAGATGGACAGATATATATTTTTTTTTTATAGAAAAGTGGTCCTGTCACCCTAGGAATGATCTGCCAATCAAAATATATTTTTTTCCTTTTTATTAACCCTTACAGACAGACACCTACCTTGAATAGAGAAGTTACAAGGACGGCCCAAATTATTTTGCACCAGGAACCTCTGGATCACAGAGCCCTTATAATTGTACCATACATATGTTGTCTTTGAAACAAATAAAATAGCCACCTCTTAAAACTATGGTCCATATTGTAAAATTATCCTCATAATTATAATGGCTAATATTACAACATCACTAGGCATATTCGACTGTGCATGGTTGAAGACTGAATCCAGCTTTACATATTTCCTTAATCTAGGTACTTAGCTTTACACAATTAGTCAATATTGTCTGATATTTTTAGACTGTTATTAACTTTCTATTGTACATATAGATGTTCCTTTGCAGACCTGCAATAGGCAAGTGTAATAAATAAATCCAGGTAATGCCTATCAAGGGCTTTTTGAATTTTGAATTTGTTTATGAAGCATCATAAGGAGCTTATTATAAATATGGGACTGGGGGATTCTTAATAATGGAGTATAAAGGGGGAGGTGAAAAAAGGTTTTTGCCAATGTTCAGTCTTGTTGGCAACCTATAAGCACTTTATTATGCTTCAGGTGTATTGGTTCAGATGCTCAGCACCTGAAATGCAATCAAAGAAAAAAAAAATTTCAGTGTTCGATCAGTTTTACATATTTATATTGCTAAATATATTGACTTTATTTGCTTCAATTGACTTTACAAGCCTCTGTAGACAATGTATCACATATATAGTTGTGAGCATATGAGCCGTTGATCACGCTTGCGGGCTCGCACAGCGAGCCCACGGCCCTCGCCAAGTGAGGGTCGCAGTTGCTGGCAAGGAGCGCCAATGGTGCTCCTTGCCAGCAATTGAGTCCCTCACAAAGTGAGGGTCGCAGTCGCTGGCAAGGAGCGCCAAAGCAACTGCGACCCACGCAAAATTTACAAGGGTCGCAGTTGCTGGACAGGAGCGCCTAAGGCGCTCCTGGCCAGCAACTGCGACCCTCGCAATCTTTACGTCGTAACGTAAACAAAATACGAGATACGTTACGACCCATTACGACCTCGCAAAAAACGGCTGCAACACGCGCACATCAAAACATAAAAAATCCAACAAATACACACAACAAATACATAAAAAGCTTACCTACAGCAAGAGGGAGCATGAGGTGTAACTAAAGTTACACCTCAATTTAACTGAAATTAAAGCAGTTTAGACACAAAAAAATTCTCTAAGCAAGAGAAAAAATGGCCGCCGAAAAAAACGAAAATGAGGCTACAGCAGTCTACGAGATTAGAAAACAAAAACGCAACCCGCGCAACCCCAAAAACATTACAAACACAACAAATACAAACAACAAACAAATAAAAAGGTTACTCACAGCAAGGGGGGGCATTGAGGACCGCTGCAAGTGAAGTTACACCTCCATTTAAACACATATTTCGGAGTTTAGAGACCCGAAAATCACCTAAGCGAGAGAAAAAATGGCAGCCGAACAAAACGAAAATGAGGCTAAAGGTCCCAAAACACGCAAAACACTACCATAAACACGCAAAACACCACCAAACAGCAACAGATATTCCGAAAAAGCCCACCAAACAGCCACGGATATTACGAAAAAGCCCACCAAACAGCTACGGATATTACGAAACACTCGCATGACATAGAAAACAAATATTACGAAAAACTTGCACAACATAGTAAACGAACAATCAGCCACATTATATACACCAAACACCCTTAGCTCACTTACAATTTGATTGCCGTAATTTTTTGACGGGCAATATTCTAGTTTCTATATGATGTTTTGAATAACAAGAACTCATAATGTGCAAAATATTGTTATAAAGTAAAACTAAATATTTACACCCTTTATATTTTTCACTTTAATATTTAGTTATTCTTTACTGCAGACTTTTATTTTCCATTATGCCTGTATCTTACAGCTTCTGTTCAACTGGGTGTATTCTCGTAAACTAATGAACTCTCCATTAAAGAGACGCTTTATTCAGAATAGTTTGGACCACACTACAGCAAATATCCCCTAAAAGCAAGTTGATATCCGTTTAGATAAATCTGTGTTTACTTGTGTCCCTGACTGCCCATGACCAGACCCACAGCTACAGAAAAAGAAAAGGTTAACCCTCAACAAATCATTCTGTGCAGTGCATGGAATGCTGAAATAACTGAAACAGGTGAGTTATGGGTTAACTGGTCAGGCAATCCTGCGTTCAGAGAAAATCAATCACTGTCTTCACTCGGCTGTTATTAATCATGCAACAGCCTGTAGGCAGGCTACACTGTGCTTGTAAATAGACTTAAAACTTATTTTAACATACAATCTTGTGCTCTTTCACACCATGAAGAGCACTTACAGTGGGACAAATGGCCCTTTAAAGCCAATGAAAGTACAGGCAGTTGTATATTCTGCCTTTGTAGTGTGCAAATACAAACTTCTTGTCTCTTCCCACCTCAGGAAGCTAAAATGGTAGATTCTACCGCTGTAAAAGTAAATAATTAGAGCCTGTATTACTTTTTTACATAATAAAACATGTTGCATTAGTTACAAGTAAAGTTCTTTAAAAGTGTTTTTTATATATTTGACACAATGGTCCTGAAATAACTCTGATTTTGTTTTGGCTGCTAAGAAAAAAGCACCTTCTATTATCATATTGCACTCCTGAAGTTTTACGATTAATGTGCCTAATACCACTGAGCTAATTGTTGTAAAAGACATTTAAGGTCACTACTTTCCTTTATCTAGAATTGTGGTGGCTGTTATGATAACAGAATACACAAACAGGAGCATTAGCAACAGGAATTATTTAATATAATTAATTCTCAACATTCCTGTTGCCTTAGCTAATGAAGGTTTAAAGTAGTCATCCATTCTGCTTTTGTTTTTATTTTATACAATGGGAACTCCAAGGACATTTTAACAAATACAACAGTAGGAATAAATAGACAAAGAACCACTGCAGTTCTAGAAAACTGAACAAACTGTGACATATGTAACAACACTAACACAAAATAGTAACTGTGCAAGCTATGAACATACAAATCTATTTTTTGTAGAAAAGTGTAATTTTTAAAAGACTCCATTTATGTATTGAAGGTTTAAGGTTTGCCTAATGGATTGAACCCTGAGGGTGTGTGCTTATCTAATATATCAATGACAGGAGGGGAGAGTGAATCCTTATTTATTTTGATATTTTGAATTTGATGCCTTTAGCTGCATATGGTCAAAAGCAAGCAGCTTGAACCAATAACCACAAGCCCTGTTCTGTAGGAATGTAAACACCACGTTCACACACAACATTCACCAAAATATCATGCAGGTGACATTTTGTTTTCTACTTAAAATCTAGTCATCACCTTTATCCTGCCTTTTTTAAGTTGTTTGATCATGTCCAACTCTTAGTTACACTATGGACAGCCGCACCCCAGGCACATCTTGGTTGTGCTAATCTAAAAGGTTTTCATGGCAGATACTAAAGTGGGTTGCCAGGTCTTTCTCCAGTGGACCGCAATTTCTCTGTCCTTTTTGCTATGACCTGCCCATCCTGGGTCACCCTACATTGAGATACACAAGCCCTTTCACCACAACAAGTTAGTAAACCAGAAGTGGTTCCCTGCCTAATGATGTCTATATGGAGTGTGTGTGTGTGTGTGTATAGTTGTGCTCAAAAGTTGGCATACCCTTGGCGAATTGGTAATATATGTACCATTTGTAAAGAAAACATGAGTGAGCAGGCAAAACACATTTCTTTTATTTCTTATGGGATTCATATTCAACTGTAGGTTATAAGAGAATGGCAAAATCATAAAACAAAGAAAAAAATTAAATGACCCTGTGTTTTGCCCCCTTTAGTAGCAATGACAGCGTGCAGTCTTTTGTAATAATTATCTATGAGGCCCCTTGTTCTTGCAGGTGGTATTGCTGCCCATTCATCTTGGCAAAATGCCTCCAGGTCATGCAAAGTGTTTGGTTGTCTTGCATGAACCGAACATTCGAGATCTCCCCAGAGTGGCTTGATTATATTAAAGTCAGGAGACTGTGATGGCCACTCCACAGCATTCACCTTTTTCTGCTGTAACCACTGGAGGGTCAACTTGGCCTTGTGCTTGGGGTCATTGTCATGCTGGAAAGTCCAAGTGAGTCCCATGCGCAGCCTTCGTGCAGAAGAATGCAAATGGTCTGCCAGTATTTACTGATAAGATTCCCCGTGCCTTTAGAGCTCACCCCCCCCCCCCCCCCAAACATCAGTGAGCCACCACCATGCTTCACAGTGGGGATGGTATTCTTTTCACTATAGGCCATTTTGAACCCTCTTCAAACATAGAGCTTATGGTTTTGACCCCAAAGCTCTATTTTGGTCTCGTCACTCCAAATTACAGTGTGCCAGAAGCTGTGAGGCATGTCAAGGTGTTGTCGGGCATATTTTTAACAAGGTTTTTTTTGTGGCATTGGCACAGTAAAGGCTTCTTTCTGGCAACTCAACAATGCAGCTCATTTTTGTTCAAGTATCGTCGCATGGTGCTCCTTGTAACAACCACACCGTCATTTTCCAGAGCAGCCTGTATTTCTCCTGAGGTTACCTGTGGGTTTTTCGTTGTATTCTGAACAATTCTTCTGGCAGTTGTGGCTGAAATCTTTCTTGGTCTACCTGACCTTGGCTTGGTATCAAGAGATCCCAAATTTTCCACTTCTTAATAAGTGATTGAACAGTACTGACTGGCATTTTCAAGGCTTTGGATATATTTTTATATACTTTTCCATCTTTATGAAGTTCCATTACCTTGTTACGCAGATCTTTTTGCAGTTCTTTTCTGCTCCCCATGGCTCAGTATCTTGCCTGCTCAGTGCATCCACGTGAGAGCTAACAAACTCATTGACTATTTATACACAGACACTAATTGCATTTTAAAAAGCCACAGGTATGGGAAAGTAACCTTTCATTGTTATTTGAACCTGAGTGTGTCACTTTGTGTGTCTGTAACAAGTCCAAACATTCAAGGGTATGTAAACTGTTGATCAGGGGCATTTGGGTGAAATCTGTTATCATCATGATTTAAAAAGAAGCCAAACAACTATGTGATAGTAAATGGCTTCATATGATCACTATCCTTCAATAAAAAACATTTTGTTTGCATGATAAGTCATATTTTCAAAATAAATGCCAACAGTTCACAATTTATGCCAGGGTATGCAACTTTTTTAGCACAACTGTATGTACTATATGTGTGTGTATATATATATATATATATATATATATATATATATATATATATATATATATACTGTGTATTGCACAGTAGTAACAGTCATAGTTCGGGTTAAGTACTGCTTAAAATATTTTATACCTAGAAAAATTGAATTCCAGTGGTTCCATGTAAAAAAATGCATTTTGAGTGAAATTTAATCAGACGGCTCCTATGATGTTTTTTCTCTACCGCTTGATCTTGAGTAAACAGAGTTCATAAATGGAAATGAAAAAGTGCATATTGCACATAGCAGATAAAGAGCCATCTCATTTTAAAACATATTGTGGGGAGATGCTATCTTTATTTCTTTCTACTGAAAACCAGACCACCTCCATATGCTCCAAATAAATAATTTTACATAGATTATTGGAAAGAAGGCATTTTAGTGACTGGTTTGACATTTAAAATGACTTTTTAATGTTTTTTTTTCACCAAAAACTATGTAAAAAGTATACATGTACAAATACAAATATTTATTTTAAATATATTCTAAACTCGCCATAAACCCCTTATAAGGAAGTAAAGCCCAAATATTTCCTCAATCCCCCGAGCTGTATTTTATAAAAAGTAAAACTTATCTCCTTTCAATAGGGGTAGCAGTAAATGTTTGTATATGTTTGTGCATATTTTTTTAAAATATAAAAAGCTATTTATCCTATCCTCAATACACCAATTCCCCAATTTTTATTATTTTGTGATCCCATGAAAATAATAACATTACAGAGGCTCAATAACAATAGGCATTGATGGATGTATTTGTGTATGTTTCTTCTGTCATGGCTATCTCATTTGTTTGGATCAAGGAGAGATACAGAAAACAATGGGGATTAATGAACCAGCATTCATACAACTACTTTTACATTCAATTTCAAAGTAAATTTTATGCCTTAAAGCATCTAAAATATTTTGCTCTATTATTACGATCTGTTATGTATGATATGGTCCAATCATAATTTGGGACTTCTCTTAGGAGAGTTTCTGATCTGAAAAAAAATCTGGTGTTTGAGCCTTTTACCAAATGAAAAAACAAAACAACAAAATAGAGGTGCTCAATCAGAGAACAAACTAATCTTAATAGTTTGGTTCTATGGACATAATAACCTTTTACAAAATGCAATACAATCAGTAAATCTTATCTAACACTATAAATTGTAGGAGAGGCATGGTGGTCCCGGGAGTGGTCTTCACAGTGATTGCAGATATGGATAGCCAATCACACACAAAAGAATATTGACATAGTTGAATGAATGAATGCATGTACCATATTAGCAACTTGACAGGCAAAGTTAAAAACCTATCAACATACCTAATTTACTTTGAAATATATTTGGTAAAATAGCAGTGGTCAGTATCTATTGAACAACCTCCAGATTAGTCCTTTAGTTGTGTCCGTCTTTGAGTGACCCTATGGACCGCAGCATACCAGGCACATCTATCGTTATGTCTCTGGTTGTACATATCCATATGATTTTCTTAGCCAAGATATTAAAGTGGGTTGCCAGTTTATTCTCCAGTGAACCTCAATTTGTTTGTCCTCTCTGTTATGCCCTGCCAATCTGGGGTGACACTACGTGGTATAGCTCACAGCTTCACCAAGGTACACAAGCCCCTTCACCACGACAAGGTAGAGATACAGAAGGGGATGGAACAGTTGTCAGAATTATATCCTAAAGATATTATCACTACTAATGCATACAGTGCCTTGCAAAATTATTCACCCCCTTGACTTTTTACAGCTCATTACAGCCTTAAGTTCAATGTTTTGTTAATCTGAATTTTATGTGATGGATCAGAACCCAATAGTCTAAGTTGGTAAAGTGAAATGAGAAAAATATATACATAAAACTATTTTTTAGAAATAGAAAACAGAAAATTGCATGTGCATATGTATTCACACCCTTTATTATGAAGCCCAAAAAATTGCTCTGGTGCAACCAATTACCTTCAGAAGTCACATAATTAGTGAAATGATGTCCACCTGTGTGCAATCTAAGTGTCACATGAACTGTCATTACATATACACACCTTTTTTGAAAGGCCCCAGAGGCTGCAACACCTAAGCAAGAGGCACCACTAACCAAACACTGCCATGAAGACCAAAGAACTCTCCAAACAAGTAAGGGACAATGTTGTTGAGAAGGACAAGTCAGGGTTAGGTTATAAAAAAAATCCAAATCTTTGATGATCCACAGGAGCACCATCAAATCTATCATAACCAAATGGAAGAACATGGCACAACAGCAAACCTGCCAAGAGATGGACGCCCACCAAAACTCACGGACCGGGCAAGGAGGGCATTCATCAGAAAGGCAGCACAGAGACCTAAGATAACCCTGGAGGAGCTACAGAGTTCCACAGCAGAGACTGGAGTATCTGTATATAGGACGACAATAAGCCGTAGGCTCCATAGAGTTGGGCTTTATGGCAGAGTGGCCAGAAGAAAGTAATTACTTTCAGCAAAAAAACTAAATGGCATGTGTTGAGTTTGCAAAAAGGCATGTGGGAGACTCCCAAAATGTATGGAGGAAGGTGCTCTGGTCTAATGAGACTAAAATTGAACTTTTCCGCCATCAAATAAATTGCTATGTCTGGCGCAAATCCAACACATCACATCAACTAAAGAACACCATCCTCACAGTGAAACATAGTGGTGGCATCATCATGCTGTGGGGATGTTTTTCAGCAGCCAGGACTGGGAAACTGGTCAGAGTTAAGGGAAAGATGGATGGTGCTAAATACAGGGATATTCTTGAGCAAAACCTGTACCACTCTGTGTGTGATTTGAGGCTAGGATGGAGGTTCATCTTCCAGCAGGACAATGACCCCAAACACACTGCTAAAGCAGCACTTGAGTGGTTTAAGGTGAAACATGTAAATGTGTTTGAATGGCCTAGTCAAAGCCCAGACCTTAATTCCATAGAAAATCTGTGGTCAGACTTAAAGATTGCTGTTCACAAGCACAAACCATCCAACTTGAAGAGCTGGAGCAGTTTTGCAAGGAGGAATGGGCAAAAATCCCAGTGGTAAGATGTGGCAAGGTCATAGAGACTTATCCAAAGTGACTTGGAGCTGTGACTGCCGCAAAAGGCGCCTCTACAAAGTATTCAATTTAGGGGGTGAACAGTTATGCACATTGACTTTTTCTGTTATTCTGTCCAATTTGTTGTTTGCTTCACAATAATAATAAAAAAAAAAAAATCTTCAAAGTTGTAGGCATGTCCTGTAAATTAAATGATGCAAATCCTCAAACAATCCATGTTAATTCCAGATTGTGAGGCGACAAAACACGAAAAATGCCAAAGGGGTGAATACTTTTGCAAGGCACGGTAACTCCCTACAATATCTCCAAGTGGCCAAACAGGGACACGCATTATTGAATATAGTTGCAGTAAAAATATTAATGGCTTGATTTCAGAGATGTGTACCATTAATATATTCACTGTGCAATGTTTGATATACATACTGTGCAGCAGACACTGTGCAACAGACACACACCTGGACTCTCTCTTTCTCCAGAAATCTTGAGGAAGATACTAAACAAGACTGAGGAAATAAGATTGACAGTTTCCAACATAAATAGAGGGACTTCAACTTAAATGTGGGGATATCCATTCAAAAGAGGGACACTTGTGTATCTAGGAAGGATGGATGGACTAATACAGAGGGACATGACATTAAATGTGGGAATATCCATTCCAAAGAGGGACATTGGTGTATCTGAGTAGGACAGATAGACAAATATCGAGGGACATGCCCTAAAATGTGGGAATATTCATTCAAAATGGAAAATGGACAGACATATTAGTGCATAGAAAGTGCATATTTCCTAAATTCTTTAAATCATTTATCTTTATTGCTTCTGTATTATTTTTTAATGTCTGTATGTAAATTCATGTTGTTAAGCCAAAAAAACAAAACAGAATATCTAAAATTTCAGCAATTTCACAGAATGAAAATCTAACATTCCTTGGTTTTGTTAATATGTGACATATTCTTAAATCTCTACGTGATACATTTCTCTAGTCCCAGTCACAGCTGCAGAGATATATTTAAAATCATGAAAATATAATCATAGAACAACTTAAAAGCAAAAAAAAAACATGAACAACAACAATATTTTTAATAAGGGCACAAGGAAGCTTTGTTTATGCAATAAAACTTCAGTAACATCTATTTTTGCCAACCTATGAGTAGATATATATATTTAAAAATTCAGTAAATGTGAAAAAACAAATATACTTTTCATGCAGCTGTTCATCTTTGTTTTCCAATTCCTTAGTGGGTGCTTTAGTATTGAGTTTAACAATATATGTATGTTTTATATAAGAAGCTGGTGAAAGATTACAATGATCCATCTTCTTGTAATTAGCACATTCTGTCTTCTAGATATAAAGACTGCAATATCTCTCTATTATACTAAGTAAGCCATACATAACATCCAGGAACAGGAGATAAGCAGAC
This sequence comes from Discoglossus pictus, assembly GCA_027410445.1. NCBI lineage: Eukaryota > Metazoa > Chordata > Amphibia > Anura > Alytidae > Discoglossus > Discoglossus pictus. The sequence continues at coordinate 362,724,871 of CM050165.1, forward strand.
ACGTTGTTTGCACTCGCTGATGAGCAGAGGGGAGTTCAGGATCTGAGAGCTGTAAAATAATAATCTCACTGGCTTTGTGTGGTTTAATATGACATTGGTGGACTACTGTACACCTTGAAACTACTCAATGAATAACACATATGTGTGTGTACTCAAATGACTTGCTTATTTTATAGAACAGGAGGAATACTCAGTGGATGTTAAAGTGACTCTGTAAAGCTGGTCAACAGGTGGATCTAGGTCTGAATCAGGACCTCTAGTGCATCAAGTCCGGACCTTATTTATTTATTTTCAAATATGGCTCTTAAAGATTCCATATGTTTGAATAAACCAAGGACGTTCATATCCTTTTAACTAATGGTTATTTATTACACAGTTTTTGTTTGTGCTCTGTTTTCCATACAGCTCCATATGTCTAATTTAAAAATATGGACTTTTAATCTCAACTTTGTTTTCATAAATAGATTTGGACCTCTGTGAATTTAGTAATAATCAATGATTAAAAGATGATTTTCTTTGCAGTTATCTAAAGTTAATATTTAAAACAGAAGCATAATTGTATTTATTAGAAATAAATAAAACTTGATGGACTTTCACTGTCGTCTTACTGTGTCATAGTTCCTCTGCTTCGCGACCATCAGCATTTCTTTATTTTCACCATAATCACAGGATCTGTTAGCCAGCCAATCCCTAAATGTTTTTTTCCCCCATGATGCCACTGTTTTCTCTATCATGATTTAGGAATACCTGCACGTGTTGCAAAGTATTAGTCTTTAAGGCTGAAATATGGATAAAATATAGGAGTAAAAAGCTGGTAACCACAAGAGTCAGAAGTGGTGACCACAAGGAACAGGAGGCAAGTTGGTAGCCTAAGTAGGCAGGAGGCAAACCTTGGTAACCACAGGATCAGGAGTGGCAGCCACTGAAATGAGGAGTGACAGACACCTGAATCAGGAGTGACAAACACCTGAATCAGGAATGGCAGCCGCAAGGGGACAGGAGGCAAGCTGGTAGCCGCAGAAGTCTGGAGGCTAAGCTGGTAGTCTTAGTAGCATGGGAGTAGGAGCCAAGGAAAATCTGGGGGGGATACCACATATAGTATACAAATACCAAACAACTGCTTCTCTACACATAAACATACACATTGAAAAATCTGGCAGGAATTTATTCCCCTCTTCCCCCCAACTCCTACACCCATGCTTAGTAGCCAGGTGTTGCAGCCACAAGAGTCAGGAGATATACATTATCAGCTACAGACCGGGGAGATGTGGAGCAACTGCCTATAAGTAGCCTAAATGGTTAACAGGGCCAGCTGAAAAAAAATGTATTATTTCTTTAAATTTTATTCTAGCCATCAGGACCAGAGCACAGACTCTGATAGGCAGGGTAAGTGGAGACAAGCGTGTGGAGTGGTACCATGATTAGTTAAAAGGTCTTGCCCATGGTTGGCTAAACAAAAAAACTTGATTATGTCAGTTTAGAGCAGTTGCTAGAGAGAGGAAAATTTATGAGATACCGTAAGACAACTGAAAAGTAAGTCATCAAACTTTAGCATGCATTTTACTTTGGTAAATGCAACAATCTATATATATTTGAAAACTATCCGTAGATGACTGTAAAGAGAAACGTCAGGATTAACCAGTTATCTGCTATGTTAATATGATATTTTTAGAAATAGAGAAAATATTTGTATTTATGTGAAATAAAGTATAGAAGAAGCACAAAAAAGTGATACATTATTTTATGCATTGCATTTAAATCAAAACCCATAAAGTACAGTATAAAAAGCAAAGTGTATATATATATCATTATAGATACATTGTGCAAAAGATAGGAATCTGTGTAATTACTATGCAGTTTAATGGATATGTCTATATTTTTAACTATATAATATGATAATTGTTTTTTTGAAAAATCTTAATTTTTGCACAAACCATTACTTTGCAGGTTGTTTTAAAAGGATGCTAATATTACACCGAATGTTTACTAATACATTAAAATGTTTTAATGATAAAGAAATATTCAGTTTACCTGACACCAAAATTGAAATCATGGCTCCTCAAATACTGGTCGCCAGGTTGCCACAGTGACTAGAAATAGCATTGTGACAACAGATATTTTCGTCCTTAACTTAGTATGTCTTTTATGCATATTTGTATCCTTTTACAATAATAAAAATGATTACTTAAGATGTTGTCTTGCTGTCCTGATGATACACAAAAAAACGTATTTGAATTTGCTGCACTGGACCTATGCATTCTGGGGCAATTAAATCGCCCATAGGTGTCATATTAAAAGATGTTATACAGGAAGCCATTTATACAGAAAATGATAGCCAGCAGCTCTATGTCAAATTTCTGACACTGCTTGGTCCGGGAGCAGAAAAGCTGGGTCATAGTGACAGCACTTTAAGCTATTTTCTGATTCTGCTGAGCAGTATTAAGTAAGATGCTCAGTTTACAGCTTTTAGGAATAAAAACACCCATTATTTGGTCGCTCCACAGAATTTTATTATATATATTTTAATATCCTTGACTTGCCACTATCTACATATAAATTATATATGTGTACATATACATTATATATGTGTATATAAATGATATATCTGATACAACAATATGAATAGGCACTCACGGTGAAGTCCTTAGCTAGCCTCGTGCATGATATGAAATGGTATAAATCCAAGACCTTGACGATATTCACTTTAATCTGTAAGTAGCATCAGTCCATCAATGTTTCCCTAAAAGGTACCGTATGGGGCTTGAAACATTGATGGACTGTGTTGTGCTATAAATACTCAAAATATCCACTGCACAAGCTAAGGAACCGGTCCCACGCAGATGATAGGCAGTAACATTGAAACGGCTATGATTCCTCACTTGTGTATAATCCAGCCCTAGCTTTGTTCAAAGCTGTTTGATGCAGCTGGCATATGCTTAAGGGAAGCCATAGTTAATATGGTTATGTATTGCAAGAGTTAAACATTTGTGGACACATTTGCATGTCCCTGCCCTTCCCAGTGTGCATTGTAATAACTGTATTTCTCGGAATTCTGAGCATGAAACAAGTTTTTTAACTTGTTTTAGACATTCAAATGTAAACACAAATGTACTATTTATTTACTGTGTGTATATACATCTCTGCTCTCATCTCCAAATACTTTCTCGTGCTGCCCCTAGTCTCAGGAACTCCTTGTCTCACTCCACCAGAATATCCTCTTGCCTTAAAACATTTAAAACCTCACTTAAAACGTATCCCTTTAAATAAGCTCTTCACCTTCCACTCTAACACGCTTATCACCTCTCTCTCCCTCTTTTACCACTCACTATACCTTAGATTGTAAGTCTGCGAGTTTCTATCCTAAGTACTTTGGGAATGCACCATGGACATTGGATCCCATGCTCAAAGACAGGGCCCTCCTGCCTTTGCTAAATGTTAATCTGTATTTATCTTTGTCTGAACTTAATTTATGTACAGCGCTACAGAATATGTCGGCGCGTTATAAATAAACTATAATAATAATATACAGTAAAACCCCCGTTATCTGGCACCCACGGGGACTCCCTATTGCCAGATAAGTGTAGTTGCCGGTTAATCAGAAGTCCCCGAATTTAAGGGTCTAAACGACCCTTAAACCCCTCAAAAAAACTCAAAATGCCTTTAAAAAGGCACTAGCAACTAAACTGGGCCATTAAGGCCCAGAAAAGATAATTAGAGAACTCCGGATAGCGCCAGTTATCCTGTTTTTTGAAAATGGGGAATTGATGCCGCGGCCGGTTGCTTGAGAGTTGCGTTTAGTTGGGTGCCCGATAACCGGGATTATATACAGTATATACGTTTTTTTTTTGTTTCTTTGTTTCGTTCCCAGCTGTTTAAGTCTCTTCTGGGACAAAAGCACTATATGAATTAATTGTATTATCTCCGGGCCTTAAAAGGCAATTTTTAACATAGGAAATATCATTTTTAGCAACGCACATACATTCTCATTGTAAATCTTTATACAGAATTGTTTTTCAATGTCAATATCGAAGGGCCCATAGGCCACCCCAGGCACTGGGGTTGGGAGGAGGGACCGCAGAAGAGTGGCTAGCTGGATGGGGGTGGAGCCATTTATAGGCTCGTTTGGCACCAAATGGTCATTGATCTCTGGGTAGCCATGGATGAGGACACCCACCCACCCATCCCTAACATATTGTTAGGATATGTATAGGTTGTATGTTTAAAAAAAAAAAATAATAATAAATAAAATCAATAAATAATAATTATAAAAAAATAAAATAGAAAAAAACTATGGATGAATAAGGACAAGTTGGAGGAAGTATCTTATTTATTGTCATAGGCACTTGTGGTGCAGGATATTTGATTTACTGTATATGAAGTATTCTCAAAATATGTTTATGTGATTGTCACAGCGGCGGGTGGTGGGGGGAGTCGCCGGGACAGTGGTAAAATGGGTGAGATCCTACCCTACGGTGGTACGGATGTTCCATAACTGTAGGGCCTGGACGAGGGTTCAGGGCATAAGGGGTACTGTCTCTGGCCTGGCTCCTCCCCTTGTGGTTATGTTTATTTATTTATTGTTATTATGTCATTTGTGTTTACCAATAAGTTGCTGTGGTTGGTTATTCTTCCAAAAAGAGGTCTGTGTCTAATTATTATATGTTTAACTAGCAAATTGCCCGTCAAAAATTGACGGCAATGAAATTGTAAGGTAGCTAATGCTGTTTGGTGTGTAATAATGAAATATGTAATACATTAATAAATGAATATACTTTACCTATTTTGAAGCATTGTGTTGAAGATCTGCAATCTGTTTTGATGTTGCTGCAGCATTAGTGGTGTGGAGCTGCTGTGTAAGCATGCTGAATGTGTGCACTGTGTGGTATGAATATCCGTAGGTGGTTTGTGGCATTTTGCGAGTTTCTTGTGGTGTTTTGCGAGTTTGTTGTGGTGTTTTGCGAGTTTAGAGTGCTGTAGCCTCGTTTTCGTTTTGTTCGGCGGCCATTTTTTTTGTTGCTTAGATTTTTTTTTTGTCTCAAAACTCTTTTATTTCGAGTAAAATCGAGGTGTAAGTTGCATTTTTGAGGTCCTGGGTGCTCCCTCTTGGTGTAGGTAAGGTTTTTATGTATGTGCTGTGTGTATGTATTGTGTTTTAAATGTTTGTATGTCGGCGTGTTGCGTCCGATGTTTGCGAGGTCGTAATGTGTGGTAACGTGTTTCGTAGGTTGTTTGCGTTCCTCGTAAAATTTAGCGAGTGTTGTAATTTGTGTGTCGTGTTTTTTGAGTAGCGACGTGAAGTTTGCGAGGGTTTGAGGCCCTTGCTCAGTGACCTCGCCAGCAACTGAGTCCCTCGCTTCGCGAGGGGCCTCAATTGCTGGCATGGAGCGCCTTCGGCCAGCAACTGAGGCCCTTGCCCAGTGACCTCGCTTCGCGAGGGGCCTCAGTTGCTGGCATGGAGCGCCTTCGGCGCTCCATGCCAGCAATTGAGGCCCGTGCCCAGTGACCTCGCCAGCAACTGAGGCCCTTGCCAGCAACTGAGGCGCTCCATGCCAGCAACTGAGGCCCTTGCCCAGTGACCTCGCTACGCGAGCCCGCAAGCGTGAGCCACGACCCGTACGCTCACAACTATATATGTGATATGTCAATTGTGGATAAATCATTATGTGCACATACCAAACTGGACCTTGCTGAGGTCAAGCACATTTTTGTATTTGCAGAATATTGTCACAGACCATTTGCAAAAAGGGGTATATCTGAGATTTAATAAATACGGATTTTCACTTGAAAACGTATTTGAATAAAATCTAGTTCTTATGATATTCAGTCATCTACAAAATTGGGGTACAATTTATTTTTATAATCTGCATTGTTAAGTCTGGATTAGTTTGCATAATATTAAGACTTTCTTTAAGAATAAAAAAAAAATGAAGTCTCCAAGTAACCTTTTCATTTTTTTCACTTGCCTAATGACAGGAGGTGAAGTCACAAAGCCCAAATTTGCCCAGTACTTTCATGGGAGCATTGCTGGACTCACTCTACGCCCTGGCAAAATTGAGAGCCATAAAGTGATTTCCTGCTTGCAAGCCTGCAAAGAAGGACTGGACATCAATTCTCTGGAGAACTTAGGGCAATCAATAAAGGTAAGTCTAAATAAAAATACTATATCATTTGGGAATATTTTTTTCATAATTATACAGATTCAGATATTCTTCACAGATATGAACTAAAAACTTAGAATATCTATGTAAAATAAAATTTTGCAACTCTTGCAGCCTTATTATAAGCTTATACTTGGGCCCATCTCATTCCACTCTCCAAAATGTCTGGCTCCAGCTCATTGGACAAACTGTTGAGATTATCAGTGCTGTTAAGATCCTTTCTGTATAGATCTTCTGTGTATTCCTGCCATTTCTCCTTTATGTGATGTGCTTTCTTTTGTTAAATCACTACCATTTTGGCATGAAAGGTTCCTTTGAGATCCTCAATTTCCTTGACTTTCCATTCAGTTATCTAAAACTGTAGTCCATACAATAAAAGGGTTCCATTTTGTTTTACCAAAGTTTCTTCAAAATTACACTTGTAAGTCTGTTTCAAGCTTTATGACAATCTTAAGATGTTCTGGGAGAGAGTTTATGATTTTTAATGTCAGATTTGGGATTTTTGGTTCCCAATTTTTGTGTCCAGTGAAAAAGTTTTGGATAAATGAAAAATATTTTGTGTTTAGGAGAAGCGGACATGAAACTCATTTGTAGCCATTTTTGAGTCTTGATTTTCTGTAAACATTTTGTAGCTCAAAAGGGCTTACATGATTAAAATATAGTAAACAGTTCATGAATGCTATGTTTATTCATAAGTCTACACTGAATATTCATTAGTTATTTTTAGAATGGATGTATTGATTCTTCTCTGCAGTCAGAGTCTGTTTCAAACCTTTAAAATGCATCTGCTGACTTTCGTCCATTGTTTGGGCAATACCAGTCACTATTATACAATATATTTGTGTGTGCTCTAGAATAGGTGTATTTTATCTTAAGTAGTTTTGGCGCTCATTGCTAGCCTCTCTTCGCGTGTTCTTTGGCTCCTCTCTAGATTTTTTAAAATACTAATTAAAGAATGAATTCAATAATAAATTAATATAGATTACCTTTTTCTAATTAATATATGTAACAATCAATAGCCTGAAGAGGTAACAACCTCTTTTTATTGTCCTGCAGCATATAATGTCCAGTTGGACTGTTCCTGGCCTGAGGAGATAGTGTCCCAACTGTGCATTAGAAATAGTCTGTGTGCGCGAAGGCAAACCATTGGTTCATTTGTGTAAAGCGCTACTGTAGATGCGTAATGTTGTTAGTTGTAAGTTAGGGTTGTAAAATTGCGTTGTTTGTCTAACTGCTGTGAGTTAATGGCTTGCTGGCGATGAACATGTTTGGAGCTCATCTCCTAAGTGCTCTGAGTTAATGGCTCGCCTCACTATGCGAGGCTCGCAAGCAATGAGCGCCTTTGGCGCTCATCCCCTAAGTCGCACGCACCATGCAAAGCTCTTAGTTTGATAATTATAATATGTGATACCTCTGTAGGTATTTAGGTATTATGAGCTGCTGAATAACACAGAAAAATGAACTGCAGAACTCAGCAGGAGTTTGATCGGCTCTAGAACTTTTGACCCAATCAGCTCTCAATTCTGTGTCATGACAAAAATGAAACATAAAATGGCAGCTTCCAGCCCCCACAAACAGGGAGGAGTAACAGGCAGATTAGTCAAGTTTCATATCATAGGTAGTTAAACTTCTCTTCAAAAGAGATTTAATGACTTACTGTGGACCCATAGTTGCCTTCATACCGACCAGTTGGCTTGAAAATTGCAACATTTACAGAGCGATTAAAACAAGCCCGCAGCTACATGGCCGAAAGTCTAAACTGTAAACCATGCACCCGTAAGTAGCATTTCAGGGCATGATCATGATCAATAAGGCAAGGCCATAACTACCAATTTAGACACAGCCAATAGTAAATCAATTAGCGATCAGACTCGCTCTCTGGCAATGTACAAAATAATAAAAATGAATGACAATACTGTTCTAGTCCATATGGGTGGCCTGATATGTATTAACTCCTTGATTACCAAGATTGATATTAAAGGGAAATTAAACGTACAAAAAAATTGTGATTGTAGATTTGCGAGCTTGAGACTGTTGTGAATTTCATTCTATCTATGTCTCTCATCGCTTTCCCTGTATTGTTAAGTGCAGTATTGATTTTTTATTTGCATCTAAAGTGCTACGAACAGTTGTTTAACCCCCTTACGAGTCCTATCTGATACTCGTAGGATTTTCTTCTACATTTGCGTACTTGAGGAATTCTAGCAATTGAATAGCGATTGTAACATTTACGGGCTTGGAAGATCAAAGGCTTAGATGGGTTGGAGTTTGCGGATCGCTAAAAGATGCCAATTGAATAGCAAATTATTTTACGGGTTACATTACGGGCTCCAGTAATTAACATTTGCTCAATTAAATGGAGGCCCTGGTGTACTAAATGGGGTGTGCATCTGTTGTCTATTTTTTACAGATCTTTGCTCAACAAAATATAGTAGAAAAACATTTTTTAACATGGCACTAGACAAAAAGAAATTTTAAGTGGCAAGAAAGTAGTGATATGGTAGGATAAATACTCAAATAGTCTTCAAGAGGGAGATTATACATAATTCCTATCACTGAACTGAAATTAAGATGTCCTCACATTGGCTCAGTGATGGACAATACAGCTGATTCATCTGCAGTGAGATGTTTTTTGCATTAAATTGTATTTTCACTTTAAGTATTTGATTGAATGCTATACTTCAATCTGTCACCAAGTCATACTTTTTAGGAAGTTTCTAATTGGCAGGGGTTTTATAGGATTTGAATTGTCTTATTTGTATCTCTCTCTCACAGTATCACTTCAACCCTTCTCAATCTGTCCTTGTAATGGAAGGTGAAGACATTGACAATATAAATCAAGCTCTGCGCAAGGTTTCATATATCAACTCTCGGCAGTTCCCAAATGCTGGCAAAAGACGGCTCAAGGTGTCTTCCAAAGTCCAGTAAGTACATATAGAAAAATCATATTCCATTGGTATTTTGTTTTTTATTTTTTCAGATACAACTGGCTTGTTTGATCAGGAATTGTAACCTGTTCGTTTATGATTATGTACCAAATGTATAGGTATCAGCTCAGCCGCCTCACTTATAAAAAAATATATATCCAGATTATTCTATCACTTTGTCTGCAATATGAATATATATTATTGCAGCTCTGAGTGCAATTGTTTGTGCTAAACCCCATCCACAATCCAAAATATTATCCTCTTTGCTTTTACCTTTTTACTTTGTTGTTTCTAAACTACCTGGAGCTTGAGGTGAAAAAAAATAAAACACATAGTTGTTTGACTTTGAGAGTGCATTAATAGTACAATATAGTGAATAGTTTACACTTACACATTTACTTTTCTTGGTAGTAAATTAAATAGAAATTCCCAATCACAAACATACAGATAAATAGTTACTAATGGCCATACAAATACACTTGACCCCATAAATACTCCTATACACACACACACATATATATATATATATATATATATATATATATGGGCACCCTGTTTTTTCAGTCCAAAAATTGGCTTATAGCCTTTCATCATGTAATAGTCGTATGATATAATTATGCGTGTCACGCTGCTAAAAAGGTAAATAAAAATGTAATAGAGCAGCAATGTATTCAACAAAGGCATATGGTGGTATTGCGAGCTGCGAGCCTAGAATTCTTAGCGCACGCGCATTGTCAGTATATTTCCGAAAGCCAAGTTGCGTGGTTTGTTTAGAGTGATGCAGTAATAACAATATTGTCACTTAAGCCAAAGAAAAGAAGTAGGCGCAAGGGGAGCGTGTGGGCAAGCGGAGTTGCCATGAGTAATTAAGACTTGCATCTTCCCGCACTAGCTAAACTGCACAGTTCAGTGCCACTGATACATTAACATATTTAAGTAACACCTGCACAAAAAGCTCAAATATTGGTCGCATCCCACTTTTTTGCAAAAAAAAATTGGCATAAAATATGCGACTATTATGTGGTGAAATACGGTATATTACTCTCTAGTCTATTAGAAATAGGGTTAATAGAGCAAATTATAATAACTAAACATTTATATAACTGGCTTATAATGTATATTAGTTTTATAGTATATCAATATAAATATTCATTATATAAATATATATTCATTACCACACACATTGGTAAAGGTCCAGTAGTCATATCTAAATATAAGTTTTCTATGCTCACTAAAGTAGATATATTTTTTATATTCAAAAACTCTGACCAAGCTGTTGCGAGTGCTAATGAATTACAGTAACACTAGCAAATAGCACGTCTGTATTCAATAATGTGTGTCCAACTATGGCCACTTGAAATGCTGGAAAATATCCCTAACCTTGACCATGAAGGTTAACAGTAATGTCAGTCTCCCATCACTGGACATAGCTTCACATAACAATGGCGTTTTTATTTTTATTTATTTACTTTTTTTAAAAGATTTATCCTTTCATCAATAATTGCTGTTATAAAAAAAAAGCATACTCTACATATACGCTACAATGTCCCTTTATGTTACAGCCCTATGTCCAATTTTATAACATGGTGTTTGTCTACAATTTGGTAATTTGGTACCATACATCAAATATTCCAGACACTCAACTCAATATTAATACAATGGACATGGTGATCTACAAAAATACATCACTGCTTATGATTTGATTTTCATTATATTTTTGCCCATGAAATTATATTAACTCGTATTTTGCCTTATGTTGAGAAGACATCTTCACAACTTATTTAGTACTGGTTTGGAGTGACCCAACGGAGTACAGTTATTTCCCCAAGGTCACCAAAAATTGGCAATAGCTGCACGTTTTTTATTTTTATTTTACAGATAGTCCTTCAGGACAACATAAGGATTCATAAACTGGATTAATTGCTAGTATTTGCCAATTGTTGACATGAGAGTTCAAAAGGACAGATGTGGTATTAATTGAAATCCCAGTGTAGTTTTCTAACTGGTTGTGCTGTTTTTCTCCTTGAGACTGCTGTTTAAAACACTGCACTGGTATAAAGCATCAGAAGACACGTTCCACAATCAAGTCTCGGTAATGGGAAAATCGTGTTTTCTTGAATACTAACATGTTATTTTAGATTCTGCAGTGATCTGATTTTCTAAATGTGTTTGAAGAGCCTTTGATTGACTTTTAACAAGATATCTCTATTACTGTAAGCTGGTTATTGTAGATATATATTACTGTAGAGCACCATATGTTAGTGGTGATAACAATTAAACGGCAAGCCATCTAATTAACTTGCAGTAGGCTTGCTGCTGAAATATTAATTAAATGCCCGTTAGCTATTTACATATTGATTGTGCTAAAGATTAGGCCTGGCAGCCATCGGCTTTGAACTAGTGAAACTTACGCAGTGATGACTAATGTGTGGCAAGATCTTCATGTAGGTTTAGTTGAATGTCATGACCGCCAGCTTTGGGGGTCCACGCTCACCCCTAATCTCTCGCTCTCTCTACGGGTCGCAACTTTTTGTTCAGATCTCGACACCAGCAGACACTTCAGATGACAGCATCATTACTGCAGAGACAGGCCCCACCAGACCCCTTTTCTTAGGATCTAAGAATCACACACCATGTAGCTTTGATTAGTACAAGCAGACTCTGACACTACCTTTCTTTAGTGTGTCCAAAATCAGACTGGCCACTTCTTTATTGTTACAGAGATATATAAAAACACAGAAAAATTACACCAAACACCAAAGACCTTGCCTCAGTTCTAGCCCATCCTCCTAGGCAAATAGCTTGCTACCCCCCTTACCCACATGGCTTTCTTCTCATTATACATTTCCTCTCCTCTTACAGAGCCATAAAACTAGCTTCCCCCTTTATGAATAAAGCTAGAGCCTTCACACGTGGCCAATCGCAGGGCCATAAAAATTCTTTTGAATAATCTAACCATTTGTATACACCAGATATGACTGTTAAGCAAGTTGTTAGTACTTTCTAACCACACATATAATAAGTGATGAACCCCAAACAGTCCAGCGGGCCCTTCTGTTCATGACAGCTAGTTTCCCCCATCCTAGTGTGGCCTAGGAATTTCTAGCCACACTGATCTCACTTGTACGAGGGAAAGAGTTGTTATTACCTCACAGTCCACAATTCTACTAATTCCAATGGGCACACAATTTTGGGCATAACCTCCATGGCTCAATTTCCAACCGTCTTCCCCGGGCCATGGCACATGCCCCCTCCATTCCCATCCTTTGGAGAAACAATTTCCTTGGGCAGCTGCATATCAAACAGTCCTTGGGTCTAGTGATTCACCCAGTACAACAAGTCCCAGGGTGGTACACAGTCCAGGTGACAGTTCCCAAAGTGACATGGCTAACCCCCCTCCCAATGTCCAGGGCCAGTGCCCTCCTCTTCCCAATGTCTGAGGGGAAACATTTTCCTTGGGAGTCCCATAAACTAATAGCTCCAGGGAGGAACATACCGGTCCGATCCTGAACTCAGCATCCATGATGGTGGTCTGGACTGGAGGCTCAACTTTCCCCTGCACCGCAGTTTGGGCACAGTTCCCCTGCTCACTTGGAGCATTTGTCTGGGCCTCCATTTCTCCATCTCCTTGAACCACAGTCAGGACATTGTGCTTCAGCTCTCCTTTCTTTGTGACACAATAAGGAATGTGGTCCCTCTTTAACTGATTTGCTGTGTCTCTGTTTGGCAGGATCTCAGGGATCATAACCTCCACTGCCCTCTGTGGCTAGCTCTCTGACATTTTTTATCAGCGGGCGCTCCATGCTAGGCCCAAAGTCCATTCCCAGGGCACATTGAACATAGCTGCTCCCATCCAGACTGTTTGCTTGACCTGGTTTCTGCCAACAGTCCTCTGTGCCAGGGTAATCAATGCAGTTCAAGGGTGCCATTGCCTGCCCACCCCCCAATAACCAGGCCCATACACTCTTCTGCCCCACTGCACCAGTAAAACACTCCCCTGGGGTGCCCAGAAAAATAGTAATTCCAAGGTGGAATTTACTGGACGGATCTGGAAGCCGGCACCCAATGTTGTGTCCTGGTCTAAAGACTCCACTCCTCTAGGTTGCGTCTGGATAATCACGTCACATCCCCTTCTCTCTGGAACCACCACCTGGGCACAGCACTCCCCTTCCTTGGGATCTTTGAGCACTGTGTTCTCTGGCAGGACCTCACAACTTTCATCCAGACTTCCCCTTGGGCCATCAGTTTTACAGACATTCTCTGTCTTCTCAACTGCCTTGTGATTAGCAATTGTGCCCCAGCCATTTGGGTATGGCTGGATCCCTTGCTCTGACACAGTCCCAAGGTTGTTCTCTGTGTTCGCCCCTGAATCCATGGCTGGTTCCTGGACTGTTATCCACGTGAACCCCATGCTAGGTTCACAATCAATCTCTGGTTCCTTCCAGAACTCTCCCAGGCCCTCCGTCTGGCCTGCTATTCCTGTCTGAGACACTGCTTTTGAGATGTACCCATAACGTATGGTACCATCCTCATCTGTACCAGTTGTAGCAAAAATTAACTGAGCTTGGCCCATTTGTACCTCCACATTGTTATCGACCTGGTCAGAGTCCTCTCCCCAGACCTCTGGTAACCATTTCTCTTCCTCCCTGTCCGTCTGACAGGGTTCCTCGCAACTGGATGGCCAAAATCCCTCCATGGATGCCTTGTCCAGCAATTCAACATACTCAGCCTCCAGCTGCAGCTCTTGCTGAATCAGGGGTTCCAGCAAATTAGCCTCCGGGGACCATGGTTCTAGTCCCAGACCTTGACAGTGTTTAAGAAATAATTTATTTTTCCTCCTTACAGTCCCCATGCCACATTCAGGATCAACATAGACGATCTCCCAGAGCCCATCTATTAGCTCCAATCGAACATAGAGATCCTCTTCAAGGGCACCAACAGGCCCTATCCTGGCATGATATTGTTTCTCCAAGGCAATCTCTTTCCATACCAGTTTCTTCAGCCTGCCTGACAGCTCATGGCCCTGCCACAATCCCAGGAACGCCATCCATTGCTTTAGAAGGACCATTCCTCTGCAGTCCTTTGCCTCTGTCACTTGGCTCTCTTTCTCTCTGCCTTTGTAAGTAGCCATCCTTGCTGCTGGTAAAAATTCTTGAGATCTCCCACTGCTGTCACCAGCTGTCATGACTGCCAGCTTTGGAGGACCATGCTCACCCCTAATCTCTCTCTCACTCTCTACGGGTTCCAACTTTTTGTTCAGATCTCGACACCAGCAGTCACTTCAGATGACAGCATTATTACTGCAGAGACAGGCACCATCAGACCCCTTTTCTTAGGATCTACCTTTGTACCTTTGATTAGTACAAGCAGTTCTTTATTGTTACAGAGATATATAAAAACACAGAAAAATTACACCAAACACCAAAGACCTTGCCCCAGTTCTAGCCCATCCTCCTAGGCAAATAGCTTGCTACCACCCTTAACCACATGGCTTTCTTCTCATTACACATTTACAATCATAATGTGTATATTATTCTTTTATGGTCAGTCTGAGTGCTCTCTATATATAATTCATATATTGTAGTCCTTCTACACAATGAGACTATTAAACTGCAAGATCCAGTGTCCTTGTGCAAAAGTTGGTGCAAGAAACTGAATTTATTTACTGGATCTATATAAATATAGATTCCAGGAAAAACATTTGCAAACAAAATGTCATATATTCAAGAGCTTTATGTGGCGTAGTTTGAGGAGTTCCCTGATATTATGGAAGGTACAAGGTATTCTAAAGGACCACTGTAATGCTGCAGCACTCCAATGTGTGCTGATGGTAAGATTTATATAGCCTCGCATTATTCACTGTTTCCAAAAAATTCTACTTTCTTGTTGAAATCTTATTTGTAAAATGTGATTGTGTCAAAGCTTTTATTAATACCTAATACACTAGCTTCTCTTAGGGCCTCATTCAAATGCGATTTGGCCAATTGAATAGGGCTCTATATAAGCACAGAGTATATTTTTTTACAGAAGTTTTTAGTTGGTGAACTTCTACCCAAAAGCAAGGTCTTCACTAACTAAAAACTTTGTAAAAAAATATGCTCTGTGCTTAAATAGAGCCATGTTCAATTGGCCAAATCACATTTGAATGAGGCCCTTAGTGTATTAGTTTGTGTCATTATTTAAACAATATGATACAATGCCTTGCTTAGATTGAATGGACATTCTTACAAACAGTTTTGGGACTGTTCTCTCCACGTTTTAAGATTCCTTATCCAAACCTACAATACTAAATGAGAGCCACGCTGAATTTATTTTTCTCAGTTCAAGTTAAATTTGTTTATATTGCAGTGAATTTGAAAGTTGTTTATACTGATGTTTAGTATTTTGTCTTTGAATTAACGAATGAATTTGTGATATTTTCATATGTATATAGTTATCACAAAACAGAACGCTATTTGATGAATTGCATTAAATGTGTCAAAAGTAGTTGTAGTGCTCATTATAGCTAATTGGTTTGTTCAGTAACTGATTAGAAATAAAAAAATAGTATTTGAAGGAAAAAATATAATGTACCTTATAAATCTTAAATTTAAACTTTAACACTTCACACTTCAACCAACCTGCTTGTCTCCACCTCCTATTAGTTGTTCAGGGGATGGGAGAATGTCTGCCCTGGCTTGATAGGAGCCTTTTTTTGCATCATTTCATGCAGAGGCCACTTCAGACAAACCTACACTTGTCACAATAAAATTTAGGACAGCCTCCTGTGCAGATTGTCACCTAGCAGGGGGTGTCCAAAACACTAAAGTTCAAATGCTGCACTGAATTTGTTTCGCTCGCTAATTAACCAATTAAACACTGGCTTGCCACCTACATCAGTGTTTATGGTTATCTCCCCTATTTTGCACCAGAGGGCTTGTATACTAAATGGGTGAAGTGTTGAACATGTCTGTATATGTCAAGCTTAGTATATGTACCCAGTACAATAACACATGAATGGACACATCTCCAAATCTGCACCTTTTAATACATTTTCCTCTATGGGCAGTTTATTTGGAGAGGTGTATTTTTTTCTTTTATCTCTGTGTGCCGGTGCATATAAAGTATGCTTTCTGGAGCAATTTGTACCATTATGATACATATCCTCTTTTATCTTTCTATGTTTCAACTGGGGGTCATAGAAATGACTATAGTAATAAGAAGCCATTAAAGTGATATCTGCCAAGGTTCTGATCTTGCAAAGATAAGGCAGAAGATGATAGTCCAGAGGCTCTCAAAGCTCTTAACTAATTATTAGTTCACTTTAAATCACACCTGGGAGACTTGAAATGCTTTAATGCAGTAGCTGGACACCTCTTATGTATACTAGTAAAAGTATGTTAAATAGGATTGTTGGACATTCATTTTAATATGTTATCATGTATTGAGCTAAAGTTAGACTGAATTGCTGTTTAAATTTATGCACACAGACTTTTTATATTTTAGATAACAAAGTATATAGCCGTAAGCATTATTTACAGCTGCACAGTAGATGCACGCAGCTGATGTATGGCTTGTGTTTCATCCAATTTGTGTTGTCTCATGTCTATTTTATATCTGTAACATATCTAAACATTTTCACACTAGGGATGTATTTATCAAAGGAGGCTTATTTATCACACCTTGTTATGTTATTTTACTTAGGCCAATCTTCAAGCTTCAAGGTCATTTAAGTCATTGGAGATACATAAGAATAGCATTATATGACAATTCTACTTTTTCACTTGTTTTTTCTATTTTATTTTTCATTTTCTCCTTTACGTAGGGCAAACATTTTCTACTTTTTTCTATTTTTTGTACTTTTGTATTTTGTATTTATATTAAAATATGTAACCACAATGATACACCGGTTCATATTAACAGAATGATTTGTTTAGGCAAAAATGTCTAGCTGATTTTAGGACTAAAAAGTATTTAATGAGATCGGGCAATGCTTAAAAATATGATAAACAAAATGTATTGTTAAATCACCACTTTTAAAAAAAAAAACTTTATATGTTTGTAAATATGCAACAAACTGATAACATTAACAACTGTGCAAGCCTTGAGAATACAAACTATTTATTTAGCAAATACTGTTTGTGCCTGAAGCATTTTATGTTTATATATTCCACATGTCCTTCTGGCTTGTAGCCACAGGAACTATGTTCTGCTTATTTGTAATATCTGCTCTGGGGTGGAAGGAGGGAGGGGGACACATTGGTTGATATAGAAAGGACCATCATACAATGAAAAACAATATTTGTTTGAAAACTGAAATATTAAGTAGGAAAAAAGTCATATCTAGCTCTTTAATAAAAGTTGTCTGTTTTGAGAGGGGCATTTACACTTCTGAAGAAGTGTTGTTGAAGTGAATGATGCAAGGGGTCTGCTTCTGGGTAGTGTAAAGAAATGGGCATTGTGCCGCTTTCAATCACATCCAATTATCTTTACAATGACTCTCTGCTCCTTCATTCCCCTCCACTCTCTCCATTGATAGTCAAAACATATATTTTCATAATTCAGCTCTGAGGAAGTGATGTAACAAACATAAAATGGATTCCTGTAGAGAGTCTTCAAAAATGCAGATTTTCCCCATTCATTCCCATGGAATACAAAGCTCTAATATTGTTAGTTTCGCACATACTTGATTACATTTTTTAATGGCAGTGGTTATTAATATTTTACATCTTCCCCTTCCCTGCACGTTTAGACATCTCGCAAGGATAATTTCAAGCACTGCTTGTCCTGCTCTGTACTCACTGATCATTCCTTAAAGAGGAAATATCAATGCAATGCAATGACTAAAAGAGTCTAATAATAAATACGATTTTCTCTAAAATGCTTTTATGGCCATGGTTTACACAGCTGTGGATAATGTCAGATTGTGGTATGCTACACAAACATGTGATTTTTTTCCTTATATTCCGTGGTCCTTAAGTGATTACTAATGTAAGCATGACATATTGTTCATCCGAGCAGCTCTTGAAGTAAAACTTTATGCTTTTAGCTATTACCTACTTTTGCAGACCATTGAGTATATAGAGATATACCTAGACTATAAAGAGAGTGCTATTACAGCAGATAACCAAAATTCTCATAAGCAACTTATCATCATGTGTTTCCAGATGCTTTGGGGAAGATGTCTGCATCACAATCCCAGACATCGAGGCATATGTGATGGTTCTCCAGGCCAATGAGCCCAAGATAACAGTCAGTGGAATGGATCACTTTGCACGCCCGGCATCAGAGTTTGAGAATGCTAATGGTGTCATATTGCTGCCAGATATTCGAATCATAAGCACAGTCACCAAGATGGAAAAGCGGCTGGAAAAGAATACAGGCAAGAGTCAGTATATATCTGTTCTGCATGTCTACGTTTGTGGCATACACACATTATGATGTAAAATAGGGAATAATACAGCAAAACAAAAGTCTGTGCAGTGTTCAGGTTGTAGCTGTCACTTTATATCACTGCTGTCATTGGATAATCCGAAATATTTGCAGAATTACTCTTAGGATTTCTGTTGTATCATTAAAAAGTGCAAACTATTAATTAAGCTACTGTAACTGTACTCTCTTTACATAACAGTGACACAGGGAAGTGAGTCAGTATTTTCCACTGATTTATTTTATTAAAATCATACTCTATACATCTACTATATATTTTGTAGAGAGAACAATATGAGGATACAAAGAAAGAGGGATATTATCAGGGATGGAAAACAGGCTATTGCCCTTCAATGTGGAACTCTTCATCAAGAGGTACAAATAGGGAGACTAAGAGGGACAAGTGAACTTCCCCTGAAAAGAGAGACTTTCCCCCCCAAAAGAGGAACTGTTGGAAACTATGGATTACAAAGACCATTCACTGAAATAGTACAGAGAGAGCTTCTGTGTTCAAGCCCACTGCTTGAAGGAAGTAATATTTATAGCATAAAACAGTTTTTTTCCTTGTGGATTAATTTTTTACTGTAGTTTACTTTTAAAATAAAACTTTTTACTTTGCATATTCAAATAGACATGTATTAGATTAGTTAATTGAATGTGGTCATATATACAAGATGTAGTGACTTGAAGGAACAGGATACAGATACTTCAAATAAGAGTCTGCAGAACAGACTAGTGACAAATAAACATAAGGAACAACATCGGAGCTACTGTTACAGGCAAATAGATATTTAGATAGATAGATAGATAGATAGATAGATAGATAGATAGATAGATAGATAATAGATAAGATAATAGATAATAATATAGATAGATAGATAGATAATAGATTAGATAGATAGATAAATAGATATATAGATTAGATAGTTAATATATTAGATAGATGGATTTTGCTAAACGTTCCTTCTGGAAAAATTAGCTATACAGTCAGCTCTTAACTTGGATACAGTAAAAATGTAATGAACACTCTTAACTATGCAGTGTACCTTTCCTTAATCAAATATGAAAACATGTTTCAGATATTTTGAGTGAGCCTACATAAAGAAATAGATCTATTTCGTGCCACTGTCATCCCAACACAAAGTTTGAAAACTGTCTAAACATCGTACTAATTCCTGAAATATTCAGCATTAAAAATGCGGCTCCAGTGTGCTAATTTGTGGCTAAGAATGCTAATTTGTGGCTTGAAGTGCTTAAAAGGGCATTGTTTGTCACCACATGCTCATGAAAGTTCTTAATTTAATATTCACAGACTACTCATTTAGATAAGAATAAAGCAGAAAATAAGCTGATTACCTCAGGAATTACTCACTTTACAATCAAGTGACTAGCAAAATGTAAAGATAGTTTTTTATGCCTTATAATAATAACTTTAAAAAACAACATCTTGATTTTGGGATGATAAAAGGGCCTTTAATTATCATTTACAATAATATTAGTTGTAAAATCAACTTAGTTGGTCAATTGCTCATCCAGACATAACATTAACATAATGCAGGAAGATCGATCCATTATTACATTTGAAAATGAATGTTATTTATTCCCCTCTGTGAAATTACCTGGTATTTCCCCCAATTGTTTTCCAGTTGCCAATCCTATTGTAATGGAGGAAACTCTCCATCGCTTGGATTTCTGTGATATCTTGGTCATTGGGGATGAGCTGAACATCCAGCAGGAGTGCTTAGAGCTTGATCGTAGTGCTCTACAAGGGAAACATCTGGATGCCACCAATTCCACTAAGGGGTATTCAGTCTATGGTATGTATCACAATTCAAAGCATATTTAAAATTACTAAAACATTATTCTTGAATTACTTAGTACCTGAGTGTTTGTTAAAAAAACAAACAAACATTTCACTACATATATTATATTAAAGACATTAAGGTGTATTTATTATAGTGAGGATAAGTAGGGTTAACAAAGTAAACTAAAGGGGTTATATAGGGAGGCTCAATCTCCACCTGGCATTGTGACGTTGGTACTACTTTACATGTCACTTTTCATCCATTGCATTCTTGTAAGTTTGTGAGTTTTGCGTCTTGAGAGGTGCTTTAGGGAAACCACAATGCACGTTATATCTCAAAGACGGGGATCTCCATTCTTTGCAATGTGTAAATTTTGTTTTGGCGTTTACTTAACCCTGGTACAGCGCTACGGAATATGTTGGCACTTTACAAATAAAGATAATAATAATCCATTGCATACAAAACTGTAAGAGAGAACAGAAGGTGGCAAGACCATTAAGAGTAAAGCCTATTTAAAGGGCCCCTTCTTGATCGCTACCTTTTAATGGTAAAGGGGCTTGTGTACCTCAATGAAGCTGTGAGCTATACCATGTAGAGTCACTTAAGATGGGCCGGTCATAGCAGAGAGGTCAGATAAATCACGGGCCACTGGAGAAGGAACTGGCAACCCACTCCAGTATCTTTGCCATGAAAACCTTGTAAATCAGCACATCCAGAGACATAATGATTGTTCCTGGTGTGCTATGGTCCACAGGGTCACATTGAGTTAGACACGACTAAGCAACATAACATAGTTAAAGGGACATTATAGTGGTAAAAAAGGGCCCTTGTTATTCTAAATTATAAGTTACATCTAACATAATTTTAGACCATTATTTATGGTACCATTATTAGGTTGTTGCTCTATTGGTCTCTCTGTCTCCTGCCATATCTCAGAGCATGTTACTGTGTGTTTTAGGCAGGTAAAGCTGCAAATATCCATTGATTATCTATATTGCATCATCTTCAAACACAGCTAACTGCCTGGTCACTACAGTCATCTGGTGCTGGCTCCTGCACTAGAAGCTCCACTACATGACTGCATGGACTAAAAAGAAGCTGGCTATACTGTGTTAGCATTAGGTGATACAATATGGAGATTCACAGCTTGCTGCCCAACCACCTCATACTGTCAGGGATGGGAGGAGAGAAAGAGGCAAACATGGCAGCTTATTAAAGGTGATTAAAGCAAAATAAAAAGTAATAACTCATAACTATACAATCTAAAAGGGATTTTTTTTTATAGTATGGCCTTGACTTTTAACTATTATAAAATGTACCGGTAAGACTAACTCCTGCATCCGTGCCCTAGTGACATCACATTTTCAAATGGCCATAGTGAAACTGGGCCAGTTTATTTAAAAGTTTGTTTTGTCGTGATTAAAGGCAATAAAATTCATGAGAACTTCTAAGAAACTGATTTGACAAACCATGTGCTTTAATTAATCATATCATATAATTTTGTTCCTTAATATACATGTTAACATGTATTTATTGATTAATATCTTATCCATGTAGGAAATATATCTATATGGTGTATGAATGGAAACTGTGTTTGAGGTATTGCATGTATGAAAGTGATATTTTGTTACATCAAATGATTTCTGCCTCTTGATTTTCTGCTTTCATCTATCACTTCTTAAATTGTTTAAACAGGAGAAATCAATTAGATTTTTATAGTTAAGTGGCATTTTGTTTCATTGCTTCATTTGTGAGTTGTAATTCTTTTATTTTCTATTAAGAAAAGACTGAGACATTAGAAAGTGTTATTTATTAGGTGAAATCAATTAGCCTACATTAATTACATGCAGAAATTTAGATGTAAAATAATAAATCCACTCTTTCTTAAATTAGGTGTGGGCACAATGAAAAACTATGAAGATGTCCTTCGACAAGTACGATACCGTCATTGGGATTCAGCGTTGATCTTTGGTCGGAAATTTAAGGTCAAATGCTCTGAACTAAATGGACGTTACACAAGTAATGAGTTTAATCTGGAGGTAAGGCCTGACAAGGAGGGTGTACTTGTGTATTAGGCTACATGGTATCTTAATCTCAATGGGTTCATAATAGACCTTGTACCTACATTTATCAAGGTGAGGGGCTGCACCATAATATGGATGAGACTTATGCATTTCCTGTTTCATTCTACAAATAATATAATTTATTAGTTGTAGCCCATATCAATTAATATATTCTAGAGAAAAAAAATGATCCTTCTTGTGCTGAAGTTGAAATCTACTTTTCCACAGCCCCAAGAACTGTCTAGGTGTGCCTAGAAAAAGCCACCAAATCCTTATCCCTTCTAACCAGTGCACAAGAGTAGCCAGCAAGTACAGGGACAATGTCTCTCTTTTGTCTTAACTGAATGGGTTAACTGAATGGGGGCAGAACAAACTCAAAGGGGATTTAGTAGGATTAATATGTGCTAACTAAATTAAGACGTTAGCCTTCAAGATTTTAGTGGGCAATGAACGGTTAATGGAATTGGTTAAAATATGGTAATGAGATGAAGAAATGTGAGTTTGGAGTGTGGAGTTTTGAAATTGTAATGTATTATATCAAAAGAGAAACAAAAGGGATCCCTTTCAAATGGTGCACATCCTAGAACCTAATTTCGAATAGAGAGTAACCCAATAAAACTTAACCTTTAATAATGTTGCTTAAAACCAATTCTCAATAGTAAAATCTTAGACTCCTGATGTCATGCTACTATTATATTTGGACACTATACAGTTGTCGATTGGGACCATATATATGCCTGAATAATTAGGAATGACAATGGATATGTGAATAGAAAGGGAATAAAGTGTAAGCTTTGGAAATGTTTGTCAGATTGCTAAAAAAGGTTAGGAATCACAACTCTAGCGAATGTATCCCATTGTCTTTTTAAGATAGGTTTCAGTGATCATACTGTGTAATGGGAATTATGGGAGATTGAGTCATGAGTCAGATGACTAGTTAGGAAAAATAACCAAGAACTATTTTTTTTCAGGCACACAAAATTGGTTTAAATAGAGTAAGAAAAATACTGAAGTAAAATTAATTTAAAATATAAGATTTGAATGGAATAATATTGGCAAATATCATAAGCTTTGTATGATAATGCACATTTGTTTTGTTAATGTGTAACCTTTTACACACATAATGTATATGGTTTATCAAAAAATCAAGGTATGAGTATATTGTTATTTCTTATTATTTATAAAGTGCCAAAAAATTTCCTAGGGACTTACTATATATCATTGTTTTATTTTCTAGGTAAACATACTGCACAATTCCAATTTTATGGAGCATGTAAACCATATTGTGGTACAGCCACAGATTATGTCATCAGTGCAACATCCGAATACCGAACTTTCAGGACATGAATCAAGAAGTAAGAAAAGCCAAAATGTGTTTAGACATTTATTTACAGCTCGCTAGTCCACTAGCATCAATTACAGCTAATAACACATTGTTATTTACAGGATTGCATGGGATACAATCTAGTGGAAACACAAAAGCTTAGATCATGACCATTACCATTACCTCTATCTACCTAAAAGCTTGCTATAATTAAGCCTAAGGGTGGCCTTGTGCTTGCTTATCAAAGCTCAAAGCAAATATTAATTGGCATCCAATTTATAATTTAAATAAAACAAATCTAGGGACCTCATTCAATTGTGATCTGGTGCATTGAATAGGGCTCTATATAAGCACAGAGCATATCTTTTTACAGAAGTTTTTAGTTAGTGAACTTCTATCCAAAAGCAAGGTCTTCACAAACTAAAAACTTCTGTAAAATATATGTTCTGTAGTTATATAGAGCCCTATTAAATTGGCCAAATCCCATTTGATAAGGCCCTATGGCTATCAGGGGTAACAGTGCTCAATGACAAGCCCAGTATTTTGTTCTGCAGATGGATTCCTCAGAGTTCAATATTAGGTCTTCTCCATTTTAACATATTTATTAATGGTTTAGAAATAGGACTGAAAAGTGATATCTCCATATTTGTTGATGAAACTAAGTTGTGGAAGATAATAAATCAGAAAATGATGACTTTCTTTTCACTACCTACATTGGAAGAATTGGCAACTGAATGGCAGATAAATAAATATAAGTTTGTCCATTTTGTAAGGAAAACGTATTTATACCTAATTTATAATCTAAATGGAAAGTATGGTAGATAAAGAGAGAGAGAGAGTGCTTGTGCACAGCAAAATACATAACAGTGCACAATACGCCATCTGCAAAGGCAAGTGAAATAGCATGCATTAAGAGGGGTAGAAGCAAATATAACTCTGCAACTATACAAATCCCTAGTGCGCCCACATTTGGAATATGTCGTATAACTTTAGGCACCACATTGGAAAAAAAGGACATTGTAGAGGCATAAAAGGTACATAGAAGGACAACAAGATTAATAAGGAGAATAGAGGGACTAAGGAAGGGGGACTATGAAGGTTAAACATATTTTCTCTAGAAAAAAACACACCTAAGAGGCCATATGATTACCTTAAATAATTACATACAGGGTTAATATATGGATATGTCAGGGGACTATTTTTGCAAGGGGATTTTTAACTGACAAGAGGTCATCCCTTGAGCTCAGAAGAAAACATATTCCAAAAAGGCACTTCAGTAAAGGTAGTCAGACTGTGGAACTCTCCATCAAAGGAAGTTTTTCCAGCAGATTAAGTAAATTGTTTTAAAAAAGTGTTTGGATGTATATTTGAATTTGAAGAGCATACAAGGTTATGATGGGTAGCTAGAGAAGGAGGGGCATTAATCTGGGAGTAATACGATTGCCAATATTTGAGTTCAGAAAGTGATTTTTTTTTTCCGTTATGAGACAACTCCCAATTTTTAGTTGGGTTTTCTATTTGCCTTTCTCTGGATCAGTTAGGAACCAACAATTCATTCACATATTTAACAGAGGAGATCTAAAAAGGTGGAATTTCTTGGACTAAAATCTTTTTTCAACCTCAGTTACTAGGTTACTATTTAAGGTCAGGTTTAACGTTGATAAAGAGTTATTTAAAAAACATAATATTTAACTTCTCTGATACATGTATATATGAGTAATAATATACTATATTTGTATTGATTGTGTTTTTCAGTCTCTCCTGGAGCTACAACCATTATTTCAGTGGCTTGCGTTAGTATACTGGTTATCATCATTGTTCTCGGGATTCTCAGATTGCGGGCAGTTCACCAACAAGGCTTTCAGGAGAAGGAGGCTGTGAAGGACACCGAAATGGACTGGGATGCTTCTGCTTTAAACATCACCGTCAACCCAATGGAGGTCTGTTCCCTATAATACTTAGACCAGTGCTTTGTTTTATTGTGCATAGCGCCCTTACTTTTCTATTAGTTGGATAAATTATTATACAGTAACTGTAACTATCACATTTGTATGGCACAACAATTGTGCTTTGTACATACATGTAAAAAGTATAGTAATAATAATTTAACCAAGCAATATTTCTTGACTTACTGAATATATTTTTGTGAAAAATGTACAAACATGAACTATTCAAGCTTATTTTTTTTATAATCTCCCAGAATAATTTGAAATACAATCAAGACTCTTATTTCCTTCCCTTTCCTCTGTCAGTTTGGCCTATCTATAAGCCCCTAATCTCTTCCCAGACACTTCATGCCCATCCATAATTTCCACTTTTGTTGTTGAATATGTGTTTGGAAAAACCATTGATAATATCCGGCACACTCCTTTCATTTCTAAGTCTGCAACTGAAATGATATTTTCAGAAATATTTCTTACTATATCTCATGTAATAATCTCAGAAAAAATGGATTTGACACAAAAATGCAGTTTATATTTCTTATACATTAAATCAACTGAAGTGCCTTTCACCTAAAAAGACTTCTGTAAGTTTAAATGTTTTATTAATTACTTTTGAAAACATCTTTAACAAATATTTATTAAAAAGAAAAGGAACATTATAACTCATCCTCGCTGAAATGCAGTAAATGGTTGATTTGTTTTACTGTTGGTTAATACATAAACTTTAAAGGATCGTGATAGTATGTAGGTTGTTATAATAATGTTTAAGGAAATAAACAAGTTTTACATTTCCAGTATAGGAGGAACTGCTAGACCCACAGAATGCATTAATTACTTGATCAGAATAATACTCTGAACACAACCCTTAATAAGTAAAGCAGTTTTGGTGACCAACCAGCATACACAAGCAATAGTGGAATAATCTACCAAAGGAGGCTGTGACAGAGAATTTGATAGATAACTTTAAAAAGGGTTGGATATATTTTTTAACAAAATGGAGTATTGATATTGGGAGGAACTAGATAGACAATGCTAACATTTAATCCACATATTACAAGGATCAGAGGAGATCTAAAATGGTTGTATTTGATGGACCAAAATTTATTCAACCTCAATTTCTATGTAACTATGAATTTGCCGTTTATAATGTACTAGCAACTTGCCCGTCAAAAATGACGGCAATAAAATTTGAAGGCTGGCAATGCTGTTTGCCACAAAATGCAAGGCTCTCCCACTGTCTACTTTACGGGCCTTGCGATCATAGAGAAGTTGATATATTTTTTTGCCTGGATGAATTGCTTGCTGTCAATTTTAAAGAGAAGATGTATCCTAGGGACACTGTATATCATTTGAAGGAAACTTCAAATGTGTTCGAACAAATTGCATGCATCTGGATAATATTGTATACTTTGCTCCAGTGATAAAATGTATTGTCACAAACCAGTCAGGGCTGTGTGAAGTGTTCTGTTTGCACTGGGCCTCTTTGCTGGGGGATTCACTGTACTGGTTACTGGTTGTGCTATAGAGGTGGTTGTTTTACTGTACTGCAATACTGTTTGCATTGTGTTTGTGACGAACAGTTAGTTATATTAGTTAAATTCATGTTAAACATGCCTGATATTTCTTTGTATTATTGTATAAGTCATTTAAGCTATTCTGTGAGACCTGGTCCATGGAAGTGTAATCAAATTATTGTTTGCAAATACATCTTTAAGAGGTCTTTTGTGGAGCTGACAGATTGCTTCAAATAGAACACTTTATCATTGCTGTCCTACTGTGGAGAGATGCAAACAACCAGAAACAAAAAACAGTCACACGTTTTGCAGCAGTTATGTTAATTTGGCCATCAGATCTAATGATCTTCATTATGTTACCAAGTGGTATTGTTTAGTGGTACCACTGATTAATCTCTTTTTGCTAATGTGTCTATTTACCATTGTATTCTGCTGTCTGCACCAGCTGGTGAGGTGTGAAAAGGGACCCAGTGCACAGACAGAGAGTTAACTGTGTCTTGACATGTATTTTAACAGTTATATATATATATATATATATATATATATATATATATATATATACACAGTGGATATAAAAAGTCTACACACCCCTGTTAAAATGTCAGGTTTCTGTGCTGTAAAAAGAGACAAAGATAAATCATTCTTCTTTGCAAAAACACTCCAAATCTGTCAGATTGCGAGGGCATCTCCTGTGCACAGCCCTCTTCAGATCACCCCACAGATTTTCATTCGGATTTAGGTCTGGGCTATGGCTGGGCCATTCCAAAACTTTACTCTTCTACTGGTGAAGCCATTCCTTTGTTGATTTGGATGTATGCTTTGGGTCGTTGTCATGCTGAAAGATGAAGTTCCTCTTCATGTTCAGCTTTCTAGCAGAAGCCTGAAGGTTTTGTGCCAATATTGACTTGTATTTGGAACTGTTCATAATTCCCTCTATCTTAACTAAGGCCCCAGTTCCAGTTGAAGAAAAACAGCCCCAAAGCATGATGCTGCCACCACCATGCTTCACTGTGGGTATGGTGTTCTTTTGGTGATGTGCAGTGTTGTTTTTGCGCCAAACATATCTTTTGGAATTATGGTCAAAAAGTTCAACCTTGGTTTCATCAGACCATTACACCTTTTCCCACATGCTTTTGGGCGACTTCAGATGTGTTTTTGCAAAATGTAGCCTGGCTTGGATGTTTTTCTTCATAAGAAAAGGCTTTCGTCTTGCCACTCTACCCCATAGCACAGACATATGAAGAATACGGGAGATTGTTGTCACATGTACCACACAGCCAGTACTTGCCAGATATTCCTGCAGCTCCTTTAATGTTGCTGTAGGCCTCTTGGTAGCCTCCCAGACCAGTTTTCTTCTTGTCTTTTCATCAATTTTGGAGGGAGCTCCAGTTCTTGGTAATGTCACTGTTGTGCTATATTTTCTCCACTTGATGATGACAGTCTTCACTGTGTTCCATGGTATATCTAATGCCTTGGAAATTCTTTTGTACTGTTCTCCTGACTGATACCTTTTAACAATGAGATCCCTCTGATGCTTTGGAAGCTCTCTGTGGACCATGGCTTTTGCTGTGGGATGCCACTAAGAAAATTTCAGGAAAGACCAACTAGAGCAGATGAACTTTATTTGGGGTTAATCAGAGGCACTTTAAATGATGGCCGGTGTATGCTGACTCCTATTAACAACATTTGGAATGTGATTGCTTAATTCTGAACACAGCTACATCCCCAGTTATAAGAGGGTGTGCAGACTTATGCAACCACATTATTTTTCTTTTTTTTTTCTTCCCTCCACCTAAAAGATTTCAGTTTGTTTTTCAATTGAGTTTTACAGTTTATAGGTCACATTAAAGGTTGCAAAAGTTCTGAAATTATTTATCTTTGTCTCATTTTTTTACAGCACAGAAACCTGACATTTTAACAGCGCTGTGTAGACTTTTTATATCCACTGTATATATATATATATATATATATATATATACACATATATATATGTGTGTGTGTGTGTCTGATAAACCATAGTGTAGGAGCTTGCATTGTATAGCTCTAAAGTAATACTGATAATGTGTATGTATGTGACATATTACAGACACTTTCAACAGAGTCATAACCAATCATCCTAGAGTGCAGCATGTACTAGTCAATGCATAGAAACCATTTCATGTGGATTTGAAGATCTTGTAGACTATGTCAGAAGAGAGGCCTACTGCAATCTCATTTTGGAAACAACTGGGTAAAAATGTACCCATTACAAAATGTATATAACTTTCCATATGTCAGACTGTTTAAGTTCAATGTGCTTTTAAATTGTTTGTTTAGTTTAAAATGCATTGATAAAACATTTGTATAATTTTAAGCATTTAACAAAACATGTTTACTGGAATTTTAATAACTTAATGTGATAAATTAAAATGTTCCTATTCAGAGTAGATGGAGAAAATCTACATTAAAATATATTGAAAGATCAGCGTTTCAGTTATAATAGATATATGCATCAAATAACATGTGTACAAAACAATTTGCATCACAAAACCAAAATGTATTTTTAATAACAGTATATCATTTTAATAGCTAACCGTGCATAATTATGATACTGCTTCCAGGGAACATGCATCAGATACTTGAAAATCTTGTGGGAAAGGTGTTAAATGTGATCAGGAATTCACTTAAATAACTTTATTTTTATATATTGCATGTATACCCTTGGAGCCCTCCCACTCGTAGCTGTATGTAATGGTGATGCCTGTTTTGTCAATGAGTTACTTTCTATGTACAGTAAATCAAATGAATTGTGCAAAGTAGAATCGGAGCTCTATCTCTGTGTATATCATCAAAAATGGATGCACACACTTTATGTAAGCTTTTATCATTGTGCTGGTTTGGCATCATCAAAACAGAAGTGCAATACTTACTATCCTGGAAAGAGGTTATAAGTTTAAATTCCAAATGCCACCCTTTATAAAAAAAAAAAATATTCAGTTCACAGATTAAAAACAGAGAACAGTCTTTCATAGTAGAGGCAATTATTCTACCTCTGAGCCAGCTCTTTAAATGACTAAGCTGAGTATTCAAATCTATACACCTAAACCGATGTTGATTGGGAAAACCAACCCTCATAGCTCAATAGTCCACAACACTAATCATTGCCTCTCTCATTGCAGCCTGATTACATAGAAACAGATTCAGGGGTTTCAAGCACACTGAAAACCCTAACTACAAATGCTTCAAACTCTCTCAATTCAGCTACAGTTATTAAAAAGTATGGTATAGGGCACATATGGTAACTTCAGTTGCCCTTTATGTAAACCAAATGTTAGCAAATTACAATTGTATAAAATATTTTCTTTTGAAAAACTATTTTTTTGCAGTTGAAAGATAAATGTTTTTAAATAATTATTTTATATTTATACCCACTCAAAATGCCTTCATATTGAAGGTATTAAGGCAGTGCATTGATTCAACTATATATATCACATATTTTGTAGGCATTTTATGTTTATTAAACTTATTAGATAATACTATATTTTTATTATTTTTATTATTATTTGTAAGTGTCAGAAAATAGATTGTAGCAAGTGTTCTTGTAACTTCTGTCTACCATATTTCATCCTATCCTCTCACAATCTTTTGTAGAAATATGAGACAGCCGTAACAGGAGAAGTGGAGAGTGAAGAAGAGGATGAAGAAGAAGTTGAAGATGATGAAGATGAGGATGAGGAAGAAAGTACAAGTGGTGACTCTGATGAAAGTGACGAGGAAGATGAAGAAAGCCAAGCAAGGGTAAAACAACACAGTGTAACACGGAGAGGACACCTGGAGTGGAATCACCTAACACTCACATACTAATACTATCTTCTTCCTACTATTCCTTTTGTAAACACAAATCTTATTTATTTCGGAGGCAAGTTAGTTAAAGACTTTGGATTTAGTGACAGGATTATCATTAAAACCTGAGATGCTTTGGCCATTATTGAAGAGTTGCTGGCATACCATAGCCACATGCAAGGGGTGGTTGTATGAAGGGTAACTTCTGCAATCTCTGAAAGGCTATGGAGTGTTGAGGAAACGTGTTTTTGTGGATTTATAACACTCTTCGTTATAAGACAGTTCACTAGTTCACAATGATTAAAATCATGTGAGATCACAAATCCAGGAAGACAACACCAGCCACCAACCAACCAATATGGTCTTTGTATAATCCAGTTATATCAACCCATTTGCTCTG
Organism: Discoglossus pictus; assembly: GCA_027410445.1. Taxonomy (NCBI): domain Eukaryota; kingdom Metazoa; phylum Chordata; class Amphibia; order Anura; family Alytidae; genus Discoglossus; species Discoglossus pictus. The sequence continues at coordinate 362,756,235 of CM050165.1, forward strand.
GTTTAGGCTGCAACATGTAGAAAGTTGGGGTATTTTGTAAGATGAATGACTAACTTGGAGATAGTAGCCAGTAAGACCTTGTTAATGGTGAAAATCAATCTATTTGATTGTGTTTTCTTGTAGCTTATATTAGTTAAACAATTCAAAGCTATAAATGCAAAATATTTTATGTATTGCATTCTCTACCAGCAACAAAAGGGTTACTTAAATAGTTAAATTTATTTATATAGTTCCCACTAAATTCAATTGGTTATGCATGCAAAAAAAAAAGTCCTGTCAATTAATCCACTGATTTTTGTCAATGCTATTTTTTCATACAGAAGAGATTTTGGTTATTGAACTGTACCTAATTAGTCCTAGTCACCCAGTTGGCTTTGTTTAACAAATGTGGTTCCAGTTTTGATATGGGGCCAGTTGTGGATTTTATCCCCTTCTTGAATATCCATTTCTTGGGAAGAATTGTTTAGAATTTTTTCAATCTCTGCTTGTGCGTGTGAGCATGCACAAATGTGACCTACATCAACTGCGTCTTGTCTGTAAATGTTCATTGTTGTCTTGTCTACTTATGGGACTGCTACCTGACTCCCAATAGAAAATCCTACAGTTCAGACTTTTAAAATAGTGAGCAAAGTCTTGTTTAAATAGTTTAATGTATAAGGTCTGGGAGATTTGGTCATTAGATAGAGGACTTCAGAGCCCATCCAAGCTGGTAAGAGTATTGTGCAGGTTCAACCTCCTTAGAATGTGTGATGATCACTGTAATAAGAGAACATTGATAATCTCCAAGCTGTGGTTATTTGCTCCATTCTTATTATATTTATCATTGTCTCAGAGGCCTTAGCAAGTACTTTGAAACAACAGGTACAGGTTATGGGCTGGGTACATGTACAGCCCGGTCTATGGCTCAACATATTTCTGGCCCTGATGCTAACATAATTGTGTTGGTGTGCCGTTTCTGTACTTGTTACAGCCTCAGAATCCACCAACCGTAGACAATGGGCTGCATTTATTATTCTGGAATAATTTTATAAAGTATATTATAGGTCTATTAATTTTAATTTGGTAGAACTTTTCTCCGACACTAAGAAAAACATTCACCGAATCCTGGATAAAGCCCAGATAACCATGACAAAGCTTTGAGATTATTGAAAAACAGTGTGCAGGGGCTAAGGCAGAATATTTGTTGTGTTATATGCCATTATTAATAATGTGCATTTTTATTGTGGGCTGGTTAATGCATTACAAGCTCCTCTGCACCTGATAGTTGTACATCAAAATTAAGTTTGCTGTAAAACATATATTTACTATAAAACATATATTTTTAGAATTTCACAATACTGCACCTGCCTGCCCCTGATCCTCCAGCAGAGCTTCTATCCTAATCTTTGAATTCTCCATATACTGTATATGCATGAGGGTGAATCTCTTCTTGATAAGATGTCTTTGATGTCAGAAAGTATAAGCATGTGTTTCATCTAATTACTGCAGGCCCCATCAGAAATAAGAGAACATAAAAATAACATACTTTTCAGATAAATTTAGACGTTGGATAAGGTTAATAAAATACGATGATAATATGCTGAAAATAATAAAGAAAAGTGTGTCATATATTTGATATATATGTATTATGATGAGCAAATATGTGCTTCTAAGAGTTAATAAATGGGATAATATTACCAAGCTACCACTAAGTAGCACAAGTGACCAATTCCAGACTAACAGAGCAGGTGAGACAATGAAAATGTGAAAATGCATAATCCACTTACTTCCTCACTCAAACAGCCATATATATATAAAACCAAGGCTAATATTGGTGATCGAGAACTGAGTTGAAGTTGACCATGGGTGTAGGAACTGGGGGGTTGGGGGGGACAAGTCTTCCCCATCCAGATTTTTCTATGTATGTATGTATGTATGTATATATAAACTATTTTACGGTCTGTGTGTACAATGGGCTGTATCCCCCCCCCCCAGAAATATTCTGGCTCCTACACCCCTGAAGTTGGCCTTACTGTATTGGTGGCCAAATGCCCCATAACCCTTATCACTCTCTTCAAGTGAACTCCGAGCTCCTGCCATAGGGATTTTATATAATATGAGCCTCATTCAATTGTGAGTTGGCCAATTGAATAGGGCTCTAAATAAGCACATAACATATTTTTTATACAGAAATTTTTAGTTAATGAACATTAATCCAAAATCACGGTCTTCACTAACTAAAAATTTCGGTCAAAAAATATGTTATGTGCTTATATAGAGCCCTCTTCAATTGGCAAAATTACAATTGAATGAGGACCTTTGTAATTAGCATTTGCAAGGTTTATTTAATACACTCTATAAACATTAACACAAATACAAAACTATGCTTTCCTCCTCAAAAAGTATGCCAGCATAATTACCTCTAAGCAGTACTGAAACCTCAAGAATAACATCTTTAGATTATAACTGCAAATAACTGGCCAATATAATCTTCTAAATGAGTGTAAATTACACATTAATTTAATCATTATGGAATTGTAACAGCTTTTTAGTTAATTCTGTTATGGATGTTTTTTATGCTTAAACATTATTTCAAGCATTTTATAACATCATTTCAGCTAAAGTTCTTCTGAAGTCTACTAAACTTTATTGTAGTTATCAGTTCTGAATAACAACCTAACATTGTAGAATACCAGTTAATATTATCTACCAAGACACAAATAGTTGGCATGTGAGGATTTCAAGGGACTATCTTGTGTACTATTTTTTCTCCTTTAAATAGAGCTCTGCGGGTAGATTCACACCTTAAGTGCTGCTAAAGATTTCTGGCCAGAGAAGATCAATATGGCGAACACAGACATCACTTATAGTTTCATTTGGCCTGCAGGGACCCACACATCTTTCTACTTAGTAAAACAAAAAAATTCAATGTTTTCTCTGAAACATTCATTAATTTGAAATTACCTGAAGCAGCAACTCTTAGACATAAGTCAGTTTCGTGTGGCCGGCTGTAACTGCTTACACTTTGTGTATAAAGCAGGTCTGGTAATTATTGGTAGAAAACATTTATAGCAATCTAAAGCCTCTAGTGAGATTTTTGGAGCTATTCTGGGGAAAACAAAATAATTTCCAGCCCATCAGTGGAGTAATGTGGTACATAAAAAAATGTTTAGAGATAAGTGAAAGAGATATTTGTGATTCGTTGTTTAATCACTAAAGGGCTTCACATACCTGCAAAAATATTAATACTGAAGAAGATCAGTTAAAAAAATGAAATTAAACTTTCCGCAAAAATGAAACATTCATATTTATCTATGCAAATAAAATCAGTATATATAAAACATATTATATTTTTGTTTTATTTAAAATGTCGTGACCTCACTCTTGAAACAGATAAAAAGCTGGCATATATATGTGAATAAAAATAATATTTAGCTCTTTAGGGTGACTAAATGCTACTGTCTAGGAGTTGAAATTGCAAGTGTGTGCAGAGTTCAAATTAAAAGGGTAAAATCACAATCTCAATATTGGGAAAGATTCATTTGATCTATTCAAGTACATCCATACCAAGAAGTCTATAATTAGTGGGTGCTAGAGCTGTAGGACTACCCAATGTATTCCTCAACTCTTTGTCCACCTACTAGTATTTGTATATACTTGCTTAAAGGCATATTTAAGTTTCATGGATAATTAATGCATCTGACAGAAGAGAATCAGTAGTGTATGAAAACAGTTTTTTATGCAGGAAAAAATCCCAAAATAAAAAAAGCAGAGCAGATTTAACACCCCTGTAAATCCCTGCTAAATTTAGCATAAAACTCATAACTTGGTTTGGCCATTCACAGGCAGCTAATAAATTGTATCAATCTGTAATAGCTGTTTGTGTAGCAAGTAATCATGGGATATGTAGTCCTCTGCACGAGGAAGCAGGAGCCAGGCATAGCTCTGTAGATCTCTGCATTGTGCTGCTGTTGGCTTGAAGGTTAGTAAAGGGTTAAAAACCGTACCCAAATGCAGTGTTTCTATTGGTAGGTACCAGGTGCCTATGTAAGCAGCTCTGGGGATGTGAAAAACAAGTTTTATTTTTTAATAAAATAACTCTGTATGTGTATAGAATGGCTCGATGTAATGTGTTTCTAATATAAGCAGCTTGTGTTAGATTAGAAAAGGTAAAAACAGGGAAACTTAGATATACAGTACCTTTAAAGGTGACCTGTTTTCCTTTGATTACACCAGAGATTGAAAGCAGGAAAGTGTGCTGCTTTATAAATACAGACGAGTTGGTATGTGTTGTAAAGTGTAGACTGATGTAGTAAACTCCAATGAGGTGATGCAATAAAATACAAGGAATGAAGAAAATATGACTTATTAAAATGCCTAGTCCAAGACACAGATGTAAATAAACCAACATACTTATAACAAGATGTAAGGGGTCCACCAAGGCAGATCAATATTGATTATCCATTTAATAATTTTCTCTCTCTCTCTCTCTCTCTCTCTCTCTCTCTCTCTCTCTCTCTCTCTCTCTCTCTCTATATATATATATATATATATATATATATATATATATATATATTTATATATATATATATATATATATATATATGGGTGTGTACATAATATACATAAGAGTAAAATAACAGAAATCTAAAAAACAAGCAAGAAAAGAGCACAGAGAACACTATTTGTGTTTTAGAACCACTCATTAAAATCCATGAGGAAGCCTGTGCCATTTTCTTTGCTCTTGTTAGTATACTTGTTTTTTTTTTAATAAATAAATCTAAAATACTACACAATTAGTATTTTTTGTGTTCTCGTCTTGTTTGTTTATTAAGAGCCTCACTGGAATCTAATCCATAGAATCTTCAATGCATGTTGAATATATTACAATAGTTAATTTGAAAAAAAATCACATTCAAACCAAAAAGATGACCACAAACAAATGTTTTCAGTGTGCCCACAGCATCCAACTCACTAGGCAGCACAAACATATGGCCAGGCTTGTTCCATGATTCACTTGAAAAAAAGCTGAGAATGTACTCAGTAGAAGTGTGGCTCTATGTCAGTCGAAGAGTTGAATTTTAAATGTGTTTGTTTTTGACAATGAGTCCAGTAGACATCAAAATGGCAACTTAGTCAATGTCGCGATAAAGAACACAGTTTTCACTTCATTAAAAAGTTGTAAAGGGCCATTGTGGTTCTATATTTAAAATATACTCTTAAAAAAACTACTATATACTTAAAATAGACAACATGTTTTTAGAATGTAAATAAATATAGAACCTAAAGTATTAGCTTTTATATGCAATTATTTTGCAGAGGAATCAGCCATTGCGGATCAGTTTCTGGAAGTGGAAGGAGACTGAATGCAGTGGAAGCTTCTATCTGCACAAAGTATATGGCAGCTGAAGCTTCCTGTGCTTTCGAAAGTGTTGATGGAAAGCTCTTGATTCACAATTTTGTTGCCCATTATCTAGTATAGTTATTTAAAATATCATATAGAAAACAATTTGACCACACAGTAAGTGTATTGTCAATATGCAAGGACCACTGTGGGCATTTTTTTCTGTATGATCTTTTGAGCAACTAAACTTTATATTGTTAGGCAGTAACTAAAATGATTGATTTCATAACAACATATACAAAAGAATATATAAAAAAATACATATAATATATAAAAAATATATAAAAAAATACATATAAAAGGTAATACATTTGAGTTTTACATTTTAAAAACATATTCAAGTATACTTTTTCAAAAGAATATAAATTTTATATAAAGCTAAAGTGATCCTTTAATACATACAGTACATATGCTGTGTATACTCTGACACACACAAAAATATATACATCTCTATGGATAAAATGTATTTATTAATATACTGCAGCCCTAAGCCATACAGATTTATGCTCCCCTGTGCCCCACTTGCATTATTTACTTTCCATATTTTGTATATCAAATCATAGGTTTATGCATGTTACTATATATATATATATATATATATATATAATGTCAGAAAATACCAAGTACACTTAGATAGAAATATCACTGCATATAGACTTTCCTGTGCTTTTACAAACATATTTCAATGTACTGCACTACATCTTCAGACAGCCTGCTGCCTTAGGCCTGGGCCTTGTAGGTTTAGACAGAAACGCACTCCCGAATATACTATTATACAAAACTAATAACTGTGAAAAATAGTTTTTTCAGGCTCTATGTCTGCCCTCTTCTAGACGCCATGCAGGAAGAATCAATGAACCTTCCATGTGTAAATTAAAAAAAACAAGCTGGTGTTTGCTTCTGCACAAAAGCTTTTCTCGCTTGGTGTTCATTACGGAGGAAAAATGCGTGCAAATTATATCAAATTCCATGGAGAACTGAAGAAATATTTTACCAAAATGACTCTGAAGATACCTTTTACATCTATTATGGCCCATTACTTTGTGTTCAAGTAGCAAGTGACTGAGTTTTATTGCTACAGAAACCTCACTTGCTGAAATGCAAACTCTGAAGGCCCGATGTATTAAACAATTACTTACAGTACGTGTCCTGGCCACAAAGCTTTTTATGTGCAATTCCATGTGCAATTATTACATAAAATCCCACCACACAAGATGATAATTCTTTGTTATTAGGGGCCAATTACTGCTTAATTTATTTATTATCGACTGCCATAAAACTTATCTTTAAAGAATTCATTTTCAGTGAATGGTACTGTGAAATCCAGAAGCCTCACAATGGTTCCTCTGTAAGGTGCAATAAATCACCAATATGATATGTAATGTAGCAGAAAATGAAATGTTACCTACCAAAAACTTGTACGTGAGTGGATTGTGAAGAGTAGCAGCAGACACATGACTCGTGTCTGTAAGCATAGCCTGAATATAAAATTTATATGATAGAGGAATATATATTCTAGAATTGTTAAGAGTCTCAGCAACTGACAAACCCGTAGTCTAGAAGCAGTTTAACAATTTAATCACAAAGTCTTTACAAATAATGTTATTTAACATAATTAGAAAATATTTTATTTTGGTCAAACATTGTGTCAGACACTTCTGACTATTAATAGCCATCTCTAATCCCTTGATGGTACATAGGAAATCTTGTTTAACAATAACCTATAATAAAATATACCGGCTGAAGTTTTATACACTTTAATGTAAATAAAGTGAAAAGTTTCTTTCTTAATTCAGTTATAGTACTATGTATGTTTTGGATTGCATCCTTATACACTTACTAGTATTGGGTTTTGATAGATTTAAGGTGGCCTATTTACCTTTGATTACACCTGAGAGAGAGCATGGAAGTATACTGCTTATAAACACAGAAAGGTTAAAGGAATATGTACGTGAGCTGGATTATGAGTGCATCTGATATTGGAGAAATAGTAGTGTATGAAAAAAATACCAAAATAAGCATTTAAATACTTACCTTGAAGTTAACAAAATATATTGTCATTTCTGTCAGTTTAAACTTAGGGTTAACACCCTCTAAACCCAGGCTAAACTGGGTAAACAATTTTAAAAAATATTTTGGCCAATCAGGAGGAAATAAAAACTGAAACATTTGTATCACAATCTGGCAGTTGCTGTCTGTTTTTTTTTCTCTCTGCCTGTCTCCTTATGGGCAATTTAAGCTGTGACCCCACCAACCATCATTTCCTTTAGAGGTCCTTTTGCAGGGTACACTTTATGTAAGCTTCCTAGGGGTGTGCACATCCACATATCAGTAGATAGCACATAAATATATATAAGTACTGTATATTCAACTTTTCAATATAATACATATTTTTCTACTAATCAGTAGCTGTCTATTAGGAAACATTTGAAACCCAGCTAACTTACATATACCTTTAAAATGTGTTTCGACTTTTCTTACTAAAGGACAACTTTAGTTCAAGAAAAACTGTACTTCTTGTGAATTATTTTACTGTATAACAACATTTGCAGCCATGAACATAGAATAGAATTTCTAAAGACATATTTATATATAGAAGAATCCCTCTTGTCTTTGTTTTATCATTTCTTGAGAGCCAGCGCTAATCTATCAGTGGAGGAATGAATTGGGAGGTGGAAGGGGTAGAGGTAAAAAGGATTTGATCGATAATTGCCCATCATTAAATTTAACACCATCCTACTTCCCTTGATTATGTTTAGAGCAGGTAGAATACAATACTTGCTCTTGAGAATTATAAACAATCTTCTCATACACATACGCTTCAATAAAATATCATGGATACCTCCAGAGGCTTCAAAATTAATTGTTAACTAATTACAAACTATCTGTATGATCTTCCTGCCTAATTATACCCTTAGTCAGACTTGAGGTTTTCAAACATGTTTCATTGTACAATTTTCCTTTATGCAAGCATCTAACCACATTTATATTCTAGTCAGTGAAGTTACATATCCTGTTAATAAATAACCATGCAGAAACCAAGTAAGTTTTATCCTAGCAGTACCATGTCATTAATAGATAGCCAACCACGTGAATATACAAATGAAAAAAATATCCCACAGGTTGGACTATCAGACACCAATTAAAGGTATATGAATGTGAGGTGGGTTATGAATGCATCCTGTAGAATGCATCATAACCCACCTAGCAAAAAATGTTTGCAAAAAAAATACAAAAATGTTTAGCAAAAAAGATAAAAATGTGCTGGGGGTGATGTAGACACCCCCAGCAACTGAGATTTGCATATTGGATATGTCATTTTTAATGAGATATCCAATATGAAGCACATGCGCATTCTGATTGGCTAAAGGAAAGGAAAGTGTCTGAAATCATGTGACTTCCCACCGTAGGGCAGACTACAGGTGCTAACTGAGCATGCCTGCACAATCCCCAGGCCAAAAAGAAATATTGTTTAAGTTATGCTAATTTTCCATGGAAATTTCAGGGGGTGTCAACATTGAGAGAAAACAGTTTGCAAAAGCAAGACATTCAGCAAACTTCAGGCTAACGGTTTAACTGGTTACTTTGGATTTTTTTCATGCAAACAATTCTCCTCTATCAGATGCATTAATACCCAGCTCACGTTCATACACCTTTAAGCTACAGGGAATATAGCACAATAAGAAACAAATAAACAGCTGATTTAAGCTGTTTACATTAAAATATATGATGGGCATTGTTTACACTAACTCTTCAATACCCAGTGTAAATATGGTCCTTCTGTATACATATTTAGAATCACATTCCTTATGATACGAAGCATATTTGTTACTGAGTTAACAATGCTTTATTGCTATTGAATGGAAATTGGTACTTCCATGTAAATCAATTGTTTCTAATTTAGCAGATAGGAATCAGTGTTTTGAAGCAATGTTTAAGTACATTTTATGTAATGAGATTGTGCTTGCGGGTCTTGTAGAGGCAACACTGGGAATATTTGTCCCTTAAACATAAGCAGCTGCAATAAAGAACTGAATTCTCCTTTCTGAATTCTTAAGCAAATGCTAAAATATATAGAACCACAGCGGTAGAGCTGTGATGGAATGAGGTGCTCAGCATTTTTCTTCTGCTTAATAATTAATCAGACTCAGCATGGGGTTATTGCGGTGTTAATGAATGCATTTCAGCTGGGCCGTGCTTGCCATAGGCTGCTACATTTGTCACACAACTTTCAGCACCACAGAGGAGGAAAGCAGCTGTGACAAATTGTCTTTGTGTGGCGGCTGCTCATGAGGTGGATGTTCGAGGCATCTGATAAAGTAAGAGATATGCGATGCCAGGATGCAGATAACTTGAGGAATAATTAAACTAAAATTCCCTTGCTGTGTCTACGTGTGAAGATACACAAATGAGCTTGAATCAGTTTCATCAAGTAAGAGCAATAAATTAAAAAGCAGTTCACGGTTTGTAGACAATGAAAATAGTGTATAGGCAGGTCTGGCTTTATAAATAGCTAAGCTAGGCAGGGGTCTAGGAGAGATTACTCATGGGGGCACCTGCCTGGTTGCTGATATGATATAGATGTGCTATCCACCACGCTAGGCTACATCCGTAATGTTTTTGGGAAGACGGAAGCCTGTGTGTGCACAGAGGTGGCCATAAGGGACAGGGGAAGCTTCTGAGAAACCTGTGCTTGGAGCCGCTAAGGATGTGTAGGTTGAGACAGAAGGGTATATTTATTAAAGTTATATAGGGGTTATATACTAAAGTTATCAAACAGCGTATACGTTTGTTCCAGTTTACTAAATAGGCTCAATAGTAGTGCTATTCTACAACGTACTTCCTTCCTTTACATCCTGCTAACCTTACTTAAGCACACCTAGTTTGATAAATATAGCCCTATGGTATATTTATCAAATTAATTATAAATGGAATTAAGAATCTTGGGTTAAGCATATCCTCTCTACCTGTTTGCCATGGATCCTAGTCATGAGAATTAAAGTTTATATCAGCTTTTTAAATATGCTGGGATATTTTATGTTTTTACTCTGGTTAACTCCTCTCACCTGGCTTCACCCTACTCTTTACCTAGTTTAATATATATACTCATAAACGTTTGTGAATACAATATCAAGGTTCTGTGAGAAAACTATAAAATTATTATTATTAACGCTTTACTGAAACAAGCGATTAGCTTTTATGATTATCTCCAGTAAACCATATGAACAAAAGCCTCCAATTTTCACAGAGGGAGGGGCTTGCAATGTTTTGACACAGAGGAATTACAGCATGTTGGAAAATGCCACAATACAATCACTGTACAGCTCCCTAAGCTAAATGTGTGTTTTGTCTTCAATTCTCTTTATTTTTTATTAATGTTGTCAATTATGTTGGAAATGTGTCAGTGGAATAATACAAATCTTGTATATTGGAAATGAAGTTGTACCAACCTTTTAGTTTGCCATTGTCTGGATTCATGCTATCATATTCTGAGTTGTAAAGATTCTGACAGTTTCCACAAGAATTTGAGAAATGTGACCATATACCGTAATTATTCAAGATGGACCTGCTGTTTTAAGCCTTGGCTTGTAAATGTATAAAAACAGGCGCCTTTTTTCTGTGGTACGATGGCACTTTCTGTGGACTGGCCAATAAATATGATTTTAGAATTTCACAGAAAAATATTTTGTCCTGTTCTTTTTTCTTGGTGTGTGTTGTTTCTATTTCAGACGGGATCAGGTGGATTAAAGAAGACATTTTCTTTTGTAACCAAACATATGCAGGTACTAAGATTTAATATTTCTTACAGTATCAACATTATCAATATTACAATATTATTAACATTACAAAGAAAATGTATTTGATTCAGAACATATTCAATACAACTTAAAAACATAGGTAGACTGAATTTATCAGTGTGCATTATTTGATCTACTAGACAGAAAACTGGAGAGCGTCCCAAGGATAGCATCCAAACCAGCACTAAAAGAACCCCAAGAGGACTTAGAAAAAAAAAATGACGAGGTCGGAAAAATACGAAGTTAACGGCTGAACCGCGCAAAACGAAAAAAAATAAAAACACAAAAACGAAAAAACGAAAAAAGAAAAAAACATCACACACAGCACGGAGGGACAGCCAGGACGTCTGGCAAATTTAGGCCGCATTTGCCGAATTTCGGCACTTGAAAATCAGCTAAGCGAGAAAAAATATGGATGTTGAAAATAATTAAAACGAGGCTACACGACTCCGAACTGTGCAAAACACCGCCAGGCATGTACGACTTTGAACCAGGGACGTACAAGGTCCTAAATACACTATTAGAAAGGACGGAAAATGCTTGCGAGTCGTGTAACACATAGACAATCGCCGCCATTTTACAACACTAACTTGCAACTAATAACATTACGAATCTAAATGGCAATTTACACAACTAAACAAACTTTCTCCTCAGGGCAGCAACAGTCCAACTGTACATTGTATGCTGCAGGAAAATCAAAAGAGATTGTTAGCTCTTCAGGATATTGATTGCTGCATATATTAATTAGAAATAGGTACAGCATATTAATTTATTAATGAATTAAGTTATTAATTATTATTAAAATATATATATATATATACATATATATATATATATATATATATGTAAAAAATGAATACATTAATGCTTCACACTTCCTAATACATTTATTAATTCCTAATTAATTATTAATATACATTAATTTAATAATTAGTAATTAGTAATGGAAAATTTTACTTTCCACTGCACTAATTTTTTTTTACATTTTACACTGCACTTATATACCTTGATTACTGCTCTATCACTGCCAGTGATAGTACTTTCAAAGCAGTTACATATTTAAATCACTTTATTATGCTCTGAGACCTAAAAACATTTTCTAATTTACATTGCACTAAAAAAAATGTATATTTAACACTGTACTTATATATCTGTCTTTGCGATCAGAGACGAAGAGGTTCATTGCAAAGCACAAAACTTGAAGGACATGAGGGTAGAGGCTCGAAATGAGCGCCAAAGGTGCTCAGAGGAGCAAAAAGTACATGAGAGGAGAGTCTCGCAATCAGCGCCGAATGTGCTCAGAGGTGCAAAAGTACGCAAGGGGAGAGGCTCGCAATGAGCGCCAACGGTGCACAGAGGAGCAAGAGTACACAAGAGGAGAGGCTCCAAATGAGCGCCGAAGGTGCTCAGAGGAGCAAAAAGTACACGAGAGGAGAGTCTCGCAATGAGCGCCGAATGTGCTCAGAGGTGCAAAAGTACACGAGAGGAGAGGCTCGCAATGAGCACCGGAGGTGTTCAGAGACGCAAAAGTATACAAGAGGAGAGACTCACAATGAGCGCCGAAGGCTCTCATTGTGAGCTATGCAATAAGTGCCGAAGGTGGTCATCGCTCAGCTCTCAATTAGCACTGAAAGTCCTCAGAGGAGCAAAAGCTTTACATTCTGTGGCAAACAACATTGCCATGGCTTCAAAAAATTTTGGCCGTCATTTTAGACGGGCAAGTTGCTAGTATATGTGTAAATTATGGGTCAAGGCTTTCATGGCAAAGATATTCTTCTCCGTAGCCCTCTAGTGACCAAATCTGGTAATGCATTATTAAGTTTAATTTTGCTATATTTTGTGTCCCATATTAATTTAATCTGGGGGTTATTTGTCCCCATCCCCCCAGTTCCTACTTCCCTGACCCTGGCTGAGCACAATTAGATTTATTAAAACAACTTGGCTACTGATTGGAACACCTGTACTCAAGCAAGGGCATTCTCAAATCATGATCTGTTGGTGGCTGAAATAGGTTTTTGAAATCATTATATTCTATAAATATCTCTAATGAGAGGCATTTTGAAATTTTTATTTATGAATTGTGCATATGAATTAATACATATTAAATGTGCAAAACTTAAAATTAGGTGTAACTTCCCAATAGCAAAACGTAAGTCTTTTCCAGTTAATAATTTTTAAACAAAAGAAAACTCATCTAAGGCAATCAGAAGGCAATCGATCTCTATAACAAGACATGGATGGTATAAGGCAGTCAGCTGTGTGTACCCCACAATAGCTAGCAAACTCAACACTCAGTATAAGCAACCTCTGTAGCTTCAATAAACAGACTAATAATATGTGAAATAAGAATGTAAAATGCAAATTTGCAAATAATGTAGATGTGTTATCACCAGGAAGTAACTCAATATATTAGATGTTCTGCTTTCAACATGTAACTCTAGAACAAGTCTTTTTTCATAAACCAGTACAAAAATAACAGTAAAAGCACAAATATTGGATGTTAACCTTATTCTTCAGTACAATGCACAAGCTTTGTTCTTTAACAAAGACTCTTTTCCACCATGTTGTTCCTTACTCTTCCTCCATTAACCCTTATCATGTGCTTCTGATGACATCAGGCATCCAGGCAGTTTGCCAACTTTTCACTTTCTAACAAATTATTATTTGGACTTTCTTAATGGATATTAATTTATGGTAATGGCAATGATTCATTAGACGTTTTAAGGAGTTCCAATGCTATCTGAGAAACTAGATGCCACCTAACCAGCTACGCTGATGCATAATTTGCTAAAATGTATTCCAAAGGAAGTCCAACAAAAAATAAAAGAGTACACAGAGGAAGGTTTGATTAGAAATAATTTTGGAGCTGTGCTTGAGTCACTTTTTATTAGTGATATTGCACAAGATGTGGAATAGGTAGTATGTTTTATTATAGATGACAAAAAAGATCTGTATCAGGCTGCATGCCCCAGAGGAAATAAACCAAATGACATATGTTTTATTTAATTCAGCAAATTTACCAGAGTGGTGCAACTGCAATTTGATATGAAGCAGCACAATATATTCCACAAAAAAATAGAAGGAATGATGGCTGTATAGGTGAAAACAAAAGGGTAATATATATCTAGGACTCATTTAATTTTAGGAAAGGGATGTAGCAATGTAATTCAGAAAGCAAAAATATGCTATCATGCACTGGGAGAGATATTAATACTTGAAAGAATGTACAGGTGACATCTCCAACATGATATTAATACTTTAGAGACAGCAAGAAGTAAAATTGTATGTGGTCTGACAAAGTAAAATATAAATACATTATGAATAGAGTTGTCAAATGTCAAAAGTACTTTTAAAGGTCAACTAATTGCATTAATTTTCTAAGATATTAAGTACTTCTGAAAAAAAAACTATTAAAATATTGTTTTAAGTAACAAAGTGGTATTTAGAAAATATATTTCTTAATATGTATATTCTATATATATTTGAAATTTAGAGATGTCTCACATATTCAAATTTGTATAAAATTAGTCTGGCTGAAATTAGTTTGAATGGGAGGTAACAAGATAATAACTTCATCATCCATTTATATTTAAGCAATACCACCCTGCCTTAATGTGTGAGGTATGAAATGTCTTCCGAAATGCTAAATAGTTAATCATTAAAATACATTTTTCATAAATCCATTTTAAAAAAAGTGTTTGTATGGAGTATTACTGTTCTTATTACAATATAATGGTTATTTGAACCACTGCCTGTTTGTAACTTAAGTTATTAGCACAATGGGGTTTTTATTTAATTTTCTTGGCTTTCTCTTATTCATCCTTTAGATTTTTAGAGATTCTGAATTTTGCACTTTCTCTTAATCTTAATTTAAACATTCATAGGATAAGTGCAACTAAATATAAAAGTGCAAAAAATATTCCAGATTGAAAACTCACTTTAGATGTGTGAAAAATCACATCTACAAAATTATTAAATATGTCACTAGGGATACCCATATCAAGTTGCATCGGAGCTCACTGTGATATATTTGGTAAATTTGTTTGTTTTCATTTTACTTTTAGAAAATGTATGTACTTTTGCATTTGGTCAGGTCATAGTAGAGAGGTCAGACAAACTGTAGTCCATTGGAGAAAGAACTGGCAGCACACTCTAGTATCTTTGCCAGGAAAACCTTATGGATAAGAATAACCATAGACATAACAATACAGTGGATATAAAAAGTCTACACACCTCTGTTAAAATGTCAGTTTTCTGTGCTGTAAAAAAATGAGACAAAGATAAATAATTTCAGAACTTTTTCCACCTTTAATGTGACCTATAAACTGTACAACTCAATTGACAAACAAACTGAAATCTTTTAGGTAGAGGGAAAAAAGAAAAATAATATGGTTGCATAAGTATGCACACCCTTAAACTAATACTTTGTTGAAGCACCTTTTGATTTTATTACAGCACTCAGTCTTTTTGGGTATGAGTCTATCAGCATGGCACATTTTGACTTGGCAAGATTCGCCCACTCTTCTTTGCAAAAACCCTCCAAATCTGTCAGATTGCAAGGGCATCTCCTGTGCACAGCCCTCTTCAGATCACCCCACAGATTTTCAATCAGATTCAGGTCTAGGCTCTGGCTGGGCCATTCCAAAACTTTAATCTTCTTCTGGTGAAGCCATTCCTTTGTTGATTTGGATGGATGCTTTGGGTCGTTGTCATGCTGAAAGATGAAGTTCCTCTTCATGTTCAGCTTTCTAGCAAAAGCCTGAAGGTTTTGTGCCAATATTGACTGGTATTTGAAACTGTTCATAATTCCCTCTATCTTAACTAAGGCCCCAGTTCCAGCTGAAGAAAAAAAGCCCCAAAGCATGATGCTGCCACCACCATGTTTCACTGTGGGTATGGTGTTCTTTTGGTGATGTGCAGTGTTGTTTTTGCGCCAACATATTTTTTGGAATTATGGTCAAAAAGTTCAACCTTGGATTCATCAGACCATAACACCTTTTCCCACATTCTTTTGGGAGACTTTGGATGTGTTTTTGCAAAATGTAGCCTGGCTTGGATGTTTTTCTTTGTAAGAAAAGTCTTTCGTCTTGCCACTCTACCCCATAGCACAGACATATGAAGAATACGGGAGATTGTTGTCACATGTACCACACAGCCAGTACTTTAATGTTGCTGTAGGCCTCTTGGTAGCCTCCCAGACCAGTTTTCTTCTCATCTTTTCATCAATTTTGGAGGGAGCTCCAGTTCTTGGTAATGTCACTGTTGTGCCATATTTTCTCCACTTGATGATGACTGTCTTCACTGTGTTCCATGGTATATCTTATGCCTTGGAAATTCTTTTGTACCCTTATCCTGACTGATACCTTTTAACAATGAGATCCCTCTGATGCTTTGGAAGCTCTCTTTGGACCATGGATTTTGCTGTCAGATGCGACTAAGAAAATTTCAGGAAAGACCAACTAGAGCATGTGAACTTTATTTGGGGTTAATCAGAGGCACTTTAAATGATGGCAGGTGTATGGTGACTCCTATTTAACACGATTTGGAATGTGATTGCTTAATTCTTAACACAGCTACATCCCCAGTTATAAGAGGGTGTGCAGACTTATGCAACTACATTATTGTTCTTTTTTATTTTTCTTCCCTCCTTCTAAAAGATTTCAGTTTGTTTTTCAATTGAGTTGTACAGTTTATAGGTCACATTAAAGGTGGAAAAAGTTCTGAAATGATTTATCTTTGTCTCATTTTTTTACAGCACAGAAACCTGACATTTTAACAGGGGTGTGTAGATTTTTTATGTCCACGGTATATGTGCTTGGCATGCTGCTGTCTATAGCATCACAGAGAGTCGGACATGACTGAACAACAAAAACAAGAACATTGCATTTAGTTGCATTATCATGTGCACTTTTACATTTAGATTAGAGAGTGCCAAATTCTGATTCACTAATAATCTAAATGGTTAAATTATGTGGGTGTTGGCAAGGCACTGGAATCTGAGGCTGCAAATCTAGTGCCACATCCAATCTCCCTTACTCATTATCAGGGGAACAAAATGACAAATACCTAACAATTCTAAAGCAATAAAACTATGCACTTTGCATTTACCATAAAACATCATTATAACTTGTTAGAACATTTCAGTAAATGCTCATTTTTGAACCACTGATTTGTCTACTCCTACATAATATGAAATTGTGGCAACTGTATTTTAGTTTTAATTTCACTTGCAGATTCTCTTAGAGAATCCAAGATGCATGGGTCCTCACACATAAAACAGTTTCCTGGGATTGTGGGTGCCATTATCCCACAGTGACCATGTATCTCTAAACTGTTTGAGAATGGTCACATTTATTATTATCGTTTATTTGTAACATGCCAACATATTTCGTAGATGAAAGTGATACCTTTCAGTTGTAAATATGTTTCTCCCAAATGGCAAGATAAAAAAAACAACTATGTCTTATCTCCCAATACCTATTTATGGATATTATTAATTTAACAATGTTACAACAGTTGCTCAAATGTAACATTAGGGTATTAATGGCATCTAGGCCTTAAGAAGGCCAAATATGGCAATAATCCAGTCTTTGTGTAGATTTCTGTGGTCTCTATTTTACAATTCATTGTTAGTCCTCGATTGTAACAATAATACATATTATTTATACTGAAGAACACTTTGAAATACTAACCTTAAAGCAGAACTCCGGGGGCAGGTGAAAACTAAACAACTGGTTTATGTTCTGTAAGAAATATTCAATTACGGTTATGCCTCATAAACGGACTATGAAGTGTATTTCTAATAAACTTATACTATTAATACATTTTATTTAAAGATACATTGATATCTCACAGTACCTGGATACACAGTACTGGATTTCTGCAAGGGTTATATCTTTCCAATTTATATTTATACACAGGATATATATGTAGAGTGAGTGTTAGGTACAAACCCCTGGTTAATTTCTGACTGACATGCCATCCTACAGTGGGGATTTTTCACAAATAACACCAGACAGAAATGTCATGTTTTCTCAACTAACTTAATAATTGTACACCAATGTTGCAGTCTTGTTTTGGGACCTCTCAAAGTATAAAATTAAATATTTGAGGCCAATCTAAATATACTTCCCAGGATGCCACCCAAGCATTATTGTATGTTCTTTCATCCTTGCCTGCTCTGATCATCATCTCTCCTATTCAATGCTCTCTCAGTCATTTTTGAAAGGCCGGTAGTCCACCCAGGCTTCCTGAGGTTGGTGGGAGGGATGACTTGACCTGGCAAGACTGGGGTATGGGCTAGCTGGGGGGATCGAGGATTTTATAGGCTCTTTGGCGCCATCTGCTCAATTATGCCCCCAGGTAGCAAACACACTGCTAAAGCAACACTTGAGTGGTTTAAGGGGAAACATGTAAATGAGTTGGAATGGCCTAGTCAAAGCCCAGACCTCAATCCAATAGAAAATCTGTGGTCGAATTTGCTGTTCACAAGCGCAAACCATCCAACTTGTAGGAGCTGGAGCAGTTTTGCAAGGTGAAATGGGCAAAAATCCCAGTGCTAAGATGTGGCAAGCTCATAGAGACTTATCCAAAGCATTGACTTTATGGGGGAGAATAGTTATGCACATTGACTTTTTCTGTTATTTTTTCCTATTTGTTGTTTGCTTCACAATAATAATAATAATAATAAAAAAACATCTTCAAAGTTGTGGGCATGTTCTGTAAATTAAATGATGCAAATCCTCAAACAATCCATGTTAATTTTAGGTTGTGAGGCAACAAAACATGAAAAATGCCAAGGGGGTGAATGGAAAAATGGAGAATGGAAAAATAAAAAATGACAATCTGGGAGGTATTTATCTAGTTGATTGTATAAAGCAGTCGTTGTTCTGGGATATGTTTTAAGTCCGTATATATGTCGCCAGAAAATGTATTATGTTGTTGTCACAGCAGCAGATGGTGAGGGGAGTCGCCGGGTCAGTGGTAAAGTGGGAGAGATCCCACCCTACAGTAATACGGCTGTTCCATCACTTTAGGCCCTGGACGAGGGTGCAGGGCATAGGGTGTACTGTCTCTGGCCAGGCTCCTCCCCTCACTTGGTCATGTTAATTTATTGATGGTTATTGTTATGGTTATTACATAATTTGTGTTTACCAATAAACGCTGTGATGGATTTCCCTCCAATAAGTGGTCTGTGTCTAATCATTATAGCCAACATATGATTTGTGTCTAAATCGTTATGTGTACATACCAACTGGGCCTTGCTTAGGTCATGATGCGCTGCACTCAGATGGCTCTGCTCAGATGGCTCTACATGAAAATCTCTTAACCTTGCACGTGTGCTGCTTTGCTGCTTTCCTCATTTCCCAGGTAAGCATGGATAGTGGTGTAGAAAAACATCCACAAACTACTTTCTACTCCAAAACCCAGTCATGATACCAAAACACAGAGGCCTATTATTATTTTCTGATTATCAGATTTTATTTGGACACACATGGATCAGCAACAGGAAGAACATACAAAATGTCTGCTACTGACTGACTGAGTGACTGACAAAAACATAAACATCACAGCTTTTTATACAGTATATATATGGTATAGCCCAATACTACCCTTCTAGAAAAATAACACATTCCACCCACAGCCAATAAACAATTATTTATATTATTAAATCCAATAAAAATGAAACATGCAGTTTGCACGTGTCAGCGATGCCTGACATGTCACACCATATGCACAATTAACTCCTAACCTGCAATTTGTACGCATAGATCAAACATGTTGTTCGGCCTTGAATAGTCTCCAGAACAGTTTTTTATTATGAGAATAAGGACTTGTTTACAGTTATAGAATGAAAAACAATGAATTAAGTAAATGCAGAATTAACTGTTTCTTAGCTTACATCCTTCAATGTAAAAGTACTGATTCAGAGTTTACATCTAGCTGTGGGGAATCGGTACCAGTCTTTCCCTGTGCTCAGGACTTCGCTGACAAGGTAACGCATAATTGACCTGTTTAGGTGATTCCAGCATTCTATGCCTGCAATAATGGATTTGTTAAGGGTTCATTTTTTTTCATTTTGATCTCTGCACGGACACGTCATTAGCACATGGGGCAGAGTACAGAGCACGGCTCTGAATTGTTCAAATTTTTCCTATTGGCCACATAAAGAGCCACTTGATACAGCACAATTTGGACCACATCCCAATAAAGATCTACTAAAAGCACATTGAAATACTTTAGAAATACACAATGTTTTCACTGAGAAATCAAAAAATAAATAGATAAAGAAATATGTGTTTTTGTGTGTGCAAGTCCAGAAAGGCAAGAGAGCAGAAACCTGCATTTTCTGCCATAGGAAATTACAAAAATGACAAGAATTTGTAAAAAAGCTGGAAATGTAAGTAGTCTATCCGTTGACTTCAATAGGACACACACCACCCTGATTTGCTGCACAGAATGTGAGAGGACTTGCACACACATAAACACAGATTTAATTTCATTTGATTTCTCAGTGAAAAATGTAGATATCTGTAAGGTATTTCAATGTGCTTGTAGTAGATCTTTATTGTGATGTGGTCCAAATTGTGCTGAATCAAGTGGCCCTTTATGTGGCCAATAGGAAAACCAATGTAAAAGAGCTCTAAATTTAACTCATACAGTGTTTTTGCAGTTCTAGCAAACCTCTTATATAAATCCTAAATGCATCAGCAATACATTTAACTATTAACCACATTAAAACACCAATGAGCACCTTGCATCATGGTGCCTGTCACGACCGCTACTTCAATTGGGCTTGTGTGGTTTATTGTAGATACCCCTGAAAGCAGGGATACACTCAGACCAGTATTTAATCACCACACAGGGCCAAGACACCAGAAACAAGATAGCAGGACTGCAGAGTCGCAGACTTTAACTCTAGTCAGTCTAATCAGATGCAGCATCAATTTCAACAATCCCCAAACATCCAGTGGCCCTCCTAAACATGACAGTGCCCACCATTTATCTTTAAATCATATTTCCATTTGGATTATAAGAAAATTTGTCTTGCATATGGTTCATCAAGTAACCATACATTCCCAAAAGGGAAGCACTTTTGACTACAAGAACAACACCTACGGATCTATAAAGGAGTTCCTTGTACACCAAGAGCTAGAGCACTAGTACCAAGGACAACCAACCTTTGTCAAATCTACTACCAATGGTTTGCAAGTACTGTATTGGTCCGAATATAAGCCGTACCCGCATATAAGCCGCACCTGTAAAATGCAAGGGGAAAAAAAAGAAAAAAGATAGTACTCACATATAAACCGCACCCTTAAAATTGGAGAGAAAAAGACAAACGTCAGAGAGAAAAAGACAAAAGTCAGAGAGAAAAAGACAAAAGACAAGTAGATTTAGGGAATAAA
Source organism: Discoglossus pictus (assembly GCA_027410445.1). Classification (NCBI taxonomy): domain Eukaryota; kingdom Metazoa; phylum Chordata; class Amphibia; order Anura; family Alytidae; genus Discoglossus; species Discoglossus pictus. The sequence continues at coordinate 362,777,825 of CM050165.1, forward strand.
TAGTGATTTTATTTTAACATATGCTGTACCATATACGGTATCCAGTATTTGGAAAACATTATAACTGTAACTCTTTAGGCAGGTTGCCAATATTATGGTAACATCAACAGAAAGTTCAGGAAACATGAAACATAAGGTAACAAGGAAACTTTTTACTATTCACAGTCATCACTGGTGTCACTAATGATTTTGTCACCAGTATTCGCTTCATCACTGTCACTGTTATCTTCATTCTCCTCCCATAGCAAGTTGTCCTCGCTACCATCCAATGCATTGGACACGCAGCATTTTTTGAAGTTAGAAGTTATAGTTTAGAAGTTATAATCCATTGGCACAGGAGTGTCACTGACCGCTTCTTAATCTTGCCAGATGGTGTGAGAGCATGATCCCCTTCCCGAAGCCAATCTGAATACTGCTTGCTTATGTTGTCTTTGAACGGCTTGTTGACAATGACATAGAGCACTTGTAGCTTTGAAGTCATGCCACCAGGTATAACAACAAGGTCTGTCTTCTGTGCAGCAACTTTAGTCTTCACTTCAGGAGTGAGATGACCCTTGAAATCATCCAAGACAACTTAGTGAGCAGTGCTCCAGGTCTGCATTTCCAAACTACAGACAACCAGTCGACCATCAGTTCAGTTTTCATCCAGCTTTTTTCCTGGCAAAGAATCACTAGGCCATCAGGAATGCTTTCTTTGGGCAAAGTTTTTCGCTTCAGAATAACATAGGGGGGTAACTTTCCTCCGTCAGCAGTGACAGCTAACATCACCGTTATTCTGAGTTTTTCATTACCAGTTGTTCTTAAAATGACACTTTTTGCCCCTTTCTGGTTTACTGTTGTATTGCTTGGCTTGTCAAAAAATACTGGGGTCTCGTCAGCATTGCCCATCTGGTCTAATGGGTATGAGGGACGCTGCCGCAATTGGATGACATACCTCTGGAAACTAGTCAGTTTCTCCTCAAAATCTGCCGGCAGTTTCTGTGCCAATGAAGTGCTTCGTCGAAGAGCGAGACCCTTTCTCCGCATAAAACGACGGCACCAACCAATACTTGCACGAAATCCCCTCTTATTTATTTTTAAGGTCTTTGCAAGTTCTAAGTCTTTCAGCTGGATTACTTCACAAGAAATTGGCATCCCATCTTTTCTCATATCTTGAATGTAGGAATAAACCCCAGCTTCAAGTTCTGGATATTTGCCTTGTTTTGGTCCGATGAAAGATTTTCTGGTGGAAACTGAATTTTTCAATTTCTCCTCTGAGGCAACCCAACGTCGCACATTGGATTCATCCAAGCCATATTTTTTTCCAGCCTCTCTGTTGCTTGTTGTCTTTGCATAATTAACAACTGCAATTTTGAAACTTGCATCATAACTACGCCTCACTCCTAGGCTTGTTGAGCTTTTCTCTCCAAGTGATCAGCCATTGCAAGAAACAGGCTTTTTAACATGTACTGTTACTTCTTTTACAGGTTACAGGCCTTACAGAATGCTAGAATCAGTAAAACCGGAAATTGGTATTCAATTGCTACAATTTAGTCACATGCGCGCAAATCTGCACCCTTAACGCGCAAATTGGCATTAATTTTGCGATCCCGAATATAAGCCGCACACGCGTAACTCAAATCTCGCAAATCGGCTGTCATTTTTTCATGGTCGCGAATATAAGCCGAACACTTAACTCGCAAGCTCAAAAATCGGAAAAAAGGTGCGCCTTATATTCAGACCAATACGGTATATTAACCATTCTGGGATTCCTTTGAATGAGAAAGTGTATTATCATTAGTGCCCGATCTACCTTTTTGGAGCCGCTGGGCAGTAAAAGGAAGGAGCCCCTATAGTAGACACACCCATTTTTTCCTTTTCTATGTGTGTATATTGCTCTCTTGCCATATTTACAACATAGCTACTCATACACACACTGAGCTACTACTTGTTTATTAAATGCATTTTATGGTGGGCTGTATTATTTATATTTTTCTATTGGCAGCCAGCATATGTTACACAAACACATATCATGATCACTTGTATCACAAATAAAAACTGAGTAATTATTAGAATTAAAGGGCCACTGCACAATGAAAACAGAAATTGTTTGAAAAAGTTGAGTCTAACTAAGAGCATAAGTAATACAGTCATACAGCTAGTTTTATTTAGATAAAATACATTTTAATATATATATATATAGAGGTATCCTGGAACTTGCCAGGATGAGTTCCATAAAGGTAGAGTTCAAAGCAAGCATTTCCCATAGGGATCAATGTAAATTGTAATAATCCGTTCCCGGACCCCAGAATTTTCACATTTTATTTTGAACCGATGCACTTGTTTTTGGATACAAAGCCTTCAAACTAAACAGACTTAAATGAAAACAATAATTTCAACAAATAATATAGAATTTTAACTGTATGGAGAGGACTTGAGGACCCAGGGGAATGGTGGCGATGTAGAGAAAGAAGAGAGAATTTAATGCTGGCAACTTTGTTTTTTATATGCACAGACCACACCTTGGTTCTTATACGCACAGTCTTCACTTTGGTCCTTATAGGCACAGGCTGCAGTTTGGTTCTTACTGGCACAGTCTACACTGTGATTCTTGCAGACACAGGCTGCACGTTGATTCCTGCAGGCATAGGCTGCTCTTGGGCTCATGCAGTCACAGGCTGCTCTTGGGCTCTTATAAACTACTCTACACCTCAGAACAGAACTTTATTTAATTTCCTGAAAGACAGGACGAGAGAAGTTGCAAGCACGTTGAGTTCCGAGCCAATTTTTCTCAGACCGATGCATTGAGTTCCGAGCAAGAGGTTGATTTCCAAGGCAATTTTTTGTCAGTCGAGTATCAAAAATGACAAGTTTCAAGGACAACGAAAACCGAGGTACCACTGTGTATATAAAATTCTACCCCCCTCCCAGTTTAACATTTCACCAGCTGCGTTTCCTACATATAAATGTAATCATTATCAGTCAGGATCACTTTTACTCATACAATGTAAACATATTAGACTAGGGTCACCAATAATTGTAATACAAATATATACATATTTATCCACAATCAACTATAATTAAACAAATGTACACATATTCAGCAAGGTTAACCTATTAGCATAACAATATATAATTGTACATATAAATACATTAAGAAATAATAACCCATTAATACCTATAATCATACAGTATTAATAGCCATTCCAACAGAATACCTACAATCAAGTACATAAACTACCTGCAAGAATAAATACTATTGAGGAGCCACTTTCTACCAATATTTTCTTTAAAATAAAAAAACATTTTAGTAAAAAACATTATACTGTATAAACGTACTTATGCTCCTCTGGTGCATTTCCTTCCTCTATACTCAGCAGGAAATGCATGGGATGATCGAACAGTCTACACTCTAGTTCCAGATGTGAACTTCAGCATTTTGTTCTTAAGCCAAAAAAGTATTTTTAGGGGGTTTAAGCTAAAAAAATGGGCACTCCTCAAAGGGCAGCACCCCTAAGTGGCAGCCTAGTTTGCCTAATGGGCAATCCAGCCATGATGACCATGACAAGTTTATCAAGTAAGTTTTGTAGTTTCTGCAAAGATAATTTTCCACTTAGTAAATCTGAGATATGCCAATTCATTGCCCTACTTTTAAACCGAAGGGTACAATAATTCTAGGACAGCAAAACCTATACACAAAATGTGAATGAGAAAATCCTTAACATGCACACATATTAAACCATAGCTATTTCAGCACCCACATGTACAGTTATTGCTTCAATAATTGTATGTTTTCTTCTTGGTTTAATTTACGGCAGAATAAGCAGACACATTGTACTGATAAACAAATAGAACAGAAAAAGTACAAACTTATATGTAGACATTTTGGGTACTGAAAGTTATTGAGCATTGATTTAGTATAACACAACTCTATCTAAAACAGACCTGGAACCACAGAGGTATTGACAAATTATCTTTTATAGTTGCTTGTTAAATATTTATTACTATTTCTCTAAATCTCCCCTTTTCCTCTCATTTTGTTTTTCGTACCACTGTTTCTCATTTTGAGAGCTATGTAACAGATAACAAGGATCAGGGTTATATATAAAGCTTGTTATATCTAGTTACTGTGAATGTCTATGCCATTCTGCAGCTATCTGTCTCAAGGTTTTGGTTTACATGTTTGCAAGTTCTCGGTTTACATGATCTCGAGTATAATTTTATTTTGCAGCTACAGAAACAAAATATTCATGCATCTTAGCATTATGTAGCAATAGACTAGAGTAAGAGCACAGCTTGCAGTGTGTCTTTTGAAACAGCTGTTATATTTATTTTGATTATTGAGGGAACCACAATGCCAACATGTACTGTGACATACTAAAGCAGAGCATGATCCCCTCCCTTCGGAGACTGGGCCGCAGGGCAGTATTCCAACATGATAAAGACCCCAAACACACCTCCAAGACAACCACTGCCTTGCAAAAGTAGCTGAAGGTAAAGGTGATGGACTGGCCAAGCATGTCTTCAGACATAAACCCTATTGAGCATCTGTGTGGCATCCTCAAATGGACGGTGGGGGAGTCCAAGGTCTCTAACATCCACCAGCTCTGTGATGTCATCATGGAGGTGTTGAAGAGGACTCCAGTGGCAACCTGTGATGCTCTGGTAAACTCCATGCCATGGGGGTTAAGGCAAGGCTGGTTTTGACATTGCCACTTAGGGGTGTAATCACTTTTGTTGCCAACGGTTTAGACATTAATATGTGTGTGTTTCGAGTTATTTTGAGGGGACAGCACATTTACACTGTTATACAGGCTGTACACTTAGGGCCTCATTCTATTAGCGGCCGCAGCCGTTGCGGGGCCGCAAGGACCAGCCGCAAGCTATTCAGCTATTCTATTCCCTTACGGCCGGAGGCTCCGGCAGGCTTGCGGCCGGTGCCTTGCTATCTCTTGCGGCCGCTCGCGCCGGAGGAAAGCCTTTGATCTAAAACGGCCGCAAGAGTTTTGCAATTCAATTGCTCCGGGAAACCTCTCTGCAAGGCTAAAAACGAGCCGCTGCTTACTTGCAGGAAAGAGGTCTCGCTAGCACCAATTAAGCACATAAAATAGCTCAAATAAAGCCATCCTGCACTTTGAGAAGACTATAAAGGGATTTTAGGTGTTAGAAAAAATAGCACATAATTATCCTGTACTCAAATCCGTAAAATATTTTATTTTTAATATCCGTAAAATATCCATGTAAAAAGTCCAGAGTGCTTTGAGCACCTCAGACACACCCACGCCACAGCCGGAAAATAAACAGTTAATTTGAACTCGGGTTTGGGCAGATGTGCAAGCTTGAGAGTGGGTTCCTTTTAATCCTCATGTCCCCCAATATGATCCCTAGCATTTACAGAGCTGTACAGTGCAGGCTTGAATTTATTTTTGAGTTTTTATATTTCACAGCTTACGGCCGGTTCCAAGATATGCGGCCGGCCGTAAGATGAGATCCTTGCGGGGCCGTATAATAGAATCGCGAGTTAACTGAACCCCCGCAAGGAATCGCAGCCTTACGGCCGATTTACGGCCGATAATAGAATGAGGCCCCTTACTACTTTACATTGTAGCAGAGTGTCATTTCTTCAGTGTTGTCACATGAAAAGATATATTAAAATATTTACAAAAATGTGAGGGGTTTACTCACTTTTGTGAGATACTGTGTGTATATATATATATATATATATATATATATATATATATATGTAGTTGTGAGCATTGCGGGTTGTTGCTAATGCTTGCAGGCTCACGAAGCAAGGGCCGCAGTTGCAGGCAAGGTGCGCCAAAGGCTCTCCTTGCGCTGGCGGAGATAAGGGCCTTAGGTGCTCATCCCTATGACCCTGTACGACTTAGGCAGTTGGCGCTCATTGCTCTGGTGGAGATGAGCGCTGTAGGCGCTCATCCCTACGACCCGGGACGACTTAGGTAGTGAGCGCCAAAGGCCCTATGACCCGCGGGACTACAGATCAATAGAAATCTCAATTATCCAATTCACATTGCAAGCCCCGTAGCAGTTTGAAAAAAATTGTGTTTAAAAATTATGGCCCGTAACACTTTGCAAAAATAATTGGAAAAAAAATTCTGAGGCTGAAAAAATTTGAAGTTAACGGCCGAACTGTGCACATTGAAAAACACACAAAAAAAAAAAAACATCACACAAAGCACGGGGGGACAGCCAGGACATCTGTGAGTGAGGTTGCATGCAAATTTAAGTCAAATTTCACGAGTTTCGGCACTCACCAATCGGCTACGCGAGAAAAAAATGGCGGACGAAAAAAACGGAATACAAGGCCAAGCACGTCAAATTCTAAAACGTACTCGGAACACTTACCCGAACTTAGTAACACTTCATGCAGCACGTACCACACATCTTGCAGCACGTAGCACATACAAAATCAAAGCCATTTTCTATAGAAGAAGTTACATTTACATGTAATCCACAATGGCCAGAGATTGTACAGAATCTACTAATTCAGATAGACCAGTTTTCGTGGCAATAGTCTTCAAAATAAAATTAACTGAATTAATTTGTGACATAATCATAACTCAGTTATTTGGCAAATGTCTGGCTTATGTTTATACCATAGAATTTTTAAAAAATAGGCCTTCTACATGCACATATGCTTAATAATCCTTCAAGAGAAATATAAATTGGAAACTGGTGATAAAGTGGATTCAGTGATTATTGCTGAACTAACAGATCCAGAAATACATGGTAGACTATTTCAGATTGCAACTCACTGCATGATTCATGGACCATGTGAAGATAATAAACAATACAAAATGCACTAAAGAATTTCCAAAAGATTATAGAGACAAAACTTATGCTAATTGTGATGGCTACCCATTATGTAGAAGAAGAGAAGGCTAAAATGCCATTATTAGTTGGAAAAAAGTTGATAACAGATATGTGGTTCCATACAATCCACATTTGCTCATGAAGTATAATGCACACATTAATTTGGAAGCTTGCACTTCTATAAAATCCATTAAATATGTCTACAAATATATTTACAAAGGCTATGATGCAGCTACTGTAGTGGTCAAACGTGCAGAAAATTAAGAACAAACTGAGTTATTACATGATGAACTTGCATCTCATGTAGATTCTCGCTATGTAAGTGCGCCAGAAGTAATGTCGCATCTTCTCAAATTTTAAATGCATGATCGATCACATGTAGTATATAGCGATTAGCTGTACATTTGCCCCAAAGACACTTAGTTTATTTCAATGTTGGAAAAAAGTGAGTATCGACAAATTACACTAACTGAGTGGTTTCAATTAAATTGTAATGACTTGGAGGCAAGGGAATTGTTATACATTGACATTTCATATCATTATGTTTTTGTTAATGGATTATGGCGGACAAGAAAAACCTGTGGAAATAAAATTATAACCAGAATTTACACTGTAAGTCCAAGAGAGCTTGAATGTTTCTGCTTATGTTTACTCCTTTTAAATGTTCCTGGTGCACAAAGTTTTGAACAGTTGAGAACTTTTAATGACACAGTTTATGACACATTTCATTTAGCTGCCCAACACAGAATCTTCCTGGCTGATGATACAGAATGATGTCTAGAAGAAGCAGCACTGTGTCATATGTCACGGCAGATGAGAGAACAATTTGCATTCATTTGCATCTTCTCAAATGCTACAAATGCATTAGCTTTGTGGGACAAATTTAAACCAAATATGTCTAAAGACTTTTTGCAATGATACAATGAGCCTATTGCAGAATTACAAGCATTAATTGAAATTCAAGAGGTGTTTCTCTCTCATGGATTAAGTTGTGCACATTTTAATTTGCCAGATCAAGGACTCATAGATTAAATAAACTTTGAAGACTCTGATACTCAGCTTCAAAACCAATTAATACAAGAAAAACTTGCAACTTTAAATACATTACAATTGCAAGCATTTAACGCCATAAAAAGTTCACTAGAGGATGACTTGCTCAAAGAGCGTTATTTCTATCTAGATGGACCTGGTGGATTAGGAAAAACATATCTATATAATTTGTTGGCAAGAATCCAAGTCAGGTTGATTTATTAGATGATGGCCGGATTTTTACAAAAAACATTGTCTACTATGAAGTATTGTAAATTAAATTACACAAAATAATAACAATACAACTAATAATACAAATAAGCAAATTTAAAAAGAGCATCAGTGTTATTATATCTACAACAAATTCACAAACAATACCACAACAAATATAGAGAACAGTGGTTTTATTTTGAGGATGCAATTTTATGTAACTCAGGCTCTTTTTAGAGGAACACTATTTCGCTAAGGAAACTCTATAAAATGGCAAAATACATAGATAACGGTGTTTATACCGCCCGGACGAACTTTGATGGCGGTCTCTTTGTAGAGGGCCACTATTTCACATAGGAAATTCTATGTGCCATTTTCAATATCTACAAGAATACAATAAAAAAGTGAGAAAAAAACAACAACACTAAACAGTGGTTATATCCCATAGACAAAATTACAAGTCTACTAAGCTCTTTTTAAGGTAATCACTTCGACATACAAAACCAAAAAAATATTGAAATGTCTTGGAAGTGACTTTTGACAGGATTAGCCCCACAAAACAGTTACCTTGCATTTTCTCAATTGTAATACATTAAGTTCATGTTTGTAATGTTAAAATTCTGTTTTCCAAGGACTGAAAAGTTGTTTCATTGTATGTAATTAAGGGTTCATGTTAATAGAATGATGATCATTTGTTGTAAAATTTTAATGTTTATGTACATGGAGAGTATTGATCCAAGGAGTAATCCGATCGACAGTTAATGGGGTCAGGAAGGAATACATTTTTTTGCCCACTTTGAAGCAATTGACCAAGTTTCACTGGGGTTTTTGGGTTTGTCTTCCTCTGGATTCAATATTCAATATTACTGTATTTTTTGAAAATGTTATTTTAAATGTTAATACATTATGTTAATGTTCGCATTGTTAACATTGTATTTTACAAGATTTCAAAAGTTGTTTTATTGGATCTTATTAAGTGTTTATGTCAATAGGAGCATAATCATTTGTTCAAAATGTAAATGTATAATTAAATAGACAGAATTCATTCAGGGAGTAATCTGATCACCAGTTACTGGGGTCAGGAAGGAATTCATTTGGCTAAGTTTCAATGGGTTTTTTTACTGTTTGCCTTCCTCTGGATTCAATACCTATGTGCTTTAACAGTAGTTAAAGTTGCATGTTAAGAAGCATTCTGTAATGGTTTAAAATACTTATTCATACAAAGTTGACCTATTGTTATATTATTACTGAATACATGACAATTAAAAAAGTTAATATAGTTTAACAGTTGTTGAAATACAAGTTGAATGTTAAAAAAATAAAATAATAATTATAATTGTTGTACTTCTTTGCAGATAACGAAATAGTTAACAGTGTCAGAGACTCACATTGTGTAGCAAACAGCATTCACAGCTTTACAATTTTATTGTCCTTCATTTTTTGACAGGCAAGTTGCTAGCATATATATATTAACACAAAATACACTTGTTTTATTTATTTAAACTATACATACAATGTATATTATGTTACATATATCTAATGTCATAAAAGAAAATCAATAAATATTATATTTATATTTAAAAGTTTCTTGCCGCAGTTATTTCACTTGTTCTTCCTCAATATTATAATCATGATGTTCCCATTTTCTAATGGGTATTAGAAATATTTCTCATCTGTAATGCTTGGTTTGGATACTCCTTATACTGAAATCTCTTGCGGCAGAGGAAGGATTTACGCATGTGGTCTGAGAGCGGCAGCAGTGCAAGTGAAAAGATTAACTTTAAGGTGTAACATAAAGAAAAAAAGTTAAAACTGCAGGAGTAACATAGGGCCCTTTGAGTCTAACTTATTGTGGATCCTGGATGAATCCATGATATATTGGTGGAAGGTTTGTGTCTGTATTTAAGGCCACTGGCAGCTAGGACAAGGATGGAGGCTGGTGGCAGTGAGAGTGTCCAGAGATGCGCAGTACAAAAAATGAGTCTGAGGAGAAAAATATATTCAGGAGACTAATGTCAAGGTCAGGGAGTAGAGAGAGCAGCATAACCCAAGACCAATTCAAGTGTGAAAGTCAGAGAGCCAGAGATAAATTTGAAGGAAAGTCAGGGTCAGCAACAGTAAATAAAACAGAATTTCAAAGGGAATAATGCTGGGAAGTAGTGCAGAGCAAAACAACTGATACTGCGAGTGATGTAATTACAATAAATTATACTTACATGTTATTAGCTATACAAAACTTATGATACACTAGTTCTATAGTTAAATGTGTGTGTGTGTACATTCTTTACAAATGTACTTTGAATAATTATTCAATTTAAAAAATAATAAACAAAAACAAGACTGTTACTCATATTGACATACAAGGCTTTATTATACACATTACATATTTCTGATTTGTTTTAAATAGTAAAGAAAAAAAATCACTATTGGATGGAATTGAACCTAGTAACATCTCATCCAATGGCAGTAATAGTAGCTGTGTGTCACAGGCTCATCTTATGCACTAGCTACTATAATATAATGAAGTATTCACAATGACTCTTTATACAAACATTCTACACCTGTTTCTAATTAATTACTCATTCAGGCAGAGGCAACACAGTGAAATAGCCTCACTTCAATTAATCATAACTTCATAAATTCAGCATCAATTTTCAGAGGACTATTGTGTCCTCTGAGATGCAGCATTGTCCTAGTTTGCCAGCAACTTTTCCCCTCTGGCTCTCTATGTACCATTTCATTTATTGATGCGTAGTCAAGGTATATTGATGACCATCCATATTGCAAATTTCAAAATACTTCATTAACATTTTAAAAACTGATGTATGGTGTCTGTGCCATATTACTGCAAAGGGTTACTGTTAAGTATATAGTCCTTCAGAACCATATTTTAAACACATATACATATAATGGAAAAATGTTTTAATGAAAACATTAAGAGCAGCTATGTACCTATTAATACACTGCATTTGTACACAGGGTGATTGAAGAGAGAAAGGCGGGAGGGAGTGTGCGGGACAGGTTGGGAGATGGAATTGGTTACAGATTTGCTAAAGTTCATTCATCATCTTTTCAGCAGTGTGGTATCCCAAACTGATAAGCAACTCTTTTGACTTGAATGGAAATGAATGTGAATCTGTTGGTTAAATCAGTAACATGATGAAGGATGAAGTTTAGCATATCTGCAGATTAGAGCAGTCACATTTGTTGCAATGCACATGAAAGAAAACATGTTAACATCTTTGTTTCTTTAATCTATTTATACAAGCTCAAGGCTGAGTTTATTTTTTTACTGTTTAAAAACATTTTGCCTATTATCAAGTTCAGCAGACTGTAAATATGGGACTACAGCATCCTTTTAAAGTTTCTTTGACTTTAATTGTAATCTAGAGGCTGTTAGGTAAAGATGAATGCCATGATTTAATGACAGTGACTGATCTATCTACATGTTTTTTTTTATCAATTACTGAGAGGTCACTGGTATATGTGATATTTTTATATGATCTATGGGGAGTATACAACAGTGGGAGGTTACAGTATCATTTAATAATTGAATGTTCCTCTGGTAAGGTCAGGATAATTAGTAGGAAATTAAAGGACCTTCAACCAAACTGACAATGGACCATGGAAATATGTAAGATACAGTTACAATCACTATATATGCATCCTGGAGTCACTTCATCATTACATGACATTTAAATAATGATCTTAGAAATTTATTAGATAGCATTTAATTTATATACATTTTTAATGCACTATTGCAATGAATATTTTATGCATGCAATAGCTTCAAGGAGCACATATGAAAACGAGCCCTAGGCAAAGTCATACACTCCCTTCCTGAAATCTATCCAACTTAACCTTGCTAATATATGAAAGTATGGTGCAGTCTGCGAGTAGAGTATTTCATTGAAATTGCTGCAACAAAACAGACAAGAAAACATGAAGACAAAAAAACATAAACATTATTTGTTTTTTTGAATGTTCAATTTGCTCAAGTAGTGAAACATAACTTAAAATAATTTAAATAAAGTGAGCAAAATTAACACACACCCTATGTCACCATGGCAGTTAGGTGCTCCAAGCAAAACTCAATCTAGTTTAAGTAGAAGGTATCCCTTTATTCCTCAGTGTAGCAATTTATTTTTATTTAATATTCAAGCAAGTATTGTTCTATCTTCTATGATCTAATCTGATATTTAAGTATTCAGTTTTATAAACAAGGTTGATCATACTAAAGGTCATAATGCATCTCAATTAATTCTTATATCAATACCTTTATATGATATTTATAAATAAATCCAGAATTGCTGTATTTTTGGGCAGCTCTACTACATTTGGAACAAAGTACCCTCTTGACCATAACCTTGTCCACATAATGGAGTAGTGCCATTTATAAGTAATAAAAAACAGTTCATCACATTTTTTTTTTACTTTATATGGGTTTACCTTAACTCTTGAGCCAACTGATGTTTTTTTTAAGCTTGCCTATTCCAACATATTTGTTTACATAGCAGAAACTTGAGTGTGTACCTCATTCACAAACATAAGTCTGTATATTCTGAAAATGAATCAGTTTGGCATGTCTTCAAGCATATTTTCTAAATATCATTACAAGATTTGTTTTCAAATTATACATTACATTTCTAGTTTTTAATACAGTGCCGTGCAAGAGTATTCACCCCCTTGGCATTTTTGCTATTTTGTTGCCTCACAACCTGGAATTAACATGGATTAATTGAGGATTTGCATCATTTAATTTACAGAACATGCCCACAACTTTGAAGATGTTTTTTTAATTTTTATTGGGAAGCAAACAACAAATAGTTCAAGTTGGATGGTTTGCGCTTGTGAACAGCAATCTTTAAGTCTGACCACAGATTTTCTATTGGATTGAGGTCTCGACTTTGACTAGGCCATTCCAACACATTTACATGTTTCCCCCTAAACCACTCAAGTGTTGCTTTAGCAGTGTGTTTGGGGTTATTGTCCTGCTGGAAGGTGTACCTCCGTCCTAGCCTCAAATCACGCACAGAGTTGTACAGGTCTTGCTCAAGAATATCCCTGTATTTAGCACTATCCATCTTTCCCTCAACTCTGACCAGTTTCCCAGTCCCGGCTGCTGAAAAACATCCCCACAGCATGATGCTGCCACCACCATGTTTCACTGTCTGGATGGTGTTCTTTGTGTGATGTGATATGTTGGGTTCGCGCCAGACATAGCGTTTTCTTTGATGGCCGAAAAGTAAAATTTTAGTCTCATCAGACCAGAGCACCTTCCTCCATACATTTTGGGAGTCTCCCATATGCCTTTTCACAAGCTCAAAATGTGCCATCTTGTTTTTTGCTGAAAGTAATGGCTTTCTTCTGGCCACTCTGCCATAAAGCCCAACTCTATGGAGCGTACAGCTTATTGTCATCCTATGTGCAGATACTCCAGTCTCTGCTGTGGAACTCTGCAGCTCCCCCAGGATTACCTTAGGTCACTGTGCTTCCACTCTGATTAATGCCGGTGGGCAGCCATCTCTTGGCAGGTTTGCTGCTGTGCCATGTTCTTTCCATTTGGTTATGATAGATTTGATGGTGCTCCTGGGGATCATCAAAGATTGGGATATTTTTTTTATAACCTAACCCTGACTTGTACTTCTCAACAACTTTGTCCCTTACTTGTTTGGAGTGTTCCTGGGTCTTCATGGTAGTATTTGGTTAATGGTGCCTCTTCCTTAGGTGTTGCAGCCTCGGGGGCCTTTCAATAAAGGTGTGTATATGTAATGATAGATCATGTGACACTTAAATTGCACACAGGTGGACATCATTTAACTAATTATGTTACTTCTGGAGGTAATTGGTTGCACCAGAGCCTTTTATGGGCTTCATAACAAAGGGGTAAATACATATGCACATGCCAATTTTCTGTTTTCTATTTAAAAAAAAATGTTTTATGTATATATTTTTTTCTCATTTCACTTCACCCACTTAGGCTATTGTGTTCTGATCCAGCACATAAAATTCAGATCAACAAAACATTGAATTTAAGGCTGTAATGTAACAAAATAGTCAAGGAAGAGTGAATACGTTTGCAAGGCACAAAGTATTTTTTTACTATAAGTTAAAGTGCTCTTTATGTCAATGAAATATATTTATATTCCCATTTTAACTAAGCACAACACAGCTCTTCATATTTCAAATATTAAAGTATGTAAATCACCTGGCTTGTTAAAAATAGTTGTAAGCATCAATCTATTATTATGCCAGCTATACTTTTGTCCCAAAATATTTAAGGGGTTTTACTTATTGGATTGTCTATATTTCCTTTTTTATTTTTATCAGTTCAAGCTGTCTTATAACATTCATAATTTTGAAGTCTATTCAACTGATTTCCTAGATATAACTAATCCCCTTTTTTCTATACAACCTTGCATCATACTATGTAAGATACAAGTTATTATAAAACTTTAAACTTAAGACTTGGAACTCTTGTCAACTGGTAGCATTGTAACATGTTGGCTTATACATGGCATTTTATACATTTAAAAATTGACTTTTTAGATTCTGTCTAGTCTGATATTTTAAAGATCACATATTATAATTGTCGAACTACGATTCGTTGTCCCGCTGTTTGCGTAGTGCGTACGACTTAGCGATGAGCGCCGCAGGCGCTCATCACCCGGCGAGCCTCGCGCAGCGATGCGAGCCGTTAAACCGTAGCACTTAGGCAACGAGCGCCGCAACGAGCACTTAGGCAATGAGGCAATGAGCGCCGCAGCCGCTCATTGCTAGCGAGCCTCGCGTAGCGAGGCATGCCGTTAAACACGTCACACCCACGACTTAGAAAAAACACACACCTCGGAACCAACCTTAACGTAACAAACACCCACACGCACTAAGAATACTACTATAACGGCCGACCCGCGCGCAACTAAAAACAGTGAAAACACACCAAATATTCACACAAACTACATAAAAAGCTTACCCATAGCAAGGGAGGGCACCCAGGACCTCTGAAAGTGAAGTTACACCTCCATTTAAGTCCAAATTCCCGAGTTCAGACACACGAAAATTCCCTAAGCGAGAGAAAAAAATGGCCGCCGAAAAAAACGAAAACGAGGCTCACAGCCCAGCCACGTACAAATTACCCAAGAAGGGATCCGAGATAAGCTTGGAAACCCGCATTAACCCAAGGGGATCCGAGATAAGCTCGGAGCCCTGCATTAAGCCCACATTAACCATCGCAGTGGGGGTCCCGATTGCACGCGATCGTGGAGCACCACTGCAATCAAAATTCCCATGTTACAGGTACTTAAAGGACCGTAAAGGTCCTTAAAGGACCCGTTGTAAAAGAAAAAAATATACACTGTCACCCTGTCAATCATGGGGGTCAATAAAGACCCCCATAAAACCCTCATTAACCCTGTAACTCACGGGGGTCAATATAGACCCCCAACAGCCCTACATTAACCCTGTAACTCATGGGGGTCAATACAGACCCCCATAAATCCATCATTAACCCTGTCACTCATGGGGGTCAATAGAGACCCCCATAAGCCCTTCATTAACCCTGTCACTCATGGGGGTCAATACAGACCCCCATAAGCCTCTATTTAACCCCATCAGTCCCATAAGGGTATAATAACACCATTATGGGCCTGATACAACTCTACATTAACCACATAAGTGCCATGATGGTCCTCAAGGACCATCATGACACTAAGTATAAACACTATACTGCACTATACCCCCCCAATAAAACATTAAATATCAACTAAACACCCTCTACACTAACCTATTAACATCTACACTACCTACCCCAAATAACCCCACCACTCTAATTACAGAAAATAAAAAAGACTAAAGTCACAAAAAAAATAATCTACATTACATGAAATAAAAAACCTAACTCACGAAAAAAATAAACTACATTACAGAAAATAAAAAAACCTAAGTAACAAAAAATAAAAAAAGGAACATTACATAAAATAAAATAAAAACATTACAACCCCCCCTCACTACAGAAAAAAAAAATACACACCTGAAAACAAAATACATATAATACATACAATACAAATACAATACAATACAAATACATACAATTACATACAATACAATACACCCCTATCTAATATACATCACACAATCTATCTAAATAAATAGCATAATCAAATATACATGCTATCTATATAATAATACATCCCCAATCTATCTAAATAAATACCACAATCTATCTACAGTACATCCTATGCTATCTATATAAAACACATACCCCTAGCTAACATACAATAAATGCTATCTATATATAAACTAATCTAATTCTAAGCTAAGATAAAATAATTAAGACCACTTACCTTTGCAGATGTCCATTGAGATCAGCCACCTACGGAAAAAAAAATAATTAGTGCAACACGTTTACAGTTCTAAAATACTCACCTTTCCGGCATGTCCCGTCCTTATTCTTTTAATTCTTCTCCGGAGCGGCACCTGTTAAAAAAACACAACATTAATACACATACATCAAAAAAAAAAAAACATAATCTACATTCTACTTACCTCCCCGCGATGTCTCCGGCCTCCTCCATATCCTCTACTGCCACGCCCTGTAGACTTTTCCGGAAGAAAATGGCGCCTTCTGATTGGTTGAAAACGCTGTCTATCAAATTCACCCAATCAGGAGGCGCCAATGTATGAACCAATCACAAAGGGAAACACCCTAAAATCCCACTCTGATTGGATAATGCACCTGTCAATCTTTATTTAAACCAATCACAAAGCGCAGATGCCTTCAGCCAATCACAATGCAATACACCCCCACAGGGTGATTGGTTGGAGCCTCTGCGCATTCTGATTGGTTGCACTGACAATAGCCAATCACAATGGAATACACCCTCACGTACTGATTGGTGACGGATTTGCGCATTCTCATTGGCTACTGTTAATATCATTCAATATTACAGCCAATGGGAAGGCGCAGATGTCTTCACCAATCAGTACGTGGGGATATATTCCATTGTGATTGGCTGATGGCAATAAAGCCTTAGGATTGGTTCAAATAAAGATTGACAGGTGTGTTATCCAATAAGCGTTGTATTTTGGGGTGTATACTTTTTTCATTGGTTCACAAATGGGGTCTTCTCATTGGCTGAATTTGATAGACAGCCTTTTCAGCCAATCAGAAGCCGCCATTGCCAATTTTATTCTGGAACACTCCATAGGAAGCGGATGTGTGTCACTTTTTTTTTTTTTTAATGCGCGGATGCTTCCGGAGAAGAACCACAGGAGGCCTGAGACATCGCGGAAAGGTAAGTATAATGTAGATTGTGTTTATTTAACTTTGGTTTATGTTTACTAATGTAATGTTTTCTTTTACAGGAGCAGTGCCGGACAAGACGCAATCATGGACGACGGAACATGGAGGACGTGACATGCTGGGACGTGACATGCTGGAACGGGACATGCTGGAAAGGTGAGTATAATATTTAAAATATTTAGAATGTTTAGAATGTTTAGTTATTTCATGTAAACGTGTTGTATTAATTTTTAAATCTTTTTTACCGTAGGTTGCTGATCTGAAGAAACATCTCAAAGGTAAGTGGTCTTAATTATTGTAGCTTAGAATTAGAGTAGCTATCACATATTATAATTGTCAAACTGCGAGTTGTCTTCACGCTTTGCGACCCTCGCAAAACGAGGGCCGCAACTGACGACAGCTCGCAGTTTCACAAATCCCTGTGCCATGGCTCCCATCAGCCGCACATCAGCCTCTCTGCTCTGGTGGGCGGGACGCGTGCATGTGTAGCCGGGCATACAAGCGTTCGCGCGCACGCAAAGACGTCACATCAGCATTGAGGTGAGGGAGGAGTGGTGGGAGAGAGACACGGGGAAAGAGAGACACGGGGAAAGAGAGTCACGGGGGGAGAGGAGGGGAAGAGATACACGGGGGGAGAGGAGGGGGAAGAGATACACGGGGGGAGAGAGGAGGGGGGAAGAGATACACGGGGGGAGAGGAGGGGGAAGAGATACACGGGGAGGGAGAGGAGGAGGGGAATAGAGACATGAGAGAGGGAGAGGAGGAGGGGAATAGAGACACGAGAGGAGGGGGTAAGAGAGACACAGGGGGGGAAGTGAGATACAGGGGAGGGGAAGAGAGACACGGGAGGGAGAGGAGGGGGAAGAGAGACACAGGGAAGGGGGAAGAGAGGCACAGGGGAGCGAGAGGAGGGGGGGAGAGACACAGGGAAGGGGGAAGAGAGACACAGGGGAGAGAGAGGAGGGGGAAGAAAGACACAGGGGAGGGGGAAGAGAGACACAGGGAGAGGAGGGGAGGAAGAGACACAGGGGAGTGAGGAGGGGAGGGAGGGGAGGAAGAGAAAAAGGGGAGGGAGAGGAGAGGAGGAAGAGACACAGGGGAGGGAGAGGAGGGGAGGAAGAGAAACAGGGGAGTCAGAGGAGGGGAGGAATAGACACTGGAGGGACAGGATGGGGGAGGAGACACAGCGGATGGGGGAAGAGATGAGGGCCAGGGGGTGGAGAGACACAGGGGAGGGATTAGGGGGGCAGAGACACAGGGGAGGGAGACGGGGTGAAGAGATGCAGGGGAGGGAGAAAGACACAGGAGTGGGAGAGGGGGAAGGAGAAACAAGGGAGGGAGAGGGGGGAAGAGACACAGGGGAGGGGGAAGAGACACAGGGTAGGGAGAGGGGGGAAGGTGAAACAAGGGAGGGAGAACAGGGAAAGATACACAGGGGAGGGAGAGGGGGGGAAGAGACAGAGGGGAGGGAGAGGAAGTAGAGGGCGGGAGAGGCTCACAATGAGTGCCAAAGCCACTCATTGCAAGGCCCGAGATGAGCGCTGAAGGAGCTTATCGCAAGGCCAGTAAAGTAGAGGGGGAAGAGGTTCGCAATGAACCGTCAAGTAGAGGGAGGTAGAGGAGTAGAGAGGCTTGCAATGAGCGCCGAAGGCGCTCATTGCGAGGCCCGTGATTAGCGCCGAAGGCGCTCATCGCGGGCCAATAAAGTAGAGGGGGGAGAGGCTCGCAGTGTGTGACAAACACCATTGCCAGGCTTCAATTTTTATTGCCGTCATTTTTGACGGGCAAGTCGCTAGTATATAAATAGATAGCATGTATTGTATATTAGAAAGATAGATAGATAGGGGGATGTATTATTAGATAGTATTGTATATTAGATAGTGGGATGTATATTACATTATATAGTGGCATGTATATTAGATAGTGGCATGTATATTAGATAGGGGCATGTATATTAGATAGGGGTGTATTGTATTTAATTGTATTGTATTTAATTGTATTGTATTTAATTGTATTGTATTTTATTTAATTGTATTGTATTGTATTTTATTTAATTGTATTGTATTGTATGTATTATATGTATGTATTATATGTATTTCATTTTCAGGTGTGTAATTTTTTTAAAAATGTTAGTCAGGGGGGATTGTAATGTATTTTTTTATTTTCTGTAATGTTCCTTTTTTTATTTTTTGTGAGTTAGGTTTTTTTTTTGTTCTGTAATGTACATTTTTTTTTGTTGGTGATTTTAGTTTTTCTTATTTTATGTAATGTAGATTTCTGCTTTTTGAGGAATTTAGTTACTTGAGGCACACAGTACACTCACATTGTGTGACAACAGCATTTCAACACTTTCTTTTATTAACCGTCATTTTTTGACGGGCAAGCCGCTAGTATACATATAATTCTGAAATAACATGCCATTCTACCTAACTAAATTAGCCTCATATGGGTAGTAGGGATAGGGTATCAGATGTTTTGGTCATAAATGATATTCCAATATATTTTTCTTGCACATTTGAAATAAAAATAAAAAAAATTGTATATGAGGTAGGGATACAAAATATTTAATATTTTTATATATGGTCAAATTGCCTTAATTCCTTTACATTTGCTTTAGAAATCTCTACTTTAGTTAAAGTAAAAATAATATCATCAGTGTATAGATTTATATTGTAATATCTATCTTTGAACCTAAGCCCCTTTATTTTTCTTACAAACCCTAATTACAAATTATTGGGAAGAAGGTCATTGGGGTCTATAGGGACTCCCATGATAGGAGGTAAAGTCATTACTTAGGATGGGTGGGGATGATGGGGCTTGGATGGGCATAGGTATGTCATAAGTTTTGGCAATTAATATGGTGATATTATTATTATCAATAACCTTTATTAATATTAATTAAAAATTACATATTTTATTTATTTGCCAATTTGACTAATTTAGAATTTTTACTACACAATATATATATACTAGCGAATTGCCCGTCAAAAAATGACGGCAATGAAATTGTAAGGTAGCTAATGCTGTTTGGTGTATAATAATGAAATATGTAATACATTACTAAATGAATATAGTGTACCTATTTTGAAGCATTGTGATGAAGAGCTGGCAATCTGTGTTGATGTTGCTGCAGCATTAGTGGTGTGGAGCTGCTGTGTAAGCATGCTGAATGTGTGCACTGTGTGGTATGAATATCCGTAGGTCGTTTGTTGCGTTTTGTGAGTTTGTTGTGGTGTTTTGCGAGTTTCTTGTGGTGTTTTGCGAGTTTAGAGTGCTGTAGCCTCGTTTTCGTTTTGTTCGGCGGCCATTTTTTCTCTCGCTTAGATTTTTTTTTAGTCTCTAAACTGTTTTATTTCGAGTAAAATCGAGGTGTAAGTTGTATTTTTGAGGTCCTGGGTGCTCCCTCTTGGTGTAGGTAAGGTTTTTATGTATGTGCTGTGTGTATGTATTGTGTTTTACATTTTGTAATGTTCGCGAGTTGCGTCTGAGTGTTGCGAGGCCGTAATGTGTGTGAACGTGTGTCGTATGTTGTTTGCGAGTGTCGTAATGTGTGTGTCGTGCTGTTTGGTTTGCGACGTGAAGTTTGCGAGGGTCGCAGTTGCTGGCATGGAGCGCCTTCGGCACGGGGGGGCAGCCAGGACGTCTGGGAGTGAGGTTGCACGCACATTTAAGTTGAATTTGCAGAGTTTCGCCATTGAAATATTGCCGAAGCAAAAGAAAAAATGGCTGCCGAAAAAAACAAATACGAGGCTATACGAACCCTAAATACGCAAAACACCACCAGGCACATAGACTTTTAGCCAGGAACGTACGAGGTACAAAATCCACTATTAGGAAGGACGCAAAATGCTCGAGACCCACGTAACACATACACACTCGCCGCCATTTTACAACACTAACTTGAAAATAATAACATGGAGGCGCTAAGTTATGAAGAAAGACTAACTAAATTAAACTTATTTTCTCTAGAAAAAAAAAGCATCTAGGAGGAGATTTGATTACCTTATATAAATACATCCAGGGTCAGTATAAAGATTTGTCAAGCGAGCTTTTTGTGCCAAGAGGTTTTCAACTGACAAGAGGACATCCCTTGAGGTTAGAAGTAAAAAGATTCCACCTTAAAGAAAGAAAAGGGTTCTTCACAGTAAGGGTGGTTAATCTGTGGAATTCTCTACCAGAGACAGCGGATTCAATAGATAACTTTAAAAGGGGACTGGATTTATTTATAATTAAAAAGGGAATTCAGGGTTTTCCTGGATAATTAGAGAGAGAGTATTGATCCAGTGAGGTCAGGAAGGAATTACAGTTTTTTTTTACCTAGGAGACGGTTGGCTAAGTTTCACTTGTTTTTTTTTTCTGTTTGCCTTCCTCTGGATAAATTGATAATAAAAAAAATAATTAAATAGTTGATTAATAATTAATTAACAACTAATTAATTAATATCTAATCTGCATATTGCAGATCAGATGAGATCAGAGGAGATCTTAAAAGGTTGATATATAACATACACGATATGCTTAATATAATTAATATGGTAATTTATGACATCAGATATAGTTTTAATTATTTTGGTATGTTTACAAATATCTATTTATTAAGATATCATACCATTTTAATATCATATGATTTTATAGTTAAATTATAGTATTATCTCTAATTCAGAAGAAAAAATGTTTTTCATTAGAACTAAGTATAATCAAATATATTAGATTGCTATAACAGCTGATATTTGTGGTATTTATAAAATTAGGGCCCTATTAAATTCTCCCTCGTAGTTCTCTCGGTGCTCGCAAAAGGCAGTTTTCCTGCTGTTTGCGAGAACCGAATCTCTCGCAGCCTGCTTTACGATATGACTGCGAGAAAATGGCCGAGAATAGGCTCCGAGAGAGCTACGTAGCCTTAAATCTATGCACGAGTCTCGCATATCGTAAGAATCCCTACGTGGACAAAAAGTCCACGCAAGGGATCCGAAAGCCTCTACGTGCTGCCTCGGAACAGCCCGAGACAGCAGTGTGAGGCTCCCCCCTGCACCCTATACACATCCCCATGCTGCAGGGGTCTCTATCAGGACCCCTGCAGCACCCCCACATTAACCCCTTGCAGCGGGGGTCCCCGATCTGCATAGATCAGGCCCCCCGCTGCATTTAAAACTTTTAAATTCCCCGCCGCGGCTCCTTAAAGGGACCGCGGCACACTATTACCCAATCCCGGCCGCGGCACTTAAAATTAACCCCCCTCTATGCTGGTGGTCCCCATCGGGACCCCCGAAGTGTCCCCACATAAACCCATTGCAGGGGGGGGGGCCCGATCTGCATAGATCAGGCCCCCCGCTGCATTTAAAACTTTTAAATTCCCCGCCGCGGCTCCTTAAAGGGACCGCGGCACACTATTACCCAATCCCGGCCACGGCACTTAAAATTAACCCCCCTCTATGCTGGGGGTCCCCATCGGGACCCCCGAAGTGTCCCCACATAAACCCATTGCAGGGGGGGGGGCCCGATCTGCATAGATCAGGCCCCCCGCTGCATTTAAAACTTTTAAATTCCCCACCGCGGCTCCTTAAAGGGACCGCGGCACACTATTACCCAATCCCGGCCGCGGCACTTAAAATGAACCCCCCTCTATGCTGGGGGTCCCCATCGGGACCCCCGAAGTGTCCCCACATAAACCCCCTGCAGCGGGGGGCCCCGATCGGCACCGATCGTGACCCTGCTGCAATTCAATTTTAAATTTCCCGCCTCGCGGGTCCTCAAAGGACCGTAATGGTCCTGAAAGGACTCGCACTAAAAATATTAACCCCAGGCAACTATAATTACCCCATTAACTCATGATGGTCAATACAGACCACCATAAGGCTCTATTTAACCCATTAACTCATGATGGTCAATCCAGACCACCATAAGGCCTAAATTAACCCATTAACTCATGGTGGTCAATACAGACCACCATAAGGCCTAAATTAACCCATTAACTCATGATGGTCAATACAGACCACCATAAGGCTCTATTTAACCCATTAACTCATGATGGTCAATACAGACCACCATAAGGCTCTATTTAACCCCATCAGTCCCATAAGGGTATATTAATACCATTATGGGCCTGTTACAACCCAACATTAACCACATAAGTGCCATGATGGTCCTCAAGGACCATCATGACACTAACTACAAACACTACACTATAACCCCCAATAAACCATTTAATCTAAACTAACCCCCCTCTACACTAATCTATTAACACTTACACTACCTACCTACACTACCTACCCCCTAATAAACCTCCCCAACACTCTAATTACAAAAAAAAAAAACCTACAGTACAAAAAACAAAAAACCTACATTTCAGAAAACAAAAAACCTACAGTACAAAAAACAAAAAATCCTACAGTACAGAAAAAAAAAACAATTACAACCCCACCCCCCACTACAGAAAACAAAAAAATACATTACAACCCCACCCCCCACTACACCTGAAAAGGAAAGACAGATAAACACAATACAATACATACATATAATACATTACATACAATACATGACATTACATATAATACATTACATATAATATATTATATATAATATATTAAATATAATATATTACATATAATATATTACATATAGTTCAAATCAAATACCCCCTATCTATCTAACATACAATCTATTTAATTTAAAATAAATCCTAACTATATCAAATACATCCCCCTATCTATCTAATATACAAAAAATCCTAACTACATACACAGACCCTTATTCTAAAATAAAATAAAATAATTACAGTCCTAACTACATACACAGACCCTAATTCTAAACTAAAATAAAATAATTACAGTCCTAACTACATACACAGACCCTTATTCTAAACTAAAATAAAATAATTACAGTCCTAACTACACAGACCCTAATTCTAAGCTAAAATCAATAAATTAAGACCAGTTACCTTTAAGATGTTGCTTCAGATCACTAACCTATGGGTCAAACAAAAAATAAAAATTAGTACAAAACATTAACATCAAATAAATAAACATTCTATACATTCTAAATATTCAACTCACCTTTACAGCATGTCCCGTCACTGTTTAGCTCTTCCGGCGCGGCCCTGTTAAAAAAAAAACACAATACATGAATACATGAATACAATATATAAACAATAAATAAAATACACAAATAAACATCTAAATATACATTTAACTTACCTCCCCGCGATGTCCCCGGGCTTCTCTCCTTCAGCCCCGGCTGGGCCGCGGAACCATCCGCGCTCTAAAAAAAAAAAAAAAACTAACGGAGGTCTGCACTGGCAGACCTCCCCGACGCTAATGAACCTCCCGGAGTCGTTTCCGGGAGGAAATTGGCATTGGCGGCTTGTGATTGGCTGAAAAAGCTGTCTATCAATTTCAGCCAATCAAAAGTCGTCAATGTGTGAGCCAATCAGGATGGGATACACCCCAATATCCTACCCTGATTGGCTAAAACACTTGTCTATCTTTCTGGGAACCAATCACAACGCTCAGATGCCTTCAGCCAATCACTATGGGATACACCCCCACGGAGTGATTGGTAGAAGACATCTGCGCATCCTGATTGGCTCCTACATTGACGACTTTTGATTGGCTGACAGCTTTTTAAGCCAATCACAAGCCGCCAATGCCAATTTCCTCCCGGAAACAACTCCGGGAGGTTCATTAGCGTCGGGGGGTCTGCCAGTGCAGACCTCCGTTTTTTTTTTTTTTTTTTTAGAGCGCGGATGGTTCCGCGGCCCAGCCGGGGCTGAAGGAGAGAAGGCCGGGGCCATCGCGGGGAGGTAAGTTAAATGTATATTTAGATGTTTATTTGTGTATTTTATTTATTGTTGATATATTGTATTAATGTATTCATGTATTGTGTTTTTTTTTTTAACAGGGCCGCGCCGGAAAAGCTAAACAGTGACGGGACATGCTGTAAAGGTGAGTTGAATATGTAGAATGTATATAATGTTTATTTATTGGATGTTAATGTTTTGTACTAATTTTTCTTTTTGTTTGACCCATAGGTTAGTGATCTGAAGCAACATCTTAAAGGTAAGTGGTCTTAATTTATTGATTTTAGCTTAGAATTAGGGTCTGTGTATGTAGTTAGGACTGTAATTATTTTATTTTATTTTAGAATAAGGGTCTGTGTATGTAGTTAGGATTTTTTGTATATTAGATAGATAGGGGGATGTATTTGATATAGTTAGGATTTATTTTAAATTAAATAGATTGTATGTTAGATAGATAGGGGGTATTTGATTAGGACTATATGTAATATATTATATGTAATATATTATATGTAATATATTATATGTAATGTATGTAATGTCATGTATTGTATGTAATGTATGTAATGTATTATATGTAATATATTATATGTAATATATTATATGTAATATATTATATTTAATATATTATATGTAATGTCATGTATTGTATGTAATGTATGTAATGTATTATATGTAATATATTATATGTAATATATTATATGTAATGTCATGTATTGTATGTAATGTATGTAATGTATTATATGTATGTATTGTATTGTGTTTATCTGTCTTTCCTTTTCAGGTGTGTAATTTTTTTATTTTCTGTAGTGGGGGGTGGGGTTGTAATGTATTTTTTTGTTTTCTGTAGTGGGGGGTGGGGTTGTAATTGTTTTTTTTTTCTGTACTGTAGGTTTCTTTGTTTTTTGTACTGTAGGTTTTTTGTTTTCTGTACTGTAGGTTTTTTGTTTTTTGTAATTAGAGTGTTGGGGATGTTTATTAGGGGGTAGGTAGTGTAGGTAGGTAGTGCAAGTGTTAATAGATTAGTGTAGAGGGGGGTTAGTTTAGATTAAATGGTTTATTGGGGGTTATAGTGTAGTGTTTGTACTTAGTGTCATGATGGTCCTTGAGGACCATCATGGCACTTATGTGGTTAATGTTGGGTTGTAACAGGCCCATAATGGTAATAATATACCCTTATGGGACTGATGGGGTTAAATAGAGCCTTATGGTGGTCTGTATTGACCACCATGAGTTAATGGGTTAATTTAGGCCTTATGGTGGTCTGTATTGACCACCATGAGTTAATGGGTTAAATAGAGCCTTATGGTGGTCTGTATTGACCATCATGAGTTAATGGGTTAATTTAGGCCTTATGGTGGTCTGTATTGACCACCATGAGTTAATGGGTTAATTTAGGCCTTATGGTGGTCTGTATTGACCATCATGAGTTAATGGGTTAATTTAGGCCTTATGGTGGTCTGTATTGACCACCATGAGTTAATGGGTTAATTTAGGCCTTATGGTGGTCTGTATTGACCACCATGAGTTAATGGGTTAAATAGAGCCTTATGGTGGTCTGTATTGACCATCATGAGTTAATGGGGTAATTATAGTTGCCTGGGGTTAATATTTTTAGTGCGAGTCCTTTCAGGACCTTTACGGTCCTTTGAGGACCCGCGAGGCGGGAAATTTAAAATTGAATTGCAGCAGGGTCACGATCGGTGCCGATCGGGGCCCCCCGCTGCAGGGGGTTTATGTGGGGACACTTCGGAAGTCCCGATGGGGACCCCCAGCATAGAGGGGGGTTAATTTTAAGTGCCGCGGCCGGGATTGGGTAATAGTGTGCGGCGGTCCCTTTAAGGAGCCGCGGCGGGGAATTTAAAAGTTTTAAATGCAGCGGGGGGCCTGATCTATGCAGATCGGGGCCCCCCCTGCAATGGGTTTATGTGGGGACACTTCGGGGGTCCCGATGGGGACCACCAGCATAGAGGGGGGTTAATTTTAAGTGCCGCGGCCGGGATTGGGTAATAGTGTGCCGCGGTCCCTTTAAGGAGCCGCGGCGGGGAATTTAAAAGTTTTAAATGCACCGGGGGGCCTGATTTATGCAGATCGGGGACCCCCGCTGCAAGGGGTTAATGTGGGGGTGCTGCAGGGGTCCTGATAGAGACCCCTGCAGCATGGGGATGTGTATAGGGTGCAGGGGGGAGCCTCACACTGCTGTCTCGGGCTGTTCCGAGGCAGCACGTAGAGGCTTTCGGATCCCTTTCGTGGACTTTTTGTCCACGTAGGGATTCTTACGATATGCGAGACTCGTGCATAGATTTAAGGCTACGTAGCTCTCTCGGAGCCTATTCTCGGCCATTTTCTCGCAGTCATATCGTAAAGCAGGCTGCGAGAGATTCGGTACTCGCAAACAGCAGGAAAACTGCCTTTTGCGAGCACCGAGAGAACTACGAGGGAGAATTTAATAGGGCCCCAAATGTTTTATGAAATGTGCTGCATAAATAAATGATGCTTTTTTCCGAAGGAGTGCAGAAATGTAAAATTCATGAAACTTAGATATGCGTTTAAGCTTTTAAGAGTGGCACCTCTTTTTATCAAGTCCCAAACAATACTGAGTAAGGTTTTAATATAGACATTGGAATATACAGAACAGGGATTCTAAGTTAAAAAAAAAACTCATGTGGGAGTCAAGACAGACATTATAAATAAAGTATTAGCCACTTATAGACTACGGGCCATATCACATTCTAGCCTCCTAAGTCCAATGTGTAGCATGTAAGGGCTGCATGCTCCAAATTTGGCCATTTTCTGTTGCTATTAAATTAGAATGGACTGCGTGCAATGAGAGTGGCTATTTCGTAAACCAGTTTGCGGCCGTCGGTGTTGCGTGTTCGAATGCAAGCAATTAAGCAAGCACATAGTTACGGGTTCAGATGGAGCCAATGGAAAAAAGAGATTGTAAACGTTATGTCACTGAAAAAGCGGAGGGTGGATATCGAAGTCCTAAGTGCTTCAATCACAGTTTGCGGTCCGACCCACAGTCCAGATATAATTACATTTTAATAAAGCAGTAAATATGATATTCTATCACATGCAAGTTACAGTATATGTCTTAACAAACTGATTGCAGGGATCGATATAACACAAAATATAATCATGAAATACTGTATTTTTCTGGGCTGATTTATGGGCTTGAGAATGTTGTGCTAATAATTCCAAGACCTAACATCACTCGCCCTTATATAATAGGTACAGTAGAGTGATGTTATTTGCATTACAAGTGCTATGTATTGGACTTTACACCCCCCTTGTGGGTTCTCTCGAGGTAATTTAATACCCCTAACATGTAAATTCAGAGTTACGAGCTACGTTTTAACACGTAGCCCCAATTTAATAGGGCTGTTAATAAAGTATAGATAAATAAAGTACCAGCCATTTACAGAAAACAATGCTGCTGAGAGACCATATGTGAGTTGCTAGTACATCTAGTAACAATAGAAACATTGTATGCATGAACTGTGGGATCAGACCTTTGCAGGGACTGCTTGGAAGGTTTGAGTAAGAGAAAACAGAGCTTTTAAGCACTTGTTATTAAAATGAAACAGTTAATTTAATATTAAAAACTGAGAAACTTCCATATACCTTTAATAAGTAATAAGTGAACTGGAATGTATAGATCTTTAAAAACATTTGGGGAGATTCAGTAAATAAAGACAAAGAAATGGAGAAAAATTAAAAAAATGTTTTTTTGTTTTTTTATTGTATTAGAGACAACAGCAAATTTAAAACATAAAAAAAGGGGGGGGGGGGGGCAACTTAAAAAACATATCTATTGAATCCCTTTTTCCTGCGTCGCAGATGAGATTCAGTAAGCATTGCTGGGCCTTTACACCCCCTATCAGGCCCTGAGAAAGTTTAGTAAATCTCCCCCAGTCATGCTGTTTATTTTCATAGCATCCTTCCTATTTAACAGCCTTATTAAATTGCGATTCAGCAAATTTAAAAGGGCTCTATTTAAGCACAGAGCATATTTCTTTTACATAAGTTTTGAGTTAATGAACTTCTATCCAAAAGCAAGGTCTTCACTAACTAAAAACCTCTGTAAAAAATATGCTATATGCTAAAATAGAGCCCTTTTAAATTTGCCAAATCACAATTTAATAAGGCTGTATATATTTATAACATGTAATCCTTTTTAGTAAGCACAGTTCACATTCACAATTAAGGCACTTTTTAGAGAAATGACATCTTATATTTTCTCATTTATGGCTTTTTATAATGTTTTCACCCATTATAATACTAAATATTGTATTTCTTGACTGCATCTAAGATATTAAAAAAATTAATACAATGAATAAGTAGTTATTTGTTTATAGTACCCTGATACATTTAGACTCAAGAAGCAAAACCAAAATATTAAGATTTAGCTGCACTAACATAGCTAATAAAGTAATAATCCTTATGATGATCATCACATCTTGAATATTGGTTGTTTTAGAAGGCTGTTTAAATGACTCCAACGACCGCCAGCTTTGGGGGACCACGCTCACCCCAAATCTCTCTCTCTCTACGATCGCAACTTTTTGTTCAAATCTCGACACCAGCAGACACTTCAGATGACAGCATCATTACTGCAGAGACATGCACCTCAGACACCTATTCTTAGGATCTAAGAATCCCACACCATGTACCTTGGATTAGTACAAGCAGACTCTGACACAACCTTTCTTTAGTGTGTCCAAAATCAGACTGGCCACTTTTTTATTGTTACAAAGATATATAAAAAAACAGAAAGATGACACAAAACACCAAAGACTGCCCCCAGTTCTAGCCCATCCTCCTAGGCAAATAGCTTTCCTAGGCACATGATTTCCAGATGTAAAGAGGCATCTGGCTTTCTTCTAATTACACCTTTTGTTTCTCCTCTTACAGAGCCATAAAACTAGTTCCCCCTTTCATGAATAAAGCCAGAGCCTTCACACGTGGCCGACTGCAGGGCCATAAAGATTCTATAGAAGATGAATCATTTGTCACATAAGTGGCTGCAGTATTTTTTAGATAATTCTAGCATCCTAGGGCCTACTTCTATCACAGATGAATTATTACAGTGCATATAACCTGATCTAGTAACCACCAAATTAATTATTGTGGTCCATACTACACACAAAAACAATCAAGTCAGTCCTCACAAGTTTCAGGTGCGTTGTAATAGTTCTTGACATTAACACCCAGCGTGCCAGCATTTTAAATAGCAGAGATACTTGTGGGTTGCAAGGGGTCCCATCATGGCCCCAAATCGTTCATGACAATGTGTTTCTCTTTTCAGCAGCTTTTTGTTTAACAAACTTCATGCAATATGCAATTTAGAAAACAACCTCTGACATATCCGAGTTACTCGTTTCAAGCAGTGAAGGAGAGAGGCCACGAAAAATGAATTTTCTAGCTCCCTAATTCTGTAGAATAAATGCCTGATGTCAATATGTATAAAACAGCAAAATAGTGATATCTATATGGGCCCATTAAAACAGATAACATCCAAATACAGGAACAAGAAATATAAATTAAAACAGTTACATACCACAAGACACATAGAGCCCTATTACATTTGCCAAATCACAGTCCCAGGATGACGGTCTCTTTTACTATTAACTCCATCTAAACCTGTAACTACAGGCTTGAATAATTTAATACGTGCTGAAGCATGGTTTATGGATTTGGATTCTGGCCATGTCCTTGCAGGCTTTTCTAATTTAATCGCTCTGTAACGCCAGCAAATTTCAAGCCCGCAGAATATAATAGGGGCCTTAATACTTATTTTACCTATGGCTTTTAGCAACTTGTCAGCCTATTATTTATTTAAATTTGGCTTAAGCCGTGGCTCCTCAAATTCAGAGTATTATAAAGGGACTAGGAACACAACAGGTGTTTTCATGCAATTGAAAGAGCATGTTTTAGACACTAAAAAAAATGACAGTTCATTCAAACTAACAGGAAATGCCGAGAGAATACCTTAGTCTGTAGATTTCAATGCTTGACAGAGAGCAGTCCAAGCCTCCTCCTCACACAATGAAAAGGGAGGACCTGAGATCCAAGATGGAGGCTGATCTTGGAGGAGGAGTAGATACCACCAGGTCTCACACTGGCAAAATAGAAAGATTTTTTTGGGAATGCAAAAGTTACAACAACGAAAAGAAAATCAGAGTGATTTGTGTGATGATGAAATGGAGGACTCAGTAAGCCAGGGCCAAAGTTATCCATAAGAGAGAGAAAAGCAATCTGAAAAATTTAAAGCAATGGGCAGGAAAAATTAAACCAAGAGCAAGAGATACACAGAGCATGAGAACAGAAGACTGGGGGTCTCAGGTACTATTGTTACTGGGAACACTCCAGAGGAAGAACTGCAGAGGAACAATAGTGTCATGGATCCCTTTTTCTGTTGCTGGATCTTTGCACATTGAGCCACCATAAAGGACAGACTGCTTGGCTCCAGCCACTGGACTATTGTATTGTAATCTGTTTTGTCCCATTGATTGCCAGATAAAGTTAATGTACTCTACTTGAGGTCTAGACCACTAGACATTAAGACAGAATTATGTGTATTTGGAGGTTGGCCTATTGTTCATAGGTGCCAAACAGGATGACAGGATGCCAGACTATTAGACCCCATGTAGAGTCAATCTCCTTTGTTTGTCTGCCACTCCCTATCATTGTTGTGTTTTAAATACCCCCCTCTGTATGTTACCCCTATAAATATTGTTGACTTTCCAAAAATAAATCAGTTCACTGCTGAGACATATAGAAATGGTATTTTCTATTTTTGCTACTGGTGGCTGCAATACTGATCCTATCTCCACCCTGCAAGTAACTTGTCCTGGTCACTACCACAGGAAGGTTACTGAGACTCCTGGAAGTGGACTGTTTCCTGATGTAGAGACCCTGTCTGATACAGAAGCCAGATATCAGGGTGCTGGCGCAGAGATTTGCAAGAACCCAAACGGTTCTTGTGGGTAGTGAACCTGCAGTCTATAGCAGGTGGCCCTGGGCAGTAATAGCCCCTATCCTTGGACCTTCACAGATATACCTACAGCCTAGGACTGTACTGAAGGAGAACACAGAAAGCAGCAACAATCCTGAAACAGCAGCCAGTTCTGGTGCACAGGTGGAGGAGAGGTAAAATCAGAACTTCCTCTGCAGATCTGTGTGTGCCCAAAACCCTGCTAGCAATCTGTGTGCGCTCACCTGCACCTGGGAGTCAGGCCCTGTAAGCCATCCATGTGCAGGAAGGAGATTGGAACAGTTTGAATGCAGATGTTATACCTTAAAGTGGAGCAAAACCAAGACCTACCTAATGTGGAAATGGCTGAGGTTGCAGAGAGGGTGGAAGCTGTAGAAGCCTTTGAAACAGAAAATGATCCTTATATTAACTAAATATTTGTGCAAATGTTTATATGTACAAAAATTTTATGAAATAAATTTTATATATGAATGTCTAATATATCTTTTTTTGTTAAATTGAGCATTAAGGGAAAAAACGTATGGAGTACCAATATTAAACAACAATATTAGATAGAAATGGTTTGGAGCCTATGAGTGGGTGTATTTTAAGCAACAAGTAGGTGCATATGAAAATATATCATACTTAGCAGCTTAATAGAATTTCTTGAAGCCATATATAATGATTCTAGGTATTTTCATAAAGATCTTACACTACTGAAAAATGTTATGTCAGAGGTAAGTAGTTGACATGCCGGTTTTTTGGAAATTTCCATTTTAGCCTTCAATATCATCATCGATACGTGCACATATACGGCTGTTAATTATGAATAGGGGTACCTCAGAAATAAATCTCCTCCTGTCAACTCTGAATCTTCCCAACCACAGCAATCAGCATTGATATAAAGGAGCAAAGGTACAGCCTGTAATACTTATTTGCTGATACTAGGCAATGATAATGATACTCCATTGTTGTGGGCAGGAGGACATATCAGACAGATCTGTTGGTCAAACAGACTTTCTGAAAGTGTCTCTTGGTTTCTAGCCCCATGAGGTGTAAGCTTTGTTACATGCTCCTAACAGCAGGAATTAAGTAAGTTTTAAAACTCCAGAAGGACTGGAGAGATTATTGGTGAAAAAAGCTTGCAAGGTATAATGACTGTAGCCTGGATTTACCGGCTAGTCAGATCTCTCAGCAGAAAGTGTCTGCTAGGGAAAAACTTTATCATGAGAGGCCTCCCCAAAAGGGACGAGGAAGAAGAAGCGCTGCACACTAATTTATTACCACTATGTGTAGAACAAGCACTATTTCTGAGTGTCCTGTACCGCTTAGTGTTGTTACAGTAAATGAACAGAATAAAGTCCAAAAGTACAAGGACTGGGACTCTTTCAGTGACATAGTTACATAGTTACATAGTTACATAGTAATAAAGGTTGAAAAAAGACTTGCAGTCCATCAAATTCAACCTTTTAAGATCTCCTCTGATCTGCAATATGTGGATTAAATATGAATTAATTAGTTGTTAATTAATTATTAATCAATTATTTAATTATTTATTTTTTATTTTAAATTATTAATTAATCCAGAGGAAGGCAATCAGAAAAAATCCAAGTGAGACTTAGCCAATCGTCTCAAAGGAAAAAAAAAAATCCTTCCTGACTCCAGATACTGGCGATTGGATTTCTCCCTGGATCAATACTGTCTCTCTAATTATCCATGATAACCCTGAATTCCCTTTTTAATTAGAAATAAATCCAGTGCCCTTTTAAAGTTATCTATAGAATCCGCTGTCACCACCTCCTCTGGTAGAGAATTCCACAGATTAACCACCCTTACTGTGAAGAACCCCTTTCTTTAAGGTGGAATCTTTTTACTTCTAACCTCAAGGGATGTCCTCTTGTCAGTTGAAATCCTCTTGGCACAAAAAGCTCCCTTGAAAAATCTTTATACTGACCCTGGATGTATTTATATAAGGTAATCATATCTGCTGTTAGACACCTTTTTTCTAGAAAAAAATAGTTTAATTTGGTTAGTCTTTCTTCATAACTTAGCCCCTCCATTCCCCTTATTAGTTTTGTTGCCCTCCTCTGTACCCTGTCTAGCTCTAAAATTTCCTTTTTATGAAGTGGTGCCCAAAATTGTACTCCATATTCCAAATGAAGGCGTACTAGAGATTTGTATAGTGGCAGAATTATATTTGCTTCCTTTGCTTCTATACCCTTCTTAATACATGCTAATATTTTATTTGCTTATGCAGCTGCTGCTTGGCATTGAGCACTGTTACCTAGGCGGTTGTCCACAAGCACTCCCAAATCCCTTTCAATATCTGATACACCTAGATTTGCTCCATTAAGATTATAAATTGCATGACTATTTTTCCTTCCCAGATGCATAACTTTACATTTTTTCGTATTAAATCTCATCTGCCTCTTAGATGCCCATTCCTCAATTTTATGTAAATACCTTTGGAGGGAAAGCACATCATTATCTGATTTAATTACCTTGCACAACTTCATGTCATCAGCGAAAATGGAGACACCTCCCTTCAATCCCACCTAATACTGAACCCTGAGGAACCCCACTTACCACATTAGTCCAATCGGAGTATGTTCCATTTACAACAACCCTTTGCTTCCTGTCTTTTAGCCAGCTCTCAATCCATGAGCAGATATTTACTGCAATTCATGTATCTCTTAGTTTGCACATTAGTCTCCCATGTGGCACTGTATCAAAGGCCTTTGCAAAATCCAAAAAGACTACATCCACTGTGTTGCCTCGATCCAGGTTCCTACTAACCTCCTCATAGAAACTAATTAGATTTGTTTGACATGACCTATCCCTCATAAATCCACGTTGACTCCTACTTATAATCCTGTTCAAATAAACATATTCTTGTATATTATCCCTTATTAACCCTTCTAAAAGCATCCCCACTACAGAAGTGAGTCTCACTGGTCTATAATTCCCCAGATTTGCTCTTGCTCCCTTTTTAAATATAGGTATCACATCTGCTTTTCTCCAGTCATCTGGTAGAGACCCTGTGTTGAGTGAATCTTGAAAAATTAAATATAATGGTTTGGCTATTACAGAACCCAGTTCCTTCAGTACCCGTGGATATATTCCATCAGGACCCAGGGCTTTATTAACATTTATTTTTTAAAACCTCTTTTGGATTACTTCCTGTGTTAACCAATTATTTGGCAAAGGTAGTGTAGCCCCATTACCTTGCAGTGTCCCAACCACTGGTACCTCCCTTGTGTATACCGAAGGAAAGAACCTATTTAGCTCATCTGCCTTTTCCTGGTCACTAATTTTCAGATGGCCTGTGTCACATTGTAATGTTCCTATAGCTTTCTTCCTCACCTTCTTCCCATTAATATACTTAAAAAAATATTTTAGGTTAGTCTTACTCTCTTTTGCAATTCATTTTTCATTTTCTATTTTAGCCAGTCTAATAGCGCTTTTGCAAGCCTTGTTGATTTTCTTGTACTTCCGTAAAGCAGTATCTGTCCCCTCTTGTTTCTATAACTTAAATGCCTGTTTTTTACTCTGTATCTTAATTTTAAATCATTGTTAAGCCACATTGGATGGGATTTACTCCTTTTACTTTTATTCCCACATGGTATATTCCGATGTTTATGTATATTTAGTAAGGATTTAAATGTTGTCCATTTACAGTATGTTCAGTGTTTTTATCAGTTCTCTGTCCCAGTCTATACTTTGTATTGCTGCCCTTAGACTGTTAAAAGCTGCCATTTTAAAACTAAGACTTTTTGTTGGCCCCTTAAAATGTTGTCTTTTTAATTCAATCTCAAATGAGACTGTGTTGTGATCACTGTTTCCCAACGGTTGTCCTATTTCAACATTTGATACTATATCTAAGATGGCCTCATTTCTAGTAGGCTCTTGTATAACCTGGGCCAGATAATGATCCCTGAATGTACTCAAGAACCTGCTCCCCTTAGCTTAACTGCTGGTCTCATTTATCCAGTTTATTTCAGGGTCATTAAAATTTTCCATTATTAGAATTTGTCCATGCTTAGCTGCATTTCCAATCTGTAACAATAATAGTACTTCCTCACTTTCAGCTATATTTGGGGGTTTATAGCATACTCCTACTAATATTCTTTTGGAATTAACTGCTCCGCTATTTAACTCTACCCACAAACATTCAACTTTATCACTAGGTCCTCCATAAATGTCTGCTCTGACTATAGGCTTAAATTCAGGCTTGACAAATCCCTCCAAACTCTTTTACCATTGCCTCTATCTTTCCTAAATAGGTTATAACCATCCAGATTAACAGTCCAGTCATGAGAATTATCCCACCACTTTTCGGTAATGCCTATTAAATCCCATTTTTCATTAACTGCTAATAATTCTAACTCTCCCATTTTTCCTGGCAAGCTTCTGGCATTAGCAAGCATACACCTTATGTTATGAGTCTGTAGTTCTGAAGTGCCTGCCACTGTACTTGAGTTACTTAGTACTACCTCCCTATTGAATATACTACCCCACCCCCAATCTACTCCCCTATGACTGGTTAATTTATCCCTTATACCCTCTACACTTTCTACCCCATTACTTATATCTAGTCCCTCCCACCCACCTACTAGTTTAAAAACTCCTCCAGCCTTTCTACCATCCTATCCCCTAGCACAAAAGCTCCCTCATCATTAAGGTGCAATCCATCCCTGCTGTAGAGATTGTCCCAAAGTGAGAAGTCAGCCCAGTGCTCTAAAAACTCAAACCCCTCCTTAGTGCACAACATTACATCCCAAAGCTCCTTCTGCCTCCCTGGGCTAGCACGTGGCACTGGTAGTATCTCAGAAAATATTACCTTGGAGGTTCTTGCCTTCAGCTTATTACCTAGTTCTCTAAAATCATTCTTTAGGACACTCGATCTTCCACTAACTTTGTCATTGGTACCAATATGTACCAAGTCCACCGGTTCATTTCCAGCCCCCCCAATAATTTGTCTACCCGATCCACAACACGACAAACCCGAGCACCGGGAGACAGCAAACTGTTTGATTGCTGGGATCTGGGTGACAAATCACCCTGATTACCTTCCTAATAATAGAGTCCCCTACCACCAAAACGTGTCTGTTGCTCTGCCTATTCTGCCCTCCCACTCCTCCAGTAGAACTGTTCTCCCGTCTGTTAGAGGGAACAGCTCTATCTGGTATTGCCATTCCTGAATGGACAGCCCCAACAGTTTCACTTAATCTGTCAAATCTGTTGGTGTTTGCCAACTCAGAACTGGCCTGCCTCCTCCTGTTCCCCCTGATTCCCCTTCTATCTGTAGCCCAGCTACCTCCCTGGACATCCTCACTAGCTTCAGCTGCACCCTCCATGCTAGGCCCAGCTAAACTGTCCTCTGTGAGCACCCACTCCCTTTTCAGTGGAGCAATATCACTAAGTGCTGCAATTCTCCTCTCCAATTTGAGCTTCCAGAGAGGCAACATGCTCACGCCTCTCACAGAGGTATGGACCCTGGATCATCTGTTCCAGTATTGCATACATATGACAGGATGTACACTGAGTGATGTACTCAGCTTTGTTGATGTTTTCTCTTTGCAGAAAAAAAGACTGTCCACTACTCATGATGCGTAATAATGTTAGAAAGACTGGATTTGGGGTCCATGATTCTGGTCTTTTGGACCTGATATGTTTGATGGGGTTGGGATTATATTTCAAAATATATGTATCTTATCTACCAGGTAGGTGTCTTTTGTTAGATGCAAATATTGTAGATATTAATATAGATTAATTAACATGTATCTAGAACTGAAAGAACAGATTGGTAATATCATATCTTCACACTGCAAGATTTGTAGTATTTGGAGGTGACTTCAATTGTATTTCATATGTTCAAAACAGAGGTAGACAAAAGGATAATATTCAGTATGATTCACATTTCTTGAACAAAAAAGTGCACTGAAGCTAGTTTAGTGGATGTTTTTGACTTCCATATCCTAATGCTCCTGTTTTTGGCACAGATGAGGTGGAGCAGTTTTTAAAGGTTGGCTATCAATATTTGAGGCATGATTTCAGGGTGTAGGCAATAGGATATATGCTATCAACTGGAATCTGAGCAGCTAAAATTAAAAAAATCACAACTTTTTAAAGTAGTATTGGATAGAACATAACCCAAACTGGAACTTAAGTACTGCTCTGAGTCCATAGTATAGTCTTACAGCAGTTAAATGGTTATTATTCCATTGGGAAATGTATGTCAGACAGGACCTAAAATATATACATTTTGATGACAGGATATACATGTCATGGTATAGAAACAATGGAGTATTTAGTACTAGATTGTCCAAATTCTGCAGATGTTTGGAATAGGATTGCAGATCTATTAAATGTTAACATTTTTAAAATCAGTGTTTTTCTCAAATAAACTATCTTTCCAAAAAGTTTAAATGTTTTCCATCATTTAATGTTATTGTTAATAAACATACAATCAGCCTTAATAAATTGCGATTCCGCCAATTGAATAGGGCTCTATATAAGCACAGAGAATATTTTTTTATAGAAGTTTTTAGTTAGTGAAGACCTTGCTTTTGGATAGAAGTTCACTAACTAAAAACTCGTGTAAAAAAATATGCTCTGTGCTAATATAGAGCCATATTCAATTGGCCAAATCGCAATTTAATAATGCTCTATGGCCCTCATTCAATTGCAATTTTGCCAATTGAATAGGGCTCTAAATAAGCACATAACATATTTTTTTTAAATAAGTTTTTAGTTAGTAAACATCTATCCAAAAGCAAGTTTTTCACTAACTAAAAACTTATGTAAAAATAATATGCTATGTGCTTATTTAGAGCCCTATTCAATTGGCCAAATTGCAATTGAATGAGGGCCTAAGTGTTTACCATTTATGGAATGCAAGATGTGTTGTCACCATTAAGAGTCATGTAATGGCTGTAAATGTGATAGCTGATCATGTTATAGAGGAATTACATCAGAGGAAACCGAGCAGATGTTGGGGAAGGGACTTAAGTCTCTTTGGAAAGGTTTATTTTGTTAAATAAGAATATATCAGATTGCATAATGTTTGTTTTATAAAAAAGTATAAATAATTGTAAATTGTGTTTTATATTTATAAACATTTTATAGATTCCTAAGAGCAGTTAAGATCTTAATACGTTTGAGCGCTGACACTTTCATTTGAAAAAAAAGAAAATACACTTTGACAAATTATCAAATACATTCTTTCTAATGCAGAGAAGAAAGAAACAAGACACGTTTAGATCTGACCACAGCCTTGTAACCACAAACAACCCAATTGAGTCTAACTTAATACAGAATGAGGACCAACCAAAGTTAGTTTTAATAAAATATAACTTTTATTCATTGTCAAACAATATAAAACCAGGTCAAACATATATTATAATATGATGGTTAAGATAAATGATAATAAAAGAGCTGCTGTCCCACACCATTTGATATTCTCCCACACCATTTGATATGCTCAAAAATGTAGTGTAGTGTGTATATATACAGTTCAACAGTGATCAGTATTTAGACTCATGCTATATGGTATCACCAGTATGAAAAAGTACTGGTTGTTATGTCAGTCTTATAGTATTACCAACAATTACCAATATAGTATTACCAGTATGGAGAACTACTTTTTTTATAACAATCAATCAGTATAGTGTTACCAGAGGTTGTTAATATCTATTCAGTAGAAAAAATGATTAAAACTCTATTGGTTAAACACTGCTGTACATCCACAATAGTTAGTTATGCATAAATTTACAATATATACACATATATGTATACTATATGTCAGTGATTGATATTCAAATGTCAAACCACACAATAAATCAAGCAGAGGTGGCGCTGTATAACTTGTTGATAGCTGTGAATACTGTTGTGGTTACCTGGGGTACCCACTACTTACCCCTTTTCCTAACTACAGGTAAGATCTGACTACTATCCTGGCTATCTGGGACTAGTCCCACTGTTAGCCACTTACCTTAGAGTCTATGGTCCCCAAGATGTAGATGTCACAGTGCAGCATTGGTCCAGATACAAGTGTCTGCTTTCAATAGCAGGGACCCGGCGTGTGACATCAACCAGTGGGGACAGTACTTGTTAGAGATCTGACACGCGCGTTACGCATCTAGCTTCAACAGGGATCAGTCTTTCTAATGCAACAAACAACCACAACAAAATAAATAAATATACATATACACATAACTATACAATTGAAGAAGATAACAGAGCAAAGTGAGATGGGCTTTACGATGTCTTGCTGATAATAAGGCTGCAAGAGTTGACGGAATCCGAATTAAACTTTTCAAAATACTACATGATGATGTGAAAGTGTTACTTGCCTTATGCCAATACATTTGGAAAATTAAACTATAGACTGGTAAATGTTAGTCTATATCCCAATCTCAAAAAAGGTAGTGCCAAAGAGTGCTCCAATTATTGAACAATTTTACTAATTTCATATGCCAGCAAGGTAATGCTTAAGATCCTACAAGCTCAACTTCAACAATATATGGGCCGGGAACAACCAGATATGCAATCCGGCTGCACAGAGGAAGAGGCACAAGAGATTAAATTGGCAATGTCGGGTGGATAATAGAGAAAGCAAGAGAGTTCCAGAAAAAACATTAACTTTTGCTTTATATACTATCATAAAGTCTTTGACTGTGTGGATCGCAAGAAGCTCTTAAAGAGATTGGAGTACCAGATAATTTCATCCGCCTCCTGGGGATTCTATATGTGGACCAAGACACCACAGTCAGAACTGAATGGTTCAAGATCGGAAATGGTGTGTGACAAGGTTGTATATTTTTACCTTATTCAACTTATACACAGAGTACATCATTCGTAAGGCCGGACTGGACAAATCCAAAGCCGGAATCAATATTGCTGGAAGGAATATCAACAACCTCAGATACGCCGATGATACTACTTTGATGGCTGAAAGTTAGAAGGAACTGAAGGGCTTATTGATGGGGGTGAAAAAAGACGAAGATCATGGCAAACCGCAATCTCAGTTCCTGGCAAATAGATGGTGAAGAAGTGGAGGCAGTGACAGATTTTTTCCCCCCTGGTTTCCAAGATCTCTAGAGATGGTGACTGTAGCCATGACATTAAAAGACGTTTGCCTCTGGGGAGGAAAGCTATGGCAAGCTTGGACAAGCTAGTAAAAAGTAAAGATATTACACTATCAACGAAGGTCCACATAATTATACTATGGTCTTCCCAGTAGTAACATACAGATGTGAGAGCTGGACCATAAAGAAGGTTGAGCCCCGTTGAATTAACGCCTTTGAATTGTGGACTTGGACTGCAAGAAGATCCAATAAATCAGTACTTCAGAAAATCAAGACAAACTGTTCAATAGAAGGTATGATCATGAGCCTGAAGCTCAAATATTTTGGCCATATAATGAGACGGCAGGACTCCCTACAGAAAACTCTGATGCTGGGAAAGATTGAAGCTACATGACGAAGGGGACAACAGAGGCAGAGATGGAGAGGTGAGGTCACTGAAGCAATGAGCATGAAGTTGATGGAGCTCAGAGGGGCAGTTACTGACAGTTGTTTGCAACTGAATGACTAAACAAATAACTATATAATTTATAATATATTTACCTTTTACATGCATAATTGCTGCTGTTCTACTTTTTGAGGTTGGAGGAGTTTCTGTTTGCACAATGGGAGTGTGGCATAGACAAATGTCAATGTATTCAATAAGTCTAATGGAAGTTTACAATGCCATACCCTTCTGAGAAAGTAATATACAGTATCAGCTGGTAAAATAAAAGTATTTCTTGCAGTAATGAATAATTAGGTATCAAATTTAAAAATGCAGACTGTGTTTTATGTTATTTTTGCTTTCTGAAAGCATTTGTGCTATTACCAAATGTAGTTATTCAAAGAAGCATCTGACTACAAGGGGCATTTAAGTGTTAAAGACAACTATGTAGATATTTGTTTCAAGATAACTCACAGTAATGTGTTGTTCGTATAATATTTCGGGGTAAGATTTTATCTAAGGGAGTCACCAATTCTACCTACTGGTGTGTTACAGTAACACTTCCATTGAAGTAAATAAAGAAGCTCAGTAGAGCTTTATGTGCAGCATGTTACATTTCCAGAGTCCTGAATATAAAAGGGTTCAGCTGCTACCCTATAAAAACTCTCTAACAGTGTCTCGGAAGTGCTTATGTCCATATTCATTCGTAGTAAAACAGATTTAATAGTGAAAAAGCACCTTATTTCCTTATGTCCCCATGAAGGCTAAAACACTCTTAAACCTTTTACAACATTTTATTGAAAAAAAAAAATAATTACAGCAAACTGTAGTAGATGCACTCACTGTATGTACAGACACCTATAGGGATAAATACATTGTTCATGGCGAGACGCTCTATTTCATTTTGAGTGCTATTTTTCCCATAAACACATAATAAATACACAAAAGGAAGACAATTACTGTCCTCAAGGGAAATGTTTACACCAATGAAATGATTAGCACTGTTCAGCAACATAAATCACATTTTACAGCCGTAGAAAATATGCCCAAATGGAACCTCGGCATTGATGCAGAAGAGTATAAACAGAACGACTGCAAAACATAGTGCAGTTAAAATAATTATTATTCTCCATAGATCACGGAACGCATTTCAGGACACATATAAAATGCTCTATTTTTATGTTTTCCATGGCAACTCGAAAAATA
This sequence comes from Discoglossus pictus, assembly GCA_027410445.1. Lineage (NCBI taxonomy): Eukaryota > Metazoa > Chordata > Amphibia > Anura > Alytidae > Discoglossus > Discoglossus pictus. Next base: position 362,820,670 of record CM050165.1, read on the forward strand.
AAAATATTTATTATCATCCTATTGAGAACAAAAAGTAAAGCAAAAGACCATTTTCCTAATGTGGCTGACTTTTAAAGTTTATCGGTTGGATATATTTTATAGTTTTCCTATGCATAGCTATAATTTAGGCAGCATAATTCAAATGTTAAGCTAGTTTTACCATACATATAAAACATTATCAAATAAATTATTAATAATGGCATGCTATCTTTTGTTATACTATATTGGAATATGGCTTTTGGTAAGTAAAATAATCTGAAAATGATATAAATTTTTTATGTTTTTTTAAAGGTGGTAATTGGTATCTATATAGCCTTTTGCAATTATATTTTAAAAATAAAATTAACAAAAGTTATATAAAGATTATACTTTAATGTCTAAATGATGAGAAAAGAAAAGTTAGATTTTGGAACACTATGGTTATTTCATTGGACTGGAAATGCATACCATATTTATATACAGGTTTTTGTCACCAGTATCAAACAATAGAGAGTAAGAAGCAAGATAGATTTCACACGGCATGTAAGGAAATGTATTATAGACAGGGTGAAAAGTCTGATTGTTTTCACGGGATTTTCGGAAACTCCGAAAGTACATAAAATAGGTTGTATTGCATCAATTATCTTGTTGGTAATTGTATAACAGTGATTATTCATTTTTTTTCTGAGGGATTGAGATGGCTCCCCCAACATAATATCTCACAGTAAAATATTTAATCCTAATAGGGGGCAAAATGTTTCGGAAATCAAAATAAATAAATAAACAAATAAATAAATAATATAATATAATAAATAAACACACGTTTTACATTTTCTTATTTTTTTTTTGCACCTGTTTGTCTATTTATTCAGCAAAACAATGACCCTTGCATTAACCTGATTGAAAACTCTGGAAGTTTTACCTTCCATATTCCCACTGTGCATACAAAAGCTTCCAGTGTACTCAAAGAATTCTCCCACCTCAGGACATTGATCAGCAGAAACTAAAATGGTAGCCTCCACAGTAGCATAATTGCATATCAAAGGTAATAAAATAGAGGGTGTTATTTTATATTACAAGAAAACGTTGCCTATTTTCAAATGTAGTCCTTGAAAAGAGCATATTTTACATAAATGACTACATCGATTCTTTAAGGAATTACCACAATCAATAAACATTTTTATGTATATCTACAATAAATCTAATAATTAGCTATACCCACCAGCGACCCAATAGCAACTTGCCATCAAAAAATTATGGCAATAAAATTTTAAGCCTGGCAATGCTGTTTGCCATACAATGCGATTCTATGGCCCCTCTGAGCACCTTTGGCGCTCATCGCGAGCCACAACTATCCTGTTTTGCAATGATCACCTTCGGGGGTTGCAAGCCTCTCCCCCTGTGTATTTTATAGGCCTCGCGCTTGAGCGCCTTTGGTGCTTATTGCGTGCCCCACGATGAGCGCCCTTGGCGTCCCCCCCTTGTCTAGTTTATGGGCCTTGCGATGAGTGTTACTGCCTTGGGTTAAATGTTACTGGCTTTAATTAAGTGTTACTGGCTTGCGTTAAGTTTTACTGCTTAGGGCTCACTATACGTCCTTCGGCCTCGGTTTACGTCCTTTGTTTTCGTTACATAGTTACATAGTAATTAAGGTTGAAAAAAGACTTTCAGTCCATCAAGTTCAACCTGTTAAGATCTACTCTCATCTGCAATATGCGGATTAGTTATGAATTAATTTGTTGTTAAATAATTATTAATAGTATAGTATTGGAGGATGAATAAAGAGTTAGTCCATCAAGTTCAACCTTTTTAGATCTGGATTGATCTTTTTAATAAGTAGACTATTTATTATTAATTGTTAATTGATCCAGAGGAAGGCAAACAGAAAGGTTTTTTCGGCAGCCATTTTTTTTCTCTCTTAGGCGATTTTCGATCTTCAAAAAAAAACAAATATGCCTCAAATGAACCTACAACCTCACTCACAGGATCCCTGGCTCTCCCCCTGTGCTGTGTGTGAGTGTGTAAGTAAATTGGAGGCATATATATATTTTTGTTTTTTTGAGTTCCACGGTTCGGCCGTTAAATTCGTAATGTTTGCGCGGTTTCGCAGACTGAAAATTATTATAGTTGATTAATATATATTGTTATTAAAAATGTGAGAAAAGGCAAAAAGTTTGTGTATGCCGTTTACAGAGAAATTTCATGTTTCAATAAAGTTATCACCTCCCCAAAGGTGTCAGATAATTTTACAAATGCAATTTATCTGACTCAGTTCTTTCCAATGCAGGTTTTGGACATCAAACAAGTCTGCTTCTATTGTGTTCAACATGTCAAAAAGTAGAAGAATAAAAGCAAGAAAAGCTCTTTGGTACAGAAAAAAAGTCACACGGAGCATTGTAAAATAAGAACATTTTAATGATTGATGTCAGAATGTGCCTGTCTCGAAAGTTATGAAAATAAAGGCGCTTTGTACTGCACACTTTAGGTATATTGTAAGTGGATGTTTAGTGCTACATTTTCATCTATTACAGCAGTAGCATAAACTATCCAAAATAATTATCTATTTTCAGATACAGATCAACAGCCTTATTAAATTGCGATTCAGCAAATTAAAAAAGGCTCTATATAAGCACATAGCATATTTTTTTACAGAAGTTTTTAGTTATTGAAGACCTTGCTTTTGGATAGAAGTTCACTAACTAAAAACTTCTGTAAAAAAAAATATGCTCTGTGCTTATATAGAGCCATATTCAATTGGCCGTATCGCAATTTAATAAGGATGCAAATGTTTTTTATTGACACTTCACATATATGCATGAATTAGTACCTCCATGTTCGTACCCAATATTAAATGTATAACAGAATTTCCTCACCAAAATATAACATCAACACCCATTATCCTCCAGCAGACCCACTACTTGAACACAGACTCTCACTCTGGCTTTACATCCATATTCTCACCCAGATTTATTAATTTCACATATATAATATTATACATACACTTACTACTAAAGGTATTACCAACACTCTTATTCAATTACTCTTTATCTCAATTTTATACTGTTGTAAAAGTCTACTAACTGGTAGTTCATACCATACTCCCATTCCGGAATCTATCCACTTTCCATCCATTACTGGAAACTATCTTTCCACTGCGAGTGCACATTGCTCCCAGCAAAACATTGTGGCTGGTTATTATGACACCATATGCATAACACATTATAACAGCGCTATGGCAGTACATATAACTTATAATACGCCGCCAACAAATTATTTGAAAATGGTATGTATAGTACTTATAATGTTGGCCTCCATTATATCTCAGCTACCATTATCAAGAAGAACCGTCCGTCTTGCTCACCTATACTTGTTATATGGGCTCATAACATCCTTTTTCTTTCAGCTGTCCTTCCTCAGGAACATGCTTTAATCTGAACAGACTCCCTCCAAGTCTCCAAAGCTTTAGACTTTACTCAATATCTAAAACATAAGCCTTATTTTCCTTCAGGAACTAAGTTTTCCAATACTAACACTTTTAAATATTTTCACCTTCAATAGAAAAAAAATATGTCTTTATACCAATGTCCAGAAAACTATTGGTATAGCAAATTTGAGTCCATAATAATTGTTAATTTAAGATTTTAGACACATTTTCAGACAAGCTTTGAGGATTCAGAATTGTACAAGGACAATGCTTGAACATAGACTATACATTTGTCTCCCTTATCTTTCCTCTTCACAAGTGAACAATTTTCTTGAAACAGATAACCAATTTCTTAAATACCATAAATGGAAAATAATTGTTGTGGGAGATTTGAATTTAGCCCAAAGTTTATTTATATTACAGCTATCTATATCAATAGACAAATGGGAAAAATTCTCAACATATGATCTGTAGACTGCTTAGGTATATAAGCATTATGCTAGTAATATATATATATAAAGAAAAATAAGTAGGAAAGCACAACTGGTAAACTAGCATATTCCCAAACAAATATAGTAAAGAGGGATTACCAAACTTTATTTGAGCATTATGAATCCACTAGAGAAATATAACATAAAAATAACATTTATTAACTGTGGCAATTAAATTTTTAAAAAAAAATATACAAATCGGAGGCAGTGAATAGAGATGTCACGAATAGTTAGCTGGCGGATTGTTCCCGGCGAACTTAGCATGTTCGCGTTCGCGGCGAACAGCGAACATATGCGAGAAGTCGACCCGCCCCCAATACTTTATCATTGAGCAAACTTTGACCCTGCATGTCACAGTCAGCAGACACATTCCAGCCAATCAGCAGCATACACTCCCTTCCACACCCTTCTACCTCATGGACAGCAGCCATTATGGAATCAGAACTAACTTGCAGTCTTACTGAGAGGAGGTAGAGTGTAGGTGATACTGCATCAATAGGGAAAACCATAGCTAGGCAAGTTTATTCAGTGTCCAGTGCAGTGCTGAAGGACTCATCAGATCTCTGCTGTAAACACAGCACCCCAAAAAGCCCTTTTTAGGGCTATAACATCATTTTTTTTTCTTCGTTTTTTTTCTGTGTAATTTAACTACATTTGCCTGTCTCCCTGCTAGCCCCTGCTTGCAAGTGTGTGTGTCAGGCTCACAGCTTATACTGTGTGTGCACAACGCATACAATATAATATTGTTTACTAGTTGTCTACTTTTAAAAAACCCAAACTTTTATTTTCTTAAATCTAAGTGCATTTGCATAAACGTCAATCAAAGTTCATTTGCTTGACCGCTACCCATAGTGTGTGTCCTGCTTACAAGTACTGTGCCAAGTTCAACCAATTCAGTCTAGTTGGGGTACCAACAGTCCACATTTAAAAAACGCAAACTTTTATTTTCTTAAATCTAAGTGCATTTGCATAACCATCAATCAAAGTTCATTTGCTTGACCGCTACCCATAGTGTGTGTCCTGCTTACAAGTACTGTGCCAAGTTCAACCAATCCAGTCTAGTTGGGGTACCAACAGTCCACATTTAAAAAATCCAAACTTTTATTTTCTTAAATCTAAGTGCATTTGCCTGACCGTCAATCAAAGTTAATTTGCTTGACCGCTACCCATAGTGTGTGTCCTGCTTACAAGTACTGTGCCAAGTTCAACCAATCCAGTCTAGTTGGGGTACCAACAGTCCACATTTAAAAAAAAACAAACTTTTATTTTCTTAAATCTAAGTGCATTTGCATAACTGTCAATCAAAGTTCATTTGCTTGACCGCTACCCATAGTGTGTGTCCTGTTTACAAGTACTGTGCCAAGTTCAACCAATCCAATCTAGTTGGGGTACCAACAGTCCACATTTAAAAAAACCAAACTTTTATTTTCTTAAATCTAAGTGCATTTGCATAACCTTCAATCAAAGTTCATTTGCTTGACCGCTACGCATAGTGTGGGTAATGCTTACAAGTTCTGTGCCAGAGAGCATGCTGTGTGCATGCTTGAGCTCCAAACAAAAGGCTTTTTAGGGTCTTAGTCCCTCAAATACAAGTTTTATTTTAACACCTTTCTGTTTATAAGCACTTTGTGCACGGTGTTGTTAATTTTTGGGAGTTTTTGTGTTTTTTTCTTAGTTTAATTTAAGTTTTAGTTTTCTGGGAGTCAGGCTCAGCTCTCTATCCCAGGAGAGTGAGCTGTCTCCTGGATACTTTGCCACACCCCTACCTTAGCACTTCACCTTCACTCCTGAAATTTTTTTTTTTTTTTTTTTTTTACTTTGACTTTTTTTTAAAGTTTTTCAGGTTTTGTTAAATTTTTATTTGTTTGGTGTTGGGTTTTATGTTTTGGGGGGAGAGAAGACAAGTAACATCTTTGTTGGCAGTGGGGGGGGAAACAATTTGAAGTTTTTAAAAGGCTTTTTTAACATCTGACACAGAGACACAGAGGGGTTAAAAAGCCTCTGTGTTCTCTGTGTTGTTCCAATTAGCAACACCTTGCAACAGGCCATTAACCCTTCCACTGCCAAACATTATCTCTCTCTCTCCCTTAGTTTTGTCTTTTTGTTTCTTTTTCACACTTTTATATTTAAAAAAAAAAGAAAACAGGAGAAAATCATAAAACAAAAAAGAAAAATAAATAAAACAAATAAACTAAAAAAAAAAAGGGTCTAAACATGAGGGATAAGACCATTAAAAAAGCCTCAGGGGTCCAAAGGGGGAATATTGGCCCCTGAAAATCCTAGCTGCAGCACTGCACAGCATATGCCCCAGGTAGATAAGGCAGCCCCAGCTCCTGGTGGTTCTGCCAGCAGACCTACCCCTGTGGCTAATACCTGGTCTCAGGTGGTTTCTGCTTGCCCCAGCAATACCACCGCAGGGGCTGAGGGGCAGATCACCAGGAAGCATGGGGTTAAATGTCAGATGTCTGGGATCTACAGCATTGATATCTATCTGCGTGCTGCAGCTAATGTCATCAGCCCCTCTGTTATAGTAGCAGCCAGCAAAATGTACGGGAAAGCAGTTTTCTTTACCCGTACGCTGGCTGCTTCTCACATACTTATACAGAGAGGCATCACAGTGGGGGATTATATGTCCCAATAGAACCCCTGGAAGGGTTGGGCACAAAAGTAACACTATCTAATGTGCCCCCCTTCCTACCAGACTCCCTCCTGCGCCCCCACCTGCTAACCCTAGGGGAAGTAAAAACACCATTTATTAAAATTCCCCTGGGGTGCAGAGTGAGAGCACTTCGTCATGTGCTCTCTTTCAAGAGGCAGGTACAAATGTGCCTGCCTCAGGGCGCAGAAAACATAGAGGGGTCTTTTGGGGTTCCATTTGAGGGGGTGCTCTACAGGATTTTTTACAGCACTACAGAGGTGCAGTGCTGTCATTGCAAGGGGTTGGGGCATACACGTAGGAATTGTCCTAATGTAAAGCATCATGCCCCAGCAAATGGCACCTCTGTCAGTACAGCACCCATCCCCGCTGAGCCCATAACAGCGGGGACCTCAAAGGTCATAGCCCCCCCCACAGAGCTCAGACAAGGAGGCCGTTCCTCAAGCCACCACCACGGCCTCCAAACCCCCTTCTTCCCCAAAAAAGCCATCTGTGTCTGAGGTCTCTAGCAAGACTGCAGACACAGGGAAAAAGGGGAAGAATGTCACCGGTCCTCCCAGTGTCACAGCTGCATCTCCCAAGTCCCAATCTGCCCCCACCATAATTACATCAGTTAGTGTGGGGGCACAGTGTAAGCAGAAGGATAATAAGCCCTCTGCAGGGGAGGCAGCTAGTGGCAGCTCCTCTTCCAGGAGTGACGTCCCCAGGAAGAGGAAGCATAAAACCAACAGGGAGGTTGCTGATAAGTGGGAAATGCTCTATAGTGGAGCACCTCCCTCTAAAAGCAAGAAGAGGAACAAAACATCTCCTCCTCATCCGGTGACATTGTCTGGCCCAGTTATTAAGCTCAGCCAGCCGGTGCCAGACCACACATCTCTCTCTCCAGACCCTATAGAGGTTAATGTGGAAAAGGGTCTGGAGGAAAAGCAGGGGCAAGAGGGTCTCCCAAGTGAGGCAGGGGTAGCCAAGAAAGATCAGGTTCTGCCTCTGGCTTTTGAGGGGGGTCCCAATAAAGCCCCTGCTGAATGGGTAGTCAGTGTCCCTGAGGTGCTGAGCTTCAAGGGCACCAGTCAGTCTCCTCCTCCAGTGTCACTCTCTAGTGACGTACCTCGGGCTTTGTTAGAGCCCCAGGCCGAGTCACTACTGGAGGGGGGGAATATAGGCATGACCCCCATTCAGGACCCCATGGATTTGTCTGTCAGGGGGGATGTGGCACAAGGGGAAGTGGAAATGGGGGAGGGTGATAAAACAGGTTTTCCTGTTAACATCATGGGAGAGCCTATCTACCCTCCTCAGCCGTCCACTGACCCTAACATCGGTGCCATCCAAGCTGAGCAAGCAGCGGTGGAACTGGCAGAGGAGGCATATAAAGCCTCCAAGGCTTCCATTAAGGAAGCCATGCCAGCCACTGCTGTCCAGCCAGCTACCCCTGAATGCACTCCTGAAGCTAAAGGGGTGCAGCAGCAATCCAAGGGTCCATTATTTACATTGAAGGGTGCTAAAGGGACTCCTTCTGTATCATCTAAGAGGGGGTCCCTGAGAATAAAACTGAGAAAACTGACTCCAGCCGGGGAGGATGGAGTAAAAGCCCTCAGCCAAGAGGAGCCCAGGGGTGACTCACTAGAAGGAACATCAGATTCTGGGTGGGTTATCCCTGTCAAGGAAATAGATCTATTCCTTGAGAGCACCCTTCATGGACAAAAGAAAAGGAAGGTGCGGCTGGCCTTGGAGAGGTGGAAGAATATGTCGTTTATTCTCCACTCTCTCCAGCAATATCTAGTGGTCAGCACTAGGGCCAAGAATTCTGGGACTGCGGAGCATCTCCGCGTCCGGAAATTTTATAAAATATGCGTGTCCTATCAGCAGTCTCAAGGGTCTGAGGAACGCACAATTCCTGACACGCAGTAATGGCTTTGCACATCAGCACGCTAAATACCAATGGCTATCAAGACAGTTTCCGCAGGTTCCAGGTACTCTCCTATTTATATCAGGGAGGGTACTGTGTGAGTTTCCTGCAGGAAGCTCACACCACTCCAGAGGCTGAGGCCTCGTGGCAACTGGAGTGGAGAGGCAGGGTCTTCTTCAGCCACTTCACATCAGCGTCATGTGGAGTGGTGACCCTGTTCTCAGAGTCTTTTCAGGCAGAGCTGCTGCTTGTGAAAGCTGTTATCCCAGGCCGTCTAATCCACCTCCGGGTCCGAGAGCAGGGTAGCATCATTAACCTAGTTAAGATATATGCCCCTGCTGGAGGGCCCGAGAGAGTGAGGTTCCTCACCAGACTGTCCCAGTTTTTGGAGACAGTTGACACAGATGAGTGTTTGGTACTCGGGGGTGATTTCAACTGCACCCTCGACGCTCTGGACCGGAATAGTCCAGAGCCGTACCCGCCTTCTGCGTCAGCCCTGCGGGAGATCATCGCCCGCTTCTCCCTGGAGGACATCTGGCGAGAGCAGAACCCAGGGGCATCAGACGGTTTCACCTACGTCAGGGTGAGAGCCGGTCTGGTGTCCCACTCCCGGATCGACAGACTATATATATCTAGTCACTATATGTCAAGAGTCGGTTCTTGTGCCATTAGGCTGGCTCCGTTCACAGACCACAACTGTGTGTCTGTGACTGTGGCGCTAACGCCAACAGCGCCACGAGCCGCCTATTGGCACTTCAACAATGCTTTGTTGAAGGACCAGGGGCTCGTGACATTGATCCGGGAGTTTTGGACAGACTGGAGGGGTTGCAAGGGGGACTTTGCCACGTTAAAACTGTGGTGGGAAGTGGGCAAGGTTCATTTGCGACTTCTGTGTCAGGAATATACCAAGGGTGCGAGTGGGCAGCGCGAAGCTGAGTTGGAGTCACTCCGGGGGGAGGTACTCCATCTGGAGCAGAGGCTGTTCACTTGTAGGGACCAATCCCTGCAGAGCGAGTATGTAGAGAGGAAGGGTGTCCTCTGTGACCTGGAACGACACCAGGCCAAGGGGGCAGCCGCTTAGGTTTTCTTAAAGATCTAGACCGCGGCTCGCGCCTCTTCTACTCACTGGAGAAAAAGGGAGGTAACAGTAGGCACATCACCTGTCTTCTAGATGAAGACGGTGCCCCCCTTACAGATCCGGAGAGTATCCGTGACAGAGCCCGGAACTTTTATAAAGATCTTTACTCTCCGGATCCCATTTCTCCAGACGCCTGCAGGGTGCTATGGGAGGGGCTCCCCACAGTCAATGAAGGGTGTAAGAGAGCGGCTTGATATACCACTATCTTTTCAAGAGCTCTCTGAAGCCCTCCGTGCCATGTCCTTGCTTGACCGCTACCCATAGTGTGTGTCCTGCTTACAAGTACTGTGCCAAGTTCAACCAATCCAGTCTAGTTGGGGTACCAACAGTCCACATTTAAAAAAAAAAAACTTTTATTTTCTTAAATCTAAGTGCATTTGCCTGACTGTCAATCAAAGTTCATTTGCTTGACCTCTACCCATAGTGTGTGTCCTGCTTACAAGTACTGTGCCAAGTTCAACCAATCCAGTCTAGTTGGGGTACCAACAGTCCACATTTAAAAAACCCAAACTTTTATTTTCTTAAATCTAAGTGCATTTGCCTGACCGTCAATCAAAGTTAATTTGCTTGACCGCTACCCATAGTGTGTGTCCTGCTTACAAGTACTGTGCCAAGTTCAACCAATCCAGTCTAGTTGGGGTACCAACAGTCCACATTTAAAAAAAACAAACTTTTATTTTCTTAAATCTAAGTGCATTTGCCTGACCGTCAATCAAAGTTCATTTGCTTGACCGCTACCCATAGTGTGTGTCCTGCTTACAATTACTGTGCCAAGTTCAACCAATCCAGTCTAGTTGGGGTACCAACAGTCCACATTTAAAAAAAAAATGACAGGCAGAGGCAGGACACCCCGCAGAGGCGGTCGTGGTCGTGGTGCTGTGATTCCCTTTGGCCCTACAATAATGCCCAGTGTTCAGAGGCCAGTTACCCTGAACTTGAAAAGTTCAGAGGACGTAGTTGACTGGCTAACACAGGACACCCAATCTACTACAGCTTCCGCTTGGAACATTGACGCACCATCCTCCTCCAGCTTAGCTTCGGGCACCTCTCAAGTTGGCAGAGTAGACGCTGTAGGTCTGACACACACGCTTGCAGACAACTAACTGCTATGCAATCTATTACAGTAGAATTTTTTTTTTGCGTTTTAAATGTACACTACTGTTACACCAGATATGAGTTGTGTGTTAAGTAGTACTACTCCTATCAGTTTAATCCCTGTTATGTGTCTTTTTTGGGGGTTTGGTTGTTGAAGGCACAGTGCAGCACCAGAGGCCAGAAAAATTAGGCATGTACACATGCCTGAAAAATTAGGTATTGTTGATCTTGCAGCGAGCAGAGAAGAAGGTAGGTCTGATTCAACGCCCCAGCCCGCATACCCACACTCAGAGATTGAGGGGGGGACCTGAGAAGGCCACGGGTCGGAGATATAAAGGGGGGCCATCCCAAATAAGCACACAAGCGGGGACAAAGGTAGTGAAGGGGACATAGAGGCCCATGGACTGACGGTCGCCATCTTGGCAGGAAAAGGGCCCAGCAATTAAGCCAAACTGACCCAGCACAGGCAGCTACTTGAGTCAAACGCTGTACAAATACACCTTAATAAAGCTGTAACATGCAGCAGCAGGGATTCTAAACGGCCACACGGGGACAAGGAGGCTAACAGCCCTCACAGTCTCTGCACCACTCTTTTTAACAGATAACCCAGGGACCTTGCCCACATAAAAAAACAGAATTTTATTGGAGGAATTATTAGTGTCTTTACCCCCCAAGAGAGGACATAATATACAGTATCTTTAGACTACCTGATGGCCAAACCTCCTTTAGCCCCAATGCTATCCAAGAAACATTTCAAAACTTTATCTGACTGGGTGTCTATAGAGTGACATTAGTACTGACCTTTATCTGACTGGGTGTCTATAGAGGGACATTAGTAATGACCTTTATCTGACTGGGTGTCTATAGAGGGACATTAGTACTGATCTTTATCTGACTGGGGGTCTATAGAGGGACACCACCACGGCCTCCAAACCCCCTTCTTCCCCAAAAAAGCCATCTGTGTCTGAGGTCTCTAGCAAGACTGCAGACACAGGGAAAAAGGGGAAGAATGTCACCGGTCCTCCCAGTGTCACAGCTGCATCTCCCAAGTCCCAATCTGCCCCCACCATAATTACATCAGTTAGTGTGGGGGCACAGTGTAAGCAGAAGGATAATAAGCCCTCTGCAGGGGAGGCAGCTAGTGGCAGCTCCTCTTCCAGGAGTGACGTCCCCAGGAAGAGGAAGCATAAAACCAACAGGGAGGTTGCTGATAAGTGGGAAATGCTCTATAGTGGAGCACCTCCCTCTAAAAGCAAGAAGAGGAACAAAACATCTCCTCCTCATCCGGTGACATTGTCTGGCCCAGTTATTAAGCTCAGCCAGCCGGTGCCAGACCACACATCTCTCTCTCCAGACCCTATAGAGGTTAATGTGGAAAAGGGTCTGGAGGAAAAGCAGGGGCAAGAGGGTCTCCCAAGTGAGGCAGGGGTAGCCAAGAAAGATCAGGTTCTGCCTCTGGCTTTTGAGGGGGGTCCCAATAAAGCCCCTGCTGAATGGGTAGTCAGTGTCCCTGAGGTGCTGAGCTTCAAGGGCACCAGTCAGTCTCCTCCTCCAGTGTCACTCTCTAGTGACGTACCTCGGGCTTTGTTAGAGCCCCAGGCCGAGTCACTACTGGAGGGGGGGAATATAGGCATGACCCCCATTCAGGACCCCATGGATTTGTCTGTCAGGGGGGATGTGGCACAAGGGGAAGTGGAAATGGGGGAGGGTGATAAAACAGGTTTTCCTGTTAACATCATGGGAGAGCCTATCTACCCTCCTCAGCCGTCCACTGACCCTAACATCGGTGCCATCCAAGCTGAGCAAGCAGCGGTGGAACTGGCAGAGGAGGCATATAAAGCCTCCAAGGCTTCCATTAAGGAAGCCATGCCAGCCACTGCTGTCCAGCCAGCTACCCCTGAATGCACTCCTGAAGCTAAAGGGGTGCAGCAGCAATCCAAGGGTCCATTATTTACATTGAAGGGTGCTAAAGGGACTCCTTCTGTATCATCTAAGAGGGGGTCCCTGAGAATAAAACTGAGAAAACTGACTCCAGCCGGGGAGGATGGAGTAAAAGCCCTCAGCCAAGAGGAGCCCAGGGGTGACTCACTAGAAGGAACATCAGATTCTGGGTGGGTTATCCCTGTCAAGGAAATAGATCTATTCCTTGAGAGCACCCTTCATGGACAAAAGAAAAGGAAGGTGCGGCTGGCCTTGGAGAGGTGGAAGAATATGTCGTTTATTCTCCACTCTCTCCAGCAATATCTAGTGGTCAGCACTAGGGCCAAGAATTCTGGGACTGCGGAGCATCTCCGCGTCCGGAAATTTTATAAAATATGCGTGTCCTATCAGCAGTCTCAAGGGTCTGAGGAACGCACAATTCCTGACACGCAGTAATGGCTTTGCACATCAGCACGCTAAATACCAATGGCTATCAAGACAGTTTCCGCAGGTTCCAGGTACTCTCCTATTTATATCAGGGAGGGTACTTTGTGAGCTTCCTGCAGGAAACTCACACCACTCCAGAGGCTGAGGCCTCGTGGCAACTGGAGTGGAGAGGCAGGGTCTTCTTCAGCCACTTCACATCAGCGTCATGTGGAGTGGTGACCCTGTTCTCAGAGTCTTTTCAGGCAGAGCTGCTGCTTGTGAAAGCTGTTATCCCAGGCCGTCTAATCCACCTCCGGGTCCGAGAGCAGGGTAGCATCATTAACCTAGTTAAGATATATGCCCCTGCTGGAGGGCCCGAGAGAGTGAGGTTCCTCACCAGACTGTCCCAGTTTTTGGAGACAGTTGACACAGATGAGTGTTTGGTACTCGGGGGTGATTTCAACTGCACCCTCGACGCTCTGGACCGGAATAGTCCAGAGCCGTACCCGCCTTCTGCGTCAGCCCTGCGGGAGATCATCGCCCGCTTCTCCCTGGAGGACATCTGGCGAGAGCAGAACCCAGGGGCATCAGACGGTTTCACCTACGTCAGGGTGAGAGCCGGTCTGGTGTCCCACTCCCGGATCGACAGACTATATATATCTAGTCACTATATGTCAAGAGTCGGTTCTTGTGCCATTAGGCTGGCTCCGTTCACAGACCACAACTGTGTGTCTGTGACTGTGGCGCTAACGCCAACAGCGCCACGAGCCGCCTATTGGCACTTCAACAATGCTTTGTTGAAGGACCAGGGGCTCGTGACATTGATCCGGGAGTTTTGGACAGACTGGAGGGGTTGCAAGGGGGACTTTGCCACGTTAAAACTGTGGTGGGAAGTGGGCAAGGTTCATTTGCGACTTCTGTGTCAGGAATATACCAAGGGTGCGAGTGGGCAGCGCGAAGCTGAGTTGGAGTCACTCCGGGGGGAGGTACTCCATCTGGAGCAGAGGCTGTTCACTTGTAGGGACCAATCCCTGCAGAGCGAGTATGTAGAGAGGAAGGGTGTCCTCTGTGACCTGGAACGACACCAGGCCAAGGGGGCAGCCGCTTAGGTTTTCTTAAAGATCTAGACCGCGGCTCGCGCCTCTTCTACTCACTGGAGAAAAAGGGAGGTAACAGTAGGCACATCACCTGTCTTCTAGATGAAGACGGTGCCCCCCTTACAGATCCGGAGAGTATCCGTGACAGAGCCCGGAACTTTTATAAAGATCTTTACTCTCCGGATCCCATTTCTCCAGACGCCTGCAGGGTGCTATGGGAGGGGCTCCCCACAGTCAATGAAGGGTGTAAGAGAGCGGCTTGATATACCACTATCTTTTCAAGAGCTCTCTGAAGCCCTCCGTGCCATGTCCTTGCTTGACCGCTACCCATAGTGTGTGTCCTGCTTACAAGTACTGTGCCAAGTTCAACCAATCCAGTCTAGTTGGGGTACCAACAGTCCACATTTAAAAAAAACAAACTTTTATTTTCTTAAATCTAAGTGCATTTGCCTGACTGTCAATCAAAGTTCATTTGCTTGACCTCTACCCATAGTGTGTGTCCTGCTTACAAGTACTGTGCCAAGTTCAACCAATCCAGTCTAGTTGGGGTACCAACAGTCCACATTTAAAAAACCCAAACTTTTATTTTCTTAAATCTAAGTGCATTTGCCTGACCGTCAATCAAAGTTAATTTGCTTGACCGCTACCCATAGTGTGTGTCCTGCTTACAAGTACTGTGCCAAGTTCAACCAATCCAGTCTAGTTGGGGTACCAACAGTCCACATTTAAAAAAAACAAACTTTTATTTTCTTAAATCTAAGTGCATTTGCCTGACCGTCAATCAAAGTTCATTTGCTTGACCGCTACCCATAGTGTGTGTCCTGCTTACAATTACTGTGCCAAGTTCAACCAATCCAGTCTAGTTGGGGTACCAACAGTCCACATTTAAAAAAAAAATGACAGGCAGAGGCAGGACACCCCGCAGAGGCGGTCGTGGTCGTGGTGCTGTGATTCCCTTTGGCCCTACAATAATGCCCAGTGTTCAGAGGCCAGTTACCCTGAACTTGAAAAGTTCAGAGGACGTAGTTGACTGGCTAACACAGGACACCCAATCTACTACAGCTTCCGCTTGGAACATTGACGCACCATCCTCCTCCAGCTTAGCTTCGGGCACCTCTCAAGTTGGCAGAGTAGACGCTGTAGGTCTGACACACACGCTTGCAGACAACTAACTGCTATGCAATCTATTACAGTAGAATTTTTTTTTTGCGTTTTAAATGTACACTACTGTTACACCAGATATGAGTTGTGTGTTAAGTAGTACTACTCCTATCAGTTTAATCCCTGTTATGTGTCTTTTTTGGGGGTTTGGTTGTTGAAGGCACAGTGCAGCACCAGAGGCCAGAAAAATTAGGCATGTACACATGCCTGAAAAATTAGGTATTGTTGATCTTGCAGCGAGCAGAGAAGAAGGTAGGTCTGATTCAACGCCCCAGCCCGCATACCCACACTCAGAGATTGAGGGGGGGACCTGAGAAGGCCACGGGTCGGAGATATAAAGGGGGGCCATCCCAAATAAGCACACAAGCGGGGACAAAGGTAGTGAAGGGGACATAGAGGCCCATGGACTGACGGTCGCCATCTTGGCAGGAAAAGGGCCCAGCAATTAAGCCAAACTGACCCAGCACAGGCAGCTACTTGAGTCAAACGCTGTACAAATACACCTTAATAAAGCTGTAACATGCAGCAGCAGGGATTCTAAACGGCCACACGGGGACAAGGAGGCTAACAGCCCTCACAGTCTCTGCACCACTCTTTTTAACAGATAACCCAGGGACCTTGCCCACATAAAAAAACAGAATTTTATTGGAGGAATTATTAGTGTCTTTACCCCCCAAGAGAGGACATAATATACAGTATCTTTAGACTACCTGATGGCCAAACCTCCTTTAGCCCCAATGCTATCCAAGAAACATTTCAAAACTTTATCTGACTGGGTGTCTATAGAGTGACATTAGTACTGACCTTTATCTGACTGGGTGTCTATAGAGGGACATTAGTAATGACCTTTATCTGACTGGGTGTCTATAGAGGGACATTAGTACTGATCTTTATCTGACTGGGGGTCTATAGAGGGACACCACCACGGCCTCCAAACCCCCTTCTTCCCCAAAAAAGCCATCTGTGTCTGAGGTCTCTAGCAAGACTGCAGACACAGGGAAAAAGGGGAAGAATGTCACCGGTCCTCCCAGTGTCACAGCTGCATCTCCCAAGTCCCAATCTGCCCCCACCATAATTACATCAGTTAGTGTGGGGGCACAGTGTAAGCAGAAGGATAATAAGCCCTCTGCAGGGGAGGCAGCTAGTGGCAGCTCCTCTTCCAGGAGTGACGTCCCCAGGAAGAGGAAGCATAAAACCAACAGGGAGGTTGCTGATAAGTGGGAAATGCTCTATAGTGGAGCACCTCCCTCTAAAAGCAAGAAGAGGAACAAAACATCTCCTCCTCATCCGGTGACATTGTCTGGCCCAGTTATTAAGCTCAGCCAGCCGGTGCCAGACCACACATCTCTCTCTCCAGACCCTATAGAGGTTAATGTGGAAAAGGGTCTGGAGGAAAAGCAGGGGCAAGAGGGTCTCCCAAGTGAGGCAGGGGTAGCCAAGAAAGATCAGGTTCTGCCTCTGGCTTTTGAGGGGGGTCCCAATAAAGCCCCTGCTGAATGGGTAGTCAGTGTCCCTGAGGTGCTGAGCTTCAAGGGCACCAGTCAGTCTCCTCCTCCAGTGTCACTCTCTAGTGACGTACCTCGGGCTTTGTTAGAGCCCCAGGCCGAGTCACTACTGGAGGGGGGGAATATAGGCATGACCCCCATTCAGGACCCCATGGATTTGTCTGTCAGGGGGGATGTGGCACAAGGGGAAGTGGAAATGGGGGAGGGTGATAAAACAGGTTTTCCTGTTAACATCATGGGAGAGCCTATCTACCCTCCTCAGCCGTCCACTGACCCTAACATCGGTGCCATCCAAGCTGAGCAAGCAGCGGTGGAACTGGCAGAGGAGGCATATAAAGCCTCCAAGGCTTCCATTAAGGAAGCCATGCCAGCCACTGCTGTCCAGCCAGCTACCCCTGAATGCACTCCTGAAGCTAAAGGGGTGCAGCAGCAATCCAAGGGTCCATTATTTACATTGAAGGGTGCTAAAGGGACTCCTTCTGTATCATCTAAGAGGGGGTCCCTGAGAATAAAACTGAGAAAACTGACTCCAGCCGGGGAGGATGGAGTAAAAGCCCTCAGCCAAGAGGAGCCCAGGGGTGACTCACTAGAAGGAACATCAGATTCTGGGTGGGTTATCCCTGTCAAGGAAATAGATCTATTCCTTGAGAGCACCCTTCATGGACAAAAGAAAAGGAAGGTGCGGCTGGCCTTGGAGAGGTGGAAGAATATGTCGTTTATTCTCCACTCTCTCCAGCAATATCTAGTGGTCAGCACTAGGGCCAAGAATTCTGGGACTGCGGAGCATCTCCGCGTCCGGAAATTTTATAAAATATGCGTGTCCTATCAGCAGTCTCAAGGGTCTGAGGAACGCACAATTCCTGACACGCAGTAATGGCTTTGCACATCAGCACGCTAAATACCAATGGCTATCAAGACAGTTTCCGCAGGTTCCAGGTACTCTCCTATTTATATCAGGGAGGGTACTTTGTGAGCTTCCTGCAGGAAACTCACACCACTCCAGAGGCTGAGGCCTCGTGGCAACTGGAGTGGAGAGGCAGGGTCTTCTTCAGCCACTTCACATCAGCGTCATGTGGAGTGGTGACCCTGTTCTCAGAGTCTTTTCAGGCAGAGCTGCTGCTTGTGAAAGCTGTTATCCCAGGCCGTCTAATCCACCTCCGGGTCCGAGAGCAGGGTAGCATCATTAACCTAGTTAAGATATATGCCCCTGCTGGAGGGCCCGAGAGAGTGAGGTTCCTCACCAGACTGTCCCAGTTTTTGGAGACAGTTGACACAGATGAGTGTTTGGTACTCGGGGGTGATTTCAACTGCACCCTCGACGCTCTGGACCGGAATAGTCCAGAGCCGTACCCGCCTTCTGCGTCAGCCCTGCGGGAGATCATCGCCCGCTTCTCCCTGGAGGACATCTGGCGAGAGCAGAACCCAGGGGCATCAGACGGTTTCACCTACGTCAGGGTGAGAGCCGGTCTGGTGTCC
The DNA here is from genome assembly GCA_027410445.1 of Discoglossus pictus. NCBI lineage: Eukaryota > Metazoa > Chordata > Amphibia > Anura > Alytidae > Discoglossus > Discoglossus pictus. The sequence goes on from CM050165.1 coordinate 362,838,944, forward strand.
CACTCCCGGATCGACAGACTATATATATCTAGTCACTATATGTCAAGAGTCGGTTCTTGTGCCATTAGGCTGGCTCCGTTCACAGACCACAACTGTGTGTCTGTGACTGTGGCGCTAACGCCAACAGCGCCACGAGCCGCCTATTGGCACTTCAACAATGCTTTGTTGAAGGACCAGGGGCTCGTGACATTGATCCGGGAGTTTTGGACAGACTGGAGGGGTTGCAAGGGGGACTTTGCCACGTTAAAACTGTGGTGGGAAGTGGGCAAGGTTCATTTGCGACTTCTGTGTCAGGAATATACCAAGGGTGCGAGTGGGCAGCGCGAAGCTGAGTTGGAGTCACTCCGGGGGGAGGTACTCCATCTGGAGCAGAGGCTGTTCACTTGTAGGGACCAATCCCTGCAGAGCGAGTATGTAGAGAGGAAGGGTGTCCTCTGTGACCTGGAACGACACCAGGCCAAGGGGGCAGCCGCTTAGGTTTTCTTAAAGATCTAGACCGCGGCTCGCGCCTCTTCTACTCACTGGAGAAAAAGGGAGGTAACAGTAGGCACATCACCTGTCTTCTAGATGAAGACGGTGCCCCCCTTACAGATCCGGAGAGTATCCGTGACAGAGCCCGGAACTTTTATAAAGATCTTTACTCTCCGGATCCCATTTCTCCAGACGCCTGCAGGGTGCTATGGGAGGGGCTCCCCACAGTCAATGAAGGGTGTAAGAGAGCGGCTTGATATACCACTATCTTTTCAAGAGCTCTCTGAAGCCCTCCGTGCCATGTCCTTGCTTGACCGCTACCCATAGTGTGTGTCCTGCTTACAAGTACTGTGCCAAGTTCAACCAATCCAGTCTAGTTGGGGTACCAACAGTCCACATTTAAAAAAAACAAACTTTTATTTTCTTAAATCTAAGTGCATTTGCCTGACTGTCAATCAAAGTTCATTTGCTTGACCTCTACCCATAGTGTGTGTCCTGCTTACAAGTACTGTGCCAAGTTCAACCAATCCAGTCTAGTTGGGGTACCAACAGTCCACATTTAAAAAACCCAAACTTTTATTTTCTTAAATCTAAGTGCATTTGCCTGACCGTCAATCAAAGTTAATTTGCTTGACCGCTACCCATAGTGTGTGTCCTGCTTACAAGTACTGTGCCAAGTTCAACCAATCCAGTCTAGTTGGGGTACCAACAGTCCACATTTAAAAAAAACAAACTTTTATTTTCTTAAATCTAAGTGCATTTGCCTGACCGTCAATCAAAGTTCATTTGCTTGACCGCTACCCATAGTGTGTGTCCTGCTTACAATTACTGTGCCAAGTTCAACCAATCCAGTCTAGTTGGGGTACCAACAGTCCACATTTAAAAAAAAAATGACAGGCAGAGGCAGGACACCCCGCAGAGGCGGTCGTGGTCGTGGTGCTGTGATTCCCTTTGGCCCTACAATAATGCCCAGTGTTCAGAGGCCAGTTACCCTGAACTTGAAAAGTTCAGAGGACGTAGTTGACTGGCTAACACAGGACACCCAATCTACTACAGCTTCCGCTTGGAACATTGACGCACCATCCTCCTCCAGCTTAGCTTCGGGCACCTCTCAAGTTGGCAGAGTAGACGCTGTAGGTCTGACACACACGCTTGCAGACAACTAACTGCTATGCAATCTATTACAGTAGAATTTTTTTTTTGCGTTTTAAATGTACACTACTGTTACACCAGATATGAGTTGTGTGTTAAGTAGTACTACTCCTATCAGTTTAATCCCTGTTATGTGTCTTTTTTGGGGGTTTGGTTGTTGAAGGCACAGTGCAGCACCAGAGGCCAGAAAAATTAGGCATGTACACATGCCTGAAAAATTAGGTATTGTTGATCTTGCAGCGAGCAGAGAAGAAGGTAGGTCTGATTCAACGCCCCAGCCCGCATACCCACACTCAGAGATTGAGGGGGGGACCTGAGAAGGCCACGGGTCGGAGATATAAAGGGGGGCCATCCCAAATAAGCACACAAGCGGGGACAAAGGTAGTGAAGGGGACATAGAGGCCCATGGACTGACGGTCGCCATCTTGGCAGGAAAAGGGCCCAGCAATTAAGCCAAACTGACCCAGCACAGGCAGCTACTTGAGTCAAACGCTGTACAAATACACCTTAATAAAGCTGTAACATGCAGCAGCAGGGATTCTAAACGGCCACACGGGGACAAGGAGGCTAACAGCCCTCACAGTCTCTGCACCACTCTTTTTAACAGATAACCCAGGGACCTTGCCCACATAAAAAAACAGAATTTTATTGGAGGAATTATTAGTGTCTTTACCCCCCAAGAGAGGACATAATATACAGTATCTTTAGACTACCTGATGGCCAAACCTCCTTTAGCCCCAATGCTATCCAAGAAACATTTCAAAACTTTATCTGACTGGGTGTCTATAGAGTGACATTAGTACTGACCTTTATCTGACTGGGTGTCTATAGAGGGACATTAGTAATGACCTTTATCTGACTGGGTGTCTATAGAGGGACATTAGTACTGATCTTTATCTGACTGGGGGTCTATAGAGGGACATTAGTACTGACCTTTATCTGACTGGGGGTCTATAGAGGGACATTAGTACTGACCTTTATCTGTCTGGGGGTCTATAGGTGACATTAGTCCTGACCTCCTGCTGCAGTATTATTACTCCCAGTACTCCCAGGCTTGCTACTATTAGATATAATAACCTCAGTTTCGTTTCCTTATCTGTTGGTAACATCAAAATATGATTATTAAATATTTCATATTTGTTTGTTTTTTTCTCCCAAAGTGAACCCCTTTGTGTGTGTCCCACAGATGTGGCGTTTCCGCTCTGCGTATGTTGGATTTGCACCGCTCAAAAAGTATGAAAAGAGATCCCCCCCCCCTTGAAGCCCATTAATGACATCATCAGTAAATTGTATGTAACAGATTCCAGTGTTTAGGGTTTATGACCCAATACTGCGATCATATCATTTATGACAAAAATCCGTATTTGTCGTATTATTCAGACGCGCGTGCATCTTTGTGTTCCATTTCCTGATACTTTTATTATCTTGATCTTTATATATTTAATAGCGACTTGCCCGTCAAAAAATGGCGGCAATAAGATTGTAAGGCAGGTAATGGTTTGGACGAGACATTCATTTTGTTGGCGGTCGGATATCCTTCGGCGCTCATTGCGAGGCTGTTGGTTGTATTTTTTTTCTGATAGGCGCTTTTGCTGTTATTCTTTGGTCGGCGGTGATGTGTTTTTTGCGCTTATTGCAAGGCTTTGTGTGCTATGAGCAGCGTTGGCGCTCGTTGTGAGGCGCGCAGTGAATGGCTTTTATGTTTAATGTGATAATGTTTTTTTTGTGTATATGTATTTTTGTATGCTAATGAAATAATTACTAAATGAATATACTTTACCTATTTGTAAGTAATATATGCAGGAAGCATTGTGCTGAAGAGCTGACAATCTGTTTTCATGTTCCTGCAGCATACAATGTAGGTTTTCAGTGCTGTGGAGCTGCTGTGTAAGTGTCAGCAATGTGTGCAGTGTGTAGTGTAAATAGGCTGCGTGCACGAGTGGAAGCAGTTAGGGTAGCTGGGTACTTCCGCATTGTGTAAGTTAGTGTTGTAAAATGGCGGGGAATGTGTATGTGGTAAGCGGGTGTGGATGATTTAGCGTCCTTGTTAATAGTGTATCTTTACCTCGTACGGCTTTTTAGGAAAATCTTTTTTAGTTAGCTCTTCAGGTTATTGATCACTGGATATATTAATTACAAATAGGTAAAGTATTTTAGTAATTAATTAATTCATTATTATTAAAAAAAATATATATAAAAAAAATACGCTTAATAGCATATTTTACGCTGCCGTTACTTTACATACATTAACGCTTCGCACTTACTAATACATTTGTTCATTCACAATAGTTATTATAGTGCATTCATTTAATAAGTATTAATTAGTAATGGAAAATAAAAATGTAGACTTTACACTACACTAAAATGTTTTACTTTTTACTCTGCAGTTATATATCTGGATTACTGCTCATTGGCTGCCAGCGATAGCACTCTCAAAGCAGTTACAAATCTAAATCACTTTATTATGCTCTGAGACCTGAATACATTTTTTTATTTACACTGCACACAAAAAATTATATATTTAACACTGTACTTATATATCTGTCTTTGCGATGAGCGCCGAAGATTGATCGTTGCAAAGCACGAAACATGAAGGACACGAGGGAAGAGGCTCACAATGAGCGCCGAAGGTCCTCAGAGTACAAAAAGCATCACGTTGTGTGGCAAACAGCATTGCCATGGCTTCAAACTTTTTTATTTATTATTATTGCCCCGTCATTTGTGCCAGGCAAGTCGCTAGCGATATAATATAACATAATGCAATACAATATTATACAGTACACATGGGTGTTGGAACTTGGGGGGGGGGGGTAAGGGGTAACCCCCCCCCCCCAGATTTCTTATCGTATGTATGTATGCATATAGAAGCTAACAGGGGAGGGGAGAGGGGGAGGAGGAAACACAGGGGAGAGGAAGACACAGGAGAGGGGAGAGGGGGAGGAAGACACAGTGGAGAGGGGGAGGAAGACACAGGGCAGAGGGGGGAAGAGAAACAAGGGTAAGGGAGAGGTGAGGGGAAGAGACGCTTGGGAGGGGGGAGAGACACAGGAGAGAGTGGGGGGTAGAGACACAGGGGGTAGGGGGGGAAGAGACTAATGGGAGGGAGTGGTGAGGAGACACCGGGGAGAGGAAAGGGGGTAAAGACACAGAGGAGGGGGGAAGAAACACAGGGGAAGGGAGAGGGGGTAGAGACACAGGGGAGAGGGGGTAGAGACACAGTGGAGAAGGGGGAAGAGACACAGATGAGGGGGGAGAGACACAGGGGAGAGGGAAGGGGGGAAAGACACAGGGGAGGGGGGAAAGAAACACGGGAAGGGAGAGGGGGGTAGAGACACAGGGGAGGGGGGAGTGACACAGGGAAGAGGGAAGGGGGAAAAGACACAGGAGAGGGGGGAAAGAAACACTGGGGAAGGGAGAGGGGGTAGAGACACAGGCAAGGGTGGGAGAGACACAGGGGAGAGGGGGGGGAGAGAGACACATGGGAGGGAGTGGGGGGGAGACACAGGGGATGTCTTCTGCTTTATTATTATTCTTATTATTATTACTATATAATGTGTAGATGTACCGGCTGAGCATGCTCTTGTGCATTATTATTATTATTATTTTTATTATTACTATATAATGTGTAGATGTACCGGCTGGGAATGCTCTTCTATATTATTATTATTATTATTATTATTATTACTATATAATTTTTAGATGTACCGGCTGGGCATGCTCTTCTACATTATTATTATTATTATTATTATTACTATATAATGTGTAGATGTACCGGCTGGGCATGCTCTTCTATATTATTATTATTATTCTTACTATATAATGTGTAGATGTACCGGCTGGGCATGCTCTTCTACATTATTATTATTATTATTATTACAATATAATGTGTAGATGTACCGGCTGGGCATGCTCTTGTGCATTATTATTATTATTAGTAGTATTTTACTAATAATAATAATAATAATGCACAAGAGCATGCCCAGCTGGTACATCTACACATTATATAATAATAATAATTATTATTATTATTATTATTATTATTATTATATAATGTGTAGATGTACCAGCTGGGCATGCTCTTGTGCATTATTATTATTATTATTAGTAAAATACTACTAATAATAATAATAATGCACAAGAGCATGCCCAGCCGGTACATCTACACATTATATTGTAATAATAAAAATTATAATAATGCATGCCCAGCTGGAACATCTACACATTATATAGTAGTAATAATAATAATAATAATGCACAAGAGTCCTTCAGCACTGCACGGGACACTGAATAAACTTGCCTAGCTATGGTTTTCCCTATTGATGCAGTATCACCTACACTCTACCTCCTCTCAGTAAGACTGCAAGTTAGTTCTGATTCCAAAATGGCTGCTGTCCATGAGGTAGAAGGATGTGGAAGGGAGTGCATGCTGCTGATTGGCTGGAATGTGTCTGCTGACTGTGACATGCAGGGTCAAAGTTTGCTCAATGATAAAGTATTGGGGGCGGGTCGAATCTCGCATATGTTCGCAGTTCGCCGCGAACGCGAACATGCTATGTTCGCCGGGAACAGTCCGCCGGCGAACTATTCGTGACATCTCTACTGATGAGATGAGCTGCCTTCGGCTATAAATGGTCCACACGCTGCCGTATGTTATCTGTGAATGCCGGATGACTTGCGTGAATTATCCGCCACCAACTAGGGTTCAAGAAGAGGCAATGTTTTATGGCACTTTCTGCCTGGGGAACAAAGGTCAATTTTTCTGGCCGCTGCAACAGCAGCGGCTGCAACAATATCTAATTTTTGAATTTCAATTTTTATGCCAGAAGGCGTACGGCATGTAATGGAAAAGAAAGCATATTGAACAGTCTTGCATAACACAACAGTTGTGTAAAAATACATATTTACAATGAAGACATTTTGTTAAAATTAGGTGGCTAGGCCTTCTTTTATTTACTTTTTTGGTTAATACATTTTCTTTTTTTTTACTGTGATTGCAATTTTTAAGAGAAACCTAAGACATGGTAAAACAGACAATAGTATAGTCCTATTATCTATCATCACTCTAGCAGTAGCTTATTATTTACAATATCTAACCTGCTCAATCGCCCTTGGGTTACCCTAGGGCAGGCTTCAGTAGGCGACCTCTCCTTTCCTCGGATGATTTTGCCGCCGGTTGCTTCTGAAGGGTCTCCTCCAGGGCTCCCCCACTCCGGTCCTTCCCCCAGAGTCGCTTCAACCATTAACAAATGTTTTATTATATTAGGGGGGCACTAAATGGGGATGTTATCCAGGGATCCCAAATTGTCTGGAACTGGGTGATTCTATCCAAGACTAAATGGTTAAATCTCTCGTTGAGCAGTAAATAGTTGATTTTTTTTATTAATTCCTGAAAGTTTTAATTTGGGGTTTTCCAACTACTAGCTATGTGTATTTTTTCTTTAAAAAAATATTTTATTAGGTCAATCTTAAACATTTTAGAAGCTAGTAAGCATGTTTCTTCCCATAGTCTTATGACTGCCGAACACTCCCACCAGACATGAATAAATGTAGCCTCATTACCACTGTTCCTAAAACATGAGCTGCTCCGTTTTGGATCCCATTTATTAGCTTAAAAGGAGTAATATATGTCCTGTGTAGGACCTTTATTGAAGTCTCAAGCAGACTATAATTTAAAGATCCCCTACATAAGCCTTGCCAACTTTTATCCCATGTGCTATCTGCCAACTCGGTGCCCAAATCCCTCTCCCAGGCTTTGGTATAGTCTGGTTTGTTTGCCTATGAGTTTTCATTAAATAGTTCATACATGAGGCTAATAATACCAGGCTGAAAGGGGGAATCCCTACATTTTTTGAGTAGCCAGGTGTTTCTTTGGGGGGTTCCCCTACCACTTATCGTATATATAAAATGATGTATCCTGCAAAAATTATAGTGTTCAGCCAGGTGTAAATTGTATCTATCTCTCACCCACTCAAAGGTCATTATTTTGTCGTCATGCCACCATGGACCAACCCTTAGTAGGTTCTGAGACTTCCACCAACTGAGAGAGCTTTCCGGAAGATGTATATTAAAGTGGTGATTGGGTACGATAGGGGTAAGATCTGATACCCGAGTGTCCAGTTTTTGTGTCCAGTTCATCTCCGTCCATATTTTTAATGAGTGCTTAATCAATGGGTTTTTCAAGTTTCTCAAAAAAGTATACAGGCCTGGAATCCATATTACTGTATCCCATGTATAAGGTGACATGCTTACATTTTCCATAAATACCCAGAGCGACTGATGTCTTTTGGAGAATGCGCCAGAGGAATGAAAGCCAGCGGCGCTGCCTTGTAATACAGTTTGAGATTCGGGTCCCTACCCTCTTTTGGAAAGACTATGAGGTCGGCCTGATTCAATTAAGGGGGCATAGGTTCTCCATTTAGTATAGCGTTAAACAAAGATGTTAGGTGCGGGGGTAAGCAAGGGCTCAAATTTCTTATAGTACAGATGAGTAAAACCGTCTGGCCCTGGTGACTTGCCAAATTTAAGATCTTGGATTGTAGATTTAACTTCCTCTTGGGATATGTCTAGGTTCAAGCTGTCCAATTGAGGTACAGGCATTTTGTGGACTTCTTGCTGTAGTAGGAAGGACTCTATGTCAGATCCGCTGCAGCGGGATTGGGATGAATATATGGTCTGATCGAAGTTTTGAAATGTTTCTTGGATAGCATTGGGGCTAAAGGAGGTTTGGCCATCAGGTAGTCTAAAGATACCGTATATTATGTCCTCTCTTGGGGGGTAAAGACCAATAAAATTCTGCTTTTTTTTTTGTGGGCAAGGTCCCTGGTTAGCCCCTTGGGTTATCTGTTAAAAAGAGTGGTGCAGAGACTGTGGGGGCTGTTAGCCTCCTTGTCCCTGTGTGGCCGTTTAGAATCCCTGCTGCTGCATGTTTCAGCTTTATTAAGGTGTAATTGTACAGCGTTTGACTCAAGTAGCTGCCTGTGCTGGGTTAGTTTGGCTTAATTGCTGGGCCCTTTTCCTGCCAAGATGGCGACCGTCAGTCCATGGGCCTCTATGTCCCCTTCACTACCTTTGTCCCCGCTTGTGTGCTTATTTGGGATGGCCCCCCTTTATATCTCCGGCCCGTGGCCTTGTAAGAGTCGCCCCCTCAATCTCTGAGTGTGGATATGCAGGGATGGGGCGTTGAATCAGGCCTACCTTCTTATCTGCTCGCTGCAAGATCAACAATACCTAATTTTTCAGGCATGTGTACATGCCTAATTTTTCTGGCCTCTGGTGCTCCACTGTGGCTTCAACAACCAAACCCCCCCAAAAAGGCACAAAACAGGAATTAAACTGATAGGAGTAGTACTACTTAACACACCACTCATATCTGGTGTAACAGTAGTGTACATTTAAAACAAACAAAAACATTCTACTGTAATAGATTGCATAGCAGTTAGTTGTCTGCAAGCGTGTGTGTCAGACCTACAGCGTCTACTCTACCAACTTCTGCAAGTGCACAGTGCCACTCATATCTGTTGTCACAGTAGCTTGGACGCATAGTACCGATCTGTCAAAACCTGTAATGATGAATGAGGTCTAGAGTAGCCTGGTTCCCTAATCCTCTACAGGTTGAGACCTAATGTTTGGGTGACTCCCTACCAACACATGAGTACAAGCAGCACACAAACTCAAAGCCGCCATCCTCCTCCTGGTGCAGCATCATAAGCCACATCAACCACTGCTGTCCTCCTTGCCCCCTCTCAACCATCCGCCACTCCGTATCTCGCCTTGAGCAGTTCCTGCTCATCTGCCCATAGTCAGGTGCCTGTAAAGGACATGTTTGAGCGTAAGAAGCTAATGTCACAAAGTGCCCCAAAATTGAAGTGTTAAACGACCAACAAAGCATCTTTTTCCATCTCCTGGTTCTAAAAATCCAGGCCTTATACACGCCCCCTGATAGGTGACGTAACAAGTATTAAACTGATAAGAGTAGTACTTTGTAATGATATAGAAATCACAAAGTTGTGGAGACCAGTAACCAAGGTCAGCAATAATCCAGTTCCGCAAACTTGTAGGTGAAAACAGGAACAAGGTTTATTGAAGTGATCAGAAACCACACAATAATCTGGCAAGGATCAATAGACAGGAAGTGCATTATATAGGCCAAGGACCAGACACCTGACCAGACACAGCTGAAGAGACTTAGGTACTGATACAATTGCTAGCAGAGTCAAGCTTATAAGGTCTCCATGGAATTCACAACAGGCAGGCTGGCGCAGTGGTAGGGAAGAGGTATAGCAGCCTGGGGACCAGGGTTCAAAACCCAGCAGAGTCAATTCCTCACATACTTACAAACACGTCACTCCTATCTGGTGGCACCTTTGACTGCACGTGCCGTGCCCCAAAATTTAAGTGATACGACCAACAAAGCATTTTTTTCCATCTCCTGGTTCTAAAAATCCAGGCCTTATACACGCCCCCTGATAGGTGACGTAACAAGTATTAAACTGATAAGAGTAGTACTTACAAACACGTCACTCCTATCTGGTGGCACCTTTGACTGCACGTGCCGTGCCCCAAAATTGAAGTGATATGACCAACAAAGCATCTTTTTCCATCTCCTGGTTCTAAAAATCCAGGACTTATACACGCCCCCTGATAGGTAACGTAACAAGTATTAAACTGATAAGAGTAGTACTTACAAACACGTCACTCCTATCTGGTGGCACCTTTGACTGCACGTGCCGTGCCCCAAAATTGAAGTGATACGACCAACAAAGCATCTTTTTCCATCTCCTGGTTCTAAAAATCCAGGCCTTATACACGCCCCCTGATAGGTGACGTAACAATTATTAAACTGATAAGAGAAGTACTTACAAACACGTCACTCCTATCTGGTGGCACCTTTGACTGCACGTGCCGTGCCCCAAAATTGAAGTGATACGACCAACAAAGCATCTTTTTCCATCTCCTGGTTCTAAAAATCAAGGCCTTATACACGCCCCCTGATATTTGCTGTAACAGGTATTAAACTGATAAGAGTAGTACTACTTAACACACCTTATAATAATGCAGAGAGAGGCAACGCAGTGAGAGGAGTCTGAAGAAGAGGAGTCAGAGGAGGAAGGTGGCTTTGAGGAGGTGGAAGACCAAACACAGCAGGCGTCCCAGGGGGCTTGTTGTCACCTTTTGGGGACCCTTGGTGGCTGGGTGGAGAAAGAGACTTTTAATGACATCAGTGAGGACAAGGAACGGGACATGGCTAGCTTGGTATCCAACCTTGTGCAAATGGGGAGTTTGCGGTTGTGCCAATGGACTGTTTGCGGTTGTTTGCGGTGCGTTAAACGGGGAGTTTGGTCTGTCACTGTGAAGCGGGCCTAACCCTTACACTACCTGATCGATACAACATCATACCTGATGTTTTAAAGCACGTTATTCCAAACAATTTAGGAATGTTAGGTAATTTATGCCCTTTATGGCTTAAAACCAGACTCTGCATCAACTATGTAATTTTTCATGGGAGTTTTGCCATGGATCCCCCTCCGGCATGCCACAGTCCAGGTGTTAGTCCCGTTGAAACAACTTTCCCATCACTATTGTGGCCAGAAAGAGTCCCTGTGGGTCTTAAAATTCGCCTGCCCATTGAAGTCTATGGCGGTTCGCCGATGTTCGCCGGTTCGCGAACATTTGCGTAGGTTCGCGTTCGCGTTTTGCGAACCGAAAATTTTAGGTTCGCAACATCACTAGCAGTGAACCTTTTCTTGTTAATTTTTTTTAAAAATAATAAATGTTATATTTTATTTCTCTAGTGGAGTCATAAAGCTCAGATAATATACATTAATCCTTCTTTGCCACCTTTGCTTTGGAAAATGCTAGTTTAACAATTGTGCTTTTCCCTTCTTTTTCTTCTGATTTGAATATAATATTAAATGTAACTTTAGATAGATCTTACAGTAAACATAAGCAACCTAAAACCATATATCGTAAACTTTACAAGTCTTTAGACCAGTGGCACATAGCTGATGCATTGAGGGATCCGCACCTCAAGCAAAGTTCAGTTTCCTTTTATTGTCACCCACACCACTCAAAATACAATTTTTTTTCTGATACCTGGATCAATCTATAACACAATTCTTGTCTTATTTTAGCATTTTTTTCCTGTCCAATTTGGCAACTTAATAACAATATTTTTCTTAACCAGGAGTATACACATTAAATTTGACTTGAAATGCAATACCAGAGGGGAAGCTTGCAATTTTGTGTGCCTGTCATAAAGCTAACATTAGGGGAGCTCTAATCAAAGTGGTATCTCAGATAAAATAAGGAAAAGGTTGCTACAGATAAATCCCTCTAAGACCAACTAAGACACCTTGATAAAGAGCACCAGGCTCAGATCTTGCAATGAAAAAATACTTTTGGCAGGGACGGAGCCACCAATGGTGCATCTGGTGCGGCTGAACCAGGGCCCTCACCTCCATGGAGCCCTCACAGCTCCACTAGTCCTTACACTCTCCCTTCTGGCCTCCGGTGGCCCACTTTGGCTCCCTGCTGCCACTTCACCCCCTTGTTCTCATTCTCTTACTCTTCCTTTCATTCACCCCTTTTAATTCCCTTCCCATCATTTTCCCTATCTCTACTCTCTCTTTCATCCCTACTATCATGCATTTGTCTCTCGCCTCTTTTCTTATTTATCCCTTTTGCTTCCTATTTCTTCTCCTATTCACCAGTTATCTTGCCTATCTCTGTCTCCTTCTTCTCTCACCTCCTTTTCCTTATCACCCTAATCTCTTTCTCATCTCATCCCACTCAGACCTCTTCCCCCTCTCCATTACAATACCTGTCTCAACCTTTCTGAACCGCCTTCTCTTCCTTTCACTTTAGCCTCTCTATCTTTCCCAGGGAACTACAATGTATAACCAAATTTTGATTAGGCATATCTAAGTTTCATTGATTAATACATTTCTGCATTCCTTCTGCAAAAAAAACATAATTTATCTATGCAGCACATTTCACAACACGTTTTATTATTATTAATCTATAAAATTTAAAACCATTATGTTGATGCCCCCAGAGCTGTCTATACAGGCACCTAATCCCCCCCCCCAATCAGCATAGCGCATTTGGGGACCAATTTTCCAATTTTAACCCATTATTCATCTGTTGTGTCTTCCTCAGCCAATAGGAGACCCGCCCAGCTACTTCCTGCTCTCTGCTGTATCCTCCCTCTGCTGTGCTGCCCTTGCCTTTAACCAGGGATCAGCAGACAGAGCTGTTCTATGTGTGAGGGCGCTGCATCTGTCACCAGAGAGAGTGAGAGATAGTTAAAGTAAGAGGTAAGTGGGTGAGTGAGTGTGTAAAAGAGAAAAAAAATAGCCGCAGTAGTTGATGCAGGGAGAGACTCTTATATGAAAATACATAGCAGCTAGACTATATATCCCAGGCTGCTTTGCAGCACAGCCATTGAACTACATACTTTGATACAAATGTTTCAACTGTATCTGCATGCTCCTGATTGGCCAAAACAAATTATGAATGTTATGCTAATTTGACCTCAGTTTGTTTACTTTACTTTTTAACTGTCAGAAATTGCAAGACATTTTGCTAACTTCAAAATATGTTTTTAAATGTTTACTTTGAGATTTTTTTCATGCAGAAAAAAAAATTCTTTCACACAATGGTTTCTCCTCTGTCAACTGCATTCATAATCCAGAAAACGTAGACATGCCTTTAAAGCCAAATTTACGAAATTCTATCAATCAAGCAATATACTGTTTCCTTAATGATTGCTCTCTCCCCAAATTACTTTTGCCATACCTAAATAATCCTTTTTTTATCAATGATGGTGGGAAATAATATTCTGAGTTAACATTGACTGATATTTCACTCATCTGAAAACCAAACAATGACCTTAAATGTTAAACATTTTGAGCCATATCACATATGAATGTTGATATTAAAATCTTTGTTAAAATAATTGCAAAAGAATATAGTAAAATGTACCTTCCAATTCACCCTGATCCAGTGGGGTTCATTTCTGGGATACATATATCTCATAAATATAAAATTCAATCTTTCCTATGATGAAATCCATTTGAGATTTAAACAGTGACTGTCTGTTTACACCTCGTGCATAATACATTCTATGCTTCCTAAATTGTGCTTAATCCATTTTATGCTATGCTTCATAGGATGGATTTCTTAACTTGTGCATAATCCATCCTATGCTATGCTTCAAAGGATGTATTTTACAGCAGGAATATTATATACAGTGGGGTGTGGGGGGGGTGGGGGAGTATTTGATCCCCTGCTGATTTTGAATGTTTGTCCACTGATAAAGAAATGAGCAGGGGATCAAATACTTTTTCCCCTGCTGTAGGAAGCCATTTATAAATTGGTATTGGATTAAATATTGAAAATGTATAGTTGACTTATTTGAGACACTGAGATATGAAAACAAGGCTGTCCCCAATCTCCAGCTATATTTGCCATTGCAACTTTACCATTGGCAGCTAGAATAACAAATACCATTTATATTAACAGAATTAAATAAATTAAATGGAGCATACAAACATTATTTTTGCTGATGATGTTATCTTAATGATCACTAAACCTCTTACTACATTACCTAATCTGTTTGTATTACTTAATAGATTTGCCAAACTTTCACTAGAGTTAATTCACATAAATGTGTTGCTTTGAATTTAGGTCTTTCACAACAAATTATAAGATTATTACAACTTAATTTTGATTTCCGATGACATAACAATCAAATACAGTACTGGGGTTAAATCTACAAAACAAATTTTCCTCCGTAATTCTCCAGACTTATCAAAACCCTAAAGCCATGCAGACCAATTTGATGCAGTGTGCCTCGTATGCTCTGAGCACTGACAGGCTGCCTCACCACCCGTTCATCCTCTGCAACAATGCTGGCAGCACTCATACGTCTATTTTCCCAAGGACATCCTCTGGATATGACGCTGAGCATGTTCACTTACCTTCTTAGGTCAACCATGGTGAGGCCTGTTCTTAGTGGAACCTGTCCCGTGAAACTGCTGTATGGTCTTACCCACGGTGATGGACTGGCCAAGCATGTCTGCAGACCTAAACCCTATTGAGTTATTTTGAGGGGACAGCAAATTTACACTGTTATACATGCTGTACTCTTACTACATTGCATTGTGGCAGAGTGTAATTTTTGTCACAAGAAAATATATAATAAAATATTTACAAAAATGTGATGGGTGTACTCACTTTTGTGAGATACTATATATATATATATATATATATATATATATATATATATATATATATATATATATATATATTGTTGCCGGTTGCCCCCTAGAGGATGGTGCCAGGTACAGAGAATGAAGAGTTCTTGACAGTAGTGACGGAATTAAACTCCGGGAGGACTCCTAATTGGCCCAGTTAAAACAGCACTTTAAAGCCTGGAAAGCAGAGATGGGAAGGGCTGATTACACTCTGGCTATGATGCTGTTAGATCCTGAGAGCTGGGATAAGCTGTGAAGTGAGGCAGTAAGGAAAACTGTTTGAAATACCGACTGCAAGACTGAGAGACACTGGCAAGTGAGTGAGGATTGCCTGCATTGTACAGCTGGCATAATAACAAGAGACACAGAGTGTTCAGCGTGACATGGGAGGAGAAAGAGACAGAGCTTGTGATCAGGACCTGGCTGGACTTGCAGTGTGGGTGCCAGAGCAGCATGGGAAGCTGCCATTAGAGGATCAGTCTGCATGACTGCAACAAATGTACAAGAGAGACTGTTTTCTGCAAGAGGAGAGGATTTGCAGAGGATCCATTGCAGCTGAGAAGCTGGGATAGAGAGACTTAAAAGTACC
The DNA here is from genome assembly GCA_027410445.1 of Discoglossus pictus. Lineage (NCBI taxonomy): Eukaryota > Metazoa > Chordata > Amphibia > Anura > Alytidae > Discoglossus > Discoglossus pictus. Next base: position 362,854,412 of record CM050165.1, read on the forward strand.
ACCCCTCTGTGTGAAAAGGTATTGTTTTACTTGCAGGCCGAGAAGCAGTCTTACGGCTAGTCAGGGGGTTCCTGCAAATAAGCAAGATCGTTTATTTAGATCTTATTTTCATGCTGAATATAAGCTACTGTTTGTTTGGAAACATTTTTATTAAAAGCAAAGATAAAAGTATATTTGGACTCAGCGGTTTATGCAGAGTTCACAGGAGCAATCAGTAGCCAAAGGCTGGCCCTGTCACAATATATATATATATATATATATATATATATAAAACAATCATTTAGTATATGGTGAGCACTCAAGTGAGAAAAGCTCTCCATTGTACTATGTAATACATATAATTAGCATTTCAATAATCTTACTTTTATGCACCGCAGACTAAAAAAGTGTGAAGAAACAGACATTTTTTGCAAAGGGTATCTAAATAGGTCTTTGTATATAGTAGTGTGAATTAATTAAATATTTGGGACTTAATATTTGGATTGCTACCTTGTCATGGTGAAGGGACTTGTGTACTTTGATAAAGCTGTGAGATATACCATTTAGGGTCAGCCAAGATGGGCTGGTCATGGCATGGATGTCAGACAAATTGCGGCCCAGCAGAGAGAGAAACTGCAATCCACTCCAGTAACATTGCTAAGAAAACTGTATGGAAAGGCACAACCAGAGACACAATGATATGGCACTGGAAGATGAAGGTGCCTACCTCATTACTGAGCAAGAACAGAGGAAAAGTACAAGTAATACCAGATATAATTAAGTGGTTGGGCCAAAGCTGGGAGGATACCCAGCTGCGGATGTGTCTCAAGGGGAAACTGCAAAGAATAATTCAGCATACCTGGAATGTTAGAACTATGAAGCAAGGCAAACTAGATGTGGTCAAGAATGAGATGACAAAGTTAAACATTGATATGCTGGGAATTAGTGACTTTAAATGGACTGGAATGGGACATTTCACATCATGGAACCACCAGATCTTCTTCTGTGGTCAAGGATCCCACAGAAGAAATAGAGTATCCCTCATAGTTAGTGATGTCGTGAACATAAAATTTTCGGTTCGCGAACCGCGAACCCGGCAAACCGTCATAGACATCAATGGGCAGGCGAATTTTAAAACCCACAGGGACTCTTTCTGGCCACAATAGTGATGGGAAAGTTGTTTCAACGGGACTAACACCTGCACTGTGGCATGCCGGAGAGAGATCCATGGTAAAACTCCCACGGAAAATTACATAGTTGATGCAGAGTCTGGTTTTAAGCCATAAAGGGCATAAATTACCTAATATTCCTAAATTGTTTGGAATAACATGCTTTAAAACATCAGGTATGATGTTGTATCGATCAGGTAGTGTAAGGGTTAGGCCCGCTTCACAGTGACAGACCAAACTCCCCGTTTAACGCACCGCAAACAACCGCAAACAGTCCATTGGCACAACCGCAAACTCCCCATTTGCACAAGGTTGGATACCAAGCTAGCCATGTCCCGTTCCTTGTCCTCACTGATGTCATTGAAGGTCTCTTTCTCCACCCAGCCACCAAGGGTCCCCAAAAGGTGACAACAAGCCCCCTGGGACGCCTGCTGTGTTTGGTCTTCCACCTCCTCAAAGCCACCTTCCTCCTCTGACTCCTCTTCTTCAGACTCCTCTCACTGCGTTGCCTCTCTCTGCATTATTATAAGGTGTGTTAAGTAGTACTACTCTTATCAGTTTAATACCTGTTACAGCAAATATCAGGGGGCGTGTATAAGGCCTTGATTTTTAGAACCAGGAGATGGAAAAAGAGGCTTTGTTGGTCGTATCACTTCAATTTTGGGGCACAGCACATGCAATCAAAGGTGCCACCAGATAGGAGTGGCGTGTTTGTAAGTACTACTCTTATCAGTTTAATACTTGTTACGTCACCTATCAGGGGGCGTGTATAAGGCCTGGATTTTTAGAACCAGGAGATGGAAAAAGATGCTTTGTTGGTCGAATCACTTCAATTTTGGGTCACGGCACGTGCAATCAAAGGTGCCACCAGATAGGAGTGGCGTGTTTGTAAGTAATATTCTTATCAGTTTAATACCTGTTACAGCACCTATCAGGGGGCATGTATAAGACCTGGATTTTTAGAACCGGGAGATGGAAAAAGATGCTTTGTTGGTCGTATCACTTCATTTTTGGGTCACGGCACGTGCAATCAAAGGTGCCACCAGATAGGAGTCGCATGTTTGTAAGTAATATTCTTATCAGTTTAATACCTGTTACAGCATCTATCAGGGGGCATGTATAAGGCCTGGATTCTAAGAACCGGTAGATGGAAAAAGATGCTTTGTTAGTCGTATCACTTCAATTTTGGGGCACGGCACGTGCAATCAAAGGTGCCACCAGATAGGAGTGGCGTGTTTGTAAGTACTACTATTATCAGTTTAATACTTGTTACATCACCTATCAGGGGGAGTGTATAAGGCCTGGATTTTTAGAACCAGGAGATGGAAAAAGATGCTTTGTTGGTCGTATCACTTCAATTTTGGGGCACGGCACGTGCAATCAAAGGTGCCACCAGATAGGAGTGGCGTGTTTGTAAGTACTACTCTTTTCAGTTTAATACTTGTTACCTTACCTATCAGGGGGCGTGTATAAGGCCTGGATTTTTAGAACCAGGAGATGGAAAAGATGCTTTGTTGGTCGTATCACTTCAATTTTGGGGCACAGCAGTTCAATCAAAGGTGCCACCAGATAAGAGTGGCGTGTTTGTAAGTACTACTCTTATCAGTTTAATACTTGTTACGTCACCTATCAGGGGGCATGTGTAAGGCCTGGATTTTTAGAACAGGGAGATGGAAAAAGAATGCTTTGTTGGTCGTATCACTTCAATTTTGGGGCAAGGCACGTGCAATCAAAGGTGCCACCAGATAGGAGTGGCGTGTTTGTAAGTACTACTCTTTTCAGTTTAATACTTGTTACCTTATCTATCAGGGGGCGTGTATAAGGCCTGGATTTTTAGAACCAGGAGATGGAAAAGATGCTTTGTTGGTCGTATCACTTCAATTTTGGGGCACGGCAGTTCAATCAAAGGTGCCACCAGATAAGAGTGGCGTGTTTGTAAGTACTACTCTTATCAGTTTAATACTTGTTACGTCACCTATCAAGGGGCGTGTATAAGGCCTGGATTTTTTTGAACCAGGAGATGGAAAAAGATGCTTTGTTGGTCATATCACTTCAATTTTGGGGCACGGCACGTGCAATCAAAGGTGCCACCAGATAGGAGTGGCGTGTTTGTAAGTACTACTCTTATCAGTTTAATACCTGTTAGAGCACCTATCAGGGGGCATGTATAAGGCCTGGATTTTTAGAACCGGGAGATGGAAAAAGAATGCTTTGTTGGTCGTATCACTTCAATTTTGGGGCACGGCAGTGCAATCAAAGGTGCACCAGATGGGAGTGGCGTGTTTGTAAGTACTACTCTTATCAGTTTAATACTTGTTACGTCACCTATCAGGGGGCGTGTATAAGGCCTGGATTTTTAGAACCAGGAGATGAAAAAGAATGCTTTGTTGGTCGTATCAATTTTGGGGCACGGCAAGTGCAATCAAAGGTGCCACCAGATAGAAGTGGCGTGTTTGTAAGTACTACTCTTATCAGTTTAATACTTGTTACGTCACCTATCAGGGGGCGTGTATAAGGCCTGGATTTTTAGAACCAGGAGATGGAAAAAGATGCTTTGTTGGTCGTATCAATTTTGGGGCACGGCACGTGCAATCAAAGGTGCCACCAGATAGGAGTCGCATGTTTGTAAGTAATATTCTTATCAGTTTAATACCTGTTACAGCATCTATCAGGGGGCATGTATAAGGCCTGGATTTTAAGAACCGGTAGATGGAAAAAGATGCTTTGTTGGTCGTATCACTTCAATTTTGGGGCACGGCACGTGCAATCAAAGGTGCCACCAGATAGGATTGGCGTGTTTGTAAGTACTACTCTTATCAGTTTAATACTTGTTACATCACCTATCAGGGGGCGTGTATAAGGCTTGGATTTTTAGAACCAGGAGATGGAAAAATTATGCTTTGTTGGTCGTATCACTTCAATTTTGGGGCACTTTGTGACATTAGCTTCTTACGCTCAAACATGTCCTTTACAGGCACCTGCCTATGGGCAGATGAGCAGGAACTGCTCAAGGCGAGAGACGCAGTGGCGGATGGTTGAGAGGGGGCAAGGAGGACAGCAGTGGTTGATGTGGCTGATGATGCTGGACCAGGAGGAGGATGGCGGCTTTGAGTTTGTGTGCTGCTTGTACTCATGTGTTGATCCCATTGGCGTTTGTGATGTGACATCATGTGCTTTCGCAAAGCAGTTGTACCTAGGTGGGTGTTGGACTTCCCACGACTCAGTTTCTTTTGGCACAGGTTGCAAATGGCATCGCTGTTGTCACAGGCAGACACACAAAAAAAATGTCACACTGCTGAGCTCTGCGGTGACGGCATTCTGGTGGTGGCAACAGCATGCGTTGATTGGCCTGCTGTCTGGCTGACCCCTGGTGCTTATGCATGCTGTCTGACTGTGCCACTAGCTCGTTGCGATGTCCTCCCTCTGCTTCCAACTCGTCTCCTCCTCCACTCTGTCTCCCCATCTGAACTTTCCCCCTGTTCTTCTTCTCTTCTAGCGGGCACCCACGTGACATCCACGGACGCATCGTCATCATCATCACCCGCCTCACTTGTATCTGACAACTCAACAAAGGAAGCAGCAGCGGGTACATCAACATCATCACATCGTACGTACATGTGTGTACTGCTGCCTGACTGAGTCATATCCCTGTTATCTACAACCTCTGGCAATAATGGTTGCGCATCACTCATTTCTTCAAACTGATGTGTAAATAACTCTTCTGACTGATCAATTGAATCGGCTGTGGTACTAGTGTTGGTGGTGGCGGCAGGCGGGCGAGTGGTAACTTGAGAGGTGACGGAAGCTAAACTGGAGGAGGATGGTGCGTCAATGTTCCAAGCGGAAGTTGTAGAAGATTGGGTGTCCTGTGTTAGCCAGTCAACTACGTCCTCTGAACTTTTCAATTTCAGGGTAACTGGCCTCTGAACACTGGGCATTATTGTAGGGCCAAAGGGAATCACAGCACCAAGACCACGATGGCCCCTGCTGGGTGTCCTGCCTCTTCCTGTCATTTTTTTTCCGATTAGTGGTACTATGCGTGCAAGCTACTGTGATTGGATTGGTTGAACTTGGCACAATACTTGTAAGCCTGACACACACACTGGCTAGCGTTCAGGCAAATGAACTTAGATTGGCGGTCAGGCAAATGAACTTAGATTTAAGAAAATAAAATTGTTGTTTTTTTAAATGTAGACTGCTGGTACACCACTAGATTGGATTGGTTGAACTTGGCACAGTACTTGTAAGCCTGACACACACACACTGGCTAGCGGTCAGGCAAATGAACTTAGATTGGCTGCAGGCAAATGAACTTAGATTTAAGAAAATACAATTATTGGTATTTTACATGTAAACTGCTGGTACCCCAACTAGATTGGATTGGTTTAACTTGGCACAGTACTTGTAAGCCTGACACACACACTGGCTAGCGGTCAGGCAAATTAACTTAGATTGGCGGTCAGGCAAATTAACTTAGATTTAAGAAAATAAAATTATTGGTTTTTTTTACATATAAACTGATGGTACCCCCACTAGATTGGATTGTTTGAACTTGGCACAATACTTGTAAGCCTGACACACACACTGGCTAGCGGTCAGGCAAATGAACTTAGATTGGCGGTCAGTCAAATGAACTAAGATTTAACAAAATAAAAGTTTAGTTTTTTTAAAAGTAGACAACTAGTAAACAAGATTGTATTGGTTGCACTGTGCACACACAGTATAAGCGGTGAGCCTGTCACACACACTTGCTAGCAGGGGCTAGCAGGGAGACAGGCAAATGAAGTTAGATTAGACAGAAAAAAACAAACAAAAAAAAATGATGTTATAGCCCTAAAAAGGGCTTTTTTGGGTGCTGTGTTTACAGCAGAGATCTGATGAGTCCTTCAGCACTGCACTGGACACTGAATAAACTTGCCTAGCTATTGATTTCCCTATTCAATCAGCAGCACCTACACTCAGCCTCCTCTCAGTAAGACTGCAAGTTAGTTATGATTCCAAAATGGCTGCTGTCCATGGGGTAGAAGGCTCTGGAAGGGAGTGTATGCTGCTGATTGGCTGGAATGTGTCTGCTGACTGTGAGTTGCAGGGTCAAAGTTTGCTCAATGATAAAGTATAGGGGGCGGGTCGAATCTCGCATATGTTCGCTGTTCGCCGTGAACGCGAACATGCTATGTTCGCTGGGAACAGTCCGCCGGCGAACTATTCGCGACATCTCTACTCATAGTCAATAAAAGGGTGGCTCCTCTATAACCCCCCAAAAAGTATTCAATTCGAATTCAAGGAAAGCCATTTAACATCGATTGATTCAAGTCTATTCTCCAACCATGTATGCTGAAGTGGCTGAAGTTATCCAGTTCTATGAAGATATTCAACACATCATAGATATAACACCAAGAAAATATGTTACTATCATCATAGGAGATTGTAATGCTCTAGTAGGGAACTTAAAGACACGTGGAATAACTGGAAAGTTTGTAATTGAAGTAAAAAATTAAGCAGGTCAGAGATTAGCAGATTTCTGTCAAGATAATTCTCTGGTCGTAGCAAACACCCTCTTCCAACAGCATCAGAGACGACTCTACACATGGACATCACCAGATGGATAACATAAAAATCAGATTGTCTATATTCTTTGCAGCCAAAGATGGAGGAGCTCTATACAATCAGCAAAAACAAGACCTGGAGCTGACTGTGTCTTATTGCAAAGTTCAGAACTAAATGAAAGAAAACAGGAAAAAAAAACATCAGACCAAGTAGATACAAAATAAATAATGTCCCTTGTGAATATGCAGTGGATGTAAAGAATATATTTAAGGGACTAGACATGGAAGATAGAATGCCTGAAGAACCCTTTATAATAGTTTGCAACATTATTGAGGAAACAGCAACAAAGAATATCCCTAAAAGAAAGGAAAGTAAGAAGGCAAACTGGCTGTCTGATGAGGCTATGAAAGTAGCCTAGAAAAGAAGGAATTGGAAATAGGAAAATATTTGTCCAACTGAGTACAGAATTACAGAGCATAGCAAGAAGAAACAAGGAGACATTCTACAATGAGCCATGTAAAGATATCAAAAAAGATAACAGAATGTGTAAATCAAGAGATCTCTTCAAGAAAATTGGCATCTCAAAGGCACCTTATATGCCAAAGTGGGTGTGATAAAAGACAAAAATGGAAGAAGATCAGCTAAAGAAGAGATGGGAGGAATACACTGAAGATCTATACAGGAAGGATCTTAACAGCAGTTCGGGAGAGTACAAAATTGCCAATGTCTAATGGATAATAGAGAAAGCAGGAGAGTTCCAGAAAAGCATTTGCTTCAGCTTCATAGACTATTCTAAAGCCTTTGACTGTGTGGATAATAACAAAATATTGGATGTTCTGAAAGAGATGGGAGTACCAGATCATCTCTTCCTCCACCTGAAGAATCTGTATGTGGACCAAGAAGCCACAGTCAGAACCGAATATGGGACAACAGAATGGTTCAAGATCGGATAAGGAGTACAACAGGGCTGTATATTGTCACCTTATTTATTCAACTTATATGCACCATACATAATGCGTACGGCCAGACTGGATGAATCCAAAGCCGGAATCAATATTGCTGGAAGAAATATCAAATACACCAAAGATACTACTTTGATGGCTAAAAGTGAGGAGAAAGTAAAGGACCTTGTGATGAGGGTAAAAGAGAGTGCAAAGGTTGGCCTGCTGCTCAACGTTAAAAAGATGAAGATAATGGCAAATGGCAATCTCAGTTCCTGGCAAATAGACAGGGAAGATTTGGAGGCAATGAGATATTTTATTTTCCTGGCATCCGAGATCTCTTCAGATGGTGGCTGTAGTCTTGACAGGCTTCATGAAGCTAGTAGAAGCTAGCTAAGTAAAGATATTCCACTATCAACAAAGGTCCACATAGTTAGGACTATGGTATTCCCAGTAGTAACATCTGGATGTGAAAGCTGGGCCATAAAAAAGTCTGAGCACCTAAAAATTGATGCCTTTGCATTGTGATGTTGATGAAAAGTACTTAAAGTCCCTTGGACTTCAAGAACATCCAATAAATCAGTACTTCAGGAAATAAAGACTAACTGTTTACTTGGCGGTATGATCATGAGGCTTAAGCTCAAATATTCTGCCCATTTAATGAGATGGCAGGTTTCACTAGAAAAGACTCTGATGCTGGGAAAGTTCGAAGACACAAGAAGAAGGAAACGACAGAGGTGGATATGGATAGATGAGGTCACTGAAGCAATGAACATGAACTTGATGGAGCTCAGAGTGGCTGTGACTGAGAGATGTACCTGGCATACTGTGGTCCATAGGGTCACAGAGAGTGAACGACTAAACAACAGCAACAATGTATAACTAATATATAGATAGCCAATGCTAGCATAACAAGATATTTGACTATTCTGAAGGTGTATATATTTGTTAGGAATAACCCAGTGGAATCTTTTGAAAGTGCAGGTATGTGTAGGTACTTAAAATTGCTGACATTTATGTTTCAATATACTCTTTGCGAGGGCTGTTCGATTTTGCTGCAATGAGCTTTGCTGCAATGTTATTTGCCCGAGGACGCTCCACCGATGGATGATGGAAACAGATTGAAGGCATTCATGGCGATGCCCCTGATCAGCACCAAAGGTCGTAGGACTTTGAAAAAAATATGACTTTAACGGCCAGTAACTAGGAAGCTGTCAAAAGACCACCAAAAGACACCAATTAATTAAAAAAAGTGAGAGAGGGGGAAACAGACCCGGGGATCAGAGAGTGGGGAAAGATTCACAATGAGAGCTGAAGGCATTGATCGCGGGCTCGAAATTAGTGCCTAAAATGGACAATGTCTGCAATGACCGCTCATTGCAGGGCTTGCAATAAGCGATGAAGGTGCTCATCGTGGGGCTCGCAATGAGCAACGAAGGTGATCATTGTGAGGCATGAAAGTGGCGGATTGGCTGAGGCCGTCAATGAGCGACAAAGCCGTCATTGCGGGGCTTGTAATGAGCGCTGAAGGAGCTCATTGTGAGACCCGTAAAGTAGACGCTGGGAGATGCTCCCAAATGTGTGTGCTTATGGAGAGGATCGCAAATTAGAGGTGGGAGAGCCTTGCATTGTGTGGCAAACATAATTGCCAGCCTTCAAATTTTATTGCAGTAGTTTTTGACGGGCAAGCCGCTAATAACATAAGATTTTGTGAAAAAGTCCTCTGCAGTCAGGTCTATGTATATCTGTGTGAAGGTACCTAAAAGATTTTGAAGTGAAGCTGTCCTCTGGTACGTTCATTTTGCGCTTTACCTGCCACTATTACAGAGTTATAGAGAAGCTTTCTCAGAGGAACCCTTTGAGTCCCAGATATATTCGCTATATTCACTACCCTGCCTACGACCAAAGAAATGCTTTACTGTACCCCAAGAAGGCTCAAAACCACTGAAGCAATAGATGATCACAGAACACTGGTAACACAGTCATTCAATGTTATATTTTGAAGAAACTAAAAAAATATAATATTAAATAGCAATATTCTAAGACACCATATTTCCACCTAGCAGGTATCCACTTTCACAGTGTATCCACCCAAACAGCACATACTATTAACCCAGAAATTACAACTACATTTTAATCCGACATTTTAATCCAACATACAGAAATAGTCTCACACCTTGTATATGTGAAAACTAAAACTGGCCCACATTATTGAATGATCAAAACAACATATCTATACTCTCCAATAGCACACCCTTTTGTACATTTGTGTATGTGTGATGTCAGCCCATCTGGCTTGCAACCTTAGGCTATCAAAGCTTTTGAAATCAAAATAACCAGATACCTATAGCTGGCTAGTGAAAAAACATTGATGTTAAACTCAAGTGTTTGCTTAGGACTACGTGAAGTACATACAGTACATCTGTCTTGACCCAAGGTCTGTATGTGTGAGGGTGCAATGAGCTGCATCTAACTATGACAGTTTGCTGTTATCTAAATGTAATTTCCAATGCCATATAGGGAAAATGTGTTTCATGACTGAGAGCCCATAAATAACTGATTATAAAAATAATAGTTAATTTGGATTCAACTTAAACTAAGCTGATGCTGGGGAACTCCAATAGTAGCTGACTGTTCTAAGTTTGGAAAGAACCAGCTCAAAGTGCCAGACTATTTTGTATGTAATTTGTGTACCTCACAAGATCAGTGATATGTGACTTAACTGTTTCTTTTGGAAGTATAGATGACCAACATAGACTTGGTGGATCTCTAGATGACTGCCAAAGGCAATCAGCAAAAGTGGTGTGTTTTTCAAGGTATGGTTCCTCAGCTTATTCTGATAGCTGCAAATAGTTGATGGTTGTTCAGTGTGAATTCATGTACCGATATCATAATGTTTATTGTTGTTGGTGTTGTTTACTTGTACAGTCAGGACCAACTGTTTGTGACCTTGACCTTATGGACTTTAGCACTCTTGTCAGCAATGGCTTTTTATTAGTTCTTGCAAGTTCATGGGTTCAGTTACATGGCTTTTACGGAAATTTTATGAGTAAAGTAGCTATTACATGCTGTCTGTAACAAACCTTTCTGTATTAATAATATGTTCCTTGTTCTATGTTTCTACCTAAAGTGCTCCTGTAATAAAACCAGGCCAACCCTATGTCTTCCTGTATAGAACTCGGGGCACTGGTAGTGGGTTTAAACCCTATGCGTAAAATGAACCACTCATAGCACCAGATAAACCTCTACCTCTAAGAGCTTATACAGCCCTAACAACATTTAAAGTTAAATATTTATAAAAATGAATATGGCAGGGATTAATGAACCCTGTGCCTATGCCCTGCTACTCCTAATAAGTTAAATTAACCTGTGTGTTCCCAGGACCCCTCAAAACCTACTGGAGCCATGGGGCTGCCCTTTCCCTCTATCCCCGTATGTGTTGGAGTGAGAGTAATAAACCCCTTATTAACCCTTTACCGATCACCACCCATAAATTTGAATTAAGTGACTGATGGAGGTCCTCAAGGGCCCCTATAGTCCCTAACCCCTAGGTGGTCCCTACAGGCCCACAATGCCTTTATTGCCTTCTCCTATGGGAGTCTATGCAGACCCCCATGCTCCCTATATATATTCAATTTGGTTGGACCCCCATGGGGGGTCAATAAAGTACAATAAAGAAAAGATCAGTGCTATATAAAAGAAAAAGGTAATATTATTAAAATAATAAAAAGAACTTAAGAAATGTAGCTCCTTCTTTGAGGAATTATAGCAGCTTTTTGTCACAAACTCTGTCTTACATTGAGATTTTTAGGCTTTTGATTGTCTGAAATGTGTGTCAATCTTCTTTCATCTGATCTATCTAAATTGCCTAACTCTTATTGGTGATCATTAGACACTCAGAGAAGTCTACCCCCTGCCATTTCTGGTTGTTATATTTTAAGGTTAATTGGAAGTATATCAGAATACAGGGATTGAAATCTGTGCTTTCTGAATAGGGATTCTTTGAACTAATCAGAGCTATCTATGTTTCCCTATCGTGATTGGTCTTCAAGCAAGACAGACAAATCCTGACTGGAAGAGGGCCAGAAGATTGGACCCGTGAGCTTCACTAATTATAGCTGGACAACGTTAAACAGGCCATCCAAGGAGGCCCTGGGCCCCCGAAACTCATCGCCCTCTTCCTTTTGGAGACTTTGTATGAATCCACTGCCAGGTCCTAACTGCAGGCTGCAGAGCGTTACTTCTACTGACAGCCATGATGTAGCAATCTCTGGTGAAGGAGTACAAATATGACTGAATGGAGACGAGATTAAAAGTGGGAGGGTTATCCTACTGTGCATTATTTTTCCATTTACTTCCATTGACATGTGTGCTATCCAATGCGAAAATTTTGAACATGGCTGATTCCTGTCATACTTATCAGCTCTCTCCTCCAACACAAAAGTGTAAATTCTATAGATATCAGATGCAGAAAATTTACAGTCCTGAGAGGTTACATTGAACTATGCTTCTCACACTTATAAGGAGCACTAACGTTGTTATAATAGTGGCTGTGCTTGAAAAATTGATGAAAACAGCATGAACTATTCAGTGTTATCACGTATCACTTATTTTTTAGCTTCCAGCTGTTGTAAGTTTTTTGCATTGAGCAAATATATAAAATTCTTATTGTCCTGGCAAGTTTTAGAGCCACTTGTCAAATACATTTGTTTAAATACTTGAGACAAATAAGGCTATGTGTAATATTCTGTAAAAATTCCCCAAATTAATATTGACCACGCCAAGATATTATTCATTCATTTTTCATTTGGAAATCTACACACATTATTCATTTTAAACTGTACTTATCATGCTGCTTAGGCTGTTAAAAAGACTGTTTCTATTATTTTTAACTAAAGTCTTTGTTGTGAATAACTAGACATTTTTATTCACGCTGGGATTTTAAAGAACCTCATTTGGAATTTGCATTAAACAAGCACCTGATTTTTACATAGTAAATTGCAGGCATCTGTTAATTAAAGTATTTTTTAAAACCTGTAATTGCAGGTAGCAAAACCATGTAGATTTCTTAGATGTAGTAAAAAGATTGGAAAATCTCAATTTCAGTAAGCAAATACTTATATAGTCAACAAGTGTTGTAGACACTATGCAATACGATATAAGGCAATGCAATTTTCATTGCTACCCCACAAATTACAGTAAAATTGCAGATGTTTTTATTGCCTACTGATGACTGGTAACAGTTTTTGGGGGAAATTCTGGCTGGTTTCTTGGACATCTTGATTGACAGTATTTGCAGTGTGCAAACTGTTGTAATGCACTATTCCCCTGCAAAAAGTATTAATGTTTACGCCCAACTTCTCCACCTGGCATACCAAGATGGCTGTTTCCCGTTGCGTGCCTGAAACTTCTCCTTTGCTTAACAATATAATACTCCATATACATATTTTATAAAACATTTTAACATATTTGCCCAGTCCAATGAGACATATAAATTTACTCACTTGTATATACTCTGACACATGCTGCGTCCGATGGTACGTGTCTCTGAGCTGTGTTTTATAGTGTGAGAGAAGCAGAGCACCTAGCAGCTTTCAAGTTTGGAGTCACTATATATCACATATATACTTGTGAGCATGAGGGCTATTGCTAACTTAAAAACAAGACACGAAGTTGCTGCCCTCGCAAAAAATACGGGCCGATTTACGACCCATCACAACAACGCAAAAAATGCCCGAAACTGGCGCACATGAAAACATGACAAACACAATAAATACACACAACAAATACATAAAAAGCTTACCTACAGGAAGCGGGGGCATCCAGGACCTCGAAAACTGAAGTTACACCTCCAAATAAAAGAGTTTAGACCTCCGAAAATCCCCTAAGCTACAGAAAAAATGGCCACCAAAAAAAACGAAAACAAGGCTACAGAACTCTAAACACGCAAAACACCACCAAAAAGAAGTTTAAGATACGAAAACAAGGACGCAAACTGCTCGATGCCAAAACCATTACAAACAAAATAAATACACACAACAAACACATAAAAAGCTTACCCACAGCATGGGGGGGCACCCAGGACCTCTACAAGTGAAGTTACACCTCGATTTAAGTAAAAAAATCGGAGTTTAGACAGACGAAAATCACCTAAGCGAGACAACAAACGGCCGCTGAACAAAACGAAAACGAGGCTAAAGACTCAAAAATACTACAGTGACTCGCAAATGGAAACAACGCTCCAGTCAACTTCACGAGGCAAGTAACACACACTATGTGGGACGTACCACACTGATATTAACTACTATTTTACAGGAAAATGACACCTATTACTCCTAAAATGGCGGCTGGAACGTAAATTGGACGCTGGAACACAAATAGGGCATGCGTATTGCGTTCTAACGGTCTGAGGATTCTCAAAGTTTATAAATACTGCCTACTTTCCAGAAAATTCTACATTTCTCCTCAGGTGATGAACGTAGTGACTGGATAGTTAACTGCTGCTGTTACTTCAGAAGAGAATTATTTCCTAATTTCCAACTTTACACTCTGCAAATTGAAACTGAGAGGTAAGCTATAATATATTAAATTTTCTTACAAAGACAGCAAAAAAAAAATGCAAAATTTAACAATTAAAATGGGATTCATGTATTCATGCACATATATTTGTATAGGCCCTACAACAAACTAATCTTAACTCAAACTAATGAAAGAAGTATATTCAAATGACATTAATTTACAGCAACTCATAGCAAAAAAAAAGATGACACTAATACATATGGAACCTGCAGCTCAATATTTCCCATTTTTTTAACTATTCAAACAGACTCTGCATCAACAGCGTCACTCAAGAATTTGCAACGTGGACTGTCAAAGAGAATCACTTTTAAAGAACATAAAGAAAGAAGAAGTGGTAAGATAGAAAACTACATGACTTGCAGAAAAAGACCATGCTTTGCAAAATGCAAAATAATAAATATACAATTAACCATTTAACTTTCTTTTTCAAACAGACACTACAAGAAGACTGGCGGATTAAGATTGGCAGGAGGGGACCCTCTGTCATTCGGACAAGAACAAGACTTCAATCAAGGTATAGTATAACAAGTAAAAAAAAATAAAAAAAATGAGAATTGAAAGTTAAAAAAAAAACCCGCAATCCAAATTCAATCAAGACCAAAACAACACAGTTCAGCAAACTTCACAAAGACCTATCCAATTTCCAAAGAAAGACAGTTGCACACAAAAAAAAGAGGTGGACACAAAACAGGATAGCATCCAAAACATTAGTAACAAACATAAAACAAAGTATTCCTCCTCTTTACTGTAGAATAACCTCCAACCATCACCCACAAGCCAAATGCAGCAAACGAAAAGTAGTGAACACAAAACAGGATAGTACAAAAAAGTGCAACAACATATAGAAAAGGCAATTAACATTCCTTTTTACTGTCCAACAACATGTAATCCTCACAAACAAGACTAATTAAGCAAATGAAGCATGAAAAATGTGGTGGACACAAAACAGGGTTGTACAAAAAATAACACAAACAGATAGAAAAATAACTTAATATTCATCTTTACTGTTTAACAACCTGTAAGCCTTACAAACAAGCCTAAATAAGCATACCAAAAGTGTCGGACTCTAAACAGGATACTACTGTTAATAGTTACAACACAGATAAAAGATCATTCATAGGCAGCTTTACTCTACAACAATCTTTAACTGCCATCCACAAGCCAAATACAGCATCCCAAAAGTGGTGGACACAAAACAGGATAATCAAAAAAACATTGCTAGCATATAGAAAATGTCAAAAAAATTACAGTAAAAAAAAAAAGGATAACTGTAATATACAAATACAATTAAAGTATTTTAATGTGGGGCACAAAAAAACAGCATAGCAGAAGAATTCACAAAAACATATTGAGTAGACCAAAAATTTTTACTATGCTATTCATTAAAAATACATTCCAATCAAATAACATTTTGCTTTTGCTTTTACAACAGACACTGCGTGAAGACCATCGCATAAAGACTTACAACAGCGGATCAAGAAAAATTCTGCTTGAAATCACACTTCAAACAAGGTACAGTATAACAAGTAAAAAAAGAGAAAACTAAATAAACACGTTTGTTCTGCATCCATGTCAAGATAAAAAACAAAATAAACCAACAAAAATAAGCACCACTAATTAGCAGCTTTAACAAAATATTACTGACACATTTGTAATTTACCTACTAATTGCCTTTTACGAAAAAACAACGTTTAACAGTAAACCCAAACTTCAATCTATTAACAAAAAAATAAATAACCAACAGAAAACAGCATAGTCCAACAAATAATAAAAACTCATACAAAATAACATGTTTAATTCTCAATTCAAAGCCCTAATGTACAATGTTAAGCACAAAACCTAACCACACACATAAAATAGAATACTACAACAAATACTACTAACACCAAACAACAATACAAACCTTCTTTTCACAGCCACAACATATAAGCCTTTAAGTAAAATATAAGAATATTATTACAACAATCCCCGAAAGGACAAATTAGAAAGAGAAATATATTACTACCATTTTTTGCCATCTACTATGCCTCTAAGCCAAAAATACAACATAAAAAGCAATTAACAAACAAAACAAAAACTAAATTTCAATTAACACTATAAATCTACTACATCTACAATAAGCTATAATGCAATTACCTTGAGTGTGCTATGCATCCAAGGTAAAAATTACAACCTACAAGAGAGAAAGTAAGAGCAAAAAAATAAAACACACTCATTTAACAATAGAAAGAAAGTTCAGCTACAATGAACTACAATCACGTCCAAACAAACTGTTGCAAATAAAAGATTTCCAACTTAACATCTCAAACTAAACTAATGATACATTATTTTCTTTTACAGATTAAGATAATGAGACCAAACAAGAAAAGATGGGCGAACCAGCAGACACCGGAGCCGAAGGAAATTTGACGAGAAAAAGAACGCAAAAGAATTGCAAGCAAAAGACTATCACCTGCAAAAATATAAGATACACCAAAAAAAACCACTGAAAAAACAAAGCATTTAGAACCTGTTCCTGAAACATCACATGACATTTCAAATGATGACATTTCAAACAGGAAAGACCCAGAGATGGCCAATTCATTAGTTGCTGTCAAAAAGGCAAGGTCAAAATTCCAGAAAGAATACAATTCCCAATATATTTACAAAACATTATGACTGAACCTACTTTTCCAAACTACAAAAATTTCAAGACAAACATAAGATCCTACAATAGTGCCATATCCTTTGCATCTATGGGGGCAGCATTAGCTGCTAATGTACCAGGACATGGTCCTTACTGTTTTAAAGTCCAAGGCCAAATTTACCATCGTACTTCCCATTTACATGCAGAGGAAGGAGAGCAAAGAAAATTTGCTCAACTATATGTCCTAGATACAATGGAAGCTGTTGACCAACGTATGCAGCTGCAAGAAAATAAAAAATGCCTAACCACTGTTTTTATAGAGCTAGATAACATTATGGCCAATAACCCCTACACTAAAGCTTCTAAAAAATTGGCAGAAGTAGAAAATGAACAACAACTTCATGCAGAAAGACATCAATTACCAAACCCAAAGGTCAATATGGTGCTTAAAAGAGATAGATATACTGATAAACACCGTTATAACTTGCCAACATCAAATGAGGTTGCAATGGTGTTTCAAAATGATGAAGGAGAACCATCATTTCAAAGAGACATTAGAATATATCCCAGAAATGAGGAGCAACCATTCATTAATATGAGTATCTTAAGTCTAAATTTAGATCCAATCACATATCCCATTTTTTCCCCACACGGAGAAGCAGGTTGGCAACCAAAATTAACCTTTCCCACTTACCCAAATGTTAAAGCCCGAATTCGAAATAATGTTTCTATGCTTGAATGTAAAGTAGCTCAAATTGCCATTCGAAATACATTTAATCCAATTTTATGTGGTGGAAAACTAACACAACAATGGATTATTGATTCCTATTTGCAAGTTGAGGCCAATAATTTAAACTTCATAAAATATCAACAAGATAAACTACGTGTAGAACAATATTGTGGATTAATGGACTATGTTGCTGAGGTGGCTACAAGAGACAGAGACATGACAGCTGGCAAAGCCATCATTTTACCATCTTCTTTTCAGGGATCTCCTCGAAATATGAGAGAAAGATACAATGATGCCATGGCTATTGTCACCAAATTGGCAAACCCGATTTATTTATTACATTTACATGTAATCCCCAATGGCCAGAAATTACACAAAATGTACTTCTTGGCCAATGTCCTTCCAATAGACCAGATTTAGTAGCCAGAGTTTTCAAAATTGAATTAAATGAATTAATACGTGACATCACTATAAGTCAGTTATTTGGCAAATGTCTTGCTTATGTATATACAATTGAATATAAAAAAAGAGGCCTTCCACATGCACATATTCTCATAATAAGAAAAAGATAAATTAGATACTGGTGACAAAGTGGATTCAGTCATTGTTGCTGAACTACCAGATCCAGAACTATATGGTAGACTATGTAAGATTGTAACTCATCGCATGATTCATGGACACTGTGGCGAGCTTAATCCACAATCCCCATGTATGTACTGTATGTATTAAAAATAATAAATGTCCCAAAGATTTTCCAAAAGATTATAGAGACCAAACTTATGCCAATTGTGATGCCTATCCACTTTATAGAAGAAGAGAAGGAGATAGTGCCATTATTCGTGGCAAAAAGGTTGACAATATATATGTGGTACCCTACAATCCACATTTACTCATGAAGTATAATGCACACATTAATGTAGAAGCCTGCCACAAATATATTTACAAAGGCTATGATGCAGCTACTGTAGTTGTCAAAAGTGAAGACAACAACGAAAGCACTGAGTTAGTACATGATGAACTTGCATCTCATGTAGATGCTCGCTATATAAGTGCACCAGAAGCTATGTGGCGCCTTTTAAAATTTGAAATGCATGATAGATCACATGCAGTATATAGATTAGCAGTACATTTGCCACAAAGACATTTTGGTATTGGCAGTTGGATAAGTTACTTTCTTTAATATAAGCCTATTATAGTCTTTGTCTGAAAGTCTATATGGCTCTAAATCTGTGTTTAACTCTGAATATGTATGTGGTAATGTTTGCACCTTGGCCCGTATATGTTGGTGCATTTGACAAAATCTTTCAAACTCAGACATTGTCAAACTTTGATTCAGATATACAGTATACTCTCAGTTAACCGGAACTCTCAAGCAACCAGATTTTTAATTTTTTTTAAATTAAGATTTACAGGGCCCAACAAATGCCAGGAGCCAGGTTTTCATGCCACATAATGCATAGAAGCACCTAGATTTCATCCATTGTACATCTCTGTAACTCAATGTTAACTGGAAGCAGACAGGTATGAGTGACTGAGCCAGTGCAGTTTTGTAGTTACATTCCCCGGGTTCAGCACCGCACCCTCCAGCCGAACTTACCCATGTGTAAGTGATGAGTGAAAGCTGCTGCTGCTAGAACAGCCCTCACTGACAAATATACTTAGCAGAGCATCCTATGTGTAGCTAATCTAGTCCTCTTTTAATAGTAACTCTCAAGTAATCAGAGACTACATTTATCCGGCATCTACCAGACTGAGAGTCTATTGTACACACTTTCAGACTCTGACTCAAAGGTACACATTGCTAGGCTCTGACTCACAATGTTAAACTGAGTCAAACACAGTCTGCAAGAGTGTGTCTGCATCTGAGGCTTTGTGTCTGTTTTTGTCTCTGATACATACACTGTCAGTCATATATAGTCTCACTCATATCTCAGTGAGAGATCACCCTCTCAGTTTCTTGATGATTTTGCTTCCTGGCTCCTTCATATTCACTTCCCTGATGTACCTACACTAATTTTTGGCAATTTTAATATTGCCAGTGACACACCCACTTCACCTACTTTCACTTACCTCTTCCCTTGGTCTCTCACAATGGACAGGGTCCACAATTCACTGTGGTGGACACTCCATTGACCTTATCTTTACTAATCTCTTCACAATCTCCAGCTTTGTCATTACCAACCCATTCTATCTGGCCAAAGCCTCCTATTCTGCAACCTTACCACACCCTACCCTCACTAACCCATTTCAATCCCATCAATTTGAACATCCCCACCTCCAACTACTAAAGCTCTCCTCTTGCCGGCCTCCCAATCACCCATCTTCAGTCCATAATTAACACCTCTGCTAAAATCATCTACCATACTCAATTCTCATTGTGTGCAGTACTTCTCTGTATGTCACTTCCCTGACTTCCCATAGCCTCTAGAATACAATTTAAAATTGTGTCCCTAACAAATAAAGCCCTTAACTACAGTATACTCTCTTAAATCTCTGCCCTTGTCTCAAAGTAACCCCCCCCCCCAACCATCCTTGTCACTCTGCTCATGATGTTCTTTTTTTCTACTCTCTTATCACCTCCTCTGACTTACATCTTCTGGACTTTTCTTAAGCTGCACCTACTCTGTGGAACACCTTGCCTCGCTTTATTTGACTGCCTTCTTGCCACAAAACCTTCAAAAACTCTCTAAAAATCACTATATTCACTAACATTCATCTGTTTCAAAAAGGCTATCACTTCATCTTTGACATGCACAACTGCACTACACTACAACATTACTCACATAACCACTTCAACTAGCATCAGCCTACTGCCTTGATCACTGCCCTCTTGCATCTGCCACCCTTCTGTCTCACACCTCACTATTACCTAGATTGCAAGTTCTTCAGAGTAGGGACCTTATCTTTGTTGCACCAAGCTTACCCATTTGTTTCACATTTGTAATGTATTGTGCCTGCACTTGCAAATTACATAAGTACATATTGTGCTTTATTCTACTTTGTAATAGTGTGACAGAAAATGCTTGTTGTTATTCAGTCATTCAGTTGTGTCCGACTCTATGTGACCCCTGAGCTTTTCATGGCAAAGATACTGGAATTGGTTGCCAGTTCCTTCTTCAGTGGACCATAATTTTTCTGACTTCTTTGCTATGACCTGACAACTTGGGATGACCCTACATGGTATAGCACACAGCTTTAAAGAGGTACATAAGCCCCTTCCCCATGACAGGAAATGCTAGTACTTTATAAACTTAGTTAATAATAATACTATATGTGTGTGCTAGTGTGCTCTAAGCTGACAGTGTATGACCTTGAGTCTGTGTGTGCGTGTCTCAGTCCGTCAGTTTGTTTCTTTGAGTATATTTTTGAAATTGACCATCAGCTACATTAAATTCAAAGTTCGTATGTGCAATGTTAGACCTGCAACGGCTGAGAGTTTGAAAAGTTGCGGATTTACTGTGCTATTAAATTAGAACATGCTGCGAGTTACTTAAACCATTTTTCACTCGTCGGATGTGCGGCCGTGAACTTGATCAATTAGTCTAACTCGTAGTTACAGGTTTAGATGGAGCCAATAGAAACAGAAATCATCAAAATTATGTAATTGCAAAATGGAGGTGAAGTTTTCAAAGTCTTATGTGGTTCAATTACGAGTTACGATCGAACCCACATTCCAGATGTAATGCAATATTGATAAAGCTGTAAATATGATATTCTTTTACATGTAAGTTACAGTGTATGTATAAATACCTTGATTGCCGGGATCGGAAAATAAACTTGAAATAAAGTATTTTGTTTGGCCGATTTGCAAACTTGAGAATGTTGTGCTATTCATTCTAAGACTTATCATCACTTTACCTGTTATTATATTTACAGTAATGTGTGTATAGAGTGCCTTGCAAAAGTATTCAAACACTTGACTTTTTACCTATTTTGTTACATTACAACCTTAAATTCAATGTTTTGGTAATCTGAATTTTATGTGATGGATCAGAACACAATAGTCTAAGTTGGTAAAGTGAAATGAGAAAAATATATACATAAAACTATTTTTAGAAATAGAAAACAGAAAATTGGCATATGCGTATGTATTCACCCACTTTGTTATGAAGCCCATAAAATGCTCTGGTGCAACCAATTACCTGCAGAAGTCACATAATTAGTGAAATGATGTCCACCTGTGTGTAATCTAAGTGTCACATGATCTGTCATTACATATACACACCTATTTTGAAAGGCGAAAGAGACTGCAACACCACAAACCACAAACCAAACACTGCCATGAAGCCCAAGGATCTCTTTAAACATGTAAGGGACAATGTTGTTGAGAAGTACAAGTCAGGGTTAGGTTATAAAAACATATCCAAACCTTTGATGATCCCCAGGAGTACCATCAAATCAATCATAACCAAATGGAAAGAACATGGCACAACAGCAAACTTGCCAAGAGACGGCCTCCCACCAAAACTCACAGACCGGACAAGGAGGCCATAAATTAAAGAGGAAGCACAGAGGTAACTCTGGAGGAGCTGCAGAGTTCCACAGCAGAGACTGGAGTATCTGTACATAGGACGACAATAAGCCGTACGCTCCATAGAGTTGGGCTTTATGGCAGAGTGGCCAGAAGAAAGCCATTACTTTCAGCAAAAAACTAAATTGCTAGTTTTAAGTTTGCGAAAAGGCATGTGAGAAACTCCCAAAATGTATGGAGGAAGGTGCTCTGGTCTGATGAGACTAAAATGTAACTTTTCGGCCATCAAAGAAAACGCTATGTCTGGTGCATACCCAACACATCACATCATTCAAAGAACGCCATCCCCAGCGAAAGATGGTGGTGGCTGCATCATGCTGTGGGGATATTTTTCAGCAGCCGGGACTGGGAAACTAGTCAGAGTTGAGGGAAAGATGGATGGTGCTAAATATAGGGATATTCTTGAGCAAAACCTGTACCACTCTGTGCTTGATTTGAGGCTAGGATGTAGGTTCATCTTCCAGTAGGACAATGACCCCAAACACACTGCTAAAGCAACACTTGAGTGGTTTAAGGGGAAACATGTAAATGTGTTGGAATGGCCTAGTCAAAGCCCAGACATCAATAAAATAGAAAATCTGTGGTCAGACTTAAAGATTGCTGTTCACAAGCACAAACCATCCAACTTGAAGGAGCTGGAGCAGTTTTGCAAGGAGGAATGGGCAAAACTCCCAGTGGTAAGATGTGGCAAGCTCATAGAGACTTAACCAAGGCGACTTGGAGCTGTCATTGCCGCAAAAGGTGGCTCTACAAAGTATTGACTTTAGGGGGGTGAATAGTTATGCACATTGACTTTTTCTGTTATTTTGTCCTATCTGTTGTTTGCTTCACAAAACACGAAAAATGCCAGGGGGGGGGGGGGGGGTGTATACTTTTGCAAGGCACTCTATGTGCATTTACAGTGCTACAGATTGGACTTTACCCCCCTTGCGGGTCCTCTCTAGCACTCGTTGGCTTCTTGTTTTTCGAACCTATTATTATTATTATCTTTATTTATATCGCGCCAACATATTCTGTAGCGCTGTACAGGGGTTGAGTACATGGCAAAAAACAAACGTAACAGCTTATAAAGAATGGAGGGCCCTGTTTTTGAGCATAAAATCAAATATACATAGAGCTTGTTTCCAAGGCACTGATTGAACACTTGCAAACTTACAATCTAAGGGACACCTAACCCGAAAATCTTCTGCGGGTAGCGTTAAGAGGACAATTTAATAGTTGTAAACCTTGCGGGCTACATTACGGGCTAAGTTTTAACACGTAGAGGGAATTTAAAGGGGCTGCATGTCTGTATCTGACGTGCGTTAATCGCTTCGCCTGTGTCTCTTAGGGTGTGTATCATAGTTTGTATTTGACAGTGAATGTATCTCAGAGTTTTTGTTTGAAGGTGTGTATGAAAGATAGTGTCTTGGAGGCTGTATTTGTATGTATTTCTGATACAGAGTATGTGTGTCACAATCTGTGTGTCTATTTTTGGCACAGTGTGTATTTCTGTGTCTAACGTTGAATGTATCTTAGTCTGCTGTTGGCAGCAGCAGTTCTTTATCCTGTAGTGAGCCCATGTGCTTTCTCCCTGCTGCATCTCCACCCCTACACAGACATATGGATATAATGTGAAGACAGCTACTTACACTCTTAATGATCTTGATATCCTGCTTATAAAAGCTGTGGAACAAAAGAAGAGGTGTTTATTTCAACATCTCCCCCCCAATGCTTTGTCGTTTTTTTTTTACTATTTCATCTATATCTTTTCTTACATCCTAATTTCCTGTTTCATTTACTCATCCATTCTTTTCTATCTCTTTCCCTCCATCATCATGTCTTGAGCCTATTTTAAACCTCTGTCAGTAGTCTCTTTTTCTTCCCTCCACAGCCTCTTTCTCCAGTATTGACAATCAATGTAATTATACTCTACCCTTTTTTCAACTCTTCTTCTTCTCTTCCCATATGCACCATTATTTCTCTGTCCTTCCTTCCTCAAAAATCCCTTTGCACTCTTCAACTCCATTTCTCTTTCTGTCTCTCTCCCTCCTTATTTCTCCTCTCCCACTTATTATCAACCTCCTACAGCCCTTTGTTTAGAAATTAAAGGGAGTAGAGAGATTGAGAGGCAGTTAGATGTAGAAGCTGGATCTGATGAGGGTTTCCTAAGAATGGGTGTAATTATGGTTTGTTTTAAAGGTGATAAAAACTTGCCACTGTTTAGGGAATCGTTAAATACAGAGGCAGAGCTACCCCCATTGCTACCAGTGAAAGACGCAGAGGCCCCTGGCCTCTGAATGGCCCCCGCAGATCTCCTGCGGCACACTCTCTCTCTCTCTTTCTGTCTCTTCTCCTCCTTATATCTCCTCTCCCACTTATCATCAACCTCCTAAATTCCTTTATTTCTTCCCATCTTTCTTCTTTTCCCCTCTCTACCTCAAACTTTTCTTATCTCTACTTCAACAGCTACAAATTACTGCCTTTCTTTACCTCTTTCTGTTTCACTTGACTTTCCATATAACTTGATTTGACTTTTCCTTTCTCTTAATAAACCAGGATTCCAATAAACTATTTTTTCAACTATTTTCTCGTTGCCATTTTCCTCACTTAACATCTATAATTATCTTTTCTCAAATGTGCTCTTCTAATCTCCAGTTTTCTTCTTCTCTCACTTTCAAACACCAGCTCTGTCTTCCACTAATATGCACTTCCTTCTACCCTTCCAAGCTTTTCTATGCCTGGACATTTTAAAAAAAATTCCATCTTTTTGTATCTCTTCTGTTTGTGTCTTTCACCTCCGAACACCAAATGTTTGATTGTCTAGGTATGAAGTGAACCATGAGAGAGCTGTGTTACGGATGCCAAGAGAACAGAGAACTTGGATAAGAAGAGGGTGGTCAACTGTGTCAAAAGCAACAGAGAGATCCAGGAGAATTAGAATGGAGAAGTGACCATTTGACTTGGCCATGAGCAAGTCGTTAGTGACTTTTGTGAGTGCTGTTTTTGTGGAGTGCTTGGGCCAGAGGTCAGATTTAAGGGGTCAAGGAGGGAGTTGGAGGAAATAAATTTGGTAAAGGTGATTGTAAACTATATGCTCAAGCAGTTTATAAATCAAAAGGAGGTAGTTAGATGTAGAAGCTGGATCAGATGAGGGATTCTTAAGAATGGGTGTAATTATGGTGTGTTTTAAAGGTGATAGAAACTTGCCAGTGTTTAGGGACTTGTTGAATACAGAGGTGAAGCTACCGCTGGTGCAACCAGTGCAAGGCACCAATGCCCTTGGCCTCTAAAGGGCCCCCACGAACCTCCTGCAGCACCCGAGGGCCTCCTGAGTGTCCCCTGTAGTCCCCACGGCTCTCCAGTGCCCTTGCTGGTCCTCGATTGCCACCAAAGTCCTCCCGTGTCGCCCACAGCTCCTCAGTGACCCAAGCAGGTCTTCTATGGCCCCCACAGGTCTTCTGTAGCCAGAAGGATCCTCTGTGGCCCCTGTTTTCTCCTGTGGTCCCCACAGGTCTTCTGTGGCCCCCTATGGCCTCCACAGATCCCCTCTGGCCACCCGTGGGTCCCCTATTACCCAAGCGGGCCCCTGTGGCCCACATGGCCCCTTTTTACACCCATGGACCTCCTTTGGGTCCCCTATGGCTCCTGCTTCCCTTCACAGTCCCCAGGGGCCCCCTGTTCTCCCTGCAGGCCCTGTGGCTTTTCAAGTCTCCTATGATCCCCTCAGCCTCCTGTGGCCCTTTGCAGACCTCGGCCCTCTGGCCTGCTGTGGCCCTCCTCACCCCAGGAAGTGGAGTGCAGCATCAGGCAGGTAAGAAAGTATGTCAATGTATAAGATATATATATATATATATATATATATATATATATATATATATATATACATATGGAGAGATACGTGTGTAGATCTATATGTAAATGTATCCATGTATATGTGTGTATATATATATATATATATATATATATATATATATATATATATATATATATATAAATATACAGTTGTGCTCAAAAGTTTGCATACCCTTGGCCAATACCATTTTTAAAGAAAACATGAGTTAGCAGGCAAAACACATTTTTTATATTTCTAATGGGATTCATATTCAACTGTAGGTCATAACAGTATGGCACAATCATAAAACAAAACATGGCAACAAAGAAAGAAAATAAATGACCCTTTTCAAGCGTTTGCATACCCTTAGTTCTTAATACTGTGTATTGCCCCTTTAGCATCAATGACAGTCTTTGTAATAGTTGTCTATGAGGCCCCTAGTTCTTGCAGGTGGTATAACTGCCCATTCGTTTTGACAAAATGCCTCCAGGTCATGCAAAGTCTTTGGTCGTCTTGCATGAACTGCATGTCAGAGTGGCTTGCCCCAGAGTGGCTCGATGATATTAAGGTAAGGAGACTGTAATGGCAACTCCACAACCTTCAACTTTTTCTGCTATAACCACTGGAGGGTCAGCTTCGCCTTAGGGTAATTGTCATGCTGGAAAGTCCAAGAGGGTCCCATGGCAGCCTTCGTGCAGAAGAAGGTATTGAAACTTTTGATAAGGCCCATTTGAGTTATTTCCGTTATCATTATGATTCAAAAAGGTGTCAAACAACTATGTGATAATAAATGTCTTCATATGATCACTATCCTTCAATAAAAGACATATTTGTTGCATGATCAGTCATATTTTCAAAATAAATGCCAACATTTCACTATTTCTGCCAGGGTATGCAAACTTTTGAGCACAACTTTTACACACACACACACACACACACATATATATATATATATACTAGCGACTTGCCCGTCAAAAAATGACGGCAATGAGATGTGTATGTTTGGAAAGTTGTTTAATTATTAATATACGTATTTGACATTTTAGGAACCGTTTCTAAATCCTTTGTTTGCTTATTATCTTTTTTTGGTGTATCTTTAATTTTTGCTGCTGATAGTCTTTTGCTTGCAGTTCTTTTGCGTTCTTTTTCTCGTCAAATTTCTTTCTTCTCTGGTGTCTGCTGGTTGGCCCATCTCCGTTGTCGTTCTCTAGCTTGCCGTCTTATCTTTTCTTGTTTGCTCTCGTTAGTAGCCATATTAATCTGTAAAAGAAAATAATGTATAATTAGTTTAGTTTGAGATGTTAAGTTTCTTTTTTACATTTTTTATTCTCAACAGTTTGTTTATATGTGCGTGTAGTTCATTGTAGCGGTAGTTTCTTTGTATTGTTAAATAACTGTTTTTCTTATTTTGGATATGATCGCAATGGTTTTAGCATTATCCTGTTTTGTGTCTACCACTTTTGGTATGCTTATTTAGGCTTCTATGAAGGCTTATAGATTCTTAAACATTAAAGATGAATTTTATTTAACTTTTCTATGTGTTTGTGTGATTTTTGGTACAATCCTGTTTTGTGTCCACCATATATTGCATACTTTATTTGCTTAATTAGTCTTTTTTATAAAGGTTAAATGTTTTTCTACAGTGAAAATTAATCTTTTTACTATTTTGTATCTGATGGCAATGTTTTTAGCATTATCCTATTTTGTGTTCACCACTTTTGGTATGCTTATTTAGGCTTCTTTGTAAGGCTTATAGATTCTGAAACATTAAAGAAGAATATTAATTTAGTTTGCTATGTGTTTGTGTGATTTTTGGTACAATCCTGTTTTGTGTCTACCACTTTTGGTATGCTTATTTAGGCTTCTTTGTAAGGCTTATAGATTCTTAAACATTAAAGAAGAATATTAATTTAGTTTGCTATGTGTTTGTGTGATTTTTGGTACAATCCTGTTTTGTGTCTACCACTTTTGGTATGCTTATTTAGGCTTCTTTGTAAGGCTTATAGGTTCTTAAACATTAAAGAAGAATATTAATTTAGTTTGCTATGTGTTTGTGTGATTTTTGGTACAATCCTGTTTTGTGTCTATCACTTTTGGTATGCTTATTTAGGCTTTTTTGTAATGCTTATAGGTTCTTAAACATTAAAGAAGAATATGAATTTAGTTTGCTATTTGTTTGTGTGATTTTTTGTACAATCCTATTTTGTGTCTACCATATGTTGCATACTTGATTTGCTTAATTAGTGTTTTTTATGAAGCTTTAATGTTTTTCTACAGTGCAAATAAAATTGTTTTCTTTTTTGGATATTATGGCAATGTTTTTATCATTATCCTATTTTGTGTTGGCGGGCATTAAACATATATAGTTCCTTTATTTTTTGAACTTGTTATACTTTACCTTGATTGAAGTGTGGAATGACAGAGGGTCCCCTCCTGGCAATCTTAATCCGCCGGTGAAAGTGAAAGTGAAATGGTTAATTGTATATTTCTTCTTTTTGATTTAGCAAAGCATGGTCTTTTTCAGCATGTAATGTATTTTTCTATCTTACCTCTTCTTCTTTCTTTGTGTTCTTTAAAAGGGATTCTCGTGCACGGTGCAAATTCTTGAGTGACACTGTTGATGCAGAGTCTGTTTGAAAAATGAAAAAAAGGGCAAAGATTCAGCTTTAGGTTCCATATGTATTAGTGTCATATTATTTTTTGCTATGAGTTGCAGTAAATTAATGTCATTTAAATATACTGATTTAATTAGTTTCAATTAACATTAGTTTGTTTTCGGGCCTACACACATAAATGTGTGTGTGACATGTGACTATACATGATACACATATATGTGCGTGTCACATATCGCTCTACATGAATCATATTTTAATAGTGATTTTTTTTTAATGTCATTTAATTATAGTTGTTTAATTAGTTTGGGTTATGATTAGTTTGTTGTAGGGGCTATAGACATAAATGTGCGTGCCACATGTCACTATACATGAATGACATTTTCATACTTAAAGTTTTTTTTTTGTCCTGTCTTGATAGTAAAATGTAATATATTATAGCTTACCTCTCAGTTTTAATTTGCACAATGTAAAGTAGGAAATTAGAAAACAATTCTCTTCTCAAGTAACAGCAGCAGTTAACTATCCAGTCACTCCGTTCATCACCTGAGTAGAAATGTAGAATTTTCTGGAAAGTAGGCAGTATTTATAAACTTTCAAGTGCCTCAGACCGTTAGAACGCAATACGCATGCGCTATTTTCGTTCCGGCTTACAATTTGCGTTCCATCGCCATTTTGTGTGTGGTAGTTTTCAAAATGGTGGTTATCATTGTGGTACGTTCCGCATAGTATGTGTTTCAGTCTTGCGAGTCACTGTAGTATAGTTACGTCTGAAGCCTCGTTTTCGTTTTGTTCGGCGGCCATTTTTTCTCTTGCTTAGATGATTTTCGGCAGTTTAAACTCGCTTTTTTGGACTTAAATGGACGTGTAAATTAACTTTTCGAGGTGCCGGATGCCCCCCCTTGCTGTAAGTAAGCTTTGTATGTGTTCGTTGTGTTTATTTCTTGTGTTTCTGATGTTTTCATGCTCTCCGTTTTCGGCCGGTTTTGTGTGTTGGGAATGGCTCGTTTCGCTGCCGTATTTTTTTGCAATGCGGCCGTATTTTTTTTTGCGAAGGACGCAGTTGGCTTTTACGTGTACGATGCAGTTGTTTTTTTTCTAAGTCGTGCGAGGCGCCTTTGATTTATTTATTTTTGTTAAGTCTTGCGTGTGTGTGTAACCGCGTGTGAGGCGCTTTTGAGTTTTTTTTTTTTAAGTCTTGCGTGTGTGTATGTTGCCGACGTTGGAGCTTCCACCACCGCAAATGCGGCCCCACGCTTCGCGAGGGTCCGCATTTGCGGATAAACACAGCCGAGGTGAGATACTCCACCACCGCAAATGCGGCCCCTCGCTTCGCGAGGACCCGCATTTGCGGGGAACTGCGTACCTCGCTTCAAGTGGGAGCAACGGCTCGTATGCTCACAACTATATATGTGTTATATATACTGTATATATATATATATATATATTTATATATATACGTACACTTATAATTATGCCTGCCTCCTCCTGGGGGGCACCCCAAGTGTTCTTTTTGTACTGGGGCCCCCTATGCACTAGCTCCGCCACTGGCTGAATGGAAGTGGAAGAACGGGGGGTAAGTGTGGTAGCAAATCCGTAACCTCCCATTTCGCATCAGCCAATAGAAAATGAGACTGTCATTATTACGGCAAGAAAACATGGAAGTTAAATGTCAATCAATTAGGTTCGGAAGTCTGATATGCGATCAGACTCGCAATCCCGCAAAATAAAGAATTTTGAGAATGAATGCCAATACTGTTCTAGTCCATATGGGTGGCCTGATATGTGTTCATTCATTGATACCCAAGATCGATTTAACCCCAAAAGGAAACATAAAAATAACTGTTATATTCTGCCTAGCTTGAGACTGTTGTGCAATTAATTCTAATGTCTATCATCGCTTTCCCAAGTTATTTACAATGCAGTATTGATTTTTTATTTGCAGTTACAGTGCTACCAATAGGTGTTTAACCCTCTTGCAGGTCCTCTCTAGCACTTGTACGATTTTCTCCTTCTTTTGCCATTTACGGGTGTGAAAACCTTTGCGGGCATAGAGAAATTGAGCAATTGAATAGTGATTTGAGATTTTAGCCATCGTAACTCTTCCAAAAGTGAAAGATCAAGGGCTTTGTGAGGCTGTAAGTTACGGGTTTACCCATCACTATTTTTTCAAGGTTGTAACTCGTAACCCGTTTGGAGCCCGCAAAAAGATGCCAATGGAATAGCAAATTAACTTGCAACCTCACTTACGGGCTACAGTAACATGCGAAAGCTCAATTGAATCGGGCTCCTAGCTTGTACTCTGCCTCTCATCTGTTTGTAATATCAATCCTCATTAAAAATACTTTTGCTTTGAAAGCACTATTGCCTAAGGACATTGATGGCTGATGGTGGTATAGGATTAGAAATTATTTTGCTTAGATTTTCACAAAGTGGCATGATCATAGAAATCATTGAGGTGTCATCCATTGCAGGACCCGACTAAATAATGTTCCACTTTAAAACTCAATTACAACCTTGCTTGTTGTAGCAGAAGCTAATCGTGAAGTATAAGTACATCTGACAGAATAATACGTTCTTATACCCTATGTTAAACCTAACTGGCATCAGAATTAATCAGGAATGGTTTACAGCATAAAAGGTTTTATACAGAAAAGCCTATATATTCATACTTTTTCTCAGTCATTTGGAGATTAACATTCTCTGAATAGTGAATGAATTAGCCGAGTGGCCAAATAAGGTATTATAATTGCTTCTTCTACGCATGGGAGTGATAAACTACTCCAATCTGGATTAGAGTTCACCATGTGGTGGAAAAGTCCTTTCTGCGATCATATGACCAGTGAGGTGACTTTTTGCCGGACATGTGACCTTAACTGACCAATGAAGGGAACAGAGGATTGAGTAAGGGGGTGGGATTAAACTACAGGCATAAAAAGAATGAACTGGAAATCAGTCTCTCTCTTCTTGACTCCTACCAACAGCTAGATGGACATGGTAAAGGCATGGTAACTAGCACGCACACACACACACACACATGGACAAAGCATCACAAACAGTATATTAGGCTTGGTAACTTTAGAATGCCTTTTCTACTAAATTAAGAAATGTTGTTTTATAGTATTATCATATTTATGTATATGTATTAATTATTGTATGTTGATAAATACAAATTTGTAACCATAATATAAGCCTCATTTATTGAATAAAGTGTTATCGTAGAAAGCATGACTGTGAATTGTAATTTACACTGAAAATCTCAGAGCATGAGATAAGAATAATTATTATAATAATCAAAACTATTATTATGAATAATACAGTAATTCATTATACCCGATTTATAACACCCTACAGTATGTGAACATATTATTATTATTACTATTATTATTATTAATGTTTACTTGTAACATACCAACATATTCCGTAGCACTCTACATGTATTGTGTTGAAAGCAAAACAATATTAACACATTGCAAAAAGGGAGGGCCCTGTCTTTGAGCTGAGAATCCACTGTCCATAGAGCTTTCCCCAAAGCACCTTGCAAGATTGAAAACTAATAGACTTACAATCTAAAGAGTTTGGGTGTGGTACAAGTGGGTGAAATATGTATTGTGGATGTTAAGGCGGCAGATGATAAGCTTCTTCAAACAGATGTGTTTTAGTGAGGTTTTGAAGGATTTGAGGCAGGGGGATAGTCTAGTGGAGCGAGGCAAGCAGTTCCAGAGGATAGGGGAAGCAGGAGAAAAGTCCTGAAGGTTCGAGTGAGAGGAGGTGATGAGAGAGGAGGAAAGAATAAGGTCATTAGCAGAGCAAAGAGGGCATGGGGAAATATTTGGAGATGAGAGCAGTGAAAAAAAAAGGGGTGAGCTGTAGTTGAGGGCTTTGAAAGTTAGGGTCACAATTGAATGCAGTAAATTCCTATCAAAGAGACAGTGCGAAGAAAAGCTAATTATGAGTAATATAGAACCAAGTAGTCACAGTTAAAACAATTTATTAGTGCCAAAAATGAAAAAATAAACTACAACACATGAAAATAAATAAAAACACAAAAGAGTGATTTACGGGGAAAACACTAATTTCCCTTAAAAAAAGTTACAAGTCAATAAATAAACTTAATAAGATACTTACCTTTGCTAAGATAATAAAGAAATTACACATACAAATTTTAATTACATATACTCAAATTATAACTCTGCAAAATAATATAGTTCTATTAAATTCATATGTGTCATCTGTCAGCCAGCTTCTTAAAGTGTCTTAATTATATTTCCACCAAAGTTCAAAAGCTCTTCCAGATTTTACTATATGACTAATGCTGAGTCGCTTTATCCCACAGTTCACCTTTTTCTACAATATTAGAGCTCTTGTCTAATTTAGAAATAGAATATTGAGATTATTCATTTCACAACTTGATGAGCAAATATATAGCTTTTACTCTCTCCCTGGCTCCTGGCTGCTAAGAACATCATCTCTAACTCAGATAATTCTGGTCTCCTTCTCACTCTCTCCCTGGCTCCTGGCTGCTAAGAACATCATCTCTAACTCAGATAATTCTGGTCTCCTCTCTCTATCCCTGGCTCCTGGCTGCTAAGAACATCACCTCTAACTCAGGTATCTGGACTTCTGAGGATTCTCTACCATTGTTCCTGATTATGTATTAATTTTGTGATTAATATCTCTTTATTATATCTACTGACATAGCCACTTTTCATCTAGATATAATTGTATTTCCTCTGTACCATCCCCCATCATTTGCATTGATTGTTAAGCCATGTGTTGTGAGCAGTAACTCTATACCCCATCTTAAATTATCTCCATTTGCTTTCAGATAATTCTGTTCTCCTTCTCACTCTCTCCCTGGCTTAATCCCCTCCCACCCTCTCACCCAATCCACCCCTTGTTAGCTTTAATTTCTTGAGTCACGCTAATCTTCTACACCTGACCAATTAGCAGCTTCTGCCACCTATTCCTATTGACTCTTTACACACTGTTTCCTCTTGCCTGCTTCTTCCTCATATACCCCTGTATTTTCCTCAGACTCTTCTTAACTTCTCCACCTTTTGTCTCCAACACAACCATCTCACCTCTCATGCCCTCCTCTCCTCTTTTACTCTTCCATGAACTCCTTCTACTTAAACTGTGGTTAAACTATGTGTCTCCTGACATTTCCATCTGCAGGTTACATTATCTGTCCACTAGGGGCAGATACCATATTACTTAATAGTGTCACTTTATATCCCATCTTTTCTCTCTCTAACTAATGGATAACCTAACCTCTTTATTTTCACAACTTCCTTCCTATGTACCTCTCACTTCCTTCCTAACCTTGCTACTCTTTATCTACTCTTACCAGGTCTCTGTCTCTTCCATTACCTTTAGATTGTAAGTGGCGAGTGTCTAATCTTGTGGGGTGCTTTGGGAAAAAGCAATTTTTACAAGACTTGAAGCTTTAAACAGGGCTCTCCATTTTCTGCTTGTTGTCATTATTGTATATTTCCTTGTTCTTCTCCCCTGTACAGCGCTACGGAAGATACAAATAAAAGTTAATAATAATAATAATACTCTATCGCAATCAAGCAAAGCTATCTGCCTACTTATGTATTACCCTGATATCTTAAGTGTTCTTGTTTCTGTTCCTTTGTTCCTAGTGTCTCCATAAAGGTTCTCCTCTTTCTGAAACTTCTACACCCACCCACCTAACGCAAATTTTGTTACATGCAAAGCATAACTTCATCAGGGTACCCCTAATATGGAATCTCATAGAAATAGAAAAATTTTAATATAGAAAACTGGAAATGTACTTAGAATACTGGAATATGTTAATTGAAATGATAAACTACATTGCTTTACTATAAAATGGTAATGATCATGCTTTTAAAATATAATATTGTAATGATGGTTGTTTGTAAACTATAAATTAAAAGGAACAGAATTAATATATCAGTATTTTTTTATCAAGAGATATATCAGCAGGCAGATAGTTGAGCTTGATCTCAATATAAAGCAAAAGTAATACATGCCATTGCTGAGAGGGGTGTGGAATGAATAATCTTATTATTGTAACAAATTAGACAAGGGTGCTCTTTGAATATTGTAGTGTAAGGTAATACATTTTGTCGTTGAGCAGTTTGATTAAAGAGCATCAGCTTGAGTCATATAGTAAAAATAAATACCTAACCCACTATTTGCTATTTTTGAATAATAGTGTTTCTGAATTTTGGTGGATACATAATTATAACTGGCTGGCTGATGATACAGATGAAATTAATAAAACTATATTACTTTTATGAATTGTAACTTTAAGTATACATAATCACAATTCTTGTGTGTCATTTCTCTATTATTTAAGGGCAGGGAAGTATCTTATTGATTTTATGTATTTACTCAGTACTTCATTAAGATAAACTATAATGTTTTCCCCTTATCCTACATCCACTCTTTTGTGTTTTTATTTATTTTAAATTGTTGTAGTTTATTGTTATTTTGATAGTGATCAAGATTATTGTTTTAACTTTGGCTACTTGGTTCCCAGTGGTTCACGAATGATCTCTTTGATAGTAATTTACTATAGATATATTTGGTTTCACTGCAAAGAGCACATGTGATTATAGCACATGTCCTTAGTATGTCAAAATGCACTGAAAGTCAACAGAGGATACTAACTGATGATTAAGGAAACAACAGATAATTTGAACTCTGCATTGGTTTGAGTAGTAGAGAGAGACTTGGTATCAATCAATGGAATACAGATGGCTGAGAAATAGATTACTAGATTACCACTAAAACAATAGGTGGTAGAAGACAGACTGATCTATAATCTACGCATAATATTCTTTGCTAATCATTAGTTGAATCAAACAGCTTTGGTAATAACATAGTTGGTGCTGATGTTAGAAAAGCTGGACAAGTATGAAGGAACAGGATAGGCCAGGCTGATGTTTCTACCTCAGAGATGGACATTTGCTCTTATGCTTCAATAAGTCAGTAGGTTTCTTTTACTGAAACATGGTCAATGTTAATATATAATTCTATCTCTTCTGGCATAGGAATGTCTTTCAGTGTTTGTTCTCTATTTGCAGTATGTGAGTAGGTCTCATATACTACTTCAATGGTAGCCATCTTCTCACTAAAGACCTTTATACTGATCTCTGTTGTATATTTAAATAATAGATCCCTTCCCTATGCCATAGATCAAACACAAGGATGAAAGAGGAAGATATCTTAACAGCCATTTAACTTATTATCTTAAATACTAGCTGGAACTGTTCATTCAAAATATACTTCATTAAAATCACTGAACTTTCTTTATTATACTTTCTAATAAAGTGTGAGGGTGAAAACAGCAGAAAAGTTGTAACTGTAACTGGGGCAAATAAAGGCTTTATTACTATATTAATTTACTAAGAAATAGAAGTTGTTACAAGTAACATAACTTAAATGTATTGAGAGACTCGCAATGTTAGTAAACTTCATAGTAAATTTATAGTAAAATAGTAAGGGCCTCATTCTATTAGCGGCCGCAGCCGTTGCGGGGCCGCAAGGACCGGCCGCAAGCTATTCTGCTATTCTATTTCCCTCCGGCCG
This sequence comes from Discoglossus pictus, assembly GCA_027410445.1. NCBI lineage: Eukaryota > Metazoa > Chordata > Amphibia > Anura > Alytidae > Discoglossus > Discoglossus pictus. The sequence continues at coordinate 362,890,524 of CM050165.1, forward strand.
GGGATTCCGGCAGGCTTGCGGCCGGTGCCTTGCTATCTCTTGCGGCCGCTCGCGCCGGAGGAAATACTTTGATCTTAAACGGCCGCAAGGAAATCGTCCGTAAGAAATTCCTATTTGCAATTCAATTGCTCCGGGAACCCTCTCTGCAAGGCTAGAAGCAAGCCGCAGCTTACTTGCAGGAAAGAGGTCTTGCTAGCACCAATTAAGCACATAAAATAGCCCAAATAAAGCCATCCTGCACTTTGCAGAGTCTATAAAGTGATATTCGGTGTTAGCAAAAATAGCACATAATTACCCTATACTCAAATCCGTAAAATATTTTTTTTTTAATATCCGTAAAATATCCATGTAAAAAGTCCAGAGGCTTGGAGCACCTCAGACCCGCCCACGCCGCAGCCGGAAAATAAACAGTTAATTTGAACTCAGGTTTGGGCTGATGTGCAAGCTTGAGAGTGGGTTACTTTTAATCCTCATGTCCCCCAATATGATCCCTAGCATTTACAGAGCTGTAAAGTGCAGGCTTGAATTTATTTTTGCGTTTTTAGATTTCTGAGCTTACGGCCGGTTCCAAGATATGCGGCCGGCCGTAAGAGGAGATCCTTGCGGGGCCGTATAATAGAATCGCGAGTTAACAGAACCCCCGCAAGGAATCGCAGCCTTACGGCCCATTTACGGCCGGTAATAGAATGAGGCCCTAAGTGTACATAGTAAAATAGACAAGTGTAGCAGAGGCATTAAAGACTAAAGCCCTCATTCTATTATCGGCCGTAAATCGTCCGCAAAGCTGCGATTCCTTGCGGGGCTCCCCTTACGGCCGGCCATATATCTAGCCGTAAGCTCTGAAAACTTTAAAAGCAAAAATAAATTCAAGACGGCACTGTAAAGCTCTGTAAATGCTAGGGATCATAATGGGGGACATGAGGATTAGCGTGGGCGGGTCTGAGGTGCTCCAAGCCCTCTGGACTTTTACATGGATATGTGACATAAATTAAAAAAAAAAAATATTTACGGATTTGAGTGTAGGGGAATGTAGTGATTGTTGCTAACACCTACAATCACTTTATAGTCTCCTCAGAGTGCAGGATGGCTTTATTATGGCTTTGTTATGTGCTTAATTGTGTGCCTGCGGGACCTTTTTGCTGCAAGTAAGCTGCGGCTCGGTTTTAGCCTTGCAGAGAGGGTTCCCGGAGCAATTGAATAGCAACCAGGATTTTCTTGCGGCCGAAACTCTTGCGGCCGTTTAAGATCAAAGGCTTTCCTCCGGCGCGTGCGGCCGCAAGGGATAACAAGGCGCCGGCCGCAAGCCTGCCGGAGTCCCCGGCCGGAAGGGAATAGAATAGGCAAATAGCTTGCAGCCGGTCCTTGCGGCCCCGCATCTCCTACGGCAGATAATAGAATGAGGCCCTAAGAGCCTAATTCAATTGAGCTTTTGCATGTTCCTGGAACCCGTTAGCAAGTTAATTTGCTATTCAATTGGCATCTTTCTCAAGATGGCTAAAATCGCAAATCGTTATTCAATTGCTCCAATTCCCCAAGCCCGCAAATGGCAAATGAAGGAGAAATCCTATGAGTGCTAGAGAGGACTTGCAAGGGGGTTAAACACCTATTCATAGCATTGTAAATGCAAATGAAAAAACAATACTGTACTGTAAATAATGGGGAAAGCGGTGACAGACATAATAATTAGCAAGCAACTTGCCCGTCAAAAATGACAGGGCAATAAAATTGTAAGGCAGGTAATGCTGTTTGGGCCAGACATTAATTTTGTTGGTGGTCCGAGATCGTTGGTTGTTGTATTTTTTTTTCTGATAGGCGCTTTTGCTGTTATTGTTTGGTCGGCGGTGATCTGCTTTTTGCGCTTATTGCAAGGCTTTGTGTGCTTTGAGCAGCGTTGGCGCTTATTGTGAGTCGCACGGTGAATAGTTTTTTTGTGTATATGTTTTTTTGTATGCTAATAATTAATAAATTAATAAATGAATATACTTTACCTATTTGTAAGTAATATATACAGGGAGCATTGTGCTGAAGAGCTGACAATCTGTTTTGATGTTCCTACAGCATAGAATGTAGATTTGCACTGTTGTGGAGCTCAGGTGTAAGTGTCAGCAATGTGTACAGTGTGTAGTGTAAATAGGCTGCGTGCATGAGGGAAAGCCATTAGGGTTGCTGTGTACTTCCGCATTGTGTAAGTTAGTTTTGTAAAATGGTGGCTAATGTGTATGTGGTACGCGGCTGTGGATGATGTAGCGTCCTTGGGAAGAGTGTATCTTGTACCTCGTACGGCTTTTTTGAAAAGCCTTATGTGCTTGGTGGTGTTTTGCGTCTTTAGGGTCCTGTAGCCTCGTTTTCGTTTTTTTCGGCGGCCATGTTTTCTCTTGCTTAGGGGATGTTCATGTGTCTAAACTAGGGAATTTGGACTTAAATTGAGGTGTAACTTCACTTGCAGAGGTCCTGGGTCCTCTTGCTGTGGGTAAGCTTTTTATGTATTTTTGTGTGTATTTATTGTGTTTTTAATGATTTCAGGGTCGCGCGGTTCGGCCGTTAAGGTTGTATTTTTGCGAGGTCGTAATTTTGCGTCTTGTATTTTTTTATGCTAAGTCCGTAAATTTTCCCGTGGTTCGTATTTTTTTGTGTAAATCCGTATATAGTGATTGTGTTAGATCTATTTTGGTAAAGTGCCGCTTGTGTGGGTTTTTGTAACAGCGTTTGAGGCGCCGTAGAGCCTCCACCTCAGCAAATTCGGCCTCTCGCTTCGTGAGTGTCTGCATTTGCGGCCTACAATGAGCCTTTGGCTCATTGCAGCTGACGTGGGAGCCAAACTGCGTCCCTCGCTTTGCGAGTTATGCAGTTCTTGCGAGCTCGCTTTGTGAGCTTGCAAAGCGTGACTATGATTCGTTGTTTGACAACTATTATATGTGATTGCACAACAGTCTCAAGCTCTCAAATCGGCAATATATAAGATTTATTTTTATGTCTCATTTTGGGGTTAAATTATTCTCGGGTATCAATGAGTTAATACATATCAGGCCACCCACATGGACTAGAACAGTATTGGCATTGATTTTCATAATTCTGTATTTTGTGGGTTTGCGATTCTGATCGCATATCGGACCCCTAAACCTAATTGATTGACATCTAACCTCCATGTTTTACTTCCGTAATAATGACGATCTCATTTTCGATTGGCTGATTCGAAATGGGAGGTTACGGGCTTGCTTAATTGATCATGTTCCCGCCCTGAACCTCTACGAACTAGGGCATGGTTTATGGAGTCAGCTTTCGGCCAGTAACTAAGCTTAAGCAATTAAATAGCTCCAAAATCAGAGACGAATGGGAGCTAGCAACACACTTACAGACATACGGCCTACATAGCACCAGTTGTGGGCTTGTAATTGAATCAAGCCTTTATTTTGGTGTCAGATTGGTTAAATACTGAGTGCTAGTAAGCTAATTCCTCCTACCTAAAAGTATATGTTTTGACTGTATTCACAAAGGCAAATATAGGGTTCAGGTATACTTTTTTGAGGTGTAGTGTACATGTGTACACTTCTGATCTGGAATGAAAGCTTTCATCTGCTGCCATGGGTAGTATACCTATAAAAAAAAAACTTTTATACATTATCCCTTTAAGGAGCTGGAGAATCCACACATGCAATCCTTGTCATTGTTGAGTACAATGAATAGAGCAAGATATCTGGCTGCTAAATATGCAAAAAATAAGTGTTAAAACAATCCAATATCTAAAACATTGTGTTTGCCATTTACCATTTGCAGTTTATTCTTCAGATCCCTCATCTCCAGTATAATTCTTGGTCTGCCATACTTCTGTTTACTGAATCCCATCTGCTAAGGGCTACAGGCCGGATCTTCAAATTAGAAGCAGAATCTCCCACTCTTGTGCCTAAATAATTTTAGCAATTTTTGTATATTCAAATAGCAATTTTCTCAGCAAGGTTTTTTTTTATAGTTAGTCCACAGTAAAACATAATTACTTGTTTATTGTCTGCCTTTCTATTCTTTCTGTACAGGTGCTTACAGCGTGAGCTCTCATGGGCACAGCCTTTCTTTTGTTGTTTACATATGAAGGCAGAAAACAAACATGTGTCTGGTCCCACAGTTGTGGCTCCCAGTAATTCAAGGCATGTAGTGCTAAATATGTTTGTGTTCCTCAGTTTCCTATTATTTATGTTTATTGTTAATAAATAAAAGCTGCTCCTGTTTTACATCAATATTCTTCTCTGTGTGTTATTGAGATTTCATTGGGGACAGACAATGTATTTATTTTCTGTGGTTAAGAATCAAACATGGATAGAAAAAGTTGTAGGAAGAGAATACAATGAATAATCATACTGGACACAGTGATAAGCACATTCTATTGTGAGTTTGGGTCACCATTCAAAAAATGATTTTAGTCTAATTTTGACAGTACAAACTGGATGACACGTTTACTTAGAGAAATAAAAAGGAAAGCAGTACAGTTTGAAGAGAAAATTAATTGAAATAAAACATATTTAACATTTGCTAGTGTACAATTCATTTTAATTGAAAGGTTGCTTTCTAGACACATATTCCATATTATCATTATTATTATTATTATCATTTATTTGTAAAGCACCAACATCTTCCATAGTTGTGGTCAAGGCAAAATAAAATTAACACATTACAAAGATGGAGGACCCTGTCTTTGAGCTTAGAATCCAGTGTCCATAGTGCTTTCCCCAAAGCACCTTCCAAGATTGAAAACTTGCAGACTTACAAACTAAAGGTTTTGGTGTGGTACAGGAGGATGAGAAATGCAGTGTGCATGTTAAGGAGGCAGGTTATAGGCTTCTTTAAACAGGTGTGTTTTTAGTGAGGTTTTGAAGGATTTGAAGCAAGAGAATAGTCTAGTGGAGCGAGGCAAGGAGTTCCAGAGAATAGGGGCAAGTCCTGAAGGCGGTTGTGAGAGGAGGAAACAAGAAGGTCATTAGCAGAGTGGAGAGGGTGGGTGGGGGAATATTTGGAGAAGAGAACATAGATATAAGGGTGGCAGTGTTGTTGAGGGCTTTATAAGCTAGGGTCATGATTTAAAAAAAAAAAATCTGGAGGCAACACTAGGCCAGTGGAGTGATTGAGAGAGAAGTGCTGCAGACACTGAGGGCCTCATTCTATTAGCGGCCGTAAATCGGCCGTAAGGCTGCGATTCCTTGCGGGGGTTCAGTTAACTCGCGATTCTATTATACGGCCCCGCAAGGATCTCCTTTTACGGCCGGCCGCATATCTTGGAACCGGCCGTAAGCTGTGAAATATAAAAACTCAAAAATAAATTCAAGCCTGCACTGTACAGCTCTGTAAATGCTAGGGATCATATTGGGGGACATGAGGATTAAAAGGAACCCACTCTCAAGCTTGCACATCAGCCCAAACCCGAGTTCAAATTAACTGTTTATTTTCCGGCTGCGGCGTGGGCATGTCTGAGGTGCTCCAAGCCCTATGGACTTTTTACATGGATATTTTACGGATATTAAAAATAAAATATTTTACGGATTTGAGTATAGGATAATTATGTGCTATTTTTTCTAACACCTAAAATCCCTTTATAGTCTTCTCAAAGTGCAGGATGGCTTTATTTGAGCTATTTTATGTGCTTAATTGGTGCTAGCGGGACCTCTTTCCTGCAAGTAAGCAGCGGCTCGCTTTTAGCCTTGCAGAGAGGTTTCCCGGAGCAATTGAATTGCAAATAGGAATTTCTTACGGCCGAAACTCTTGCGGCCATTTTAGATCAAAGGCTTTCCTCTGGCGCGAGCGGCCGCAAGAGATAGCAAGGCACCGTCCGCAAGCCTGCCGGAGCCTCCGGCCGTAAGGGAATAGAATAGCAGAATAGCTTGCGGCCGGTCCTTGCGGCCCCGCAACGGCTGCGGCCGCTAATAGAATGAGGCCCTGAGTGTTTAGTACAGTAGATGAGTCTAGCGGAGGCATTCAGTATGGATTGAAGGTGGACAGACAGGTGGTGGGTTGGCCAGCCAGAAGTGAGTTGCAGTAAAGACGGGATATGATGAGGGAATGTATTAGAATCTTAGTTGTGTGTTGTGTAAGGTAGTGAAGTATTTTGGAAATGTTTTTTAAATTGAAAAGACAAGATTTTGTTAGTGACTGTATGTGGGGGATACAAGAGGGCATGGTCCAGTAGAACACCAAGACAACATGATTGGGAGGTAGGAGTAATGATGGCATTGCTGACAGAGAGATGTGAGGAATTGACGATGCAGTAGATGGTGGGAAGATTAAGAGTTCGGTCTTAGACAAGTTGAGTTTAAGATGGTAGGCGGACATCCGGGAGGATGTGCTTGAGAGGCAGTTGGAAACACATGCTAAAAGAGAGGGGGATAAATCAGGTGCTGAGAGGTAGATTTGAATGTCATCTGCATAAAGATGATACTGAAGTCCAAAACATTTTAGTAGGGTGGCAAGTGAGGATGTGTAGATGGGGAATAAGAGGGGGCCTAGCACTGAACCTTGGGATACGCCAACAGACAGAGTATAAGGAGAAGAAGAGGTGCCAGAGAAGGAGACACTAAATGTTCGATCTTGTAGGTATGATGTATTCCATGTGAGAGCAGTATCTCTGATTCCAAGGGAGTGGAGAATTCGGATTAGCAGAGGGTGATCAACTGTATCAATGGCAGCAGAGAGATCCAGGAGAAGTAAAAAAGAAAAGTGACCCTTTGACTTGGCATTATGGAATAAAACATCTACTTAGGGGCTGCAATAAAGAAATGTGATACTCAGCAATCTTTTGGGACTCTTCACTGCAAATCTAAGTGAATGGACGTGTTGGAGCAGAAAGTTGAGGAAAACACGTTTTGCAACAGGCATTCAAATAGTTCCATTACATAGATAGGGAGATATTCACTAAACTTTCCCTGGGGCTGTAGTAGAAAATAGACACCACAGCCTTAGTAATTTAGGGGAACGTATTTAAAAAAAGGGAGCTTTTTTCCACACAATGTATGAGGGATTGAGCTGGACCATCAATTACAGTGAATTTCTGTTACGTGTTTTGAAAAGTCCAGAAACTTTGCTGTTCAGTCGTGTCCAACTCTCCATGATCTTCGTCTGAGCAACTTTGGTACTCTCATATCACCCTTATCAATAGGGCTTTTACTTCCTTCTCACTTTCAGTCATCAGAGTAGTATCATCAATGAATCAGAGGTTGTTAATATTAATTTTAATATTAATATTAATATGAATTATGTTTTTGGATTTGTTCAGCCTGACCTTATGCATGATGTATTCCACATATAAATTGAAGAAATAAGGTGACAATATACAACCTTGGCACACTCCTTTCCTAATCCTGAACCATTTGGTTGTTCCATGGTGGCTTCTTGATCCGCATAAAGATTCCTCAGGAGGCAGAGAAGATGGACTTGAAGCACTTTCCACTCTTTAGACTTAAGAATATTCTATAAAGCAGACAGAGTTCTTCTTGAGAGTAAATTAGTTAGATATTTTCACAAAGGTGTTACAGATAATATATAAAACATTACATTTTCAGCTATACAGTGGACATATCACCAGTTCTCCTTTCGTTTTATTTAGTCACTGAATAAATATAAACCTATGATTTAGCCTCTGTTAAAAAATGCATTGAAGGTCGTTGTACAATCCAACTCTGCCACATATACAAATATTTCTGTTGTGAGCTAATAATCCTACTTCTCTGATACTTCATTTGGGATACATTATCTAATTTACTTATAAGCACCATAAAAGGAGTTGCAGTTTGAGTCCATTGCAATACAGTTACTATCCAATGGCCCATGTATGTTTATAGGTTTAATATATCTCATAAGTATTAGACTAAAATTAAAAAAAGATGCCACCTAAAAATTGCTGACACACAAAAAGAATCACAGCTGACAGTGAAATGCAGATCTGAGAATGATCATTTCATTATATCTACACAATGTACCAATATATTTTTAATTTCTGCACAAAAAGTTTTTTCCTCCTTACAACTATTACAAACATTTCAATTACAATGTAGAAAACAAATAATATGGATAAATGGCAAATTGCAGACATATAAAGTTGTATAAAATAAATTAAAGTTGTTGAATAAATAAAAAATACACATATGGATTTCAAATGGTTCTTATTAAACATTTTGAGTGGATGTGTTGGATAAGTGAGCTTGAAAGTTAGGTAATATAAGCATAAATTGGAAGGATACGTATGGGAGGATAATTATGTACAATTGGTCAAATCATTATTTACACAGAGACTTTGAATTATTAAAGTCTGTGTCATTTTACTTATTTATACTAATGGGACATGGTTCTCTTTTTTATAGCCTCCACTTTGAGAGTTGATTAATTAACCCAGAAAAAAATATAGTTAAAGTTGTTGGATATCTTTTCAGTTAACTTATTCTCAAAATACTTCATTACAAAGCCTAATTATCCAACAATTCCATTCAACATGTTTAATAACAGTTTTAATTATATTTTTTTGTATGCATACATACATTTCATTTCTGTAACAACTAGTTTCTTTGCTGTGACTCTTCAGTTGTTGTCCATAAAACTTACAAATTAATGCTTAAATAACCATGAGTTTCAAGAAAAAAAACAGTGGATGGAGAGGTGGGACATGAACAAACATAGATGCTTTGCTAATTGGATAAGATGGAAATTGACACCACACACACTTTCCTGCTCACTGGTCCAGAAACGTGCAGTTGTATCAGTAGATGCAACCATGTCTCTCCAGAAATATAAGCACTACTCTCACATAGATTTTACCACTGGCTCATGAAACCCTCCAGTGTCCCGCAGAGCCAAAAAAAACTTATTTTTTCTAATTAAAAACTAGCCTCATGACTTATTTCATGATTATGCTCTTATTCAGACACAGCATTTTTAAACATACATATATTTTTTCATTGTACAGTGGATTAAACCGTATTATGTTTACATAAAGCAGTAACAGAGGAGTATAAAATCGCAAGGTTCTCAACTGATTACCATTAATAATGTAATTTTCCTGAAGCATAATGCTCATGGCTATCACAGTTTGTTAACTTCCAAGGGGGTTAATACAAGACCATGTCCTTGTCGCAGAAACATTTTGTTTTAGGCTACTTTACTGTAATTAGCAGCATTTGAGGTGCCCTGATGTAAAGTTGTACCTTATTTTGCATAATAGTTTATCATGCTCTTCTTAAGCGGGAGAGAATTCCCCCAACAAACAGGACTAAAACTTTAATAGAAGCTATTAATACACATTATACTTCATTAGGCATGAATTTCAAATAGATGTTTTCTCATGAAGCCTCTGGTTTCACACACAGCTGAAGGACAAACTGAACGGCTATTTATAATCCTGAAATTGACAGCAGAGCGGAAAAGACCAGGGCTTTATTTCACTGCGCCGTATATCTGAGGGAATGTGAGCATATCAGTACTGAATGAATTTCCAACCTAATATATCATATGCAAATTTGATCTTGCATTATAAAGAAAATATTCCAACAGGCCCCATCTTTCCTTTACTAGGCAGCATACAGGGAATGGATTAAATCTCCCCATGATGATGTGTTGGTTATACATATCTATACTGCTAAAGTGACTTTAATCTTTATAGAAATCCTCTTAAATAAACTATACAGATACATAATATGAAAGATGTAACTTTCTATTTATCTGTGAGCATTTTTCCTATGTAGTGTTTCAAATCACTAAACATGATAATGGGCAAAATATTTTTAGAATGCAAAAAAAATTAAATAAACATAACTTTTAAATATTAAACCTTTGTATCCATGGTTTCCATTTTATTTTTAAAACCTCATTTTATCCAATAATTTCTCATGATAGCTTGTACTTGTAATTTAAGGAGCTCTTGATTAGTTTGTTAAAAAGGACTGACATGGTTAAAAGACACATTTTTCTAACATTGTGGGTGCTCTTTAATCAGGATGTTAGTCTAACAAAAAGAATCACTATATATTGCACTCTTAGCGTGCATCTATATCATTCGCAGGGGTGTATTTAGGTTTAATGCTGCCATAGGAGAGTTCAGCCATTATCTGAAGTCTCTTTATCTATTAGTATTGGTTATGTTATTTTGCAAAAACTATAGTTTGAAGCACAGCACATTTCAATTTAACAGATAAGAAAATAATTCCTAGCATCTTTAAGTGACTGGTAGCTTTAGGAAAATAACCAGTTTACAGTTTTGTAGTGATGTTACCACTAAAACTTTTAAGAAAAGTTTTACTTTCACTGTGTTGAAAATCAAATATTTTGGCATATGTATACCAGAGAAGCAATTTAAAGAATGAAAGCAGTAAAAAGCAAGCTGAAATACATAACCTCCTGTCCAAGCACAAGAGCAGAAGGGAGGCTTAGCCAATACAAAGCCTCATTAAACAGGCGCATCAAAATGTTTGTCTGCTCCTGTTGTCGATAATGTGCAAGATGTTTTGAGAAAAGGAACATGGGATACAAAGTCACCGGACTTAAATTTTTACTGCTCTGAATGGTAATTACTGAGATGCAATGGTACAATATCTTTAAAACTGTGTAACCAATTTCGACACTGCCTCCTTTCATGATCTGGCTTAATGTTCCAAGTAGCATTTTTTACATGGACATTATTTTCTGTTGCATCCAAATATTATGGGACAAAAGTGCCTATTTTTACATTTATTTATCTTTGAGTCTAAGGCAAGTGTGGGCAACTAGGTCCTACAAGGGCTGCCAACAGACCAATATTTATGTCTGCCTACTGTCTCTATGCTTTAACCCTCCTGGCAGCATGATTATGTCAGTATTTAGAATGCTAAATCGGTACATTCAAAAATACTGACATAATCATACCACCTTGTTCCCCCCTCTGCGCGTCTATGCTTACAGGGAAGGGATAATATATATGAAGAAAGTAAACCCAGCTGCTGGTTGCAGAATAAATACTAATACAGTGCAATCTTTATATATGACAATAATATGTTCCTTAGCGCAGGCGGACTCTGAATCAGACAAATATAGATTCAATATTTTCCATAGGAATTCCCAACCCCAAATCTGATACTTAAAAAATGGAACCAGAACTTTACCTTTACTGAGGAGCAATGATGACAGAAGCCGAAGAGGAGCAAAGAAGTATAGTTTAGAAGGGGAGTCACCTTCCTTAAAGCATTGGGTAACTCCAATTCTGGTGATTGAGGGATTTATTTTTATCCCTTTCCTTCCGATTTACTAGCACTTGATTTGGCCAAAAACTTGTCCAATGCTGTCTGTTTTTTTTTTTTAAATCAATATAGAAAAAAAATGTACCTAAAAAATATATATATATTGAATTTAACAAATACATGGGCTAATGAATATAGAGGTGGATATAAAAATGTTTTTACAGCACAGAAACCTGACATTTTAACAGGGGTGTGTAAAAAAGTTTACACACCCCTGTTAAAATGTCAGGTTTCTGTGCTGTAAAAAAATTAGACAAAGATAAATCATTTCAGAACTTTTTCCACCTTTAATGTGACCTATAAACTGTACAACTCAATTGAAAAACAAACTAAAATCTTTTAGGTAGAGGGAAGAAAAAATATAAAAATAAAATAATATGGTTGCATAAGTATGCACACCCTTAAACTAATACTTTGTTGGAGCACCTTTTGATTTTATTACAGCACTCAATCTTTTTGGGTATGAGTCTATCAGCATGGCACATTTTGCAAGATTTGCCCACTCTCCTTTGCAAAAACACTCCAAATCTGTCAGATTGCGAGGGCATCTCCTGTGCACAGCCCTCTTCAGATCACCCCACAGATTTTCAATCGGATTCAGGTCTGGGCTCTAGCTGCGCCATTCCAAAACTTTAATCTTCTTCTGGTGAAGCCATTCCTTTGCTGATTTGGATGTATGCTTTGGGTCGTTGTCATGCTGAAAGATGACGTTCCTCTTCATGTTCAGCTTTCTAGCAGAAGCCTGAAGGTTTTGTGCCAATATTGACTGGTATTTGGAACTGTTCATAATTCCCTCTATCTTAACTAAGGCCCCAGTTCCAGCTGTAGAAAAACAGTCCCAAAGCATGATGTTGCCACCACCATGCTTCACTGTGGGTATGGTGTTCTTTTGGTGATTTGCAGTGTTGTTTTTGCTCCAAACATATCTTTTGGAATTATGGCCAAAAAGTTTAACCTTGGTTTCATCAGACCATAACACCTTTTCCCACATGCTTTTGGGAGACTTCAGATGTGTTTTTGCAAAATGTAGCCTGGCTTGGATGTTTTTCTTCATAAGAAAATGCTTTTGTCTTGCCACTCTACCCCATAGCACAGACATATGAAGGATACGGGAGATTGTTGTCACATGTACCATACAGCCAGTACTTCCCAGATATTCCTGCAGCTCCTTTAATGTTGCTATAGGCCTATTGGTAGCCCACCAGACTAGTTTTCTTCTTGTCTTTGCATCAATTTTGGAGGGAGCTCCAGTTCTTGGTAATGTCACTGTTGTGCCATATTTTCTCCACTTGATGATGGCTGTCTTCGCTGTGTTCCATGGTATATCTAATGCCTTGGAAATTATTTTGTACCCTTCTCCTGACATACCTTTTAACAATGAGATCCCTCTGATGCTTTGGAAGCTCTCTGTGGACCATGACTTTTGCTGTGGGATGCGACTAAGAAAATTTCAGGAAAGACAAACTAGAGCAGCTGAACTTTATTTGGGGTTAATCAGAGGCACTTTAAATGATGGCAGGTGTATGCTGACCCCTATTTAACACAATTTGGAATGTGATTGTTTAATTCTGAACACAGCCCAAAAACTGCTAAATGAATAAGAAATCCATTTTATGTTTGTGTCTCAGAATCAACAGAGCAACTGGATTTGGAGAAACTGCTTGGCTGGAACCCAAGATTCCACCATTTAATTTTTGTTATTTACAAGGGCTTATAAGAGGGTGTGCAGACTTATCAACCACATTCTTTTTCTTTTTTTTTTTTCTTCCCTCCACCTACAAGATTTCAGTTTGTTTTTCAATTGAGTTGTACAGTTTATAGGTCACATTAAAGGTGGAAAAAGCTCTGAAATTATTTAGCTTTGTCTAATTTTTTTACAGCACAGAAACCTGACATTTTAACAGGGGGGTGTAGACTTTTTATATCCACTATATATATATATATATATATATATATATATATATATATATATATACCGTATATTCTCGAGTATAAGCCGACCCGAGTATAAGCCGAGGAACCCATTTTACCACAAAATACTGGGTAAAATGAGTGACTTGAGTATAAGCCGAGGGTGGGAAATGTGCTGCCCCCTGTGTCCCTCTTGTGCCCTCTGTGTCCCCCTCTCTCTCCGTGTCTCTTCTCCCCTCTCCCTTTTCTGTGTCTCTGCTCCCCTCTCCCTTCCCTGTGTCTCTTCCAACCTCTCCCTTCCCTGTGTCTCTTCCACCCTCCCTTATCACCCTCTTCAACCCCACTCCTCAACCTCCCTCCTCATCCTCAACCTCCCTCCTCATCCTCAACCTTTCTCCTCATTCTCAACCTCCCTCCTCATCCTCCCTCCTCAACCCCCCATCATCAACCCCCCTCCTCAACCCCCCCATCATCAACCCCCCTCCTCAACACCCCCATCCTCAATCCCCCTCCTCAACCCCCTATCCTCATCCTCTCTCCTCAACCCACATCCTCAACCCCCATCCTCAACCCCCATCCTCTACCTCAACCCCCCTCCTCAACCCCTCCTCCTCATCCTCAACCTCCCTCTTCATCCACAACCTCCCGCCTCAACCCCCCCATCCTCAACCCCTTACTTAACCTCCCTCCTCAACCACCCCATCGTCAACCACCTCCTCAAGCCCCATCCTCATCCTCCCTCCCTAACCCCCATCCTCATCCTTAACCCCCTCCTCAACCTCAACCCTCCTCAACCTAAACCCTGCTCAACAGCAACCCCCCTCAACCCCAACCCCCCCTCCTCAACCCCATTCCTCAACCTCCCTCCTCAACCCCCCCATCCTCTACCTCTCTCCTCAACCCCCCATCCTCAACCCCCCTCCTCAACCCTTCCTCCTCATCCTCAACCTCCCTCCTCATCCTCAACCTCCCTCCTCATCCTCCCTCCTCATCCTCAACCTCCCTCCTAAACCCCGCTCCTCAACCCCCTTTTCAACCTCCCTATTCAACCCCACTATCCTCAACCCCCTCCTCAACCTTCATACTCAACCCCCCATCCTCAACCCCCCCATCCTCATCCTCAACCCCCCATCCTCAACCTCCCTCCTCAACCTCAACTCCCCTCAACCCCAACCCACCTCCTCAACTTCAACCCCCCTCAACCTCCCCCCTCAATCCCCCTTAACCCCAACCCCCTCCTCAACCTAAACCCCCCTCAACCCCCCTCCTCCACCTAAACCCCCCTAAATACCTCCCCCCGCTCCCCTCACTTACCTGCTTGTGCTCCGGCCTCCGCTCCTTGACTCAGCACGCATGTGACGTCACATGCGCGCCGGCGCCGGGTCAAGGAGCGGAGGCCGGAGCACCAGCAGAAAAGTGTGGGGAGAGGGGGGAGGTATTTAGGGTGGTTTAGATGGAGGAGGGAAGGTTGAGGGGGGTTTAGGTTGAGGAGGGGGGAGGGAAAGAGACACGGGGGGTAGAGAGACACACTGGGGGTTAGAGACACACGGGGGATGTTAGAGGCACACGGGGGAGGTTAGAGACACACAAGGGAGGTTAGAGACACACGGGGGGTTAGAGACACACGGGGGGGTTAGAGACCCACAGGGGGTTAGAGACACACGGGGGGTTAGAGAGACATGGGGAGGAGAGTGACTCGAGTATAAGCCGAGGGGGCCCTTTTTTTGCCTTAAAAAAAGAGCTGAAAAACTCGGCTTATACTCGAGTATATACGGTATATAAATAATATAGAAAAAATGGAAGTGTAAATGTGTATATATATATATATATATATATATATATATATACAGTATATATATATATATATATATATATAAACATACATATATAAAATATACACTTAAACTTTTTCTATATTCTGGACCATCCTCCACCCTAGCCCCCGCAGAGCACAATTACCCCTTCCCCCCTCTCAACCTCCCTTTCCCCCTTATCCTCCTCCTTCTCCCTTTCCCCCTTTCCCCATTTACCCCTTATCCTCCAGCTCCTCCCTTTCCCCACTTCCCCCTTACCCTCCTCCTCCCTTTCCTCTTATCCTCCTCCTTTTCTTCCTTCCTCCTTATCCTCCTCTTTATCCTCCTCCCTCCTTCTCCCCTTCTCCATTAAATATATTAATGGAGGAAGGCCAGGAAGGAAGCGATAGGAATATTACAATGTGACACAGGCGGTCTTATAATTAGTTACCAGGAAAAGGCAGATGAGCTAAATAGGTTATTTTCTTTGCTATACACAAGGGAAGTACCAGTGGTTGGGTCACTGCAACATAATGGGGCTACACTACACTACCTTCAACAAATAACTGGTTATCGCAGGAAGAAATCCAAAAGAGGTTGGAACAAATAAATGTTAATAAAGCCCCAGGTCCTGATGGAATACATCCAAGGGTCCTGAGGGAACTGGGTTATGTAATAGCCAAACCATTATATCTATTTTTTCAGGATTCACTCAACACAGGATCTCTACCAGATGACTGAAGAAAGGCAGAGGTGATACCTATATTTAAGAATGAAGCAGGAGCAAATCCGGGGAATTATAGACCAGTGAGTCTCACTTTGGTAGTAGGAAAGCTTTTAGAATGGTTAATAAGGGATAATATACAGGAATATATCTATTTAAACAGGATTATAAGTAGGAGCCAACATGGATTTATGAAGGATAGGTCATGTCAAGCAAACCTAATTAGTTTCTATGAGGAGGTTAGTAGGAACTTGGATCAAGGCAACTCAGTGGATGTAGTGTATTTGGATTTTGCAAAGGCTTTTAATACATTGCCACATGGGAGACTATTGAGCATACTAAGGGATACAGGGATTGCCATAAATATTTGATTATGGATTGAGAGCTGCTGACTTAAAGACAGGAAGCAAAGGGTTGATGTAAATGGAACATACTCCAATTGGACTAATGTGGTAAGTGGGGTTTCTCAGTGCTCAAGCTAAGTGGCAGATGGGATTTAATACAAATAAATGTAAAGTTATGCATCTGGGAAGGAAAAATAGCCTTGCAATTTATAATCTTAAAGGAGCAAATCTAAGGGTATCAGATATAGAAAGGGATTTGGGAGTACTTGTGGACAATCGCCTAGGTAACAGTGCTCAATGCCAAGCAGCAGCTGCAAAGGCAAATAAAATATTAGCATGTATTAAGAAGAGTATAAAAGCAATGGAAGCAAATATAATTCTGACATTATACAAATCTCTAGTACGCCCTCATTTGGAATATGGAGTACAATTGTGGGCACCACTACCTAAAAAGAACATTTGAGAGCTGGACAATGTACAGAGAAGGGCAACAAAGCTAATAAAGGGAATGGAGGGGCTAAGTTATGAAGAAAGACTAACCAAATTAAACTTATTTACTCTAGAAGAAAGGAGTCTAAGAGGGGATATGATTACGGAATCTTATATAAATATATCCAGGGTCAATACAAGGCTTTGTCAAGGGAACCTTTTGTGCCAAGAGGTTTTCAACTGACAAGGGGACATCGTTTGAGATTAGAAGTAAAAAGATTTTACCTTAAAAAAAGAAAAGGGTTCTTCACAGTAAGGGTGGTTAATCCGAGGAATTCTCTACCAAAGGAGGCACAATTTTTTAGAGAGAAACACTGAGCTTTACACTCTGCATTTGAATTTCATATAATTGAGTACACAGACACATTACCCTAATACCCACATTCTATTGGAAGAGATAGGACGTTCACGGAAGAAAGAAGTACCAACCTACAAGCCAACAAGTGTTGGGAAGTCTATAATATACCTCATAGAATGAGGTTAGAAAAGGTGAGAGCTTTACCTACCGATCTCTGTGAACAAGGGTTTGGGATTACAATATATTGGTTATTTTGCACTAGTAATTAGTGCTCTATCTCTCCCCACCCCTCTTCTCTTTGTTGCATACCATACAGACACACCAGTGAACTGTGTTCTGAGAGAAGCAGCACACCTAGCTATAACCATCACATTGGACTTGAAAATAAACCAACTTAATTCAGAGACAAATGAGAGCAATCGAAAGATCGGATTGATAACTAATACCCTAAGAACTAGATCACCTGTGGAGCGCTACAGAGTATTACAGGGTAATACAACCCTGTACTTTTTTATCTTTGATATACTGATAAATACTCTGATAAATACAGTTAGTCAAAAAACTAATGAGAAATCAATTATTACACACAGTATGGATCACATTTTCTTTCAGCTGTTTCTTTAATATACAGGGTAGATGAACTTCACACTTTGCTGTAGTCTGGAGTACATGGGAGAAGGTCTAATCAAAGAATCAGGGGGAAAAAATCAATTTTCAGTGTATTTCTCATGAAAAATATATATCTTTTTTATCACAATACCTTGAAATGTTGTTTAGACTAACGTGTGCTACTTAATAGGTAGGGTGGCTGAACCATTAGATTGTCAAAGGTCAACTCCAGTGCGCTAAAATAAGGAGTTAGATTTTTTTGAGACTTGATATTGCTTTTGTGAAATCATTTATTTGGATTTTATTCATTATTAAACTTATTTCCAAACATCAGATTCAACTGACACCCACTATAAGGTTAACTGGGGAGGTGGTTCTGGCTGGCAGAAAATGCTAAACTGTCAGGCACAAGATTATATCAAGACTATGTTATTCAATGCTTGACTCAATGCTTGAGAGTTGTTGCTTTAAAGTGGTTTCCCTTGGATCTAATTTTTGTTTGGTACATTATTTTTTTTGCAAGTACATGAATAGTTATCGAGACTCAGGTTAGGCTCTATACTTTTTTTAATGCCCTTTAGATCTGATTTGCAGACAGAAGCATTTCCCTGCACTTAATGAAATTTCAGATCAATAGGACCACTGGTGGCTAATATTCTAATCCCTAAATATATGTTTAACATTGAAAATAGCTTGTTAAATCCCTAAATATGATTTTTATTACTGATCAATATATAACTAGGTCCTCTAGTTAGGACATTGGTTCTTTAAGTATATGTTTTTATAAAGTTCAGAATGTTTGCTCGTAGCAAATAGCAGCAAAACTATGTATTTATGTGTTATTTTTCAAGAACATTTCACTTTATGCCAACTTGAAATATTGAATATATGCATAATGAAGACAGAAACAATAATACTAAAGAGCAAATGGAAATTATTCCCTAAAAGTAATAACCTGTAAATATGTGATATCTCATGGTGTTTGTTGATGAACTCATCCTTCGACTGCTGTGCTGCTCTGATACAATAAGATGTTGCAAATGAATGTCTGTATTGGGGGGATGATCATCAACATGGAGGTACTACCTGGTGTGTAGCATGTCTGTGCATAGTAGTATGCAGGATTAACTGTTGCTTTAGCTTCAACAATCAGCTGGCAGGAGCAAACTTCATTTTATACAAAATCAATTCTAGCCGACAGCCAAAATAATTGGTGCCTGAATTACGAGAGTCCAAACTCTACAAACTCCCGTATGAGTTGCCTGAGGGGTTTGGAAGAGATTGCAGTACATATTTTAGTAGAAGACAACTACAAAGTTCCTGTCCATAGCAGTAAAATAAGATTTTTGCACAATAACATATCTTGGCAACAATCTTAGTATGGGACTGTATAGTCAAGCAAAGTATTTCTATACGAAACACAGAACAGAGTTTTTGTTCTGTTTAACAACTTCATAATTTATCATTTTGTGCTTATTTAAACAAAGACAGAGTTTAGAGACAATGGTCAGTGCTTGATATATATTCTGTGATGAGCACCCAAGTTGAATGAATATACACAGCTATAGTGAGGGAAAAAAAAAGTAAAGGTGGTGGTGAAAAAAATGATGAGAGATGGTGAGGGAATAGAAATTGATGTTGGAGGGACAGAGAAAAAAAGAGAGAGCGAGAGAGAGAGACTGGAATGGAACAAAGAGCACCGACATATATGTTAACAGTTTGTTTTGTTGACTGCCTAGCCTAGGTGAACAAATGGTACTTATGAACTCAACCGTTCTGGGATCAGAGCTAATTCTGTTTTCTGACCTCTTGTATATTTATTGATCTGTAGTAATCCAACACTCAGTTATCTTTTCCAGCAACTTGCTACAGGGAAATAATATACTGTTTAATGTATGCCCTTTATATGTTGATATAATTGCTAATAGCAATTACAATAGGTTTTAAATTAAGTTAAAAATGTAATCACATTGAAATGCTTTAAAATGCAATACCAAATAGTGATATCACAAGTAACATATGACATAAAATATTGCCTTAACATAATGAAATAAGAATCAATAGTACTTTTTGCAGTATTCCTAAGGAAACAATTATCTGGGACACTAATAAGTTCTTATGAATCGATGAGCACCCACAGCACACTGATCACTTAATCTTTGCAATGAAAATTAATTCCTGTAAAAATATATATAAATTAAATAAAGATCCATATCTAAGAGTAACATTTTACATTAAACTTTTCTTTACCATCATGCATTTATCAAAACAGATTTTTAACGACATAATATCACACAAAACCTCACACATTTTTTCCCAAAGCAAGCTCTCCCGGTTACATTGAGTCACCCTGAGGTGACATAATATTATGGCTTAGAAAAGTAATGACATTAATATCTAGATATAGCAGATACAATATTATTTTCTTCTTTTAAAAATAAGTGTGAAATCTATTATTCCAGCTGGCATTTTCTGAAAATCCACAAAGAATAGCTTAAAGAATATTTTAATGCAAGGCATAGCATGGTTTTGTTTGTGAACATACAAAATTGAATTATTATTATTACTATTATTATTATTATTATTAATAACCTTTATTTGTAATGCCCCAACATATTTCGTATCGCTAAACAGGCTAGGTACAATCGGAAAAAGACGTAACAAATTACAAAAGAATGGAGTCGCTGGTATTGAGTTTAAAGTCAAGCATACAAAGTGCTTTCTCTAAAGCACCCAACAAGACTGAAAACTCGAAAACTTACAGTCTAAAGCGGATTGGTGCGATACAGAAACGTGAGGTACAATATATTGCATAAACTACAACTGAAGGTGGTAAGTTTCTTTAAATAGATTAGTTTTTAGTGAAGTTTTGAAGGGTTTGAGAGGAGGATAGTCTAGTGGAGCGAGGCAAGGAGTTCCACAGAATAGGGGCAGCATGAGAAAGGTCCTGAAGGCGGGAATGAGAGGAGGAAAGAAGGATGTCATTAGCAAAGCGAAGAGGATGGTTTGGAGAGTATTTAGAGGCAAGAGCAAAGATATAAGAAGAGGGTGCATTACTATTGAGGGCTTTATATGTTAGGGTCAGGATTTTGCATTTTATTCTGGATGCTATGGGATGCCAGTGGAGTGACTGACAGAGAGGAGCTGCAGACATTGAGTATGGTAGATGAGTCTCACAGAGGCATTCATTATTGACTGAAGTAGAGAGAGACGAGTGATGGGGAAGCCAGCAAGGGGAGACTTGCGGTAGTCAAGGTGGGATATGATAAGAGAGTGTATTTGAATTTTGGTTGTGTCTTGCGAGAGAAAGTGAAGTTTTTTGGAAATGATTTTAGGTGAAAATGACAAGATTTAGTGATGATTGTATGTGAGGAATGAAAGAGAAGGCAGGATGCAGTAGAACCCCAAGACAACAAGCCTGAAAAGTGGGCGTGGTGATGGCATTGTTAACGGTGAGAGATATGTGAGGAGTGGAAGCTGTGGAAGAGGGTGGGAAAAGGAGGATATACTAGTTGGCAACATGAGTTAGAAGTAAGGGGGATAGTTATCGTTCAGAGAGGTATATTAAGGTACCAACCAAAAAAATGGAGATGAAGAAAAGGAGGGGACCTAGGACAGAAGCTTGAGGTACGTCAACAGACAGAGGAAGAGGTGATAAAGAGGATCCAAAGAAGGACACACTAAATGTTAAATGTAAACCAAGGGAGGGCAGTTTCACAGATGTCAAGAGAGTGGAGAATTTGGGTAAGAATAGGATGGTCAACTGTGTCAAAGACAGTGGAGCGATTTAGGAGAATTAGAATAGAGAAGCAGCACTTTGATTTGAGGTTAGCAAGTAATTTGGGATTTTAATGAGAGCTGTCTCTGTGGAGTGTTTGGACCAGTAGCCATATTGGAAGGGTTCAAAGAGCAAGTTGGAGAAAATAAATTGGGAGAGACGATTGTAGATGATATGTTCAAGTAATTTAGAAAACAGTGGAAGTAGAGAGATAGGGTGGTAATTAAATAGAGAAGCTGGGTCAGATGAGAGTTTCCTAAGAATGAGTGTAATAATGGCATGTTTTAAAGGTAATGGAAACTTGCCAGTGTTAAGCTAAAGGTTGAAAATATTTGTGAGAGCTGGGATACGTGTGGAGGAGAGTGGAGGA
The DNA here is from genome assembly GCA_027410445.1 of Discoglossus pictus. Classification (NCBI taxonomy): domain Eukaryota; kingdom Metazoa; phylum Chordata; class Amphibia; order Anura; family Alytidae; genus Discoglossus; species Discoglossus pictus. The sequence goes on from CM050165.1 coordinate 362,912,077, forward strand.
ATCAGCCCTGATGCAATAGCATCATGTTGACAAGTTGTAAGACAAGAGGTAGATAAAAGACTAGAGACTTTATCCTCAGTTACAGGGTCAAAGGTGTCCATTAAGGATGAGGGAATGGGTAAGAATGAAGGCTGTGTGCTATCAGTTTGAGTGAGTAACGGCCACACTGAGAGGAGAGTTTGTTACAGATGTTTTCTATTTTAAGTGGCTAGCAAATGTTTTTGGCAGGAGGTGGTAGAAGGCAGTGGAGGGTGTTGAATGTGGTGAACAAGCTTTTGGTATTGTTCATGTGTGTGGGCAGGGTGAAGTGATAGGACTCTCAAGTTAAAATAAACACAATAAAAATAAGATATAAATAAAATATGTTTTGTATTAGCGTTCAGCCCGGGGCTCACAATGAGCGCCGAGACTGCTCAGAGGAGTAAAAGTACATGAGGGGAGAAGCTGGCAATGAGCACCAAAGGTGATTAGTGCGGCCCTTGCAATGAGCGCCAAAGGTGCTCACACCACCAAAGTTACACTAGCGGAGAGGCTCGCAATGAGTGCCGGGCTCCCAATGAGCGCAGAGGGTGCCCAGAAGAGCAAAAATACACCAAGGAAGAGGTTCGCAATGAGCGCTCAAGGCGTTCAGTGTGGGGCTTGCAATGAGCGCTGAAGGTGCTCAGCCGACCAAAAACCATACAATGTGTGCCAAACAGCATTCCCAGCCTTACAATGTTATTGCCGTCATTTTTTGATGGGCAAGTCGCCAGTTTTATATAATCACTAGCGACTTGCCCGGCAAAAATGATGGGGCAATAAAAAAGTGTTAAAATGCTCTTTGTGACACAATGTGAGTGTACTGGGTGCCTCAACTATATAGACCCCTATAGGACACATATGAACCCATGTAATAACACTATAAGGAGGATCATCCAGGACCCTCATGACAAAAAGTTTAAGTACTACATTATTAACTCTAACTATACCACATTAACCCAACTCTGAGCCTATTTAATCCTAACAGTACGCATTTAACTCTAACAGTACCTATGTAACCCTAACTAAACCCATTGAACCCTAACTGGGCCTTATTAACCCTCTGTAAGCCTATTTAACCCAGTCTCTAATGGTGGTCTATACAGACTCTCATAAGCCTCTATTAAACCCAATGAGTCCCATAAGGGTATATAAACCCTCATGGGATAGTTAGAAAGCTAATAGGAACCCAATAAGTGCCATGAGGATCGTCAAGGACCCTCATAACACTAAGTACAAACACTACACTGCACTATACCCCACAATAAACCATTAAATCTAAACTAACCCCCCTCTACCCTAACCTATTAACACCTACACTACCTACCCTCACTACCTAACTACCCCTCAATAAACCCCACCCCACTAATTGCAGAAAATAATAAAACCTAAGTCACAGAAAATAAAAAAAGCTACATTACAAAAAATTCAAAAAAGCTACATTACAAAAATAAAAAAGCTACATTCCAACTACCCCCCAGAAAATAAAAAAATATTACACACCTGAAAATGAAATACATACAAAATATATACATCACATTCCAATATAATACAATACAAATAAAATACAATACCCTCTATCTAAAATACATACCCTCTATCTGAAAAAAATTTTTTTAGTACAAAACAGTACATATTAAAAATAAACATTCTAAATATTCAACTCACCTTTCCAGCATGCCCTCATCCTTCCTTTTGTCTTCTCCGGCACGGCCCCTGTTAAAAATAAACATTAGATTACTACAACATATACACACACAAAATAAAATATAATAAACATAATATACATTCAACTTATCTTGGTGAGATGCCCACGTGCTCCTCCTCTTCCCGCCACGGCTGGGCCCTGGAAGAATCCGCGCTCTACCCCCAAAAATGAACAGAGCTCCGCACTCGTGGAGAGCCCGATGCTAATGAGGCCCCTAGAGCCTTTTCCTCAAGAAAATTGGCAATGGCGCCTTCTGATTGGCTGAAAACGCTGTCAATAAAATTTCTGCCAATCAGAAGGTGCCAAGGTGTGAGCAATCAGAACTGGATACACCACATATCCAATTCTGATTGCTAATGCACCTGTCAATCTTTTTTAAACCAATCAGAAGGCTCTATTGCCTTCAGCCAATCACAATGGGATACACCCCCATGGGGTGATTGGCTGCAGTGACAACAGCCAATCAGAAGACGCAGATGCCTCCAGCCAATCAGAAGGCGCTATTCTCTTCAGCCAATCACAATGGGATACACCCCCACAGGGTTATTGGCTGAAGGCATCTGCACCTTCTGATTGGTTGTAGTCTGATTGACAGTGACAACAGACAATCAGAAGGTGCAGGTGTCTTCAGCCATTCACCCAGTGGGGGTGTATCCCATTGTGATTGGCTGAAGGGAATAGCGCCTTTTGATTGGCTGTTGTCACTGTCAATTAGACTGCAGTCAAACAGAAGGCGCAGATGCCTTCGGCCATTCACCCCATTGGGGGGGTATCCCATTGTGATTAGCTGAAGGCAATATAGCCATCTGGTTGGTTTAAAAAAGATTGACAGGTGCATTAGCCAATCGGAATGGGATATGGAAGTGTATCCCATTCTGATTGGCTCACACCTTGGCATCTTCTGATTGGCTGAAATTTGATTGACAGCCTTTTCAGCCAATCAGAAGGCGTCTCTAGGGGCCTCATTTAGCGTGGAAATATATCCAGGGCCCAGCCTGGGCAGAAGAGGAGGAGCATGGGGACATTGCGCCAAGGCAAGTTGAATGTATATTATGTTTAATCTATGAATTTTGTGTCTGGTTAATTAAGGGATTATGGGGGTCTGTTTTGACCCCCATGAGTGACAGGGTTAATTAAGGGTTTTATGAGGGTCTGTATTGACCCTCATGAGTGACAGGGTTAATTAAGGGCTTCTGGGGGTTCTGTATTGACCCCATGGGTGACAGGGTTAATTAAGGGATTATGGTGGTCTGTATTGATCCCCATGAGTGACAGGGTTAATTAAGGGATTAAGGGGTCTGTATTGACTCCCATGAGTGATATGGGTAATTAAGGGATTATAGGGGTCTGTATTGACCCCCATGAGTGACAGGGGTAATTAAGGGATTATGGGGGGCTGTATAGACCCCCATGAGTGACAGGGGTATATAGGGGCTCATGGGGCTCTGGTTAATTTTTATTTAGCAACTGTCCTTTAAGGACCTTTACGGCCCTTTATGGACCGCAAGGCGGGACATTTTAATTTTGTTTAATGTGGGGACCCTCCGGGGGTGGTCCCCCAGTATTGGGGGGTTAATTGTATGTGCCGGTGGGGGTACTTACAGTGCCGAAACTAGGGAAATTGGGGTTAAATTTGCATGCAACCTCACTTGTCCCACTGTGGTGTGTGTGAGTGTATTTTTTTTTTATTAATGTGTTTTTGTGTGTGTTTTTCATGTTTTGGGGTTTGTGTTGTTCGGGCGGTTACTGCTTTGTTTTTTGACCATGGGTATTTTTTTTCAGGGGAGGGAGAGGAGGAGGAGAAGAGAGACAAAGGGAAGGAGAGGATTTTTGTGAAGTCCCGCGTGTTTAATTGGCTACAAGTGGTGGCTTAAGTGCTGCGAGTTAACGTCTCGCAGGCGATGAGCGCAAAGCGTGATGACGTCTCACAGCTTGACAATTATAATATGTGATTGGTAAAAATATTGCAGTATGTGTTTGTTTCCTTCATATTGCCCATTTATAAAAGATGACAATAAAAAATAACACCACTATCAAATTGTCTATTTACCACCACCTTAATTCAATATTTACAATAAGCTGTTTGGAAGATTTGCATGTGAGAAAGTATTTTTATAAAGTAAAACAAAAACACACAGCATTTTATGTACTTATGCTGTAGTGGAGCTTCCATGTTTGTTTTTGCTGATCTACTTCTACTGTTCGGAAAAGACATACAAAGTTTAAAATTTGTGCTTTCAGTAGGACTAATTGAATTCTCATTATTTTATAGTGTGCCTCTCCCAATAGCGTAGGAAGGGGGGTGCGCGGGGGGGGGGGGGGCAAAAATGCCTCCACCTGCCTTCCACCACATGTGGCATTTATTCCCTTACCCCCGGTCCCCTGCTCCTGCTCCCAGCTCGTTTCTCCTGGCAGGGGGAGGAGCCAGCAGAGGGAAGAGCCAGCAGACTGGCAGCACAGAGTAGGAGGTAAGAGATGAGGGAGGTATGGGGGAGAAGTGGAGACATAGAGGGGGAGAGGGAGGCATGGGGGGAGAGGGGGAGACATAGAGGGGGAGAGAAGAAGACATGGAGGGAGGGAGAGGCAGGATGAAGAGA